>JAZDUH010000182.1:22512500-23110000 GCA_036419115.1 Scarus forsteni
AGTGGCTTGTCATTTCTTAAACAAAACCTTAGTCAACAACAGCCTTCTGACATGAATGACCTCATAAACAAAACAATGTACCGACTCCTTCTCTTTTTCTCTTCACAAGGTGACATCTCGTTGGACTTTCCGCTGCCCCGGCTGCCCTCAGGCCCTCTCGCACGACGACTCCCACTTCCACGAACGCCACAAGTGCATCAACTTCTTCGTCAAGGTGTACGGCTACATGCCGCTGCTCTACACGCAGTTTCGTGTGGACTCTGTGCTTTTTAAGACTCGTTTGCCCCACGATAAGACCAAGTGCTTCAAGTTCATCTAGCATCCGGCTGAGCGGCCCAGCAAAGAGCTGAAAGCAGAACTGAAGGAGCTGGAGCTGCTCAAAAAGAACAGCAGCTCCCAGAGAGAGAGCCGGGATGAAGATGGATGGATGTACTGACAGGTTAAAAGCACAGGGGGGAAAGTTCTTTTGGGTTGGGATTTTGCCTCAAGGAGAAAAGACAAGTTAACTTTGAAAGATGTTGGCTTGTAGTTAAATCCACAACTCTCCTGAAAATTTGAAGAGCGGAAGTTTTAAAGGAGCCACTGCCAACTAAAATCCACCCTTTCAGTGGATGTCACTCGTCCTTTTCTGTGTTCTTCAATCATGCTCTCCATCAACCACTACAGATGTCATTTGCACCTCTCGGCGCCCTGCTAAGGAAAGAAGGCGCTTGTACACAGTGTACAGAAACTCATACTGAACCATACCTGATTATGGAGCTATCAGTTACCGAATTTCACTGACAGACACTTTCAGTTTGGGAGAGCCAAAGTGGCGAAGGCACACGGCCGCCACTGCGCTTTTTTTTCTGTCTTACAGCGACAAACTGTACTTTCTGTACGTGAGAGAAGCACTGATGGTCAAAAGTATTTTATGGAACACTCTTTTTTTAATAATGTCGTTGAAATGTGTACAAATCTCTTTATGTGAAACGAACATTTCGCAGAACCTCCGCCTGTGGGAGATCAGACTCGACTAGTCGGAGGAACGGCCAGGACCTCGACCCAAACATGTTCAGTAGATTTTAGTGTTCAAGAAGGAATTCACTTCAGCAGTCACCATAATGCCTCAAATCTATCATGAAAACCAGCCACCATTTTGTCATTTACTTCTGCTTTTAACGGCCATTTTTACGGTAGAGGGGTGTTTAGGCTGTAGTTTCATTTAAATGTAATAATATTGAACAAACAACTGTTACAATGTCCCTTAATCAAGTGCAACAAGTGAAGAAAACAGCTGCCAAAAGCAACAAAACGTAGGTCTGGATGTGTGATCAATGTTATAACTACGAAGAAAACCAAGTTAAATGTTTAGGATTATGGTAAAAATGTTGACTCCAAGAGGAAAAGTTCAAAAGTTGGGAAGTATGCTCATTTGCTGTGTTGGAGTGCATTTTGTAATCATCAAGTGAGTTTGTCTGTGAAACATGAAGTGTTTCCAGCTGTGCTTACAATTTGGAAAAACCTGTGCCAGCTTTAAGGGAAGGTAACAAAATCTGTCCTTTAGGGAACCAGAAGCACACAACAACATGAAAAGGTTTTAGTTTGTAAGAAAAGAGAAGAATTAACAAGAAACTCTGAGAGGCTGGGTAATATTTACCTAAAATCATACAAAATAAGACAAGTTTTGTTTATTTTTTTTTCCTGCAAAAGAAATAACAGGTGGTTTCACAATACAAAAAAATTACTTGGAGGGATTCTAGTAAATATTTAACAATATTGATACCTATTTGATCCTATTTGACGATAGAAATAAAGGTCCTAGAAACTAGGGCTGGGCAATTTATGGAAAAATAAAATCAACATTTAGACCCTCCAATTGAAAAAAATTTAACTCATGTCAATTATTTTGATTACTTCCCCTGTGTAAGTCTCATGATCACGACGCCTCCATACAGTCTGCGTTCACTTTCGCCAAGAGCGAAGGATGCACCATCAACATGGAGGAGATAAACGGCAATCTATCAGAGGACTTTGTAGCCAAGAACAAATGTTGTCTCCATTGTTTGGGCACATTTTGGATTCTGTGCAGAGGAAATGGAGCAGAAAAAAGTAAAGTGTAAATACTGCAGAAACACTGTGTCGACGGCCATCGGTATCACCACTAATTTGTTCCAGCATAGTGTAAGATTATCATTCATTAGTCGTAATCGAGGTACGAGCTTCAATTAATCATGCGATTGAGATTAGCAAATATCGCACAGATTTGGCAATTTAGATTATAATCATAAAAATTTGTCGACACACTTCAACATGTGGTCTAAAGACAGCAGAACATTGGCTATGTATCTTTAATACTGACATTATGAAAAATATGTATATTCTTCAATACAGTTTACTTTGACATGATAAATATGAATTACTGTAGAGATCAAAAAACAGAAACAAAGAGCAACAATGGAGGACTTTCTGCACTGCACTACTCCATGAAGCATTGTTTTATGCATCTAAAATTACCGTTCATCAACCAGTCAACAGACTGCAGCATTTTAGCTCCACCCTTTGGGGTCGGCTCAGTACTCTTGGCAACCCTACGGAAACCCGACCGAGCTCAACAGAACCTTACAGCTTGGTGGAAACAAAGCTGTTGTGAGGGGGATCTTAAAGTGGTAGGAGCTCCAACAGAGCACCTTAGACAGAGACAAAAAAGAGGTGGATCAGGCAGGCTCAGTATGTGAAAACTGGAACTTTTTTTTTTAACATTGTGTTGCAAACATACTGTAGTTATCAGCAAAACTTTAAATTCATATGAACCCAAGTTTAGGGAAAATATGAACCCTTTAAAACTTAACAATATGAATATGAATGTTAGAAGTTATTACTGTAAACATTGTTTAAATCTGCACAAGTCTGCTAATTATATATTCACATCATTCAAATAAAATATAGCAATACACAATGTTGCCTTAACCTACATCCTCTTTGAAGTTGTACCACGAAAAGTCAATATGTTGCCCAGCCTTAAAGTGTCACTTTGTTTGGATAAACTAAATTTAAGAGGAAGAAGAGCATAATTAATATCAGAGCAAATGAGCATACTCCCCAATGTTTTCAACTGTCCTATTTGTCTCTTTGCCAGGTTTGGCTTTTCAGTACAAGTGTTAGGTATTTCCTGCCATGTTCACGTCACCTCTCTGTGTAGAGTCTTCAAACCTGAGATAGAAACGTCACTTTACAGTGTCGCCATATTGGTTTCACTTCATGTTTTTTTTTTTTTTTTACCATTGCTTAATGAATGTTTTCTTTGCCAAATAGGTACGATGTCTGCTGCTTTACAGTTTAATTTGCAGGGTGCAAAGTGTGAATGAACGGGGTGGTGCACCCATGTCCACTCTGCATGGTACTTTAGCAGGAGTCTGTTCCACCGAAGCCCTGTCCTATCATGTACTATAGATCCAAAGTTTTTTATTTGACCACGTCAGGCTTGATCTGTAATCTGGATAAAAGATTGAGATCCTCTGAAAAAAAGAAATTTATACATTAGGTTCTAGATGTGAAGATGCATTCATGAATATAAACTCCCAGAAGTCAGTGGTTCCTGTATATTTATTGAATATATTATAAAAAAATGATTTTTTTAACGTGATAGACACATTCAATAAAATGACAAGATATCGTACTTTGTTATTCTTAATAACTGCTAAGAGGTCCCAGCTTGACTGAGCCAATTTTATAGCCAAGGAAAGCTTGATGTGCCATTGAATCCTTAACTGGGGGAACTAGGGTTGGAAAACGTGATCAGATCTACCAGATGAGGAGTGATTGAGTAGTAATTGATTTTATTTTCCTGACATTATTACCAAATAGCTCTCATATTATCAGCATTACGGCCTTTGTAGTTATATTTTCTTTTTAAATCTACCAAATGTATCCATAATTGACACCACAGAAATAAAAATAGCAGTCCTGGACATCCAGTATTGCATACTTTCTCATTTTTTATTATCAGATATTGCTGGCAAACTCCCACACCCAGTCTGCACAAAAACAGGCAACATTTCCATTTATCATGGTTGTAAGAAAAACACACTTACATACCTTATATTTAAAAATGATTAAAATCACCATTATTTTAAAGATTGAAAAGTACTGCATTTTTATTGTGTTTTGTCATATATTTCCAAAAGAGAGCGTAAAGTAAATTGCACAAAAATATTGGCAACATTTGGAAAAGTTGAATTGTGAAAGACAACTCACCTTCCTATGTGCCGTCCACAAAAACTGTTTACTGAAATTTAATCTGCAGGTTTGGTTGATACAAATATATAACTAAACACTGGGTGTCTGGGACTTGACTTGTTTAGTTGTCACATGGTATTGAACAGGTGCTCATATGTCTTAGAAGTATAATATTTTCCCAGCCCTAGGGGGAATCAGCTCAGATAAGCAGCAAATCTGGTCAGTACCTGGAGCAAAAAAGTCATAAACCAGTCTGTAGACTCATAGCATCCATAAAACTCAATCTCTGCTGCTTCATTTAAGTGTTGATGCTACCTGCCCTCCTTCATTGATAAACAAATGTTTCAGTGGGCATGTTTGGCTGTTTGTCCTAACAACACTAGTATGAAACTGCACTACATTTAAACTGAATTGGCACTCCTGTTGCACCAGGCTAAAAAAACGACCTGACATCTAACCCCATCCTCATATCTGAAAACTTTTATTGGACCTCCAGGGACCTCGTAATTACCTGGCTGGCTCCGACAGCGTCTTCAGGGCGTGGATGGGGTCGCCTCTTGTTTTTTTGAAGCTCTAACCCTCAATTCCTCGAGTTTCCCCTCCCCTCGAGGATCTGTGGCACAGCTGGTTTTCCGTGGCTCCGAGCAGGATACATTTCCCTGGAAGGCTGCAGTCAGTCTGTCACTCTTGTTTGGTGTGTGGAGCTGTAGAAGTATGTGCTCCTGGGTCTGATCCACGACTGGTCAAGGCTCCAGTCACCTGAAGCTGCTGCCTGCACTGTACCAGACTGATGACTGATGACAGAGTCAAACATACCATTGAAGGTTAGAGAAATGAAAATAAAAACTCTCCACGTTGTAAAATGCTGACTGACTGTCTCGTTATTTTCCTCTTCACTGAATAAATCCCTCCCCTCTTTATAAAGCCATATGGTAGATAAATAAACAGACAGATGAATGATTTATTGATGGATGGACGGTACACAATGCTCCAGCAATATTGTTTGCAGCCTCCGTGCCTGTATCCTGTAGATAGATGGATTGATGGGTAGACTGATTGATGGACACGATACAATGCTTTAGCAATACTGTCTGCAGCCTTTATGCCAGTAGCCTGTTAAATTTAAACAAACTAGAAAAGCATTCAGAGAGCACAGACCTTGGCTAGCATCACAGTCATCACCCATATTGTGATTTTCACCACAATTATTAGTCCTACCTTTATTTCCTCTCCTTGACCATGACAACATACAAATATGCACAAATGCCGAAAATGCTCCTATCTCGCAATGTTCAAGAATCCTTTAAAAAATTCCTGGATCCAGATTCATCGAAATCCGTCCATAACTTTTTGAGTTATGTTGCTAACAGAGAAAAAAACAAACAGACGCCAGCAATAACATAACCTCCCTGGCAGAGGTAATTTTCTATAAATAGGTACACAGACAGCCGGGTTAATTGATTGACTGATTTTTTGATCAGGTGGTAAGTGCAAATCTTTAGCAATATTATTTAAAGCATTCATGCCAGAAGTCTGTTGTGAATTTATGAGATTGATGGACTGATAAACAGACTGATCAATTGATTGATAGACAGACATACAGACAGCTGAACTGAGTGATTGGTTGATTGATAGTTTACACAGTTTAATCAATATTGTTTGTAGCCTTCATGCCAGTAGCCTGCTAAATTAAAATATTAGAGAGAGATAAACTAATTCATAGATTAAATGGTTAGCTGTTTGATTGGTTACCTCATTGATAGTATGCAAAGCTCTGACAATATTGTTTGTAGCTTTCTAGTGGCCTGTATAATAACTATTAGATAGACTAATTGATTGAGTGTACAATGCTTAAGCTATTGTTTGTAGCCTTCTTTCCATATGTTAATGGTGACTGATTGATAATAGTATACAAAGTGTTATTAACATTGTTAAATTAAGATAGATAAATTTCGGGTGTAAATACAGATCGACTTATTGAATGATAGGATAGTAAGTTGACAAACGGGAATATAAACTGATATGTTCAGCTAAACTGTAGCCTTCACATCTTAAAAGTATAGTAAAAATATTAAATTAGGTAAGAATTAGATAGAAAAACAGACAACTTGTGATATATGATAATGTTTTTTTCTAAGGGGATATGCTACTGCCAGGTCTTAAGCTAGCAAGGCGTTAGCTTATCAAAATACTTGAAACACTTATGTTTCGTCTAAAGTTAGAAAAATGGAATAAACCCCTGCTCAAAACTTCTATATTCAACTTATTTTTAAATTAATTTACTGTCACTCATACTTCCCTACAAGACGAACCGTAAACAAAGTACTTTTATGACCAGGGCGGGTATATTATGGAGCCGTCTATTTCCTGAAAAGGATAGTGGCTCCGCGAGGCCCAACTCGATGAATCCAGGGATGAGACTGATCCGTAACATTAAATACTGTACTTCAGTAAAGAATATAAAAATTTGGTCCACTAAAACAATGTAAATACTCCGTAAAATTTTAAGAAAAGACGGCAAAAGAGTCATTGTGTGATATATATGCATGTTTTCTGTTCCTTTAGCTGTTTAACTTTGCTACTGCAAAAAAATCACCAGTTTTAAACATTTTCTTTACACAGAATATACTTACAATAGAAAACAAACCAAAGCTGTGACTTGAATCCTCCTCTGTGGCTGTTCTTCCTCCACACAGTCAAGTGTCTGCAGTCTGTTAAACAGGAATGTCTCCATCTGTTTTTATTCATCTTATAGCCTGATTAATCACATTTAACTTTGCAGACATTTGGCCCTGCAGAAACACTCAGGATGAGGTGTGGTCGCAGCGACCCTTTACCCTAAACTTGAGCTCAGCTGTGACATCAGTGGGATAGTTATAAAGAAAGAAATGCACCCACACCCTTCAGCTTCAGCCAGCAGAGGACAAAGAGCCATCTCAGTTTCATTTACAACATGGATTAAGTTGTTAGGGCAGAGGTTCTTAACTGGTGGGTTGGGACCCAAAAGGTGGTCCAAAGGCTGAACAGTGGGTTGAAAATATGTGTCTGTGATGGAGTATGACTTATTTTACACCAAATGTGCCAGGATTACAAACAGCCCTTGAGTCTTGACTCTTGTCCTCTTGATTTAATGGTTGTTTTGCAATTTTTTAGCACTGAACTGTCCAAATTATTTTAAGGCTGACTAACTCTGTATTACAGGGGAGACTGGGGTTGGTTGCCTCTTTTTTTAACTTATGGGCATAACTGCAATACAACACTCGGTAATCATTACTAAACAGATTGAATCTAAAGGTATTGTGGTTAAATAGGGATCACTTTCTCGTTCATTAGCACAGAGAATTAACCAAAAAAGTCATGAGTACTTCAAATTTAGGAATGGCTGATTTCACCAAAGAAAATGTAGAAGCAGCTCACTTGACCAGTCTTGTAATTGGTTATCAGTATTGCCAGATTTTTCAAAAGAAATAAGCAACCAGATCCATAAAAACAGGCCCAACACAAGCAAACTTAAGCTTTTTTTTATCCAATGTGATATATTACTTTTTATCTTAAAGAGAAATCTGCAAAAAGTGTGTTTTAATTTATATCTAAATTACGTATCAATTTCACAGTGAAATTTTTTTATTTGGTTGTTGATTTACTTATTCAACATCCTTTTCTTTACACAGAAGTGAAGGGAGGGACTACTATTATTTAGAACTCTGTTATCACCAAACAGTCTGTCTGACCTTTATTTTTGTAATCAATCAGATATTGTCAGGTTTTTATTGAAGCTATATGTTGATCCCCCTGCAGCTTTATTATGTTGAAAACAATAAGAGCTACATTAGAGAAAAAAAATAATTGTGGCTGTCAGGATTTCTTTTTGGTGAAAACAGTTTCTTTGCACCTCATTTTTAATTTACATTTTTGTTTAGAGAGGGAAAATATTGTTTGTGTAACTTCTGGATTGAGTTTATATTGATAGTAAAGCATTCATCAGATCCCTCATGGCTTTGGGAAAACACTAGGCTGAAATGAGCATCTGCATTTTTGGAACAAGCCCCCAAAAAAGCCAAACCCGAAACTGCCAAAATGTACAAGCAACTTTCCTAAAAAGTAGCCTGAAGTTGCTTATAATTAGCAAACTTGGCAGCCCCGGTGGTTACCCTGCTGTTTTCTGAGTTTGGATTTTTCTTTACTTTGTTTTGTGTCTAACTTGCAGCACGTTTCTGCTCTTGCAGTAATTATGTATCAACTAGACATTTCATAGTCAAGTACAGCTGTACTGCACCTTGCATTTATCTTTCATCCTTGAGTGAGGACTCTGAAACAAGAACAGTAAAACAGCATTTTTTCAAGGCCACTATTAGTAGCTTTTTTACCAAGACAAGGGGTTTGTTATCTTGTAAAAACACCTGATAGAGAGCAAAAAAAGAGTACTCAATCCAAAACAAAAAGGTAACCAGTGGAGGTGGGCTGAGCTGACAGTGCATCTCTACATGCCAGCTTTGTCTTAGTTTTGATTGGAACCCCTGGTGGCATAGTTTAGATACTGTGTAATGCAAAGAAGGATTTACAATAACATGCATCAGTCCCTCTAGATCTCTTTAAAACAATCGTAATGTATAACATCAACCAGACATACCACATCCACAGACAAGGTTTTTAAATTCATTTTAGCCTTTATTTCGTAATACATCCCTCATTCACTCGTAATGAGAAAATATGATTTACCCTTAAGTCCTGGAAGTTCGTTTTTCCCACTCCGACTCAATCCACAGCTCATTACAGCCTGGAACAACCAGCCGGAAAACATCCAGGTTCTTTTTTTTTTTTTTTATTGGACTGTGCAGGCTGTTGCATATTCGTCCTCAGCGGGAAGCACCGTGTTTCTACATGAATGAACATGGCTGAGCTGTCAGAATAAAGGCTGAATGGTGAGAGAGGCTCAATCTGTGTTATACAAGGAAAGGAGGCTGCTCTTTGATACCGGTGGCATGCAGAGCTGTGCCCGATTCAAGACAGGATTTCATTCCTCTCAGTCTGTTGTGGCGTCAGATGCATAGTGTACTGAAATATGCAAGACTACCATAAAAAAGGAAAAAGCGGTCTTTGTGACAAACATACCACAGAAGGATGTAAAACTGCAGAATTGTCTGATCATTTAAAAAAACAAAGTAAAAGGACTAATGAATGGAGCTTGCATATGTCATGTGCGTGTAAACAAACTGTACAAAGCATAGCTTGTAAGCATATTGCAGCATGTTTTTAGGCCCTTTGTAACAGTCTTCTCTTCAACTCCTCCTTCAACTACAGAGGAGCATTAGGGCCAAACAGGAGAGAGATTCAGGAGAGGAGGGAGATCATTTTTAAATCTGTATTTAAGACTAAAAAAGTGAAAACGTTTAAAAATATGTTGACTGACATTCAAGAGAATAATACTGAAATACAGGTGATAAGGCAAAAAGTTTAGAAAAAACATAAACTGTCAAGTATAATATAGATATACATTTTTAAAAAAGTTGAAACTGCCAAAATAAAAAACTGTGATGTCAAACAATGTGTATCTACAGGACAACAACTTAAAAGTCTAGGACAAATTAAAATGCAGGTAAATGGTAAAATGTAGAGAAAAGATTTTTTTTAATGCTGATAATTACAATGTCAAGAATATGTTTGGAAAAGGAACTAAGAAAAAAAATAAAATGAGGAAAAGAAAAATTCAAAAATAGAAAAGAAAAAAGTGAAACGGTAAAGAACAACTGGGATATCAAGTTAAATATTGATGTGAAAATTAGAAGAAAATCTGAAATTTGGGAAACACAAGTGTCATGAGAAAAAGTACAAATGGTGAGGATAATCCATAAACACTACATCTTAGAAAAAAAAGTTAGAATGTTTAAAAAAAAGAGACATGCAGCTCAAAATTTAAAATTTCAAATAAATAGTTTAAATATTAAAACTGGCATTTTAACTTTTTCCTAAGTATCTGAAAGGATCTCAACATTCATCCTCTTTCTTGGCATGTTGACTATTTTTGACATTTCAGCTTTATCATGACTTCTTTTTATATTCATATATATATTACAAACTTTTTTTTACATTTCAATCTTTTCTTCAATATTAAGATGCAATTTTGGGAAATCTAGTCCAACGCATTTAGAAGTCTGCCTTAACTTTTCTGACTCTAATTCTATGGTATTTTTACTTTTCCCTCAACATTTTGTCCTTTCCCTATTTCTTCTCAAAATCCAAATTTATTTATTTCATGATTGTTATTTGTTTTGACTTTTGTCTTGTTACAATTTTGATTAAATATTTTTTCTTATTTTTTTTCAACATCTTTAATATTTTGAGTTACTATTTTTTTGTTTTCTGAAAAAAAAAAATATTGGACCGTTAACTTTTTCCCTGACTTTTTTTCAATGATATTTCTCAAAATTTATACTTAATTTTTAAAACTTTATTGACACATTTTTCCTGTCTTGTAAATATTTGTTTTGACTTTGGTTTATTGCTTTTTATATGGTAAATTTACCTTTTGTTCAACATTTCATCTTAACCTAAATTGTTATTATTTTTCAAACACTCTGCATCTTTTGACTTTTTCCTTATTACCATTAATTTGGATTATTAGGAATTATAATTCAAAGTTTCTCAACATTTTTAATTATTTTAACTTTCAGCTGATTCCACAAAAATGACTTAATACTTTTCATTTCCAGTGTATTTTAAACTCGTCTTATAGTTTTCTTGATATTTTGACATTTCTATTTCAACCTTTTCATTTTTTTTCTTGAAATTGTAATTTACTTCTTCAATATTTAGACATTATTCTGGACATTTTCACTTTTTGCCTGGAAGCACAAAGGTCTCGCTCCTCTCATTTCCCTCTCTCGTGCCTGACCCATAGACTCGCCCTTGTTGGTCAATGGCTGTGACTGATAGAGAAATGTCTGGTATGCTGGTGGCAGCTGAAGTCCAGAGAAGTCCGCTGAAGAATCAGGGGAGGGGTCTGCTGGTCCTGGACCGAGCTCTTTGGTCCAAGATTCAGAGACAGAGAACGCTGGAGCGAGTCTTTAGATAGTCCTGTAAACAGTGAGTGTAACATGCAGATTTTGCTTTAGGCAGATTTACTGGAAGACAAACCCTCTGTTCTCCTTCAGTGATTATAGTCTCGTTAGTTTTCCGTTTCTGCTGACGTTCAGTAAAAAGGCTGGAGCTGGAGTTTACACCTCCTCCAATAAAATCAGTCCGTCTGCCTCAGAGAAAAGTGGCAGATTAAAGGGTCTCCACGCAGTCTTTGGCAGTGAAGACTGGGAACCCACGCCTGTCCTCACACCTGTCTGCAGCACACACACACACACACACACACATTTCACACATCTGAAAAGGTGCTTCTCGCTCCCTCAAACTGCCTCCGTAGGGAATGTAACTTCAGTCCTCGTCCGTCCTCGTCCTCCTATGTGTCCGTCAGCGTGTGCCAGTGGCAGACCTGCTGTCCCTCCGCCTCCTTCATCTCTGTCCAGTGGGCCAGCTGCTCCTCGCTGGTGCTGTTGAGGCCCAGGGAGACCCAGCCCAGCCTCTCCCTGGACCTCATGCTGCTCCGGCGACAGAACACCGTCAGCACCAGAGACACCTCGGACAGCTGGAAGAGCGCCACCTGGAAGACAAACGTCTCCTTGTAGACGGGGTTGGGCTGCCCTCGACAAACAGCTGTCTTGCACTTGGACATCTCTTTGCCTTTGGAGTCCAGCATGGTCAGCTTCACATAGGTGTCTGTGAGGAGGAGATGGAGAATAGTGAGAGGGCGCCATCAAGTGGTGAGGCGGCGGTACTGCGGCTAGTCCTGCAGACTGCAGCGTGATATATGAATGGTTTTAAAGCCTCTTGAACTGAGGGGCACTGATCATCAACCACATTTCTATAAGGGGCATTTTAACCCCGCCAAAGAGGGTTTGTTTTTGCCGGTGTATGTTTGTTTTTCCTGTTAGCAAAATTACAAAAAACTACAGGACGGACTTGCTGGAATATTCAAGAGATGTTGGCCCAACTTAAACCGCTTTCACACTAACATTAGCAGGACAACGCAGGTTTTTCAACATGGGTTAACTAGCTTACAATCGGCAAGCGACCCCTTTCCCATTAGACCTGAGCGGCTGTTTTTTTTTTTTAAAGTTCTTTTAGTTTTTTTAATGACAAAAAATGTATACAAGAATAGTATACAAATGAATATGAAAAACATAAACACAGGCAGGGGTTAAATTGTTACATCAAATCATTACACCAAAATATTCAGACCAGATCATATGTTCAATGTCTGGATTGTTTTTTTGTTGTTAGATTTATCTATTAATTGTATGTATTGTTCGATATCTTTGAGAAAATAATGCAGTTGGGCCTCTTATAACTGTGTTTGTATTTGTGAACAGGAAATTTGACCAAAATAATTAACAAATTTATAAGAAAATAATGCTTATCATCCGTCTTTGGTCTATTGTAAAAACAGAACACAACATTTTCCCATGACAGAGTAAATCTGCTCAAGTCCTTCCAAAGTTTCTTGGTATGCGGACAATGCCAAAAAAGATGCAACTTTTTTATGACCAGGGCACGGAGGTTTTTTTTTGTTGTTGTTTTTTTTCTCTGGTGCGTCAAGTCAATGTCATCATGTTGATGACATCATCCGCGAGATGAAACATGACCATGTAAACAATGGAAAGGAGCATGGAAGCCATGGACATGGTTGCCATCTGTTTTCTGTGCTTTGTACTTTTGTCCCTCTTTAAAAATGCACGGGCTTGGCGAAGACTGAACGACATTCAAGCGCTGATGATACAAAGGCGGATGGAATTTGTTGCCAAGATGGCAGAGTCATGCAAGTTACAGACGTAACAGAACCTCCAGCTACATACTGCTGCACCTTTTTCAGTGTACAGTCCACATCAAAATCTTAAGACCAGTTGAAAATTGCTAGAATTTACCTTTTGCACAATTGGATCTAAATGAGGTTTTAAGTAGAGGTACAATATGTTAAAGTAAGAAGGGGAAGTGTGACAAAAAGCACTTTGAAAAAGTAATTTATTGAAAACAACAAGTAAAATGAAATAGGCTGTTTATCAGCTGATCAAAAGTTTAAGACCACAGGCTATTAAAGCCAAAATCTGCTCAAAATTTTCATTTTCTGTCAGGCATTCACACGGTCATGCCCTCCTGATGGCTAAAGCTAAGAAGCTTTCTCTTCTTGAACGTGGTCGGATCGTTGAGCTGCGTAAGCAAGGCCTCTCGCAGCGTGCCATTGCTGCTGAGGTTGGACGCAGTAAGACAGTCATTCTACATTTTTTCAAAGATCCTGAGCAATATGGAACAAAAAAGTCAAGTGGTAGACCCAAAAAAATTACACCTGCGCTGAGCCAGAGGATCCGATTGGCTGTCCGTCAAGACACAGGGTGGTCCTCGACCCAAATTAAGGCCCTTACTGGTGCCGACTGCAGCACAATAACCATCAGACAGCATCTGTGGGAAAAGGGTTTCAAAAACAAAAAACAACTCAAAGAACTTGTCTCCTTCAACGCCACAAAACTGCCCGTTTAGACTTTGCCAGGGAGCATCAAACATGGGACATCGAAAGGTGGAAAAAAGTTTTATTCTCTGATGAGAAAAAATGTAACCTTGACGGTCCAGATGGCTTCAACGTACCGGCATGACAAGGAGATCCCACCTGAGATGTTTTCTACCCGGCACAGTGGAGGGGGGTCCATCATGATCTGGGTGCTTTTTCATTCAGTGGAACACTGGAGCTTCAGGTGGTGCAGGGTCGTCAAATGGCGGCTGGTTACGTGCAGATGTTGCAGCGGGCATCCCTCATGACTGAGGGCCCTCGTCTGTGTGGTAACAGCTGGGTTTTTCAACAGGACAGCGCTGCAGTTCACAATGCTCGCTTGACCAAGGACTTCTTCAGGGAGAATAACATCACTCTTATGGACCATCCTGCATGTTCCCCTGATTTAAATCCCATACAGAACATTTGGGGATGAATGGCAAGGGAAGTTTATAAAAATGTCCATCAGTTCCACACAGTTGATGCCCTTCATGAAGCCATCTTCACCACTTGGAGCAATGTTCCCAAAAGCTTCCTGAAAACACTCTCATCAAGCATGCCCAAACGAATTTTTGAAGTGATCAACAAGAACAGTGGAGCTACTCATTACTGAGTCCTACTGAGAAACATTTTTGTTCTGGTTTGGAGAGTTTTTTGTAATTTTTTGAGCGATGGTCTTAAACTTTTGATCGGCTGATAAACAGCCTATTTCAGTTTACTTGTTGTTTTCAATAAATTACTTTTTCAAAGTGCTTTTTGTCACACTCCCCCTTCTAGCTTTTGCATATTGTACCTCTACTTAAAACCTCATTTAGATCCAAATTTGCAAAAGGTACATTCTAGCAATTTTTCAACTGGTCTTAAGATTTTGATCAGGAGTGTATTTGTAAAAGTTTGGGGTAAAAACAACACAGAGCAGGGTGATGGCACATGCTTCTTGACCAAGGATTAGTCTGTGATGATTGTGATGAGCCAAACGATTGTCCAATCGCAAGCTGCTGTTGTTTTTGAGGTTCTGCCCCTGAAAACATTCTCGCAGGGCTCCTCCCCAGATGGATTAGTAAAATATTTCCAATATGAAACTGTCCATTTGGCATGTCAGGTTAGAGCCGCGCTGCTTGGTGGAAACACAGCTTTGGTCTACGGGATGAAACTGGAGTACCTGAGAAAATCTACACATGGCCCATCCAACTGGGGAGTTGAACCAGCATAGTTCTTGGTGTCGGGCACCAGTACTACCTGCAGCACCTCATGCTGATATATGCTTAATCTGTATCAGTGTTGGAATAATATCCCCTACAGTGTTTGCTGATTGATAAACATCAGAGCTGTGAAAGTCTAAAACTATCCAGGTGTGTTTTGAGTGTTTTCCTGCCGACTTACCTCTCATGATGTAAAGCTGACCACCAACGAAGTGTTTGACACAACAGAACAGACCGTCTTTAGCACACAGCACACAAGGTCAGAAGAGGAAAGAAAGAAAAGAGAGGAAACAGTCAAGGTTTGACAGACTCGAGGTTTGGAAACACACCAGAAGGCCAGCTTTTAGAAAGCAGAAGGCCGGCTCTCACTGACACTCTGATGAGCAGCAGTTGTTCCAGCATTCTGTCCTTAATCACAGAGGTTATTAAAACACTGCTGCTGCTGCCACCCAACATTTAAGTGTAATGGCGCACATTGCTGCTGGGAGAGTCGCCCATCTGCTTGGCCGGAACAATTATCTGGTGTATCAGCTGGCTTTCAGGAGGGAGCTTTACAGGGGAAATTCTGCAGCGTCACTCAGCACTCAGCACAAAAATATGAAATCTTTTGTACGTACTGACGGGTTTGTCCGACGCTGAGGATTTGAAGTGGCTTCCCTGGATGACCTCAGCAGATAACTGTCCCGTGGCAGAATTATAGATGAGACCCAGGAGGATCTCTGGCAGCGTGGTGTCTTCTGTGGAGCGATAGGACACTGTTCCTGCACTGCGAGTCACACTCACCATGGAGCCACAGCCCTGACAAGAACAAACACAAAGAACTCTGGAGAATCGGGGGGCTGAAGCTGTGTGGACAGATATTACAAACAATAGAGCAAAACAAAGCCTTCCACATAATCTCCCTTATTCAGACCATGAAATCACAAATATTCCCACCAACCAGGAAAGTGTATGGGCTGTGAAGATGGAAATAAGTCAGTTAATGTATAAAAGCAGCAACTAAAAGTGGATATAAATTAAAACAAATCCCTAAGAACTGGCCTGTCTTTTACCTCTCCATGATTTTAAAGTTTTTGTAAAAAGTTTCCATAACTCTAGAAAAACTGTCCAAATTCTTAGTATGGACAAAACATATGAAAACATTACAAAACCACAATGAAAAGCATTAATATGATTTGAATATCAATTAAAAAGTGTATAGAACTGTTGGTTACCATCACAAAAAAAACTAGAAAAGCACTCAGAGAGCGTAGACCTCCGCCAGCACCACAGTCCTCACCCATATTGTGATTTTCACCATAAATATTAGTCCTACCTTTATTTCATCGAAATATTTAGATTCCTTGACCATGAAAACATACCATTAGCAATTGGATTCATAATGATATCTATTTTAGTTCAGTAGTTATTCACAAAAATCACATTTTTCATCATGGTGGCCAGACGCTGATCCAGATCAACACCAAAATTGAATCAGTTCTTCCTTTTCCCATGCTGAACACTTCCTGAAAATTTCATCAAAATCCAGCCATTACTTTTTGAGTTATTTAGCTCAAAGACAGACAGACAGACAAACAAACTCTCCCGAAAACATAACCTCCTTGGCGGAGGTAACCAGAAGTAACAGAGGCAGAAGCCAAAGACATCCAATATGTATGTGTTAATAATCAAACTTGCTGGTAAACTCCTACACACTGTCTGCATTGTAGAAACACACTGGTGCCTTGTAACATTTATAGTGCCTCACAAATTCATTAGACCAACACCAAGTAAGGTTTAAGCCACAGCTGCCATAACTTAACAGCACTGGTAATTACAGAAACTTTTTTTATATTTCTGGAATGATTGATACACTAGTATGTAAAAGCTTTGACAAAAATGCTATGTCTAGTGCTAAGATATAATCAAAATTGCTATCCGCAGTTTTACTGAAAAGGGACGAAAATAAAGCACATTTTTATTTCCTGATTGAGATGTCAAATTACAATTATTAACTTACATTCCTGTACAGAAAAACTATCTTTAGTGGTTGAATTTTGTGCTTGAGTAACTTTTGACTTGTCAGAGAAGCCCTGTGAGTATGAAAAGGGGAATTTAGTTTGAAATTTCCATTCAGCTTTAAAATGCTAATCATGAATAAAATAAAAATGTCACTTTAAGTCTTTGGAAGGTTTCTCAATGAAATGTTCTCTCCTTTAAGACAGCTGGTGTAATAAATTTAACACTACAAATGCAATCCATCAAATCTTGGTGTTTCTTTCAGCCGCTCACTATCTGTCATCATGTCAATAACCTGGTCCGTTCTTTTTTTCTTTTTTCATCTCAGAAATATTGCACAACTCAGGCACATTGTTTCCACAGCTCAAGTGGAGATGGTTATTTGTGCCTTCATTTCTTCCCGTTTAGACTACTGTAACTCACTTTTCACCTGTCTCAGTAAAACATCCATAAACCGCCTACAATTAGTACAAAACGCTGCAGCCAGACTACTTACCAGGTCTCCAAAAAGGTCACACATGACACCAGTTCTGTTTTCACTGGCTTCTCATACATTTCAGAATACATTTTAAGATACTTTTGCTCACTTTCAAAGCCCTCCATGGTCAGGCTCCAGCATACATTACAGAACTCCTAAAAAAATACATTCCTGGTAGGTCTCTCTGGTCCACTGAGCAAATCCTGGGTTTAAGATCGTCTGAAACAGTTGATTCTTTAATAAACAACTTACTTGGTTGGTCTGGCCTTTTCTTAATATGTTGTGTGTGCTGTGTTTTCTTTTATTGTACCTTTAAAAATTGCTTGTGTTGTTTTTATTTGTTTTGTGAAGCACTTTGTGACTTTGCTGTTCTTGAAAGGTGCTATATAAATAATCTTATTTTTATATTATCATTACCTCCGCCAAGGAGGTTATGTTTTAGGGAGAGTTTGTTTGTCCGTCCGTCCATCCGTCCATGAACAAAATAACTCAAAAAGTTATGGATGGATTTTGATGAAATTTTCAGGAGATGTTCAGCATGGGAAAAGGAAAAACTGATTCGATTTTGGTGTTGATCTGGATCAGTGTCTGGCAGCCATGACGAAAAATTAGATTTTTGTGAATAACTGCTGAACTAAAATAGATATCATTATGAATCCATTTGCTAATGGTATGTTTTCATGGTCAAGGAATCTAAATATTTCAATGAAATAAAGGTAGGACTAATATTTATGGTGAAAATCCCAATATGGGTGAGGACTGTGGCGCTGGCAGAGGTCTGCGCTCTCCGAGTGCTTTTCTACTTATTATTACTATCATTATTATATAGCTGTTATCTCAATTTTACTCATCTATACCACCTTAAAATCTCCAATATTGGACAGTTGAATGTATCAGAAACTTACTGATCTTGAAGTCCTATTTTTTAACCAACAGAGAAATGACGGTCTTATCTGCTGGAACCATTTTTCAGGCACAGCTTGCTTTTTGCACTGACATGTTTTTGCAACAAAGACAAAATACATAATAGTTTGTCTGCATATTTTTAAATAAAAGTAAAACTAATTCCCCAATACTGGTTAGTGGGGAGTGACTTTATTTTTGTTGCTGCGGTATCTAAATAATGTGATTGTTCAAAATAATGAACAAAACCCAGTAAATGAAATTAAATAAATAAAATGATAATTTAATCTAAATATTTCAAAAGGTTTTCCTCTAATAAAGTACAATATTGCTGTAGTGGGTCTCATTGTAACCAAAACAGTCTGTCAGAAAGTGCTCTACAAAAGCAGGTTTAAAAATGAATACATGAATATCTACTTTAGTATATATATACATTTTTTTTTTTACAATTATTGCTACTTAAATAGCACACTCATCAGCAAGATATACTTAAAAATGAGGCAGATATCTACCTTTTTTAAGCTTAGTTAAAAATCAAACTAGGAAACTAAAGAAAAATGTTCAAAATGAACAAATCAAGCATATTTGATTTGATCTGATTCTTTGCTTATAAACATTATAGGATGAAGATCCAGATAACCTGACACACCAGATGGACTGTTCAGTATATTTTACCACTCTGTCTGGGAAGGAGCCAGATATGCTGCTGAAGGAACTTGTTCTACTGTATTTCTTTGTGAAACTATGTGTTCAACAAAACTGTGCACTGTGTAAAAAAGAAATCAGAGTGTTCTCACTGTGAGCTCAGAGCCTGGCTCCAGGGTGACAGGAAGAGCGATCTTCCCCTGCAGGTTCAGCTTAGTCAGGTAGAACACCTTCTCCCCGAGGACCTTCTCTTTCTTCATCCTCCTGATGCTGTACAGGCGGAATCGAACCGCATAGTCTCCTAGGGCCTCCTGCTCCACCCGCGAGAACTTAAAAGTCTCAGTGAAGACGGGACACGGGCCCTTCTGCACGCCCGTCTTGGCCCGCTGCTTCTTGGTGGGCAGCAGGACCAGGTGGACCTGCCACGCGATGTTCCCCGTCTGTTTGAGCTCAGGAATGTCTGTCGCCGCCGTGACCGTGACGGCCAACCACTGCTCGCTGGAGTCGTATTCGAAGGCGACGTCCAGCGTGCCGTACTTCCCGAGGGCCTCCGGTTCGTAGGCTGAGGGGAGCGGAGGGCAGGAGCCATCCTGAACCAAGGAGAGAGAATCAGAGGATGATAAGTTTAAGAGAGGAAGAGATTTTCTCAAGTTCATCCTGATCCTGAAAGTCTCCCGTCAGTTAATCTGCTTACGTCTCTACAGGCCTGGGTTCATTTTGAGGTGAAAAGAAGTCACAGAACGGACGAGAAATAAAATCTACATGCACGAATTCTGAAGCTGGTTGTACATTTAGACCTCGACAGATTTTTCTCCTTCAGAAAAATATAAAGATGAGATCTGAGTTCAGCCTTTTTTTGCATCAAGACCAAGTGATGTTGGAGGATAACTGGAACAATATCACTGCTTTTTGTGATGGATACTACTTTTGTAAAATGTGAAATAAAAGACAGCAATCCAAAAGACATACAGTGAGATTATCTAGGCTCAAGTAAGGATAATATGCTCATACAATCATAAAAATGGATTATTCGGCATTTTAAATATGTAATAATTTTCCTGCCTGATAAAAAAAAGTTATGTGCAATAACCAGGAGTGGAATAAGTACAAAAAACCTCAACTGAAGTAAAAATGCTGTTCTTTTATTAAATTTTACCAAAGTTTAAGTTAATTTAAAATGCAAGGACCCCATATCTTGCTTTAACTCAGATTCATACATTTAAACGTACTCTTTTGTAGCTTGATGCCATATTGTCAACAACTCTACATTCATTCAATGGGTTATGCTCTGCACTGAGCTTGTCACCCTAAAGCTTAGACGGATAACAATAAAATGGCATGACATCATACTGGTAGGCCTTTTCAAGTAGGCCAGGTGCCTAGGCCATTTTAGCCAGTTATTGGGGGTGAGGGGGAGAGGTCCTGATACTGCAAACTTTTTGTCTTGTGCATAAAAGTACCTTCACATGTTTTTACACTTGGAGGAGACGTGTGAAAGCATCATATCATATTTTACTTTCTCTTGTGCAAAAAAGGACCTTATTGTTTCAGTGTTTATTGATATAGGATATCATGAAAAAGTATTTAAGAACATTTTGTTCTTGTATTTGGGTTTTAACCGAGATTAAGTTCCCCATTACTCCATGTTTTATTAAAAGAATACAAAAAAAACCCCTGATGCATAGATTTTAATTTTGCCCGACAAATGACATCACTTAACTCAAACATGTGACCAGCTTATGTAAACATTAGAGGTGTGAAAAATATTGATACAGCAATATATCTTGATATTTTGACCCTCGATACAATATCGATATTTCAAATCTTAACATCGATTTTTTTGTAAAGAAAAAAAAAAAAAAAAAACTATTTTATCAGAGTCGGAAATAAAAAGAAATTACAAATATGTATGCACAGGTTTTGTTTCATGCAGTCTAGTCAGTTCAGACAGTGATAAGAGAAATATGTGATTTTTTTTTACATACTGTTGTGCTTGACTTGATGCACTATGTTTTCAAGTTAAGTGTATGTATGCAACACTGCATTTGACATATTTGAAAAAATAATAAAATGGAAAGTTACATGACTGTAGAATATCGCAATATATCACAATATTGTGATATTGTATCGTGACCCAAGTATCTTGATACGTATTGTATCACGAAGCTCTTGCCAATACTCACCCCTAGTAAACATTTTATTATATGTTACTTCAGTGCTGTGTGTTCTTTTTCTCCTCTTGGTATCAGTATTGGAATTCAACTGTTATTATTGTTATGACGCTAGATTTTGTAAATATCCACTGGTTTAACTCTGATTTATTATTTCACCTCAGTATTCAGTCGCTCTCGCAAATACCCAGGACATTACTCAAGTAAAAGTACCTGTTTAAAGGCCTATTTAAAAGGTATAAGTAGACAAAAAGTTGCCGTTACAGAAATTTGAGTTAATGTAATCAGTTACTCTTCACTACTGTTAATAGCATTGTTCAATACTGACAAGTCGAATAAAGCCTGATGAACTGTCATGATCGGCCTTTTTTTACTAGTTAAGTTGCCCATTTTGTTCTCATTTCATGTCTTGTCTTTGTGTTTCCTGTTTAATTTTGCAAGTTCACTTGTCTTTCCTTGTTTCCGTATGTTTCGCTCCATGTCTGGCTTCTCCAGATGTGTCTCATTATCCCCAATCACCGCATGTATTTAACCTTTGTGTCTTCCCTTGTTACCAGATTGTTTGTACCTTTAGCTTCACTTTCCAGCACTTACTGATAGCCTAGTTTTGTCTTCAACCTTCTATGCCCGAACCAAGTCTTTTTGCCTTCTGATTGCCTGTTACTTTTGCCCAGAGTATTTGCCCACAATACATTTGGGGTTTTTTTGGATCCTGGACTGATTGTCTGCATTTGAGTTTTTGCCACGAGAGTTTAATCATGACATAAACAAAGACTAAGGAATCCCTCTGTATCTAGAAATGATAATTAATATGTTGTCAACATGTTTTTTGGTGTCGTGATGCTTGATAGTGCACTTGGTCAGTAATTGGAAGGTTGCAAGTTCTAGCCCAGCTCCGGTTGTCACATGTCTCTGTGTCCTTGGGCAAGACTATTAACCCTAAGTTGCTCCCACTGCTGTGTCAGTGGGGTGTTTATAGGCATATAAGGGTGGGAATGTGTTACTTGATACTGATAGACAAATGAAATGCCAACCATTTGTGAGTAAAAGTGAGAGCAAATGGGTAGAGTGGGTAAATGTGAGCTACAGTGTAATGCTGCTTTGAGACAAAAAGGCCAGAAAACCCCTACTGCTATAGAAACTCAAGTCCTTTTGTTGGCTTGACATGGAGTAAACTGATGCAATAATATCTAGGAACAGTAAAAATTAGCTTAAACCCTAGTAGATTGTTTTTGCTCATGTGTTAAAAAATTGTCCATTACAGTTTCTTCTAATCTAATGTCTAGAACAACAAAACATCAGATTAAACAATGTAAATGGTAACCAAAGTCAGAATTGCTGCTTAAAATAGTGAATAAAATGGATGTAACTGCCAATTTGTGTTTGTTTTAATTTATGAAAATCAACCTTAGACTGTTTATATTATAATTTCTTCCATGTTTTACTACTCCCTACTCTATCTGTCTTAGCAGAAATTACAACTAATCAGCAAACAGCTAATTTTAAATTCCACGCGTCTCTAATTTTCTTTTTAAATTATGACTAAGTATTACGTTATTGTTTATGGTTACACAATATTCTTTCTCTTTACAATCTAATCATCCTAATGTTCCAGTTTTACTACGATGATCAACCCTCGTGCTACTACAGGCACACAAACAAAAGAATCTAAATAACGCTTTTTTGATAATGTCCATATTGTGGGTTATGAAGTAAAGAAACTGATTTCAGACAGTGGTTCTAAATCTTTTTGTTTTTCAGTTTGAGAGGACAGAGATGAATGGGTTTCCTCTTAAGCTTGTACAATGACCCGGTAACCCCCTGGTGTCCTCGTGCACAGCTGACCTGTAACTGTACCTGAGACTGTAATGGAAGGAAGACCTTTACAGTAAACAGGCGACAAGATCTCTTTACTGTAGTGGTCTGACATGAACGAGTGATGAATGTGTAATGATAGTGGCTTTCTAATCACCTCTTTATTTTACCTCTGAACCTTATTTCTTGATATTGATCCATTAATTTTATATCCCCAATGCGTTCCATCTATGTCTGAAACATATATATTTGTTCTAAATTTCTGTTATGATTTTAATTTAATTCTTTATATTATTTTTTTCTCACTTTTTTACTTTTAAAGGTGTAGTCAGTGATGTGGGAGAAAACAAGTGGAGAAGTTGTTGATAAAAGAATTTAGACCCGCCTCTCCCTTCATACCTCACCTCTGGCTCCACCCTCGACAGCTGATGGACGTGCATCATCATGGAAACGGCCGTAGAAACTGCGTAGCTGACCAACATAGCTAAGGTAACCCCGACTCGTCAGACAACTCGACTGCCATTATTGATAACATCACAACAACAGTACATTCTGGCAGATTAGACAATAAGATGAATGCCCGACGGCTGTTACTGTTCTGTGAAGCACCACAAAGCTAATGTTGCTTACCTGTCCAGCAGACAGACGGTGACATCCGCGTCCGTTTTCAGGTCTTTCAATTCGCGGAGTTCCCTCCACCGTTGGAAAGAAACACCAATGTTGACCTGGGTCTTTGCTCTTTCATGGTCATAGCCCTTCTTTTTCACTTTTCACTCCTCTGGCCTTTTTCTTCTGGGCTGTTTTTCAGCCATTGCTACTGCACATATTGTACCTCTCTCTTACGCTAACTGCGCCCGCAACCTACTACTCCCCCTCCCCCCTCTGTCTGATCTGCACATGAGTATGATCACCCCCTGGATGTGGGGGGTGTACCCTGTTTTGGTGGCTCGGCCCGAGCCACAGTGTTTACCTGCTGAAATTCAGAGCCAAGGCTGTGTATTGAAACCAGACTTTTTTTTCAAAGTGCTGTTAGTGATGACATCTTGTGGATGGAGAGGAGAAATACCGTGATTTTGACAAATAGTGCATTAGATTAGAAGATTAGCAGATCACTGACTACACCTTTAAGTGTATTTATCATGTTTGCCGTTTCTTTCTCATCCATCCCCTCCCTTGTTTAACTGTTTAATCTTTATTGGCTTTCTTTTCAGTTTCTTTTTACCTTTATCGCCATTCCAATTTTTGGCTCAACGGTTTGATTTTTCTGGGGTTTTTTTGTTTTGTTTTGTTTTACATATTTTATTTCAATTCTAGAAGATTTGCCGGTATGTATGCGCCCTTTCATCAATTGAATCTCTTTGTAATTCCTTTATTTGTCTATTCTCTCTATTTATAATATCAATTAATGCTATTTTGTTTCTGTTTTTCATTTGTTGGTCTTTCACTTAATCTTATATTTTTGTCCTAATCTTAATTCAGTATTTGAGTTATTGTTTTGTTTAGACTTTTAGGATCTGTCCTGTTTGTGAGAAGCGGAAACATATTTCTCAGATGCGGAGTGAATAAGAACCAAACACAGAGCATCATATTTGGGTTAATAAGACTGTTATTGTTTAGGATCTTGGCTGTGGTCGATTTTTCCTTTGACCTGCATGCCAAAGCACTTTATTAAGCCACATTTTTAAAGAGACTCCATCGTTCAAGTTACTTTATTTCCAGTCCGTGGTTGTATTCCATAACCAGACAAATATAAGCTCAATGTAAAACATATTTATGGTTTGAATGTGCTGTTTTTATGATTAAACGTGTAACAGCCAGCACTAAGTGTCAGCTCTCTCACCTCAGGCCCCAGCACGGCGGTGCTGTCACTGGGTATGTCCTCCTCACAGCCTTTGTTGAGGTAGCTCTCAGTGTCCTGGTCCACACTGGCCTCACTGGAGCAGCGGGGGCTTTCACAGCGCTGCTGGGACGACCCTCTCCTCACCCCTCGCTCTGAGCGGGATCGAGAGGACACGCGGGCACAGGAGCTGACGTCCTGATAGGGAGGAGGCTGGTGCTCGTTGAGGGAGGAGTCGTTCTTTATCCTTTGGATGCTGTTTGCCACTGTAGTCACAGTAACGTGAGATGAGAGTGGTGTTACTGGAGATATAATTCACTCTGAACTCATCATTTATGCAACATATAGTTCACACTGAGTCAAGTTAACCTCCTAAGCTGTGTCACGACCACAGGTGAAGTCACCAGCTACACCCAGAGCTCCTCTGAGGATTATTTTACAAACTATACTAGTGAAGCACAATGACAACTAGAAAAGCATTTGGAGAGCGCAGATCTCCACTAAGATACAATTCTGGATCACGGATTGGACGCCTAAGTCTTCACTCATGTCTGTCCATTTGGAGAACTCCTTCTGGCATTGGAAGAGAAGTTTGGTAATATAGTGACATAGGCTTGACAAACTTTGATGCAAGTTTGCAAATAAACTGAAATTCCCATAAGGATGTAAAGGTGGCAGAACCACAGTGCAGCCAAGGAGAAATGATGGGATTTGACATATTACACTTGAATGTTGTTTTTTTACTTTTTATCTGGATCAATCCAGAAGAAATTGACCATGATGATAAGGTTATATTATAAATATTAATATGTAAATTTTGAAGCAAATCCATCAAGTGATGCCATAGAAAACATTTTTTAAATACGAGCCAATGGTAAGTTATGAGATTTTTTGAAATTTTTTGAAATTTTTTTTGCATCCCGACAAATGTGCAAATCAGCACCAAAATGTAACAGACTCTTCCTTGGACCAAACCACATTATCTGTAAAATTTTCATGTAAATCAATTTAGTAGTTCTCGCCCTATCTTGCCAACAGACAAACAAACAAACACACAGACAGACCCTGATGAAAACATAACCTCCTTGGCAAAGGTACCAACACCTATGCCTCTGTACTCTTGTAAACAAGATCAGCAGCAGCATGATATTTGTTTCTATGGTGTCCTAATTAATGCTTGAAACTGGTCCTGTGGTAGGTGTCGGACAAGCACGATATTTTATTAAAAGCTGTGGGCCACATGAGTACCCCCCTTCCCACTTAAAAGATACTAAACTTTAAAAATGAAAAACATTGGCAAAAAAATTGCTCTGAAAAATGTGTGTCTAGTTGCCACTGCAATGGCATACAGCTACACAAAATAACATTTTTTTACAACATGAAATACAGTGATATTTATTTGATAATTCTCAGTTGCAGGTATGAATTGTGTTCTTTTTAAGAAATTAGTGAATATAACTGGCAGTAATTGTAACTCTGAAACTGTTTTTTTATGCATTACAAAATAATTTAAGAAAGTACAAGCACAAGGGAAGTAAAATGAAAAGAAAAATAATGAATAAAATGTAATAAGATTTAAATGAAGTATAAAAGAAAATACTTTAAACAAATAGGGATGGGAATTGATAACATTTTATCGATACCAATGCTTGGTCATTTCATTAGGAACATTCCATTCCCATTATCATTATAACTGTTAATGTAATTATTAGCATGATCTCTCTGTCCATGGTTGATACATCTACAGTAACTATTTTTATCACCACATAGGCATGGGGTCCCTCTTGAAAATGGGATGCCACATCTCAAGAGGCCTTTAATACATTTATACTTAACAGAGGCAAATATGGTAGGGATGCACTTGTGGTCTGGGCACCCATGAGTTCATCACTACCATAAATTCTTATTTTCAGTATGAATATAATCGATTATACTCCAAAAATTATCACCTCAACCATTTAGACATGAGGACCCTCCTGAAAACGAGACGTAACATCTCAAGAGGCTAACCTCTAATAAATCAGACGACAGGTCTGTGGTTCATGGATCTGTCTCTAACTTTAGTTTTTACTTTAGTCCACTTGCCTCCTCTTACCTCCCTTCCTTTGCCCTCACACCCAACACAGCATTGTGTGGATTTGCTGTTTTTTCTTGCTGCCATGATGGAGGGACCCATGATTGGCTATATGGATTCATGTTGGGTGATGTATATATTTGTATATATATGTATATGTATATGTGTATTTTATATGTACATATGTATCTATGCATATATGTGTATCCATAAAATGAAGAGTTTTATGCTCTATTGTAAACTGTCTTAAGATAACACTTGTTATGAATTGGTGCTATACAAATAAAGATTGATTGAAGATTGATTGATTGCTATTAACAATCCTGCGAATCAATCCAATTCTTTAACAATTCCCTTATTGATTCCTGCAGATTTTCCATGTGGACAAAGTTTGCCTGTAAATTTTCAGCAGCAGCAACAATGTCAAACACACGTCACAGCAGAGATAACTTCTTCTGCAAGTTGCAGGCACTCACTTAAGGTTGTGCAGTAGGCGCCTTCGTAAAAAGTTAATTCCACAATTCTGACCGCTTCTGAGCCCTGTCAGTTGAAGGAACTGATAAGGGAATTGATTAGCAAAAAGACTCATGATATCGATTCTTTGGTGGAGCTGTTTATGATTCTCAACTGCAGTTGGTTTTCAATTCCCATCCCTATTTACAAATGCAGTACATACACAGTATGTACATCAGGTACATACAGTCATGGAAAAAATTATTAGACCACCCTTGTTTTCTTCAATTTCTTGTTCATTCTAATATCTGGTACCACTAAACGTATAATACAACGAACACAACAAAAAATGCAGCTGGTCACATAATACTTTATGTCCTATTTGACATTCTTAAGCTTAATTGATTCCCAGGGTATATAAGAGGCCATTTCATGTCACAAGCAGCACTGCACATGCAAAGGCCTAGAGTGGTTTCCTGCTTACATTCAAGCTGTAGCACAACTCAGAAGTTGTCAGCTCTCACATAATGCCTAAAACAAAAGAATTATGTGAAGCCACAAAGGCAGCCATCTTGGCACTGCTGGAAATTGGCATGAGTGAGAGACAGGCAGCGAAAAAACTGAAGATCTCCAAGACAGCCGTTCATTACAACAAAAAAAAACAAGGTGAACATGGCACTACCAAATGGCTACCTGGCCGCTGCAGGAAACGCGTCTTTCTACTACGAGATGACCGTGCACTCATCCGTTCCTGTGTCAGGAATCGTCGTCAGACCTCCAGGGACCTTAAAAATGAGTGGGCACTGTCGAGAAATGTGACTTGTTCAGCAAGGACAGTTCGAAACCGACTTGTTGAAGCTGGTTTGAAGTCACACAGAGCACGCAAGAAGCCCTTCATCAATGAAAGGCAGAGGAAGGCCCGGTTACTCTTTGCTCGAGACCACAAGGATTGGACTGTTGATGATTGGGCTAAGGTTCTCTTCAGTGATGAATCCAATTTTGAATTGATGCCCACTCCAGCCAACTTACTGGTTAGGAGGAAGCCTGGAGAAGCTTAAAACCCAGACTGTCTTTTTTGTGAAAGAAGGGGGTGGATCAGTCATGATCTGGGGTTGTTTCAGTCTGAGTGGAACAGGGCAAATGCAATTGTGTGAAGGCCTAATGAACCAGGTCATGTACAGGACTACCCTTGAAAACAGTCTTCTTCCATCAGCTGGAAAACTCTTTCCTGCCTCGAATGACTGGATTTTCCAACAAGACAATGCCCTTGCCACCCGGCAAGGTCAGTTAAAGCCTGGATGGAGAACCACAATGATGTATATGCCTTGGCCTGCTCAATCACCAGATCTTAATCCAATTGAAAACCTGTGGAAAATCATCAAACTCAAAATGGAGAACCACAAGCCCAAAAACAAAGAAAATTTGTTTGAATTTGTCCAACAGGAATGGGCTGCTGTGACAGCAGAACAATGTCAGAAGCTGGTGGAGAGCATGCCAAGACGCATGGCTGCAGTCATCAAAAACAATGGTTATGCAATCAAGTATTAACTCTTGTGTATCATGTGTTTAAAGCAAACAGAAAAGAAAACATGGAATGCTTAAAAGTAGTGTTTTTGGCGGTACAATGCCATAGCTATTGATGTAAGAATTTAAGTAATTTTGGTTATTATCAAGAAAACCATGGAAAATGAATAGTTCTTAGTTCTTAAATTAAACTCTCATGAGCTATTTTTGTTGTTATCATTATAATTGTCCAAACAAATGTACCTTTAGTTGAGCCAGGCATTAAAATTAACAAGAAATTGAAGAAAACAAGGGTGGTCTAATAATTTTTTCCATGACTGTATACAAACATCTGCGAATATTTACAACTGATGGAGGGAAAGTGCAGCTCTTTTGTGCGTGGCTATTGTCCAGTTGTGCAAATGGATAGTAAAGTGTGAACAGTGTTTTGTAAATGTTCAATTTATTGTACCAAAAAATGTGTTCAAATTTGAACAGATTATTTCTGGTCCATAATCCTCCGCTCCAGTAAAGCACACATGTGTGAAACCCCCTCACCTCTCTCACTGGAGGCCTCGCTGCTGTACCCTCCCAGCTCAGCCGACTGTTTACGTTGGTTGCTCCACACAGATGGTGTTGTGTTCTGCAAGGTCGTCACCTCGGGCACTTTTTCCTCTTCACTGTCTGATAAAACTCCCTCTGCACAAAACACAACAACGCCCTTATTCAAACAGCACGTTTATTACACCAAACAAAACACAATGTGTTCAGGGTTCAAAGCAAAGCGGAGAGACGCTCGAAAAAGTTGGCTCACAGGGTGAAATTCAGGCAAAGAAATCAGGATGTGTTAAATATTTGAAGAGCTGGAAAAAAGACGGAGATCCAGAGATAAAACAGAGACGGCACAATTTCTAACCTTTCTTCCCTTTCTTCTTCTTCTTCCCTTTCTTCACTTTCTCCTTCTTCTTCTCGCCATCAGAGCTGTCCTGTGATTTCTTGGAGCCTCTTTTTCCCCCTTTGCCCTTTTTCTTGTCTGATTTCTGTTTTTTTACACTGGAGGGAGCTTTAGACGGCTCAGCCTCCCCCTCATCGTCCCCTTCTCTCTCTAAGCTCCCCTCCTTCTCCTCCTCCTCTTCTTCCTTTGGCTCTTTCTCTGGTGATTGAGGGGCCTCATCACCAGCTTCCTCGCCTTCTATCTTAGCCTGTTCTCCATCTTCACTTCCCTTCCTTTCCTGCTCAGCTTCCTTCTCTTTCTCTCCATCTTCCTGTTTGTTTTTCTGCATCTTGGCCTCTTTCTCCAGCTGCTTCTCCCTCCTTTCTTTCCTCTTCTGCTCCCTCCTCTCCTGCCACTCTTTCTCCTCTTTCTTCCTCTTCTCCTCCTCCGCTAGCTCTGCTTCTGTCTTTTTAACCCGCCAGCATCCGTCCCTCCACTCCCACTCCAGCTGGCTCTGCGTGACCTCAGCCTCCGTTGAATCCCCGGCCTGGTTTGCCGTGTTTCCGGTTTCTGGCTCTCTGGACATTTGCCACATGCTCTTGCTGTTGGTTTTGCTCTCCTGTGCCGTCGCCGCTGCCTGCCCTCCCCCTTCTGCCTTGCCGCCGCCACCACCGCTGTTGTTCTCTCCGTCATCCACCTTGTTGATGATGGTGGTGACCTGCTCAGTCAGTTGGTCGCTGACGGCGTACGTGGCATCGCTGACAGCATTGGCAAGGTCATCCACTCGGCTGGTGACCGTGTCCAGGATGGACGAAATGTTGACAGACGGGAGGTTCTGCTGGAAGCTCTTGAAGAAAGCCATGTCTCAGCCGGGCCTCCCCTCACCACACTGATCGTCAGCTTAGCTCATCAGAGGTGCTGACATGGACATGTGTTTGTTAGCAGGGGCAGCATCACAGTCAAAGTGTGTACTCACATCAACACAGGCATACAGACGATTGAAAAAGCCCATTTACACATCAACATGCAGCAGCTGACGATGATCAACATAGAGGAATCTTAAAAATTTCTGTGACAGTACATTACTGGGTCAATTTTTCTATCTTCAATACGGGTATTTAAAGAGCAGAAAAACTGGCATTTCTCCAAGGCCTCTGTCTAATCTGAGGTTTCTTCAAATTCAGCTAAAATGTCACTGATTTATGAATTAACTACAAAAGCAGCATTTATGTTTAAGAATGTCTCTCAAATGAAAAGCTCATTCATGAATGCTTTTTCATTGTTCACTTAAAAGAGCTGTTCAAAAGCATCAACTCTTTCCTGAACATCACATCCCACAGACGTGCTTGTAAGTTAGTCAGCAAAACAAAGCCTCTGTTTAGGAGTAGAGGAAGATAATAGTTGAAGATAATGTAACATAACACAGTAAAAACAAGTCACAAGAGCATCACAGGTACATTTAGTGTTGCTGAATAATTTATCAGATGATTGTAGGCAGAGGCGGGCTAACACTTCTCATCGACAGCTAGTGTATGAGCTAAGCTAACTAGCGGTAGGCAAGCTTTGCCCATCTCTTCCTTGTTACTGGACACTCAGCCAAAAAATGTCTATCAGCTTTAATGGACCAGGGAGTGCGTCAAGACACGGAAAAAAAGTTTAAACTACACTTCCATTGTGGCTGAATAAAGCTGTGTTGCATCTTAATGCAGTAATGCATTAAGATTGATGCAACTGAATTAAATGCAATTGCATCTTAACGCAGCCGTGTTTGGATTTGTTGTGGCATTTTTAATTGTTGTGACCTTTCTCGGACACTGTACATTTAGATTCAAGGTCTTGTTAAGACGAATAATCCTAAGCTAGCAAAGAAGTAAAATTCATGCTTAATATAAGGTACGGTTATTAAAAGATGTGTCCCTGTTTTTGATCTTAGTTAGGTTACCCATTTTCTGTCTTGTTTCCCTTGTCGCTCATGTTTCCTTCTTTTTGAAAATCCTTGTGTTCCTTATGGTGTTTTTCTGCCCTCCTGATGATTACCTCCACCTGTGTGATTGTCTCACCTGTGCTTCATGTTTCCCCTGTGTATAGAGGCCCAATCCCAAACCACCCCCTACACACTCTCCCTACCCACTACCCCTCCGTTTGCATGTCCTCGCGGTGGGTCCGCCATATTAAGGGCCATCCCAAACCATGTAGTGCGGAGGGGGAGTGGACCGTTCAGCCCTTATACAGCGAGTCTGCATCGATGCAGGCTTTCAACGACATTTGCAGGAAGTACAACATCTCAATGGGAGAGGAAACAACATAAATGTAAGTGCCGCATGTGTCCATGTGTTCCCCACACCTTTGTCACACTGACAGAAAATCACATAAAGCGTGGTTTTAAAAGATATAAATGAAACAAGCAAATCATACTCTATGCTGACGTTTGATATGATTGTGCTACAGATGGTAATAGGATTGAAAGACATGTGGAATCACTTAATTTGAACTAGGCTATAATGTAGCTCCTGTCCTAGTGGGTCACAATCTTTGCCACAGCGTAACAGCCAACAGCCATACACGGGGCGTCTTTCTGTTGCCATGGCCAAGAGGTTTTCCGTTTTCCGGCGGAGTGAAGACCTCCCATTCCTGCCCGTCATATTTAAATAACCTCCCCCTTCAGTGGAAGTGCCCTCCATAGCTACGAGTGTGACTTAATTTTGGAGTGACACTCGTTAGTGAAGGGGTAGTGTGTAGGGGGCGGTTTGGGATTCAGTCTTTTGGTCCTTTTCCACTAGCACGCCTTGGCCCTACTCTACTCGGCCCTACTCGATTTGCAGCGTGTTTCCACTAGCCTGGTACCTCCTAAAACAAGCTAGTTTTAGTACCTACTCCGCTCTGGTTCCAAGCAAGCTGAGTCGACACTGAAAGATGACGTCACCGACTGCCGGCTACTGATTGCTCAGACAATGTTTCATCGATGAGTCATGAGCACGAAGACCTAGCATGCTAGCGGTAACTACCGTTAGCTTACCCTCAAACGTCTTTTCTTTGCAGCTCGATTGCTCTCGTCCTCGGCTTCATTCTGTTGTATAGCTTCCAAAACTCTCCTGTGCTTCTCAAGGGGTATTTCTTCTTGCCGCCTGCAGCCTTCTCCTGCTTTCCTTTTTTACTTGGTTTGTGACAAAAAGCCACAGATTGTTGTGTCACGCTCAAAATAACGTCATTGCAGTGCCGCTCAGCTGTTTACAGCGACACTGCACCCCGTTGGGCAGGCGATTGGGGCTAATGGAAAAGCAGCACAAGGCGAGTAGAGTAGAGCCGGGTAGAGTCGAGTAGGGCTAATGGAAAAGGGCCAATAGTCTCTGTGTTCCCTGTTCTCAGTGTTGGGTCATTTGTCTTCTTTGTTTCATTCCAAATGTGTGCTACAGTGTTATCCGAAGTGTTTTTAGTTGTTCCTTATGTTTTCTTTCTTTGTTCACCTGATATAATTTGTTACTTTAGTAGACTCTTATTTTTGCATTTGAACTTTTTGTTAAGGATTTGTAAAATAAAACCTGTTGATTTATCTGTGTTTTGGGTTATCACCTCTGTTTTTCGTTAATTTGGGTGTCAAACCGTGACACATAACAGTACTGGATGCATAGACCACATTTCATATACAACACTCTATGTGACTGACATGTTTCCTCATAAGTGCAGTCTCATTATTTAATAGCCATGCTAAGTACACGACATCAATCCTCCCCAGCTTCTCTTCTTTACCAACGACTGTACTCACTTCTTATTGTTCACCCTATGGAGGCATACAGTATAACCACCCTTCAGAGGAACTAGTTTTTATCCTGACCCTTTGTCTTCCTTTAATTTTGATTTAGTTTCATGAAGAAGGAAAACTCCTCAGTATAAGGGGGAAAAATTCAACATAATGTTGCTGTATGTGAAGTGTGTTGAGTACCTGGCTGGTTGTTTTTAAAGTCACTGAGACGTGACAGATCGTCAGGACTCTCCACTGACAGCTTGTTGCTGAGGTAAAGAAAAAACAGAGCCATCAACGCCATGAAGGCTGCGATGGAAGACAGGACGCCCAGCAGCTCGGGAGAGACTGAGAAGAAGAAAGAAGGAAGACGAAGAAAAAAAAGCATTAGACATTTTACATAAAAACACTTTTGATTATTGAGGTTTTTCACAGTAAAATTCAAGAACAAATTCCCATGGCAATAGAGAAAAACAAACAGATGGCTGAGAGGCACTTTTCACGCTGTAAACAACCTCACTTTAATCCACAAATGTTCATTTGATGATAGCATCTCCATTTGAGAGTAAATGCCACCTTGTCAGGAGAGCTTCAGCTATTGTTCCTTTAAAGACTCTGTTTCCACTTCAAAGGTGAAGCCGATCGTATCTTCAGCCGTGTATGTAGGCCAACCGTACTTCATGTAACCACACAGCCTGGTGCTGCTGCTGCTGCTGTGCTATTTTTATGAGAGCCTCAAAGGGACTGAATCTGACTGAAACGTAGACTCTTAGAGCAGGGCCTGCACTTCACGAGGTACAACACAGACACAGCGCAAAGGAACAGCAGAAGAAAAGGAGGGACATTACAGGAAAATAACGAGCAGATGGCATTTCTAAAGACCAAATGCTTCAGAACAAAGGGCAGCAAATGAATTGAAGCACAAAGAAGTGAGTGAAAAGAGGAGCTTTGTAATAAGAGGTGTTTAGTCCTGAAGCTCCATACACAGATTTTGATCCCACAATTACACAGCAGGGTTGTCAAAAGTATCCATACTTCAAAAAGTATCGCTACTTGAACACTTTGTCAGGATACAATACTAATTTGCCATAGTATTGATATTACCTCAGGCAAGTGTTTGCATATTATTGCTATTGGTAATTCTAGATTTTTGGATTATTTGCACTAAGTTAAAAAGAAAATTATCTGAGACAACTTTAAAATATTGTCAAACTGTGTTATATGTGGGCTATTTATTTTGCATTTTTCACTGTAAAAACAATGTGAATGTCTTGTTTTCTTTCCATTATATGATTATTAAACTAGCATATGTGGTTCTGTTGAGATAGCATGTTCCATGTTAAGAGTGAAAAGGTGTTTTTTTGTGATTTTATTGTTGATATAAACATTTTCTAGCCTTTTTAAGTAAGTTTGTCATTCTAGCAGTTACAAATATGGTAGTAATCATTGCATATTTTCCTGGGAATTGATATTGTTTGAAATTTCAGTATCACGACAACCCTATTACACAGATATTCTACAACAGATCCCCACCTATCACTTAAGGCACCAATCGTAAAGGCATTTCACGCCCATGTCTGTTCATTCACCACGAGATCCATCAACTCGCTCACCAACTTTCAGAAAATTTACAACCACTCCAATTAATTCTGGAGAATTGTTGAAGTTTAGAATATTTCACTATTCCATCTGGGAAGAGCCTGCAGGAAGTGTTTTGGAAATGGATAGAAGCTTTCAAAAGCATATCCAGCAGAACATTGGACAGTCACAATCATTACAGGACACTAAGACAATGTAGTTGGTGGACAGAATGGCAGCGGTATAAACGACAGAACATGACTGACCTCCTACATTTGCCAAAACATGGAATATCTTTTCTGTTTGTAGTGTTTGTAGTGATTAAACTACTACGGAAGCTGTTAGCATCCATGCTAATCTCCGTACCTCCATACCCTGTAACCCTATGGAGGTCCCTTGGTCCTGGAGCCAATGCAAACTGGCATTGGGCATAAGGCAACAATTTATGACGGCCTACATAATGACAGTCGTGTTGTTTTAGGTATCATATCTAAAGGTTTGGCAGATTTAAAGTAATACTAAATGAGTAAATGAAAACATAACAATTCCTTATTTTATTACAGGTTCATTTTTGTTCTTCTTAACCATCCTTCTTATGTGATTTTTGTGCATGTGCCTTGTGGTTTAGTTTTATATGTATTTCTTTGGAAAATTACACAAATGCTAATTTAAATCCAAAAATAGATAACATAATGCAGTAAAAAAAAGCAAGTCACAACAAGCACACAGGAACATTAAGAGTTGCTGAGGAGTTTATCTGATAACTGTAGGCAGAGGCAGGCTAACGCTACCCATTGCCTCCTAATGTTTTTGCTAAGCTAATCTGCGGTGGGGAGCTCTACCTCTCTCTTTCTTGTTACTACACACTTGAAAGAATGGTGTCTATCTGCTTGTCACGGACCGGGGAGTGAGGAAACACATGAACACAAAAAAGCACTGGCGGATCTCTTTGATAAAATACTGATTTTAAAAATGCAAGGCAGCAACTTAAAGTGAGCAACATCCTATATAAGGTAAATTGAGATTTTCTGGGTTTTTCTGCATTGAAAGTAAAGTATGACAGCTTTTGAAGCAAGCTGTTTTAACTATTCCTGAGTTACTGTAGACAAGAATAAGTTGAAATTGGTTCGAAAGTTATTTTTACTGCAGTAAATTATACATTGAGTGGATACTGTCTTGTTATATTTGGATGAGAAAGTAAAGTAATGTCCATCTAAGGAGCACCAGAATGAGAATTTGGTGATTCATTACATGAAAAAAGAAAACAACTGATGCCTATCCAACTGTTTTCAGGCCCAACAACTGTTAACATCACATACTCTCCACTGTATTAAGTCAAAAAATGAATAAAAAGAGCACACTGGTGCATTTAAGGCCAGTGTGAGTGGTGAAGCATACACAGTCCAAATGTTGCAGCATGTGCTCTGCAGCAGGTCCACATCTCAGACACAAAAACATAACCAGCTACCGTTTTAAACCACCACCAGTGTGAAGACTTCCTCCTCCCTGCAGAGAAAATAACAAGCACAGTTTCTCAAACCTCCTGACTGCGGACCAAACTTATAGATGGACCTGTCTCACCATGGCAACAGGCAGAGACCTCCGCAGCCTGACAGTTAGTGCTGCTGCTGCAGACCGCCAGGATGATGAATGCTAAACTCCAGAGGATAGAAAGAGGAGACGGAGAGATAAGGAGGTGGTGTGGCAGTTTGAGGCTTACCTTCTCCACACGAAAATCCTCTTTAAAACCTTCTGTTCCCCCAAGAAGCTCAGCAAAAATGATCCTAAAACAAAGTCGCCCCGCTCTGAAGTGGCCCAATATGTACGAAATCCTTCACAACGTAGTCCAGTCCAGCCCTCCCCGGGCTTACGCATCAACTCTCACTGCTGACATTTGTGTCGATTGAGCCTAGATGACCTCTGAAGTTGCCTGTGGTCCAAGTCAGTTTGTGAGCCTGTTTCCCCAGGGTTTGATGGCTCTTCATTCACAGCCCTGCTCTGTAAATGTCAACGACAGCTGAATAATTTAAGACACTCAAGGAAACCTGACCCCTCTGACAACGTACACCGCAGCAAAAAAGTGGAGCTGCTTTGGACACAGCCAACTTCTCTACCATTTATTTTTTAAATATAACACCAATCATTCTCAAAAGATCTGATATTTGTGTGGGGATTAACAGCTTCTTAAGTCTCTCTTTTCCTGTCCTGCCCTTTTCAAAATCTGCTCTATCACCCCAAAGACGCTGGAGCGACTGCATGAACAGTTTGGCCTGAGCAAAATAAGTAAAACATTTCACTAACTTCTTTTCTCTACAGCATGTGTGAACTGAAGCTGAACTCCAAACTAAGCCTGGGGATTCAATCTGCTTTTGCTCCCCCCAAGATAATGACTGCAGCGAGCTAACAAAAATAAAAACACAGCCACTGAAGCATTAAGAGTGAAAACAACAAATGGATAAATGACCTGCGAGAAATAAGAGCTCATTGAGTCGAAATGTTTTTTTGTGAATTAAAACAAGGGAGATCAATCATTCCGTCATGGTACAATGTTTGGAAGGCAAGAAAAATAGGATAACAAATAAGTTTTGCTTTATGCAGTGTAAATAAAATCTGCAGCCAGGGGGCTCTCGATCAAAGCAATAACAAAAGATGACATAAGAAGACTAACCATTGTCAGCTATGCCCACACGTGTGATTTTCTTCTTGAATCAAGGTTTCTTTTTGATACTGCACTACAGCAAATCTACTGGACGTGTTTTAAAAAGTTTATCTGAGAAGCCTCTACTCTGATCTTCAAAAAGTGTCTCGAGGGCCCAGTTTACACAACAAAATTGTCACCAGAAATGGAAACGTATTTCCTTTGTGTTTTCAAAACTGCTCCACAGAGATTGTGTCAAAATGATGCACATTTACACTGACTGGTGAGGCCAGTAGTTAGTGATGTAGGGTTGTAGTGAAACAGTGGGTTATAACACAAGTCTGTGCACTAACGCTTTCTGATGAAGACAAACTTTTCAGTTATGAGCCCTTGGTGAATATAAACAAATGTGTCTCCACTGGTCAGAGTATTGAAGCAGCAAATCCACATTTCGCTGTTTAGCAATTTAGAAGTAAAATCAACCACGTGTGTTGGCCATATCATGGAATATTCTGCTCTCTTACCTGTAACATGATAATCAGATGTTCTGATCTTGGATTATGTTCTGTAGACTGATAGTCAAAGGGTGTCCAGGTGGTCTTAGAGGTCCCACAATATGCAAAATACACTTTTTACTGGTTTTCTCTAAAAAGTATGAGCGAGCTTGTCTACAAACAGAATAAATATGAAAGATATTCCAGCATTTTCTCCGTTGCCAGTGTTAGCAGAACCCATCCTATTGAAAATGTTTGCTCAAACTTTTTGTTGTTGTCTCTCGTACCCCTTTCAGACTGACCAAAACACGTTTAAACCCCGTAACAATCAGCTCCTGTCAGCAGTATGAAAGGGTTTAATCCGCATTTCGACCCGCGTCATTTGACCCTGCAAGCGACACCAGTTTTTATCAGCTCGCCTTCGATCGGCTTCAGTTGGAACATCACAACCAGGTCAACCCGCTAATTTACGGATGACATCGGCATAACGTGCTGCCAAGAAAGCCCTTGGCAGCACAGTGGGGCAGCAGGTTATTGTGTGTACCTCACAGCAAGGAAATTGCTGGTTACCCATAAGACCAGGTTCTTTCTATGTGGACTTTGAATGGTCTCACGTGCTTGCATGGGTTTCCTCCAGGCAATTTGGTTTTCTCCCAACATGCTTGTTAGTTTAACTGGTGATGCTAAATTGCCCTAGGTGTGAGTGTGAGCATGATTGGTTGTCTGTCTCTGTATGTGGTCTTGTGTTTTGTTAGGGACCTGTTCAGGGTTTACCACACATCATGCCCAATGTCAGCAGGGATGGGTTCCAGCCCCATACAACCTCGATTGTTGTTGCAGGCGGCTGAGGGAGGTTTAATCTGATGGCTGTGAGCTAAAATGTGTGTATGGACTGTAAAACCAAATTGCCCTTTAAGATAAAATGAGTTGTCTGAATCTAAATCTGACAGTGTGTCTCTACCTGACTGTGCCACACTGCTTTGTAATTATGTAAGTTGGCAGGTTGGAGTTGTACATTAAGGTGAGAGCTGAGTGACATGGACACCCAGGGCTCTGCCAGTCAGTGGCAGAGAACAATCATGGTCCAACACAAGAAATCAGCACACAACTATCACGTGTACATGAGAACTTTAATTCTCCTTTAGCTCTGAATAAAACTTAAATCCACTTTAAAAAGATTAAAAATGACCATGTAAACACCTCATTCCAAATGAAAATGATAATTCCGAATAAACTTAATTTTAAATTAAGGGGCTGGTACATACTGATTTTAAATCTGAAGTCAACAATTCCTCATTCCACTTTAAATTAATTCCGGTCTCTCTGCCCGTGCTCATTCCCTTGTCCTGCAGGGATAAGGCACAGGACGCTGACGGGAGCAGGATGGCTGCCTGAAGCAAAAGTGGGACTCCACGCAAGCCGAGAAAGTTTATTTAACTAAAGCCTGAGAAGATTTGGAAGTAATGAAAGTGTGGATGGACATAAACATTAAATGTCAACACGAAGGAGAAAACTTGAATTCCAAATCATTTAATTCTGAATAATTAATTTCAAATCAAAAACATCATGTAACCATGGCCAGTATGAATGAGAAACACAAAGAGGACGGCCATTGCAGCTACTTATGTTGTTACTGTTTCCATGGCAACAATAAACATGTGTCTGTCATGGCATCCCTGACCAAAACAAGACATGTCCTGTTACAACCATACAAATAGAGGATTTGTCAACCATTTAAAATTTAAGAGGTATTTAAGGTGATACAAGTGCTCAAATAACTATGGCGACAACAGAATTAGTCTTTTTGAAGTTTATTCATCTTTAAAGAGTTTAGATCTGAGCACACCTGACTCAGGTGTAGTTTTTAGGGCATTCTTGTTTAAAAGTAGGTAGGCAATCTGGAAATGTTGCTTACACATGGCTCTCTGATACGAAACAAAACCTCCACGCTGAATAAATCATGAACACACAGCTGCTTTCTTTTGCTGAAGTGAGCCAAAACTTGATATGCCATGCATAATTCACACTCAGACATTATGCTTTCTGAAGTTTATGCAGGGACACTTTTCTGTGCACCAAATTCTGGAAAAAACTCACAGGAATAAAGAGGGCTGAGACCTTGGGAAGAATAATTGTGTACAGCAAACTATAAGGCTTTTAAAGTGGTGTTGTGGAGTTCAGCCAAGCATGTCAGTCATTATGTTTCAGGCAGGAAACAAACAAACACGCACATCAACTGTTTTCTTATGATAATGCAGACTCATGAGTGCAGGGAGGGACGCAGTCTTACCTCGTCTGGCACAGATGAGCTCATGGACACCACAGTTCCTCCCCCCTCCTGAGAGACAGAGAGATGAAGAAGTATTAGAGACAAAAGTCAAACAGTACAGTTGCTGGAAAACATACGTTCAGGTCTTAGGTTTAAGATTGGCAGACGGCCTGGACTGAAAAAGTTAAGTGATAAACTAAAACCAACCAACAAAACTTCATGAATTGAGTGGTTACTACAGACAAGCAAACCAACAAAATGTTGTGGCTGGGCTAAAATATGGCTCTGTTTGTTTCTATTGCAATCTTACATAAAACAGCCAATATCATACTATTACATGTCTTTGTTTTATAAACCTTAGTACAAACCTAACCTGACAAACTAGATGAACTACTCAATATACAGTTGAATGAAAAAGTATGTGAACCCATTGGGATTACTTGGATTTCTGCTTAAATTGGTCATAAAATATGTTCTGATCTTCATCTAAGTCACATCACTAGACAAACACAGTCTGCTTAAACTAATACAGCACAAAAAATTCTAAGTTTTCATATTTATATCTGGAAAAGAGCCGATAGAAAGCAGGTGACTGTACGATCACTCTGTCAATGCTGTTCATTATGAGCCAATCAGATAGTGGCTAAGTTTACATGAGAGCTTTAATTCCTCTTTCATTGAAAATAAAACTTAAATTCCCTTTAAAAAGATTATAAATTACCTTGTAAACACCAAACTCCAAATGAAAATGACCATTCCGACTTAAACTTAATTCCAAAGTAGGTGGCTGGTTTATTCTGATTTTAAATCAGAATTGAATAATTCCACTATCATAGAAACTTCATTCCACTTTAAATTAATTCCATTTGTTCTGCGCATGCTTGTTCCCTTGTCCTGTCGCACTGATACCCCTTTTCCACCAAGCTGGTTCCAGGGCTGGTGCTAGTGCTGGTGCTAGAGCCGGTTCGTAGTTGGTTCAAGTTAAGAACCGTTTGCTTTTCCACAAACGGGTGCTGACCAGAGGGCTACGTCATCATGCCGATGTATACGTCTGTATACGTCACGCCCATGGATGTATTATAAGAACTGGATAGCGTGGCTCCGCCTTCTACCATTCAACGGTTTTGAAGCCATAATTTCCCCCGTCAGGGCGCCGCCATTGTGCAGCCAGTAGAGAATCTGGACCATATCTGGACATAGTTGTCGTAAACTGTCGCAAAACTCCCCAGCATACGCCATACACAATCATTGTGAAACTGCCATAAACCGCGGTTATTTTTAAACTCTAATAACTGATGTAAAAGAAACTTTTCAGAAAAAGAGGACTTGGAAAAAACGCAGCCTAATAATACTTTCATATCACCACAGCATACGGATAGGAGAAATATTTCTACGAGGTGTATTAATTTTTTGAAGTTTCACTACGGCCCGTTCAGATGAATGGGGGAGACGGAGATTTGACCTATACTGCAGCCAGTCACCAGGGGGAGTAGTTTTCGTGGCGGCTTCAATTCAAGCCCAGCGACATGACGTCCATGTTTTTTACAGTCTATGGTCACGCCAGTTTCCCATAACAACTAGCGCCAAATTCAATTGCCACAACAAAGATGGAGGACTACGTTGCAGTTCAAGTGTTGCCGTTGGCTTTTCGAGTCTTCCTTGGAGAGCAAAAGTAGGCGATCCAGCAAGTTAATGCTGCTCGACGATTATGCAACGAACAGCGATCACACTTGAGAAGACGGGTGCTTCCGTGTTTTTACTCTGCTTTGGTTGGTCAATAATCCCGCCCCCACCCCCTGATGTAAGCCGCAGCCCCCGACGTAACGTGGTTCTTTCTGCTGGCCCAGCAAAGAGTTGGTGCTTGCCAAGCACCAGTTTTGAGAGCCAGCAACCGGTGCTTAGTCTGTGGAAAACCAAAGAACTGGTGCTAAGTCTGGCTCTAGCTCCGAACCAGCCCTGGAACCAGCTTGGTGGAAAAGAGGTATGATGACAGGAACAGGATGGCCACACAAAGCAAGCGTTGAACTCAAGCCAGGAAAATTAATTCATTGGAGCCTTAGAAGATTTGGACATAATGAAAAGAGTGGAAGGACTTAATCATTAAAATGTGGACCTTTTAAAGCTGCAGCTTCTAAGTTTGTCACATGACTTTAATTCCAATTACTAAATTATGACTAAAACTAAAAGATATTTTAGGAAAAAGACTTAAACTAAATCAAAAGTGTTGTCAGAGTTAACAAAGTTCTCAACAAAGGGATCTTTTCTCATTTGAAGATAGAATTACCTGGTTGTGATATTTGAGTTACTTTAATCCATGTGAGACCTAATTTAATTAGAGAAACTGCCATTCATGCTCACACTCCTTCAGGCTTCTGCACTGATACATTTTCACACATTATCTCATGTGGCTTTAACACTTTGGTATCCTGGTAGAGCATTAACACTTTTGTATCCAGTAAGTCCTCAGCTCTTAACTGATGCGTGCTGTGGTGTCACGCTCTTCACATGACAGATTGGACACTGTTACTTGGTGTAGAGGTAGTGACTCCATGTCAGGGCGCAGAGTAATAAGCTCTGTGGGGGATTTGTCTTCTGTCATAAACTAATGAAGATGAGACCCTCACTGGACCACTTCACTTAATGGTGGTGAACCTCTGTTAGTCATGAGAGACAAAAGGCCTGCCAAAATGGAGCCATCAGTCAAACTCGGGTCACTTCTTTTAACATGAGAGGGCTTTGTGTGCATCAGGTGCTTTTGTCTTCTTCTGGAGTCAAATAAAGTGATATCTGAAGTAAATCTGTTCACAATGAGGTGAGTATATCCCAAAATAACAGATACAGTATTTACCTGCAACAAGGAGACTAAAAAATAAAACAACCGTGATTGAAATTTAAAATGCCTACATTAGTATAAAATCATTTAAACAATGAGGGTCCTTCCCATTTGAGCTAAAATCAATAATAATAAAACACTACAAGGCTGTTTCAACAGTTTCAAAGTATACACACTAAATTCTCAAAAGTCATTTTTAAGACAAAACAGAAAGAGCACTGTCTAAATTGCAGAAATATCTGGACAGTGTCTGGCAACAACTTGCTTGCAATTTTAAGTACTACTTGAAAAGACGTGTTTTTCACCAGTGACATTGGCATCACTGGCAGGTTGGAAACTTTTATTAAAATGGGTAGAACAGACAAAAAGTGATGGATCAACAATGGATCACCAACTTTTTCTTTTCTTATTTTTTTTTTTAATACCTTATTTTATTGTTTTCATTTGTGCAAAAACAGTTCAACTTATTCCTGCAAAACTCAATAAATAATAAGGTAAAGAAATCAGAACAGGAACTAAGTAAACATAACATAACATAATAATTGATACAGTATATAAAAACTAACAAAAAAAATTAATTCAAAGAAAATGCATTCACAAATGTAAAGCCTAACCCCCAAATTCCACTGCACGCAAAAGCGCCCCACCGCGCAGCGAAGCGCCATGGTTTTGCTTCGACAGGCAAACCCCACTGAAAGCGGCACACCCAGTAGCGGCACGCCCAGAAGTGCCGCGGCGCGCAGCCCTGCAGTGGGAGGGCAGATCCCCGGAGAGCCACAGGCTCTCCTGAGAATAGCGATGTCACACGCTCATAAAACGTGTTATAGACTGAGAAAAGAAATAAACAACACCTTGCTTCGCTTCTCTAAGGTCCCTTTGCGGGTCCCAACCATACAGCTTCATGAATTATTCAACTTCTATCCACCTATATCCTTGTAGAAAAGATGTAAGGTGTCATGTATACAATGTTATATATTTCTGTACCTCTACAATTCACTTTTCTTCGTCCATGGTGTCGTGTTGCCTCTGGGATCCTCTGACCGACTGCTGACCTGATGCTCGTGCCTCCAGTTTTGACGTAATGACAAATAATTGAGGAACATTATGTGCAAGAGCCCGTGCATTGTGTTTTATTTTGAAACTTCCGGTTACTCCACACAGTGACTTCCTGCCTGGTGCTTTCTTAGACAGTGAATTTACAACGTTTGGAAGCGGCCGCCCAGAAAATACACCTGAAGCGTATCTCTTGCACCTTGGCGTACACTGGCGCTTCAGCAATTCTTCTTTTTTTGTGATCAGCATGTGGCTTTTTGTTACGAAGCACAACCAAGCTTTGTTTCAGAGACGGCTGTGTGCCGCGAGAGTTGTCTTCATGAAGATGAGTGGAGATTTAAATATGACGGGGTTATGTGTTGTTCCGCTGTTGCACGGGAAGTGACGTCTCCTTCGACCAATCAACGGACTGCAGTGTTTCTCGCTCCACCTTCTGCTTGGCACCCCAACAGAAGGGTCCCAAAAAAGGAGGACGGTACGGTTTGCTTGTAAGGGGTCCTGTCCCGGTTTTAGGCTATAGAAAGTCACAAAAAGCGAGCCATACTGAGACGAACCTGAGGGTTAGTATTGGTTTATAGTCAGACCAGTTTAAAGGCCAAGGTTCAATAGTCAGCCCACTGATGGTAAGGGTAATGTTTCTGTATATACAATAAAAGGCTGCCAGATATTTAAAAAGGTTTCATATTTGTCTCTCGTGACATAGGTAATCCTCTCCAAAGGCAGACAGGTCATCATTTCTGATGTCCAGTTTGACATAGAAAGGGCGGACTCCGACTCCAAGGTTAAGGCGAGACATTTTCTAGAGACAGTAAGAGCTCGATCAATAAATTTCCAAGAACACTGACTTAGTTTCAGGTTTGTTACATTTCCGAGAAGACAGAGTCCAGGATCTAAAGGAATTGAAAGATATATCTTTTTCAAAATGATGCCAACCTATTTCTGATTAACATTAAACAGTGAGCTGGAATTCACTGGCAACACAGAACAAGAGAGAACACAGTCTAAAATATTCCAGTTAGTTGGACAGATTAAATTAAACCGTCAACAGTCAAGAAATAGCAAAATAACCTAGAAAGTGGAAGAGCTCAAACCTCCACTTTCAGACTGTTAGCCAAGTTATTGTTGAAAATGTGAAAAACGGACATATCATGCAATGCTTACAAATTATCCAAAAATTACCAGGATTCACATCTGCATTTAGAACACTACCAAGTTTATTGACGTCTTCCTTGCACCCTCACCTGTATTCACCAGTCATGTCATCACATTTTTTCAGACTTTTAAGGCCTGAGCAAAAATGTGACACTGTATCTGACAGAAGAGAAAACAAATTCTTTTATAAAACATATTCACTTTGCATCTTCCAAATAATTTGCAGTGTTTGATGATCTGTTATAAACAATTCATTAAAAAAAAAATTAAGTTCCATAAAAAATTCAGAAGATGGTTTGGCATATTTATAACAAAATGAAATGTCATTCATAAATTATCCCCACATATGGCATAAAATGACAGCTCTGAATGTTTTTCCAAAGGATTCTTAATTCTTAAGTTGAATTACTTTCAGTACAGCTATTTCTCATGCCTTCTTTTTCTTAACAGAGCTTTTTCAAAAAACTAAATGACATATTTCTATCAACTCATTAAAAAATAATCTGCTTACTCATGGATAGAAATATCCCATGTTCTTAAATGACTCCATTATTAGCCTACTTAAACGTTAATTTTCCAATATGCACTGAAGGAACATTTGCCTCTTAAAAATAAACAGGGCGATAACCTTAATGTGGCAACCACTGCACTTTAATTACCATGCAGGTCAAGAGTCATGCTAGGCTATGAGGTTTTGTGTAGGCCTAGGAAAAGTTAAATTAGTTGGAACTCCAAATATTATTTTAATGTTTTTCTGGTCCATTAGTTACTCTACTAAAATTTAAAGAAAGTCATGACCACTTTCAAAGTACTTTTGATAATAACTCAAAATGTTCCCTATGTATTTGATGACAATGCTGGTCATGGTATAAAAAAAGAAGTGATCATCCAAATCCAGTCACAGGATTTTTTAGGATTCCTTTACAGAGCGAGGCAGGGCAGTTTTCCACATTTATGACAATTATTTGCTTGACAATATTGGAAATGCTTTGGCAGAGGTTTGTGCTCTTAAAACATTTCTACTTTTGGGATATGTGTGCAAACAGGAATTAATACACATGTGCATGTTTGTTGACTCTATTGTTCATGTATGGATATACAGTATATGCCGCCTGACTCAGAACTTTATCACACAGCCATCAACAGAATCAACATTTTACATAATTTCTTAGCTTTAAATTGATTAAAACTTAATTTAATTGTAGCTAAACTTGATGCTGATGAATTAATCAACATCAGTCCTCTCCACCTCATAAGAATTATGTATTTAGAGCTGTTATTGTTCATAAAAAGGTCTTTCTATCCATGCTGGTTTTTAAATGACACCACCATGATGAATACCTTTATAATCATACAGAGAGAAGGACCCTCTTGGAAGTGAGATGTCACATCAAGTGGCTAACCTCAAATAATTTTAAATTGAAGACTAATATGAACAGGACAAATTCATGGTCTGGGTATCCATGCTTTTATAACGGGTCCTTATTTTAGTCCCCATGTCTTCATTTCTGTCCCTATCTGTTTCTCTCTCAATGTCTTCCCACTTACACCCTAAAGCTGCGTTCACAACAAACGCTACCTTGCGACCATTGCGTCGCCTACTGAAGTCGCATCGCACACGCACACACTGCTGATTGGCTATTGCCGCACAGCCACATACGTTATTGCCTGAAAAGATCAACTTTTTCAAGTTTGGCAACATGCAATGAGCAAAGTGGTCGCCTTGAAAGCCAACATGTCACTGGGGGGTTAATCCTGTCCCATTGTGGCTGTAAATTGACTTTGCATGGAGAGTGATTGCAGAAGACGCTCAAGTCGCGTTTGGTGTGTAGGCACCCTAACACATCCTAGCGGGATGGCTGTTCACTATGAGTCTGGTTCTCCTCAAGATTTCCTGCTGCTTAGCAGTTTTTTTGGCCTGCCAATGTAACTGTTGCCCACTGTGGCAAAGTTCTCTTCTTGTGATGGATTCATGTTGGAATTGGAATAAAAATGAGAAAAACATAAATTATTTTGTTATAAATAAATCTAAAATTGTTCATAAAATGAAGATTACTGCATCTGTTTACACCTGGGGGGAGCCATCTTCCATTGTCAGCTCAGGGGTGGTAAGGATTTGCGACTTCCCAGTAGGAAATTCCAACCTCATGGGCCGCCCAGTTAATTCCCCACTTGGAACTGTGCAAACTCCACAAACTGGTACTATGGTCATGACTGGAAGGCTTAATGAAATTCATACTGGTATATCTACCAAACTCCATGTATTACCCAGCCCTAGCATCCATGAATTATGCTTAAAACAATGCTTATAAATCAGAATAAAGAGACTACACCTCTCTCACTGTCAAAGAGTATCAATAAACACCGCCGCACGCACGGCTGCACGTGACATACTAAGAGCTGTGACGGGACAACTGGCAAGAGGCACGCGCCTACTCCTGCCTGACTCACTCATCCTTGAGTCTCAATCCGGTAACGTGCTCCGGTCACTTAAACCTTGAGAGGTTATCCGCCTCCATCACGTCGGTTTCGGACAGGTTGAAGATATCACCCGTGTTTAACGCTGCGTCCTACCTGCATGTATTACCAGCACGTGAAACAACAAAATAAACGGTCACCGAGCAACGGGGCCGTTCGAGAATACAGCGCTTCGTTCTAAACCGTTAATTTGACAGCATATCCATCCGCTAAGTGATATAGTCCTCTATCGATATCAAAACAAAGTCATGTGATGCTGAGTAGAGGCTGCTTTAATTGTCAGCTGTGAAGAAAAAAAATACTCATATTTAAACTCCTCGCTTCGCTTAACTTACACAGGTAAACCTCAAACGGCTTCTAACGGGTGAACCGAACAACGGCTCCCGTCTGCGTCTCAATCCACTTTTAGAACCACTTCACGCGGCTAAGGAGCTCGCGCGCATCCCATAAAGGGATCACAACATTCCTGCATTGGTGCATCAGCTGCTAGCTGTCCCGGCTACGGAGCACTGCGGTACTACTCACACTCATTCCTAGTCAACAAACTGCCCCCTCAGTTACACAAACACATCCCCTCAGTTGAATTAAAAGTGTTTTATAAAAGGTTTTTCATTCTGTCCCGAGGAAAGTTTCCAGCGAGTCCCGCAGTACACCTGAGAGCGAGTACTTACCGTCTATCGCCATGATGCTCTGTCCCGGACTCTACCAACTGAAGGGGGGGTGAGCTGGAGGAGGGAGGTCATTCATGAGCTGTGCACGGTGTGTGTGTGTGTGAGGGAGACAGAGGGAGATTGTGTAATCGTTGTAATTTCAATTACCCCACAAGGACACCTACAAGATAAGACTCAATCTTTAACGAGATAGAAGCTATTTTAAACATGTCAACAAAGAAGCAGCCAAAGAGCCCACTCTCATTTATGTCCGTGGAAAAACAATGTTGAAATCTGATTTTAAAGTATTCAAAATTTAGACGACGTAATTAAAAAGAAATGTTGTTTTTTACTGCTACCATTATTATTGTTCTTATTCTTATTTTTATTCTTATTTTTCTAATTATTATTTTTTATTATTATTATTATTTATTATTATTATTATTATTATTATTATTATTGTTGTTGTTATTATTATTATTGTTATTATTATTGTTGACGTTAGCATTATTATTGTTAGTATTATTGTTGTTGTTTTGTTATGCTATTATCATCAAGCAGTTATTTCCAGAACACATGAAAAAAAAAGAAACCTTTTTCCATGCCATGCCACATTGTAACACATTTTGGGGAACTCTATATCAATCAATCAAACAAACTTTATTTGTATAGCACTTTTCCAACATGCAGGGACGTTGATTCAGAAGGAGTCCAGTAACCTTGTCTCACAAAGTCTCTATTGCCGGTTAAGATGACTGTACGGCCTTGAGAGAGAGAGTTTCTGTTCACACAAAGTTCACAGGATGAGGGAGTGGAGGGGGGGGATCGAGCCTCTGTTAGCAAAACATTCCAGGAGATAGTAGATGTGTCTGCTCAAGGACAGACGGGAAGCCATGTCAGTGTATATGGGAATGAAGGAAATATACAAAACAAAAGGGATGCTCAATATTGGATTTTTGCAGATATATGATATTATCAGTCTCAATATTTTGTGTTGGAAGCCAGGAGTGCTGCCCGAAGTTTAGGGTCACATGAATAAATGAAACATTGGGCACCATCCCAAAGCAGCTGAGCAAAGTCTCTAGAACCAAGCATTTGTAAAGCTAATAAATGAAATAAAAATAAATTGATTTCTTATAATTGTTAAAGCCAATTTAAATGTTTAATGACACAATTAAGCATTACATTTGCTTATCATATAGATAGTTCTATTTTCACCCTGTCAAAGATCATGAATGTTTAAGATTATACATTTGCTATATTCCACAGACTGTTAGTTCAAAAATCCAAATATTCAGATTTACCTTAAACTCGACTATATTTATAGACTATGTATAGACTTTACATCTCATGAAACAGCTTTGACCATTTAAATAATAAAACAATATTTTCCTCATCTTAACAATCTGTTGATTTTTGTCAAAGACTGAAGGGCCATATGAAGAGTGGTGGAGGGACCATCAGTTTTTCATACCTAATTTAGTTTCATTTGAACTGTTACATTATCATGCAGAGTGAGGTTACATTGTAAGTGTCACTTGTGCTGTCTGAGGCAGTAAACAGGTAGGAGACATTTAGCAAGACAGGAAACAAATTACAAGTTACAGCTTTCAAACTTCTAATGTATATTATCACATTTTATTTTGATTAATTTAACTGGTTTTATATATTGTACTTATAATTTTCGAAATCTTTTTTTCCCATAAAGCATACACAGTATTTTATGATTTCATATAACCATGCAAATTAATGTTTAAACGTGTCACTACACAAGTGGAATTTAATATCCAAGGAATTTATCAGTGATTAAACATCTTCTAGAACAAATGTTTTCAGGATTTGAGACCTGGCTGGAGGGATTTACTACCAATTAGCCACAAGGGCACTGGAGTAAGGTCAGTGCAGTTTATGGACAGGGATAGCCTCACAGTTTGTGTTCCAGTTGAAGTCAGAATTAGAGTCAGGTGCAAACCACATGAGTGTTCAACATGCAGCTTAGCAGTTTTGGCATGATTTCCTTGTCTGTGTGAATAAAACAGATGTGAAACACAGTAAGACTCATCTACTAAATAAGGGAAAAAAGGAAAAACATGAGGTTTGCATGTCTGCAGTTTCAGTTGCTACAATGTAACCATTTTTTTTTCCCATGCCAGAAGCACACAGATCTACCAAAATAAAATGTATTGTGGCTTTCAGACTTTTTTGTTTACAGTAACAGAGCTCACCAGCAAAAAAAGTAATGTTAAATCAAATTAGCCATACCATAAACAATTGAATAGTAATGTGTTATGGGACATGTGGGAAGCCCTTGGGGCCCTGATTTGGCCCTGAGGCCTCCAGTTGATGATCAGTGCTGTGTTATAATAACCAATTAAATAACTTCAATTGCATTAGCTCAAAAATTAAATAATCTGTATGGAGTGGTAAGGAACAGTGTTATAGGCAGTGGACCACTACTCCATCAGGATTTCTAAAATGTGTCCATTTAAAAGGTGAATTACTCCCTCTGGTGGGAATTTCAAGTATTTTGGAGGTCTTGTTTTTAGTGAGGGTAAAGTTGTCCAAGAGATTGAGGAGCAGATTGGTGCAGCATCTGCAGTGCTACAGGCTCTGAACCAAATGGTTGTGGTAAAGGGGATTCAACCTGGAGGGCCAAGCTCTTAATTTGTCTCCATCTTCATTCTAACCCTTACCTATGATCATGAGCTCTAATGACAGAAAGAATAAGATCACAAATACAGGTGTTTGAACTGAAGTTTCTCAGGAGTATGGCCGGGCTCACTTTAGAGACAGGGAGAGGAGCTCGAGCATTGAAGGAACCTTCAAGTAGAGCTGCTGCTCCTTCTAATTGAAAGGAGTTAGTTGAGGTGGTTCAGGCATCTCGTTAGAATGCCTCCTGGTTGCTTCCCAGTTAAGGTTTAACAGGCAAACCCAACAGAGAGGAGATCCTGGGACAAATCCAGAACTCACTGGAGGGACTATGTATCCCATCTGGCTTGGGAATGCCTCAGGATCCCCCAAGAGGGACTGGAAAATGTTGCAGGGGAGAGGGTCGTCTATGTCCTGGAGGAGTCTGGATGAGTGGATGTTTTGGATAAAGAGGGAAACACACTTCTTTTCCATTTTGCTTTTGTTACAGATTGGTGTTCCCATCAGCTAGTGGTTTGAGCCAGAGGAGGATTTAATAATAACAGTGTGCCACAATGACTCCACTTTCTATCCATTGACAAAAGAAGCCTTTATTTAGCTTGTGTTTCTACTGAGGTTGGTGCTCTGTGTATCATGAGCCCCCTCTGTTGGGCCCCTACAGACTTGAACAGCCCACCTTGCAAGTCATTCAGCATTATTCTGTTCCTGTGATATAGGCCCGGTCAGAGAATTTAAGACTGAGATTATGTTGTTCTTGTTGTTGTTTGGTTTAGTAAAAACAATATTGATCCATAGCATATGTTTGTGATGATCTCCAAAGCCATTATTCCACATTTTTGATTGATTAATTCAGGCTAAACATATTTTGCATTCTACCTAGTGTAACTTCTGTTTACCACACAACAACTCCACTAGTATGATGGTATGGCTAATAACCAGTGGTTAACTATGTCATTTTTTTTATCTGTGTTTTATCATGTTTGAAGCCTATTACTGCAAGGATGGCTGAAGGAGACTGAATATGCCTCTTCTGGCTCATTTGTCACACAACCCAGAGGAGAGCACACAACATCTCCAGTAGCATCAGTGGTCTTTGCCAAGAAAGTGCATCAACAGTGCAACCTGCATATCATAAATTTAAAATAATAATGTAGTCTTAAAATTTAAGGCTTGGTTATTAAAAGACATTTTTTAAAAGAAAGTCTTTATCTACATTTCTTATTGCTAAAGGGTTAATCCTATTCTTGTCAATTCTTCCTCCAAAATACTGTCCTAAAACCGGTTAATGTGAAACCACTAAAGCCACTGGAGGGAAAAGTCTATTTTCAGCACCACCAAGATATTTTAAAGCAGCCAAGCGAGATAAATTAGAAATTATACAAGCCCACTACTAATGAACCTAATTGAAATTTAGCCACAGGGAAGAAGATCCTCTGAGGCTAGAATAAATGTAATTAAACCTCAGTATTACATTTGGTTATTGCAGCACATTATTTAAGGAATCCTCAGAAATGACAGTGCAACACTGACAGGGAGCATTTTTCTGCTGGTTTTTCATATCAGCTTGGGTAAACCAGTAAAACTTTGAATGATGCCACAGTGAATAACCATCCACTTTACTGTCTCTTTTGTTATCACTGATTTATGTCACTTTTATTGAATTTCTGTTCCCTGTAGAGCACTTTGAATCAAACTGTGCTGGAAATGTGCTTTTGCATTACTCTGCCTTAACTTGTCTTCCAGTCTTACATTTACTGTATACTAAAGATGTGCCATCAGAGAACGAGGTGGTTCTTTTGAACAACTTCTTTAAATACTGGTAGGAGTTGGCTGTAAATCCATCCATCCATTAGCTAGACACTCTTATCCTCTCCAGAGTCATCGGGGCCTGGATGCTAGCCCAGCTGATATTGGACGAGAGGCAAGTTACACCCTGAACGCCAGCATAAACAGACAACCATTCACACACACAGTCTTAGAGTCATCAATGTAAAGATGTTGGTTAATGCAACTTTTTGTTCTGGGAGAGGAAACCGTAGAACTAAGGAAACCCCACACGTACACAGGAAGAACATGGAAACTCCAGTAGCCTTGTTGTGAGGAATATTTTTTATACTTTTAATTAAACATGCTTTATCTTATGCATTTCTTATTTACTAATTTCTTTGGGGCACTTCTTGTCCCCTTCAGTCGTTCTTGAATGTTCTTTTTCTTTTCAATTGGATAAGTGCTGACTTTTTTTTTTTTTAATTGTAGCCAGGTATTTTTACTATACTTTATTGTCATTGGCATCCTTTATCCTTTTTTGCTTGATCTTAGTTTTGTAGTATTTTATAATTGTTGTAATCTGTGTGCTCTTTTCCTGTGCTTTGCTACAAAACAGTTCAACAATGGTGTTTTGGTATGTTTTTCCTTTGTATTAGCTATCACTATTGTTGTACAGTTTAGTGTGTTATTCCTGCATCAGTGTTAAAAAAATAATAAACATATTTTGAAAAAAAAAATATATATATATAGTTAAAAAGATTAATAAATCAGTGCAACAAATAGGTGTTTATTGTAGTCATTTTATTTGCTCTACAACCATGAAATGATTATCCATCCATTCTTTTTCAATCCTGCATATGTTTTCTGGGTTGTGGAGGGGCTGGAGTCTACCCAGCCGACACTGTACCCATTGCCAGCCAATCACAGGGCAACACTGAGAGACACATATCCTTTTACACTTTCACTCATACCTAAGGGTAACTTAACCTGCAGAGAACCCACAGGAAAACATCCAAACTTCACACAGAGAGACCATAATCTCCATCAGGTTTGAACCAGCAACCCTCTTGCTGTGTGACACTTGTGCTACCTGCTGAGACACTGTACCAAGCAATTAAAATTCATTTAATAAACAATAAATGATTATATAAGTTTTAAATGGTGAAATAGCTCATACATTAATTTTCTTTGGCCTTTAGGCTTTAAACTAAGCCCACTTTAAGATCTAATGGTCTTGTGTCGAGACTATGGTTTCTTCATGTGCTTCAAGTCAATAAAATTCTTCAATTCATAATCATTATCTATTCTTTGCAGAAGATGACTGGTATACATGTCCATATCTAAATAATTACAGTAAATAAATACTGGTTCATGTCAGTTAAAAAAAATCTGCTATTGGCCTCTCCTAGGCCAAATGTCATACTGAAGCAGAGCTGACTGCATATTGAAAGCTCAGACTCTTTTTCTGATCCGACCCAAATGAACCAACTCACCTAATGGTACGGAATTCCCATCAAAACAACGTTCACATTCGAAAGTCGGCGACTGACGTCACAGTTCGAGCCACGCCCACCAGGCGTTGTTATAGTACACTTCCGGAGGGTTCACAGTGCGGTCCCTCTGCCTCCCCTTTCTTCTGGGTGAAGTAAAGTTTTTTTCCGGACAGAAGTTTTTTCAAAGTCGAATAAATATGAGTGAAATTAAACCAAACGACTCGGTTCCAGCTGAAGACAGCGCGGAGGAGAAGGACTGGGCTGCTGCAAAAGCTTTTTTTGAGAACCTCAAAACACACAAACCGAGACCTGTAAGTCCATTAAGTTTGTTGCATTGTTGTCTTGTGCTTCTGTGTTCGCTGCCTTTACTTTTTTCATGCAACATGTGCGATTCTTACCTGAGATGCATTTTCACCATCTCACCCCCACCCGCAGCCCAAGCCCAGGTTCGCCGTAACCATCGCCGTCTCCTCTCGCACCCTCTTCAACATGGTGGCAGAGAGGAAGATCTACCAGGAAGAGGGGCTAGAGAAGTATGTGGCCTATCAGGTGGAGCATGAAAACGAGCCTCTGAAGCCTGGAGCAGCTTTCCCCTTCGTCAAGGTGAGATATAGCAGAGGCATGTTGCTGCAGATCTCTGTCAGACTTTAGGTTGTGTGCAGGGTGTGGTACCTGAATACATTTCTTCATCAGGCAGTTTACATCAGGAAGATCCTGCTCCCAAACCCAGAAAATGACTTTGAAAATGCTGCAGTAATTTTGTTTCCAAGCCCTGCTCCCTTACTTGATGCTCATTTTTGCTTTCAGTGAGAGCTGGGGATTGTGGACGACAAACTATGACTTATTTGAATGTTTGAAAATGCCAAACTGACCTTTTTGTAAAGGTCAAATGAGATTATTGTATTGTTTGATAGACATTTATAATAAGTCTCATTTCTAGATACCAACTATAATACATATTTTGTCTTCAATCAATCAAAGAAAAATATATTCATACATACTGTCTCAATTATGCAGAAAACTGGCAATATTTTATGTGTTGTTAGAGGTCATGTGTTACAAAGCAATGTTCATTTTGACAGCACTTAAATATCTTTAAAATATCTTTTATCTTTTATCCAAAATCTGCTGCAAATTTAGTCGACTAAAATATGAAGTGTAAAGGATAAGGCAGTTTTTGTTTCCTTGAATTTCTGAAGTCATGCTTTCACTTCGATTAAATGAAACCCCTGATAACACTTTATTAGATGCTTATAAAGTTTGATTGTATAAATTAAATTAATCTTTTATGTGAAATGCAGTCACCTTTACTTAGGCTGCTTGGCAGAGAATCTCAGTTACAATACCAGAATTGACAACGAACATTAAACCTGCTCTACATGAATATATCAGTTCGTAAAGAGAGTAGCTCTGATTGGATCACTCAACAACTTATTCTGCTACTATGAAACTAAGGCAGTTGTGATTGGATGTCTCTTTTAAGTCATCCAGCCTTTCTATACAACCAAAGTAGCTGTGATTAGATATACTGTATTGCTAACTCATCGCTGCTTTCTACATGATGAAATTAGGTCTGATTTGATTAAAGTCTTTGTCAAACATTTTCGTCTAGCTTCCATTTGTTGACCAAAAGGTCAGTTAATCTAGTTTTTGTTTTTGTCCATGTTCACTTGCTTTTTTACTGTCTAGATTTTGTCTAGAGTAAGTATTTATTTTCATATGTAAATTAAGAAACATGTTTCCCTGCACAATTACACTTCTGCTCTGCTGTCCAAAAAGAATGCCAGGTATGAGGTGTAAAATGAGAAAATAAAGATTTAAATAGAAGACAGAAAAAGCAGCAAAAAAAGATGCTGTACCAATATAACAAAGGGGTCTTCTGTGATGCTTTAACAGAGTGAAGGAGCACTGTTTAAACTGCACAAATACAGGTACAACTTTTGGAAAAGTTGGTTGAAGGATATTTATCTTTGTATTTTAGAGTGTGCAGAAGTTCATGCAAAGAACCTGAGGGGTGTGGAGGCTTTGATAAAGAGCTCTGCCCAAATGATTTCTGATGGGAGGGGGAGGAAGAGTTACAGGTAGAAGAGGGGACTTTCAAAATAGTAAAGACAACTGCCTGTGATGAGCAGAAAACATACATGTAAGCGGAGGCTGTATAGCTATTACATCATGAACTTCATGAAGTAAAAACTGTTTTAAGGGAGTATTTTCTTTAACACGACATAGTGCATTTAGTTTAGTAAATGGTCTCATCTTCTTCTGCTCCTTAAGACTCTTCTGACATTATCAGCAAAGCATAATGATCTGCAGGACATGGGACCTTTGAGTCTTGAAATGATACACAACAAAGAGTTGGGTCATCTATAATAATAATAATAATACTTTTTTAAAGTGCCTTTCAAGACACCCGAGGACTCTGTACAAATTCAAACAACAAAAATACAGGAGAGCAGCAGCAACCAGTCGTGCCAGCATCCACTCACCTGGGGGTTGCAGAAAAGGAGACAGAAGGAGAGGAGAGGGGAAAAAAAATCCAAACTAGGTACCTGTCAGGGGAGCACAGTATGGGACTGGAAAAAATCACCTCAGCACATGAGCAACATATCACAACAAACAGAGGCGAGCACATGGGGGGCAAAGAAGGCATTGAGTCGGGTGAGAATGTCTGAATGTGTGCCATAGTGGATGTGTATGCATAAGCCCATGACCTTTACTCTGTTACAGACCCACTCATTGTCTCAGCTGTCTGATGAGTGATGACATGCAGGCAGCCTTGGAGAGAGTTTTCAGTAGTTCTAGTATTTTTATTTGAATACTTTCAAAATTCCTGTCTTGTATGAACAAAACTAGACAGAACTCGAAGAGCAGGAACCTCCGCTATGGTAGCTCACATATTGCAGTTACATCTACAAGCAATATTTCTATGATGAAGTTACCATCATAATACGATTCCTTAGCCCTGAAAACCCATGTCTAGCACTCAGAATCATGTTAATATCATTATTAGTTAGACAATTATTGAGCAAAAACAATCTTTCACTGATGGTACTTGTCTGGATCACTACTTTAATCATTTTTAGGTTGGGCCATTATCAACATCTCCTGGAAATTTCCACAAAATCTGTGTTGTAGTTTCTGCGTAATCTTGCAAACAAACAGCAAAACAAACACCTGCAAAAACACAACCTCATTGGTGGAGGTAATAAGCACATTGTAGGCCAAGTAAAAGCAAACTCCTTCAGAATTCTGAAAGTTTTCTGACTGTTTAAACAGCCTTTCTTCTTCAAAATCCAGTCTAACAGGTTATAAAATCACACCAGTCTCCAGCAGCAAAATCCCGCCTTATCTATGCAGAAGGAAGAGGGGGAGGAGGTGGAAAACTGTTATACAACTTCCCATAAAGCTTGATGGATGTACGGAGCTGGGGATTGTGCTGTTCTTGTGTCCATCAGACCGCTCTGAAATGTGTTAAATGACTAGCTCATGAACATTAAATCAGGCAAGGGTTATTACCTCCTGTTTCTGTTTAATGGTCGTGTTTTACAATGACTTATTGATAAGAGATACAGCCCTGCTACCACAGCAACTGCAGCAGGAAGGCTTTCTTCAGTGTAGACCTGCCTGGATGTGGATCAGTGGTCTTCAATATGTGAGCTGGGTTGTCTGAGATCTAGGGTTGTGCATGAGGCTGTATCTAACCAGAGGCTGTCACATACTGTCTCAACTCGTCATTACATACTAACAGAATAGGTTTTTGAGTTGCTTGGTTGAAAGTTAAACCTATTCAGATTGGATGTTGGAAGGGGAAATCATGCACAGTAAACAGCAGTAAATAATTTGTTGTGATGTGAAGTTTCCAAGTCAACCTCATATGGAAAACACTGACTTAAAATCCTGTATTTTGTGTTTTTTTCTCGGCACACAGGCACTGATGACTGTCAACAGTCGGCTAAGGGAGCTTTACCCAGACAGTGAGGAGCTGTTCGACATTGTTTTAATGACTAATAACCACGCCCAGGTTGGAGTCCGCCTCATTAACAGCATCAATCACTACGGTAAGCTGAAACAAAACAGGATTGACACTAGGGCTGAAAGATTTATTGTTTTTGGATCGAAATTGCAATGTCAGACAACGCAGTCATGTGATTGGTAAAGCTGCAATTTTCAGCAGCATTCCTGACTAAACCAGGATCTGTTGTTTCAACTATTTTCACCTACTATATAACAAATATGCAGGCAATTTGCATTCAACAATGGCTCGCAAATTAACAGCTGTGACAGCAAATTGGTTCTCATTGTTCACTAAGAAGAGCGGTTCAAAAGAGTCGACTCGTTTGTGAACTTCACATTTCCACTGGGAAGTGCTGGTGAGGAGGTCAACAGTATAAGTCTGTGTTAAGGAGAAGTTGGAGTAACCCTTAAATTATAATAACAGGTTGTTTATCATCAATAGTAGATGATGCATAATGTGTTATATGTTTTTAATCATTTATTTCCGTACTGTTAGCTATACTGTAAACATCGTGAATTTTGCACTGAAGCTTGATTTGAAGAAAATTGTGAATCGAATTGAAATCTGAACATCTGCCAGAAGAATCCCAGCTCACTCTTTTCCTTAAATCTTTCAGCCCTAATTGCCACATAACATTGCTGTAGCTCATGCTGTGCAGAAATTTAGAGGTGACTAGCATAGTAAAACCCCTGATTCTGTAACCTGGATACAAGCAGAATACGCTGAAAATCCCTCTTGACTGTTATTTGATTAAAATAGGCACAGAGACGTGATATTAATGTTCAAACTGGTAAACTGAAATGTTTTTTAAACAACCAGTTTCTGAATTTGATGTAAGATGTTCAGAAGAAGTTGTGAAAGGAGCCTTTTTACCACAGTGTTTCGACATCTTTTATTCCAACAACACTCTGTAGGTGCATGGTCTGAAACACTTTATGATTTTAATTTGTTTCTAATTTAAGGCCATTAAAGGTTTCATTCTAACATGTTATAGGTCTTGACACAGAATATGACACAGATCATCTTCATTGAATCTTTTTTTTTGTGTATTTAAGGACTGCCAAAGAAAACTTTGGCAGTGACTCTCTTGGGAGAGCAATGCAGTAAAATATAATGTTGTTAAATTACTATTCAACAATTTAGATAAAATAATCATCTCCCTTGAACATTTCAGTATTTCCCCACAGCTGTGTTTCCTGCCATTTTTATCCAGTGCAAAAATTGGCATTACATGCTTGTAGGCCATGCTGATACCGCACTCTTTTATTGTTGTTACGACCGGCTCGAGAGCCGCAACAAACAAGGAGATCGGCACGCAATAATCAAAGTTCACCAATATTTTATTAAACTAACTCATGGAGTATGAGTGTGATAATCAGTGGTGTATGTAAATGTAGGGCTGCAGTGTATGTTGTATGTGTGTAAAGGAAGGAGAAAAAGGACAAGCGGCTGCTGCGGTGGCGTCCAGGAAGAGAACTGGCGTTGGGGGGGATGAACAGAAATAACCTCCTCACCAGGCCAGGTGCCCAATCAGCCAATCAGCCTCTGAAAGAGCAGACACAGACAACCAGTATCCGAGCATGACCCAAAGGCCCCCCCAAAGGGCGTAACATTGTGAAGTCAAGCTGCTAACATATACCAAGTGAGGCGTGCTTTAACAAATAGGGACGTAACTGGAAAAGATCTCATCGAGAAAGGAGCATATGTTGCATCAAAATTTGTATGGACCTCTTAATATTAACGCTTCCTTCAAAGATGTGCAAGCCACCCATGCCATGGCCACAGATACAACTCCAAAATCACAGATTCTGGCTGTTTAGCTTAACATTTAGAATAAGCTTCATGGTCCTTTTCATCTTTAGCTTAGAGGACTTTACAGGCATCATTTCCCAAAACACACTGACATAAGGATTTGTTGATCACAGCTCACTGAAGGCCAGTTCATCCCAGAAGAACCAAGAGAAGTTGCTGATACTTCTGGATGTGGTTGATGTATGGCTTTGGCTTTGCATGGCTGAGTTTCATGGTGCAGTCCATCTACCTTTAAACTTGGACCTGAGAAGTGGGAATTACATGACATCTTTCTCAAAGGTGTTCCAGTTACAGGCTGGTAAATTTGGGAGTTACCCGAAGATCGTCCGACTCTCTGGTAGGAAGTTCCATAGTGACGTATCGAATTTGCAACTCAAAGAATCTGACTTGTGAGATGATATGGAATGTAACATTAGCTTTTGTTTGTGGATAGGGACTTACTTTGTGAACTAACATAGTTCATTCTTAGGCTGCCTTGTACATCCCTCACAGAATGATCATATTTTAATCCAGTGCCTCAAAGAGATAAAAGATCACAGGCATTCAATGTTGTTTTTCACTGTTCCACTTTCATGTAGATATTTGTCCAAACTCCCCCATTCTTTGATGATACTGTGGTCTATAAAGGGTTAAATATCTACATTTCTTGTAGTTGAATATTGATCTTAAAGTGTTAGACTATCTCACCGTGTAGGTTTGCAGTGAGAAGAGAACTTTGCACTGTTACTGAATAAAAATGACTGAGTATTTGAGTGGTGCTGCTTTTGTACCCAGTTATGGTCCTGTTATCCGATTAATCTACTTATTCTGAGTGTTACTGAGCATCCCACAACTTTCCAGATCAACTGATCATTGGTTAAAAATATTTCAAAAAGCACGATGCTACATGTAAATTATAGTATTTACTGTACTATTTTCGTTGTGAGACTTTTTTTTTTTAATATTCTAATTTTATTACCATTCCATTATGTCCCAGCTGTTTTAGAAATGGGGACTTTTTTTGTTCATCTCATTCTTTCTTTTCTATTTCAGATTTGACCATTGAGAGGTTCTGCATGACTGGAGGGAAGAGTCCAACAGGCTACCTGAAGGCCTACATGACAAATCTGTACCTCTCCAAAGACTCTGACAAAGTCACAGAGGCCATAGAAGAAGGTGAGAAGAACTGCAGCCCTGACTCCTCTGCAACATGGTCTTTTTTTGTACCAAAACTAATTCAGTGCACCAGTGACTGTCAGCAGCCTCGGGGTGTGTTTGTACTGCACTGATATTTACACACTCGCATGTCTGCTTTGTTTTGTGACTCACGCCCGACCCCACACTGAGCAGCAAGACGGAGCTGTAGGAAGACGGCGTGTGATTTATGACTCCCTGTGGATGAAATGTACACAAAACAACACAAGTCAAACATATAAATGTGGTCCTGAGTAAACTTAGCACCTAATTGACACAAAATGAAACCGTTTGATTGCTAAAAGTTATTTACAGAAGAGGAACAAGCAGGTCTTATCTATCAATTTTTTTAGTTTTTATCTGTTTTTTTTTTTATCACTGGAGAGTTTTTTTTTGAAGATTGAGTGTGCATATGCTTTAAGAGATGTTAGTGCTGGCTAGTTCATGCTCAAAACAATATTTTTACCAGCAATGTCAAATATGGGCAGTGCTGCTCCTTTGAATGTCAAGTCAAATTTATTTATAGAGCACCAAGAAGATAGCAAATCTTGATATCGATTTTTTTGAAAAACAAGAACTCATATTATATCAGAGTTGGAAATAAAATACAACTTCTAAATACTTATATACAGTTTTTTTTCACAGAGTCTATTCAGTTTAGACCGTGGCAAGAAAAATATGTGATTTTCTTTACTTACTGTCGTGCTGTCAGTAACTTAAAGCACTTTGTTCCTCATGTGTTCAGTTACAGTTTGAGCTGCACTGCAAGTTAGGATGCTTTAACCCTATAAAGCCAATTGTATCATATTTGATACATACTTTTATAATACCTCTTTCTACTCAATATGATCACAAAATTACAAAAAAACATCTAAATACAATCAGATAAATGATAAAAATGTCCTCAAATGGATTATCAGTTGCCAAAAACACCTAATGTATCAAAAGAGATACAAAAAATCTATATATTTAATTTTATGGACATTTTGATTGTTATGGATTTTAGCAGAAAGTAAAACAAACATTACAGCTCCAAAAAATTTGAATTTTCTGGCTATAATCTATGGTCTTGGGCCTTAAGAAGCACTTTGTGCTGCATTTCTAATGTATGAAAAGTGCTTTATAAATAAAGTTTGATTTGATTTGATTTAGAGGGTTAAATACGTTGTTAAAGGGAAAACAAGAATATTTTCTTTGCAGTATTAGTTTAAGTGATTCGATGTACTCTGTGTTTCAAGTTCAGTGTATGTATGTATCACTGCATTTGACATATTTCAAAAACAGTAAAAAGGAAAAGTTGTAGTTTTGAATAATATTTGTGTACATATACACAAAAAAAACCATCTCTAGTTTTTTTCTTGTAGAATATCGTATTATATCATAGTACTGTGATATTGTAATGCATCGTGATATTATCGTATCGTAACCCAAGTATCGTGATACATATCGTATCGTGAGGTGCTTGCCAATACTCATTCCTATAAAATACATAGACATAAATAAATGTAACGTTTCAGTTTCTAAACCTTACAGCCAACTATGCAGTCAAAATGCAAAATGCAGGCTGATGCCAGTGGGGGGCATCAACAGGCACCTATATCATGTGATTTCAACAATTTCTCTTTTTCCTATCGCATTATTTACTTTCTGATAAGTGGAAATATTTTTGTGCTGAAGCTAATGTTGTGTTACCTACATGAAGTTCCTCATTTTCTTTCAAAGGAGCTTTTGAACAAACAGGAAGTAAAACAGTATGATCTGAAGACAAAAAAATTATGGGCGTTACAAAGAAGATTTTCTCAAAGTAAAAATCTCTGCAGTTATTGACTTAACTGTGAATGGAATCAATACTCAAAACCATTTGGGAATCAGTTCCAATTTGTTTAAGGAACTGATCAAATTTTACCTTATTCTCTGCCTTACTTAAGTCTTCTTTGTGTCCCTTTCTTTGCAAAACAGTGAAATCACACAGTTAAGAGACAGTAAGCATGAATGACAGTGAAAGGGAAGAGGAAGTTATGGCAGAGGACAGGAGGGAAGGTGGTATAACAGGTAGCTCTTTACACAGAGAAATGCTAACAGCACCAAGTGCAATGACACTAAAAACAAATTATGAAGCTGTTTATTTTATCTTTAGTAAGTAAAATTTTGATGTTTAATCCAAAAACTCATGATACATGTGGTACACTGCCATAACATACAGACCACTGACAGGAGAAGTAAGGAACATTGATTATCTGCCATCATGGCACCTGTCAGCGGATGGAATGTATCAGGCACCAAGTGGACATTTTGTCCTCAAAGTTGATGTAAGATACGAGAAAACTGGATTAACATAAGGATTAAAGTGAGTTTGGGGAGGGCCAAAGTGTGGTGGCGAGATCACTTGACCAGAAAAACTCCAAAACTGTTGCTTTCGGGGAATTGTTTTTGGCCTACAGTGCAAAAGTGGTCCAAAGAAGGAACAGTGGTGAACCGGCAACAGGGTTGCCCGTGGGGAACAAAGGCTGGCCTGTGTGGTCTGATCCAACAGATGAGCTGCTGTCGCTCAAACTGCTGAATACGTTACTGCTGGCTCTGATACAAAGGTGTCAGACTCAGAATACACAGTAGATCACAGTTTGGTGCACAAGAAGCTGTATTAGCCAGCCAGGGTGGCAGGTGGTCATAATGTTACTCCTGATTCCTGACGTATGTGCCAACGCTGCCTCAGCCGTACCAGGCTCAGTAAAAATCCTTGCTGGATTTTGAAATGCAAATATATTTGTTATTTAGAAAAGCAAGTCTTAAAATCTTTCTTGTGTTTGCCTTTTGAGAAACATGCAGTTATAAGAAGTGATCTGTTCTTAATTAGGCACATATAGGTTTGTGATGTCTGTTAACCCTGTCAGTCTCAGCAAATAAGTCTTTTTATGCAACACTAACTAATTTACTTCTTGCTCTGTTGCAAGCAAAATGAAACAGTTTTATCATAATGTGCAATCTTTGGATATTCTTCTATATAATGTGAAAAACAGATGGTCTACTTTATTCCATATTACTTCACTTTCATTATACAACTTTCATTATGCTCATTTACATCATGCATAGTTTAACTTTACCTCTACCCTTATCTGCAAAATGTTTTAATGACGTGTATTCATTGACCTTCAGTATTGTGCAATAATATTAATTGCATTTCAGTATCACTCAACGATAATGTGCCACATTGAATCTATTAAAGCTATGCTTTGTAAATGGAGAGAACTGATGGAACAAATAAAAGAAATGGAGAAGTTAACGTATAAAATTAGAGGGAATCTAAGAAATGGTAAAATATTGTGGATGAAATGGGATAACTATATGGAAAATAGAGAGGCAAACAATGTAAACTAATGACAATAATAACACTAACATTAGTAGTATTAATACCTCTCTCGAACTGACAAAAAGAAGGGGGGGGGGACAGTAACCCTAACCATGCATACTGTGAATGTAAATAACTAACACTGGTAAAGGAAATCAGTCAGCAACCAAAAGGGGAGCACTTCTTTATTTTTTTTTTTTAATTATTTTATAGTTATTATTATTTTTTATTATTATTTTCTTTTTATTATTATTTCTTTTCTTTTTAATTGATTTATGTAATTATGCTGTTCAACTTTACTTAATTTTGGACTATGTATCAATGGTATTTATATCTACCTTACTAAGTTTGTGGGCATTTATTGTATCTGTATATGTATTATATGTATTATTTCACTTTACTTTGTAAAAAGTCTATCAATTGCTAAGGTTTATCCATACTGTATAAGTATTTATGTTAACATAGTCTTATTTACTTATTTTTTCTTATTATGATCGCTATTATTTATCTAAATATCTATGGATTCTCTTGTTTTATTTTAGTGTTTTAATATAATATTATGGTGTTTTTCTTGATTTGTTGTATAAACAAGGAATTTCTCTGGATTCTTTGTATGAATGATGCATCACAGTGGTGTTGCACATTTGTGAAAAAAATAAAGGGAGAGAAAAATAAAGACATAAAAAAGCTATGCTTTGTCAGGCTGTGGGCTAAATGCCATGTGTAGTATAGCTATTGGATTATACTTTTATTTTGCATTTCCTGACTCACACTTTCCTTAATTATTAGGTACAGTTATTATTTCTTTCTCACAGCATGTTACCAGTTTACTGTATAATATAGTGCCATCTCAGTTGCAACTCCGTCTAGTATAACTTCCAATGTAAGTGAAGATTTGGACCTTTTTTAGTAACTTGGTTTAAAAAACTCATTTAATGTGCTGTAGTTCATTTGCACTCTTATTTTGTACTGTTTTTCACCCTGAGGGGATGCTCCCCTTGTGCTTGTTACATTCTTTAACAAGCAATATGGCAATATAATTTCCAGATTTAATTAACTTTTATCTTAATGGAAGAGTTAAGCAGTGTGATGAGTTTAGAAAAAGACCTTTAGCCAAAGCTTTGCAGTGTTTTGGACAGGACACAGGAAATCTATTGGGAGTTGTTTTTAATATCTTGAAAGCTGCAAGTCTGACCAATGTCGACTAAAACTGTGGTTGGAATCTGTTTATGAAAGACAAACATCTCCTGTTGTATTCTCACAAAGCTGACAAGTTTTTTTAAACATTCTGAATTAATCAGCAGCCTCGAGGCACACGGGCATGTGCAGACTCAAATTTAGGACCGGATAAACAAAGTGATGGATGCACATGTCACATCTGGTGTCATTCTCTTCTCTCCCTTCAGGCATCGCTGCAGCCACCATGTTCATGCCGGAAACAGAGACCCAGTTGAGCGACACTCAGCTGAGGGTGGCATTTGATGGTGACGCCGTCCTCTTCTCAGACGAGTCAGAGGTCATCGTGAAGAAACACGGTCTGGACAAGTTCTTTGAGCACGAGAAGGAGTTTGAGAACAAACCTCTAGCTCAGGTAAAGGATGGTTGTCTCATATTTTCTCTGGTACATCGTGTAGGCTGTATTTCGCAAGAATATCCTTCATAGTTTATAAAGGATTGAAATTTCTATGAAGTCATCAACCATGTATATACAGTTTTCGTATTTTAAACTTAAAATTGGATTAATTAATTACCTTATACCTAATGGGTCTTACTGTTATTTTGGGATTTTAGAATAGTTTATCAAGTACTGATGCAACAGAATAATACAAATTATTATTGTTTTTTTTATTATTATTATTCACCTCCAACACTTGCTCATGCTCTTTCAAACTCAAAATGTGCAATAACTAACTTAACATTGATGATTTTGTTCTAATGTGATGCCTGGTAACCACAGTTTTATGCCAATGTGATGAGACTTTGCTTTACTGTTTAATGGTAGTTTTGGAGGAAGAATAAGAGTAAGCTCTCATCATTTTCCTTTTCTGCAATAAGTCATTTCCTGAGATAACTTTTCTGTACTCGTGTGATAAGGCACTCCCATCATGTGCGTGCAGTATGCATCCTCTGAGGTCAGATCAGCCGTATCTTACCCAGATACAGCAGTGCTGTTTTCTGATTGGCTGATGTGTAGCTGTTTGTTATTTTTGGATTGGCTGATGGGTAGTTGATCTTACTGACTGGGTCGTGTCGAGCTCCCATCAGCTTTATGGTGCTCGGAGTCAGTGTCTTGCTGCACGTTTCAATGCATTAGTAGCAAAGTAACTGGGTGGGTGTTACATAATACATTTTCATGTGTGAGAAATAGCAGGTGTAGCGTGAAAGTGTGATGTGTGGGTCACACGGTGAGTGTGTGAGACTTGAGAACTCTGTGTAAAACTCCTGTGGGGAGTTTTTGTCTCCTGATGAAGCCATTTTAAATGAAAACTGATGCTGTGACGAATAGGAACAGACTGAAGAAAAAGCACAAAATTAAGCACAAAAGGAACTAACCAACAAAAAAGCACAATGTAAATCAAAGAACTCTTACAAACAAACACAAATGGCAGAATAAACACAACACAGTAAGAACCTAAAAAGGGCGAGCATGAGCACTTCCAAGGTCACTAAAACTAACAGTGGTAATGGAAAGGAGAGGTTTCAAAAAGTGTTTAGAAACCTAATCCCCAAATAGTGGGTCCTAATAAACACAAAGGGCCCTCAATCCATAGGGCAGTAATCAACAGGCGGACCAGAGGCCACATCTGGCCCTCCACAGCCCAGGGATAACATGGGTACATTGAGAGTTAAGACCAGTGATGGAAAACTTGACCATATGGGTGATAGGGACTGATCTTACCTCTCACAAAATGCTTATTTTATTCAGCTGTTTTGAAAATTTGGCTCCCTGTAACACCTGTGAAGCAAAAAAAAGTGGCCCTTGTACAAATATAGTTGATGACCTCTGCTATAGGCCCTAGATAACTATGAAAAAACACACCAACTGGCATCAGCCTGCATTTTGCTCCAGGGTGCAACAAGACGCAGTGACTCAGTGTGACAACAACCCTAGGAAGGCAAAAGCCAGCACGTGCCAACATGCTCCCCATTGTTACAAGTCCCGCAAATCCTTACTGAGTGGCCCAACCTAAAACCGCCAACACGCTCCATCCCCAGGTGCCAAGCCCCAACAAATGACTATTAATTAGTTCTAATGTTAACATTAGAACTTTACTTCCCCCTAAATTCAGAATAAAAATTAAACCCTCTTCAAAAAGATTAAAAAAGACCTTATAAACACCTGATTCCAAATGACAATGACCATTCTGAATTAAACTTAATTCAGAAGTTGGTGGCTGGTTTATTCAGATTTTAAATCTGAGCTGAATTACTTAATCATGTATACTTTTATTCCACCTAAAGTTAATTCTGGTTGTTCTGCACATGCTTGTTCCCATGTCCTGTTGCAATGACACATATTCTGTACTGACGGGAACAGGTTGGCCATGCGAAGCAAACACTGGACTAGGGCCAAGACTTTTTATTTAATTAGAGCCTTAGAAGATTTTGAAATAATAATACTGGATGGACATAAGCATACAAATATGGACCCTTTTAAGGCTGTAGCATCCAAGTTGGACGATATAATCCCTGACATAGAAGCTGAACGGGAGTTTGTTTTCCTCTGGTAGATGTAAATATGTCATGTCAGCCCCCTGTCCAATCAGAACCATTCCCAACCCCAAGACCTTAAGAGGAATTGAATATAGGCAAGTACACCTGTTTTCCATGTAAACCTCAATTTGGAATTACTATTTCAATGTAAACGCGAAGGAGAATACTTCAATTCCAAATTATTTAGTATTGAATACAGAATTATAAAACATAATGTAACATCAGGCCATCAGACTGTACAACTCCTCACTTTATGAGAGGAGCAGTAACAGGAAGACTGAGGACAGGAAGGAGCAGTAGCTAGTCAGTAGCCATATTTTTCTTTATATTTATTTATATTAATTTTTTAAATCTTATTTGTAAATGTTTTTATTGCTATGAAATGCTCATGAAATCCTGATTTCCCTGAGGGAGTCTTCCAAAGGGATCAATAAATCTGTCTGATCTAATCTAACATCTAAAAAAAGAGACCACAAGGACCAAAGATAAATAATAAAACACGAAACAATAAGGAAAAGATAAGGCAAGAAAAAGGGTCGAAGCAGGAGACTGAAAAATAAAAGAGCTGTATCAGGTGTACTAAGTGAAAACAAGATGATTTTGAATATTAGTGATTATGAAAACACTCTTAACAGTCATTAAAGTCAAATATGTGATCATTAGTAAAGGCTAAATATGGGCTATTAAACACAGCAAGAAGGAAAACTGTGTTCAAAACAGAGTGCAGACTGTGGTAATCCCAGAGTGAGTGTAACTGTTGTCATGTACATACAACAACCCACAGGTAGTTGTGTACAGCCTGAGCTCTCTGATGTTCTAGATATATCAGCAGCAGGCATTGTGTCACAACAAGTAAATTTATTAGCCCTCATGATGCCAGCATACACCAGTGCAAGAATAAACAGAAAATGTATCACTTGCAAAGGTTTATGGATGATTGCTAAAAGGCTGGCAAACAGGTTGGAAGAGTTTTTCTGCCGGTCACAACTTCAGTCAGATGATTTTAACATTCTAATCAACTTTTTAGTTCCTCATCTATTTGTTGTTTCTTATTTTCTCAGGGTCCCTTGAAGTGTTTCCTCGAGGCTCTTGGGAAGCTCCAAAAAAAATTCTACGCCAAGAACGAGCGTATGAACTGTCCCATCAGAACCTTCCTGGTGACAGCCCGCAGTGCTGCCAGCTCCGGGGCTCGAGTCCTGAAGACGCTCCGCAGCTGGGGCCTGGAGATCGACGAGGCCCTCTTCCTGGCAGGTGCTCCCAAAGGGCCTCTGCTGCAGAAAATCAGACCTCACATCTTCTTCGACGACCAGATGTTCCACATTGAGGGTGCCAAGGAGCTGGGAACCATTTCGGCGCACGTCCCCTATGGGATTGGACAAAAGTACCACAAAGGGAAGCTGATTGAGCCTGAGAAAAAGGAGTAACTGCTGATGAAGTGAAATTCTGAATATGCATTACAATATCATCTGGATAGAGAGATATTTTCCAACAGATCTAATAGTTGAAAAAAAGAAAAAAATATATTGACACAGACATCACTATAGGCTGTTTGAGGAATTATGTTTTTAATTAACAATACAGCTCAGAACATGTCTATATTTTGCTTTTGTATTGATCTATTTTCTAGGGTTTTCTTCAAGAAAAGGGTTTGATAAGGGTTTGAAAATGTATTTTACTTAAAAAAAAACTCCTGATGGCACTTTTACTTGACCTTTTTCTTATGGGAATTTCAAACCTATAATCCTCATGTGCCTTTATTACCGGCCTATTAACGTGTTTACTTTCCTTTTTTATTTTCTTATTTAATATATCTTTCAGAACATTTTGTGCAAAAGATACTTTCAATTATAGATCTTGGTTGGTTGTCTGCTGTAGCCGTGGTTATTTCTTTTTTTGATTAATCTTACTGTCAAACTTGTCAGGCAGACACAAAAGATTATGAAACTGGCTGTGAAACATTGGTGGTTTTTGCATTGCTTTTGCACATTAAGTATCCACTAAAAGTCTTTATAGTATCTGTTCTCCACACATTTATTAGTAGACTGTTTGGATTTCAGGATCACTGATGCTGCATATTTCTGTTACTGGTTTTGCTGTTATTGCGCACGAACGCTACAAAACAAACACTCTGAATGTGTACTCAAACTTTTACATTCAAGTTCTGCTGCTTGTTTTCTTTTACATATATTTTGATTAAACATACAGTCCACTGTAACTCATTTTTCCACTGTGTTACTGTATTTGTTTTTTTCACTCTAGTATTTTATACATTTTAACGTTGCAGGATATGTCACACAGTTGCATGTTTATTTGTTTCTTTATTCCAAGGTTTACATCTCCACACCGGATTGTTTTGCATCACAAGAATTCGTTTTTCATCAACATAATAAAAAGAACAAATCTGTACTTTTCTGTTGTCTGCTTTCTCAGTAGCTTGTGCCAACATAATTATAGTTTTAGGCACATGGACTCTCCTTTTTGCCTTTTTGACCGTGAAGAAAACAACAAGGAACAATTATTTGAGTACTTTAAAGGAGACATATCATGCTGATGCATGATTTAATACTTACATATAATATAATAAATTTGAAAACAAGACCTTACACCCCCTTAATTTTCAAAAAATGAAATATTGTATTTTTTCTGATATCCTAGAATGAGATTTGATGCCTCTGAAAATAGGTCATTGCGAGATGACCGCAAGATTTAAATCGTCGTGACGACACGAGGTACCTTTCTTTTATTGGAGTAATCTGATAAAACACTTCCTCCTCTGTGATGTCCGTTAGCCACAAAACCATCAGTCAGGAACACGTACACCAAGCAGCAGTATATAGCTCCCTAGCTCACACTCACTCATTACCAGGTCTGGCCTGTAGGGGGACTCAATACGCGGTCGCTGCTTTGAACCTGCCGGAAAATACAGTAGAAGAAGAAGGACAGGCTGGCTGTACCCCCAATAGAACTGACCAATCAGAGTACAAAGGACTGTGACGTTGTGAGGTTACTGTAGGTCAGTCTGAGGTCCGAGCTTTTCAACGAGCGCTTGATAATGGCCTAAAATGAGGATATTGAGAACGCTATTGTGGGGCAATGAAGGAACTAAATGACTTGTACTGAGGACAGAAATGCTTTATAGACATCCTAGTCTGGCATAGTGAAAAGGAGAAACAAGCATGATATGTCCCCTTTAATCTATGTTTTTTTATTTATTTCAGTAATGAGTAAATTTTAAAACAGAAGGAAAATTGTGTTGACAATTAGTAGTACTGTGATATTAAATGGAAAAAAAAGGTTACAGATTGATTATATAAGGAAAAAAGCAGAGAGAAGTGTGCACTGTGGTCGTAGCTACCATCAAAATCTGATATGCCATGATGTAAATGCATTTTATTTATAATAGGTAAGCTACAGTATGTTTTTGAGAAAAGAGCTTAATTGTATCATTTTTATTCGCATGTCTTTTGAAAGAAGATTTATCTTGAACCAGAACCAGGGACTATAGGTTTCAAAATTAATGAATTAATAATTCACACCATCCTTTCCCAAACCTTTTCTGCACAGCTGAGCAGAGCGACCATGTCTGTCTGGAGTGGGCTGATGGAAATACGCTCTTATTTTACATGTACATGATGAAAAAGGCCACAAGAGGGAGCTAATGTTTAACTAGACCGTTGTTTAATTGTGAGGAAGAACAATGTGCAGAGAAGTCTTCTGTATTTTAAGAAACAAGAGCAAAGGTAAAAAGAAAATGTACAAAAGAAAACAAAAGAAACCAAAATATTAAATATCAATGTGACGTACACTGATATACAGTGGGCCTATACAAGAGTGGATTATAACTAAAACCCAAACAAACAACATACTTAATTAGCAAAAGAGGTTCAAACTGTTTACTTTTATTGCAGTATCAATAGGCCTACCAGCAGTAGTAGGACTTTCTTCTAATCCAAATGGGATCTACCAAACCCAATTTACTGTCAAGATAATCCAAAATGTAAACTAGTCTGGGATGTTTGTTTTCTTACTACCTGTGTCTTAAATAAACGCAGCAATCTGTTACTTTGAGTAACATTTTAGTTGATTATTTTAACTTATGAAACACATCAGCAGGCTAATTAACTAGGTGAGCTTATGTTCTTACAGTAATGCACTATTTTGTACTATTTCTACTCTGGGAACACTTTTGTTCTGCTTGTATTAACTGAGAACCCTAGACTACCTAATTATAATGACCTAATTATCAATCAGTGTAAACTAAAATATCTAAAGGCACTTTTAACCATTAGCCTTTTGTTTTAAGGGTTTATTTTTTTTTATTAATATCACTTTAAATAGATACTTTATTTATTTATTTATTTATTAATTCATTTATAAATTCATTCATTTTTTTATTTATCTATTAAGCACTTTTCTACTTATTTTTTTTTTCTTATTTGTCTTTATATTTCTACTTTTATTAGCATTTTCTTTTATGGATTCTTATATAATTTATTTATTTATTCATTTATTTATTTATTCTTTGATAGATTTATTTTTGTAATTTGGCACTCTCACTACTCCATACCATTCTACACAAATATGGAAAGGTAAAAGTAAAGAACATGAATGACAGCAGGAAAAGGAGTATAATCTGGACCCACTTTAATTATGTTAATCAAACAATAGAGGAATGTAGAGTCTGGAATATTAAAATCTCCTATCATGCCGGCTCCACAAACAACCTTAACAGGCACATGAGAATTGTCCACCCATCAGTGCCATTGGAGAAAAGACAAACAATTGAACATGTTTATTATAAAAAAGTTAAAAGTTTAAATTTGTTGAAAGTTGAATTGTAAATAGTTAAAAGTTTGTTCTTGTATTGTATATTTTATATTTTTGTTGCACTGTAGAGAAAAAAAATTAAGGCATCTTTATATAATAAACATATGAATAAAAAAGTATAATGCAGGGTTTTTTTGTACATTATTATTCCTTTTGTGCATAATTTTACATTATTATTGGTAATATATTGATTAAAGCAACAAAAAAAATCTGAAGAGCCGTTTGGGAGCCGAAAGGACCGGTTCTCTAAAAAGAGCCGGAATTCCCATCACTAATACGTGCCTCCATTACCCAGAATGCAACGTAACACACCTGCACTCACATCACTAGCTTCAAAGAGCCATCCTGAGCAGGCTCAACAGAGGTAAGCTAACGTCTTTGTAACTCAACAACTCTGTTAAAGAAAGTGGAGAATAATACACTGTATTTATTGATGTTTATTTTCTTAGTTTATCTGTTGAAGCTTAAACTTCCTCACTTTGGACAGTTTATATTGTGGAGTTAAGCCTTTGAACTACAAAAGGCTTGAATATTGTTTCTCATTCTAAGGATGCTCAGCTCATCAGTATTAAACACGTTAGCACAGAACTGTTGTAAAGTTGGTGACAAGAGTTTACTTTTCATTTAAAAATCATTTGCAGGTACATAAAATGGATGAGAAGGCAAAAAGTGTAACCTAGGCTCATAAATACGTTTGTAAAGTTTCTCCTTCCTCTTTAATTCGTATGTTAACTTGTGTTTACTATAAAGTTGAGCTGGTGCTTTTTTAGCCAAGGATAGTGGTCTGCAGCAGGTGGCTTATGGGCAGCTTATGGCCTCCTTTCAGCCATCACTAAGATTTCAGACATCCAAACCTGGAATTATTAAGAAAAAAAGTGAATATATCTATTTTCCAGGGTTTTCTTCAAAAAAGGGTTTTGATGATGGTTGGAAAATATATTTTGAATGTATTTCAATAACTGTAAAAACTGGTAGAAATTGGGATGTAAATATTTATGTAAACATTTATTTGGACATTAATAAATGCAACATAAAAAGACAAGCAGTAAACATGACATGTTTTTTCCTTTGTATTTAATTGTAGCTTGACGTTGCTGTGATATTGGACGTAGCCCGTCAAATTAATCCTAACTTTTTTGAGTTTACATGCCCTCCGCCCAGCTCAGCACCACGGGTAACAGAGCTTTCAGCCGCTCTGCTCCCAAACTCTGGAACTCTCTCCCCCCGGACCTCAGAAATATTGACTCCCTCTCCCACTTCAAATCAAATCTCAAAACCCATCTGTTCCAAACTGCATATACTCTTTATTTTCCACCCTCATTTAACTGTGTCACTCTTGTATGTTGTTTTTATTTATTTTAATTGAGATTTTAATGCACTGTGCTTTTATTATGTATTTTGTAAAGTGTCCTTGGGTGCTGAGAAAGGCACTTTTAAATAAAATGTATTATTATTATTATTATTACATTACTGCCCACCCATTATGACGTGGAAATGACTGTAAATAGCTGTGAGTATATTCTAGTCTATTTTACTTTATTTTTATTCTATATTTTTAGATCTGATTATTTTTTATTTAAAATGCACACACCTTTAACTGTTATTATTTTCTTTTTACTTATTTGTCTATTTGTACTTTGCACCAACAGCACCAGAGCAAGGTCCTTGTAAGTGTTAAAACCTACCTGCTAATAAACCGGATTCTGCTTCTGAAAACATACAGATGTTAATCTATATAATTTTAAGTATATATATGAAATTGTAAATAAAAAAATAACTCTTCTAAATTTTAGTGTTTGTTTTAGCTGATTCCATCCCTTTTCTGTTTTGTTAATTACCTCCGCCAAGGAGGTTATGTTTTTGGGAGAGTTTGTTTTTCTGTCTGTCTGTCTGTCTGTCCGTCTGCCTGTGAACAGAATAACTCAAAAAGTTATGGATAGATTTTGATGAAATTTTCAGGAAATGTTCAGCATGGGAAAAGGAAGAACTGATTTGATTTTGGTGTTGATCTGGATCAGCGTCTGGCCGCCATGGCGAAAAATGTGATTTTTGTGAATAACTACTGAACTAAAATAGATATCATTATGAATCCAATTGCTAATGGTATGTTTTCATGGTCAAGGAATCTAAATATTTACATGAAATAAAGATAGGACTAATATATATGGTGAAAATCACAATATGGGTGAGGACTGTGGGGTTGGCGGAGGTCTGCGCTCTCCGAGTGCTTTTCTAGTTTCCTTGTTTGTATCCTATCTTTCTTTTCAACAGCTTTATTCTGATGTTTTTTTTAATTCACTGTGTTTAGATGTATCGTGTGAAGCAATTTGAATTTTGATGCTGAAAGATGCTATTCAAACAAAATTACCTGGCTTTGTGTGCATTAGGCCTGTTCTCAAAATATCGATACAGCAAAATATCGTATCGCACTCCTTTGGGGTACGTGTATCGATACGGATTCTACAGAATCGATACGGCCTAAATATTTTGAAAGTTGTTGTAAATACACTTTGGCTAATGTTAACTGTGGCACAGTTCAAGGTAGAAGACGAGCTACATTATGAGGCACATGTTCTAAATTTGAACTAAGGTCTACCATCTCTGAGGATCTGAATTTATGTCTCTCAAGTCGTAGAACCACTTAAAACTCATCCTTGTTCTTTTTCTTCCTCTAAGAAAAAACTAAACTTGTCAAGAATTTAGCCTAAAGCATAGTCAATGTTTACAGTTTACATGTATTGGGATACGTATCGTATCGTGGCCTTAGTATTGGGATACTTATCATATCATGAAGTTGCTGGAAATACCCAGCCCTAGTGTGCATATGTATTATTTTAGGCAGGGTAAAAGTTAACAGAATTACCTTAAAAATATGCCCTACAAATTTTTATGATCTCAAAATAAACTGATAACAGGTAGTCTTGTCTAATGTATGATTAAGCAGAACAGGACTATTAAAATAAACCAAAGTTTCTAGTTTAAGTTTAAGTTTATTGCTGTATAATTTGACTTTCATGCTTTTTTGATTCCCACAGTGCAAAATTGGCTTAAATAACAAGCATCTTCATCACTTTGATAAAAACAACAAGGATTTTTCCACGCCTGAAGACGTTAAGGACTGAAAGCTGGTGGTTTTTAAAGCCAAGGTACAGGTTGGTCAGAATTTCTCAAATTTTGATTTTTATTGTTTGATTTTTAAATATGTTTGTCTTGTCATTTGAGCATGTTTGCAGCAAAGCATGGTTTTGTCATGCATCAGGGTTTGTGTACTTGTGTGTGTTTACGTGCATGCTCAGGCAAGCATCTGAGAGCTGGGACCAACTGGCTGTTGCCATGGATACTCGGTGCTGACACCACAAGAAGTGTGTAGGCTTGTTGAAGATATAATTAATAACAAAGGATTAGAGGCAAATGTAGCATGGGGCTCAGTGCGAGAAACCTCATCACACAGTTACTATAATTGGCTACCTTTCTCTTTGTGTGTGTGTGTTGGTGTTTGTGTGTATTAGAGCAACGACAAAAAAAAGTTACTGGCAAACAGCAGTACTATACTTTGCTGACACATTTATCTTCTTGACAAGCAATTTGCTCTAAATATGTTCCCGTGGATGGTGGCCAGCAACTTGTAGGTAGATGTTTTCTTTAAGTAATTGACTTTGACCCACTTTACAGTCCCCTCATGCAATCATGCTGTGTACCTGGGGAGCATTTACGAAACACAACAAGATGATTGATATCTGGTCAACCTAGTTAACTGTAGCTTTAGCTTTTCTATGGCTTAACACTGAGTTCAGGATATTGGATTATTGTCTACAGCTGTGACAGTAGCATGTCTCTAAAGATGGCAGTGCTGCTTTGTTGATTAACCACTTTGGTTCTAAGACTTTACTGAAGCATCTCGACAGAGGGTATGCATCGACCGAACAATTTGTGCGGCAGACCGGCAGATCCACTCGCAGAGTGACAGAGAACAACATCTAGTTATTTATATTTGTGTGAAGAAACAGTGAAACACTTTAATTTACAGAAATAGTGCTGCTATTTTTCAATGATCATCATGGAAACTGTAGATTCTAGCATAATTTACATTAAATTAAAGATTAATGGTGCTACAAAAGAAGGTTTATAATCCAAAATAAAATCATATATAACATGGGTTAACCCCTGCAGTGACTTTAACTTTGTATCTGTGTGATTTTGCTTATATCCAGTATGAAGTTAATGCTGGGGGTCTCCCGATCAAATATACATATTGGTCCAATATCAGCAAAAAAACAATATCAGATTATATCGGCCTGCATCTGAAATCTCCGATATTAGCACTTCGATACAAGCAGTCCATTCTAATTTATTTTTAATGTATTTAATGTAGTTGTAGAATCTGCATGTTTAAGTTAAAGGGACTGTGAGGAGTTTCTAAGTAATTACAAAAAAGTCTTACTTTTAGATATATGCCTGATAGAAATACACACTTTAAGATGAGTTTTATAGCATCAAAATAGGTTATCTATAAATGCTATTCCTTAGGCCAGGGATTCCCAAAGTAGGGGTCGCAGAACGCTGAGGGGGGGTCGCCAGATGATTCAGAATCCTATAGTCTTACTCCAGATAGGGTGCATCTTTATCCATTAATAATACTTACAAATATACAACATGTAGACGTCAAATGTCACTAATTAATATGAAGCTAAATGGTGCCCTCTTGTGGAATATCAGCAGGCAAACACTTGATGTTTTTCTTATTCACTTCAGCTCAATTCTCACTGTCAAGCATTTTTCAAAACATGAAACTGGAGCAGAAAAAATGAAAACTGCCTTCATCTATTAATCATCACAGTAGATTTCCAAATCTTTATTTACTTACAGTTATTTAAGAACATTGAAAAGACAACAACACAAGAAAATGGTCTGGACACAAAAAAGGAAAGAAAAAAGATTTTTTTCTTTTACAAAATGTACACAGCAGATCAACCTCTCTGAACTTTGCTGATCAGTTCATCACACAGCTTTGTGAGCTCTTCGGCCTCCTTCTCCTGTTGGAATAAAATTACATATTTTGACTGTCGTATTCTGCTTTAATCTTATAGTAAATCGTTATGCAAAAACATGTCAGGTTGTTGTTCTTTTTTGTCGGTTGGATAAGCGTATTTTTGCGCGTCAGTGCGCACGTTTGCTCATGCTCCTGTCAGCTCCGGTGATTGTGGGGGTTGCCAGTCTTTGGCACCGTTATTTTAGGGGTCGCAGGCTTAAAAGTTTGGGAACCCCTGCCTTAGCCTTCCGGTCAGGTCGGACAGGACAGGGCTGGGCTGGCCTGGATACTCAACTTTGGGAACAAGACAATTAAAACTAGAGCAAATTTATATTATTCTGACGCGTCTTAGAGTAAGTAGCAATATATTGCCGGCTACAAAATTACGATACTAAGTTTTCCAAAAATTGCTTGTTGTCACACATCAAAAACTACCGCTACGTAACTAGAAAGAGATACATTACCTCTTCGCTTTGCATCCTGTAAGTTGCTGAAAAAATAAGTTATAAAGCCATGCAGAGTTCTGAGAAAGGTCTGAGCTGCATTCATTAGCATCACAACATACGCACGTTTTGGCTTGTGGTGCGTTCCAGTTGTAGTCAGAAGTAGGAATTTCTGAGTTCTGAGTAGGAAACTACAACTGGAAGGCCCCTGAAGTCAGAATTTCCTACTGGGAACTCGGTGAAACCTCGCCACCTCCGAGTTGACAATCGAAGATGGATGCCCCCAGTGTGAACAGTTATTTAGCTCCTGTAATAATCAATTTATTTGCACTTCTGACTGGGGTGTGTCGCTCTAGATCAGCTGTATACATAGTATAGTTAGACTTACATTTACAAAAATGCTGCCATAGTGATAATCACATTCTTCGTACAACAACACAGGGCGTGCTAACAACAGCTAACAATAGCCTGGTAGATCGGCATGTTTTTTTCCGACTTCAACTGGAACGCAGATAAGTCGGAGATGATGTCACTCCCAGTTCCGAGGTTACTGGAACGCAGCATTACGACAGTCGCCGCGCGTGCTCATGGGTAGCAGAGTCTTAATGTTGCCGGAAACAGATTCTCCTCACAGTCCCTTTAAACACAGTGGTTATTTTGTAATTAAATTAAATAATTGGATAAACATTTAAAAATATATGTTTTTGTTTTTATTTGATTTTTAGGTTACTTTTAGGGTCTTCTAATTAATTTTTTATTTAATTGTAGTATATTCTTGTTTAAGTTTAAAAGTTATTCAACCCATTGATTAACAGTTGGGTCAGTTTTTCTCATGCCTACTATTGCTGACAAGCCTTTGCTTACAGTCCATACTATGAAATAAGTAATAAAAGTACGTTTGATTCCTGCTGATATCGTATTGGTTTGATATTGATATAGGCCAATACTCAAGGCTGCAGTATCGGTATCATATCAAGTGAAATTGTAGTATTGGGACACCTTTAATTGATGCACCCAGGCTTAAAATAATTAGCCTAAAAGAAGTCGTATTAATTTAGCTTTTCATCAAGTTGCAGTAAAATTTACCATCAAACCAGCCACTGTAATCAGACTTTTGGTTGATCTGGGTGTTTCAGAGGAGCACGTCTTATGTCAAGTTGTGAATATGTTTGATATTTAACATTTTAGATCTTGAAGGCTCTGGTCCAGTTGGGTGATGTGAAATAATTGCATTGCCACCAGGGCTGGGACGATGCGTTTTTCTCCCGATTCATTTTTTGCAATTTTTTTAGGTGCCGATTCGATTCAAATTGCAGTTCTATGGTATTGACAGTTATTGCAATCTTTAGTTGGCTATTTTGACGCCAGCGAAAAAGAGGAGGAATGATGATGCCTACAGACTACATCAGGAGAAATACACATCCCATGTGAGTCCACTTTTAGGATTTATTCAGAAATATATTTTAACCAGCTGTTTATACTCTCTCTTCAAAGCCTGGATTGCATTTAGAAGTGGCTTATTAACACGGACTAAAATGAAGTATTTACATTTGGAAAAAAAACTATTTTTAAACAAAAAAATCCATTTAAAAATCGTCAAACCAAAAACCAGATACTTAGGTGAATCGTTTTTTTCTCCCACCCCTTATTGACCCAACACTAGAACTGTTCGCTTATGGCAAAAGCCATAGTTTGGATTACTTTGACAAATATTGAGATCATGAAACACCATCATCAGCTAGTGTTAACAGCACGCACATGAATTTATTTAACACAGTGCTCTCAACACAGCCATTGTGAACATCTAAAAGCAAGAAATAAATGGAGATGTAAGAAAGAACAAATGATAAAAACATCTTTCAACAATGAAAGATGGAAAAAAAGACATAACAAGGGTAACATGTAACAGCACAGTCGTCTCTTATCTCAATTATTCAGTTTTTATATTTATTTGAGGCAACCATTGTACTTGAAATTGAAGAACAATAAATTAAAACCCTTTTGAACTATTTTGAGCAGATCAGTTCTGAACACTCTCAAACTGGGACATGCCTACTGAGTCATTGGTTGGGGATTCAGAGAGGATCAGTGCCATAATCTGGCCTACAATTGTAAAGTGTGTCGTCAGGTTCACATAGCAAACACCATTGTAATTTTTTAATATATTTTTTGTACTTGCAAACATATTGTTATCAGTGTGGAATTCATATTTTATAAATTTCCCCATGCTTGCTGTGTACAAGTTTTGTTCAGAAAAGGCACGTCTGTAATAAAAGGCTGTAGAATTTCTTATGCTGAGGTAAATAAACATTTTCTGTTTATTTACAGTATCATAGACTGAAAAGAACATTATCTGCGGTAGCTTCCTCAGATAATGAAAATGATTTTTCTGCAGGTGGCTCTCATTTTTTCTTTTCTACAACCATGAACACTTGTGATTGCAAATTAGTAAATCTGTGGCACGACGCTGTGCTCAACATTTGCTGTGTGAAGGAGATGGTGGCTCTCACACATACACACACACACACAGCGATATGACAGGCTCGGATGACAGAAACTGTGGCATGGTAATATCATGTATTGAGGTCATCTGGTCCCCCTCCTCAGTTTTTCATGCTTATAGAAACATTATCCCTCTGCTCCATATCCATATTCATATTCAAAATTAAAGCTATAAAACAGAAGGCTGTGAAGAGGCTGCTGTTGGATGTTAGTTAAGAAAATGAAACACATGCTGTTTTGTTTGTTTTGTCAGGCAGGTTCTTAACTAGAGCAGGTCAACATGGACCAGAAATCATACCTCAGTAATTAATGTTATTAGTCTTATTTTTTGCTGTAGTTACGTGATTCTAGTTCAAAGTTTTGACAGCAAGAATACAAGTTTTTTTCTCATGTAGAGTTTTTAGCCTGTTTCGCCTATGTTGATCATCCACACCAGGTGAGAGCATAGCATCACTTACTGAGCTACCGCCAATTTTTTCATTTCGATCAATGAAATGAAAGTCTTACACAAGTTCTCAAGTGCACTGTTTTAGAACCATTTCTAAAAACAGAGGTTGAGGCTTTCTCCATAAATACCACGTGTTATAAATTACATGAACTCATAATCAGTGTTACAAGTTACTTCAAAAGTTTAATGCACTATTTATTACTTGTTTCTGTCATTTCAAAGTAATTACTTTACTATAATATTACTGTATTTGCATTGTAAGGCATTACACTATTATCACATTACTTTTAAGTTACTCTCGTCAAAAACAGGAAATATGGATTTGCCATTCTAAATGTAGCTCATTACGCTCAAAAAGCTCATTACTCATCAAGTGGAAGGTGATGTGGTGGCTATCTGACTGAGTTCAGCTTAAAGGTCCAGTGTGTATTATTAAATGCTAAAATAAAAAAATAAATAAAATAACAGACTTGGTAAAAATTGAATATATTACTTAAAATGATATTTAGATTAGTTTCTAATCAGCCTTAAATAATTAATGTTTTGTTTTCGTTACCTTAGAATAAGTCATTTATATCTAAATAGGAGCGGGTCGTCTCCTATGGGGGCTCCATCTTGCGTTGCCATCTTTTCTACCGTAACCCAGAACGGACAAACTAAACGCTTTCGCGTTTTTTTGTTGACGCCTACCGGAAATGCACAGTTGTGAAATAGACAAAGAAGAAGAGAGTGATTACCAAGCAGCTGTGCTAATACAAACAAACATGGAGGACCACACGTACAATTTGCCATCAGTGGAGCATGAATCATTGTCAAAGAAACGAAAACAGGATGAAGCCAAACGCAATCGGGAAAGGCTACGACAAAAAAACAGGGTCAACATCGGCGCTGCCTTTCCCAGATGGAAGTCTCTGAAGGATAAGTTTGCAGACAGATGCAGAAGTTGCCTGTTTTTTGCTGGACAGGTAAGACTAAGTGTTGAATTTTACTCTTATATGGCGCCGAATTTATTTGTTTACTTTCGGGAGAAGTCGGAGTAAGACGCAGAGAATGTTTCTGCTATGAGAGGCTTATTTCACGGCCACAAGCAATTTTCTGTGGCAGTAAGACAAAACATAGACTGATAACTGAGCTATATAGCACTGTTGATGAGACAAATATAAAGATTTTCACCGTACTCCTCAATTTTATTGTTTGCTCCTAATTTGTCATTTAGTAGCACATGTACACATTGGTACGGTGTACATTTTAGGACATCCTCGTTCCAGGAAAACCTCTGTGTCATTTCTCAGACCAAACGGCATCAGAAAACCCCCCTCAATAAAACCTCCGTCAGATAATACGGCCTTAGGCTTCAAAATGAAAGTCATCAGACAAAATACTGGAAAAACGGACTCAAATAAAAAACAGCCTCAGGTCGTAACAATATCAGAATCATCGTAATATAAATGTCAAGTCGGCTTGAGACGGCATTCAGCTAAAAATCAGCCACTAGCAAACTTCCCATTTTCAAAATAAAAGCATTCTTCATTATCTCCTATTAGTTCTTTAACGCTTTTGTAAATTAGGCTCTTGTTTTGGAGCCGACCGGAAGTTTCTTCGATAGCATAATGGCGCGCATAACAGAATGTCCGAAATACCGAAATGAAATTTGTATCAGTGCGTTTTATGGCTCAAATGACCACATTTTGGTATTCTACGTGGTGACTTTCGTGCCTGAAATACTGTCTGAATTTTCAAATGTGGCGAAACAACAGAGATATTTGATAGCTGGAAGCACTTGTTGACGACGCCATGTTGAAAAAACACTTTTTGGCCTTGGAAGGCCACCGTAGCTCCGGGTTCTCCATCAGGGAGGGGGGAGCGCCGGAGTGCTGCAATCTCAAACCTCACCTTTAGATGTCGCTAAAAACCACACACTGGACCTTTAAGGCTCAGAAAAGTAGAATATAATAGCCACATTGATGCTCATGACACAATACAAGAAGCGATCATAGCAAAAACAGACAAAAGGTAAAATTTGGTAAGTTATGTTAGAGATACTGTAACTTTAGGCCTAGCAGAGTACTTCTCTCCTCTGCTGATCTCACAGTATTTGGCAAATTTGTATTTTAACAAACAAACAAAAAAACAACTTTATTTCAGGTTAAATTAAAAAGCATTGTACCTTGCATTACTGACATTTGTACAGAGTAAAATATTAGATTTTTTTGTAATGTCTTACATTATTATGTTACAGTTAAAGGGAATGCATTACAGTAATCAAATTACTTTTGTAATGCATTACTCCCAACACTGCTTGTAATGGGTGCATTGATTTTATTTGAATTTTACAACCCGGCTAAATAAAGAACTTTAAGGATAGCCAACGTTATGACTAAAATGAATGACCAAAATTTAAAGCATCGTCTTAATGCTCTCCAGTCAAATCTATAACAAAAATAAAGAGTGCAATGTCTAAATTACACTCTTATGCACTCTTTTCCTTTTTAAGTGGTTTCACATTTGTGAAGAACATGCACTTGCCAGATGAACAGCATAGCTGAGTATGTGGATTTCTGACCCTGAAAAACAAGCTAAATCTCCTTTGCATAACAACCTTTTTTGGTGCTGCTGTTGACTCTTGTTTTGAGCTGGTACCCCATGTTATGGCATTCAGGAACCACACAGTATCACTAAATTTAATAGAAAATCTCTCACAGATGGTTGAAGTCTCATGACTTTACCAGAAAACAGAAGTAGCAGCCAAATTATAACAAATGGTTTGGAGCAGTTAATCATGCAATCAAATACCATCATGTCACCCGGAAGACTTTGAAAACAGTCTTAAAACAAGGTTTCCACGTGTCCTGGAAAACCTGGAAAATGACGGCCCAATTTCCCAGGCATGGAAAACAAATGGAAAATGAGGAAAAAAATGAAATGTCCTGGAAAAGCTTAAATTGTCCTGGAAAATTATTTGTCTTCCTTCTAGCTTGAAACATAGGAAATGAAGTAAAAATGTACAAGGTTACTAATGTACACGTAGCCAGAAAATGTGAGCAGGTAAAATAATGCAAGTTAAGGCATAAAATATAAAAACTCAAAACAATGGGGACAAAAAGAAATAATTAAAAAATGACAAAGTAAAATATAGGCTAAATTAACAAAATCTATTCATAAAAAAGCAGAGTAAATAAAGCCTAAAAAATACTTATAACCATAAATTTTATAATAGTAAGACACATAAAAGTCAGACTAAACAGATAGCTAACAGACAATGTCCGTGCTGGAGAGTTAGAAACAAAGATATTCTAAGATCAGTATGATATATAGCTAGAGATATTGTTCTTCAACCTCTAATCTTTTTTTTAGAAGGTTAAGTAGAATTGAAAACTGCCCACAGTAACAATGTAACTTCAGTTGGTTATGCGACACTGGAAAAAGTCCTGGAAAAGTCCTGGAAAATGATTTCTAGAAAAGAGTGGGAACCCTGTAAAAGAATGAGATCATTTGTTGCATTGTCAACACTGAATTTGTCCTTTTAAGCGGCTAAGTTAGCTGCTATGGCTAACATCCATGAACTGTTGTTAACTGTTGTTCGCGATTACCAGCTACATTAGCCACTATGCATGCTATATTATAGGAGGCAACCTTGCTTGATGTGGATTGGTCTGTGATGAAAGTGACGAGCCAAACGATTGGAGAGAGGTCTGGCTGCAGACCTGCACTGAGAGGACCCCCTGCACTGAGAGGACCCGACATCACGTTTTTTTTCTCACATCACATGCTCCAGTGTGTTTTTTTCTCGTGAAGAGAGAAGCTGAGTTATAGTCGAGTGACTACTTTTCGTCTTTTTCGAAGAAACAGGAACAGTCTTTATTCAATTACAAACGTCTTTTCCATTATATACTGCTCTGTGTCATAATATTTATTGGAAAGAAATGACTTTTGCACTTTTGGGTGTTTTTTGCGCTGCAATCCAATCCAAAAGTTAGCCTAGTTAGCGCTAGCCAAACGGAGGCTAGCGCTAACTAGGCTAACTTTTGGATTGGACATGGATGTTTTATTTAGATATATCTACGAGATAAGCTTGACATGACAGGCTGTCACTGCCTGTGGCATTTAAACATGTATGAAACACCCAAAGTGATCACTGTAAGCAGACTGCTTAAGTATGAAAAGCAAATTAAGCGCTGTTATCGTAGTTAGGGTAGCAGTGGCTAGGGCTAACTAGGTCAACTTTAGGATTAGACATGGATGTATTATTTAGATATGTGTATGAAATAAGTTTGACATGGGAGGGCTTTCACTGTCGTTGGCTTTTAAACGTTCTTCCCAGTGTAATGGCTTTTATTTCTGAAAGGTTTTGAATAAACTTTTGACGAAAATACGTGCTTCCAGTATATTCGCTTTTATTTTGAAAGACTTCAAATCAGCTTCCGGTCCTGTCAGTGCAGGTCTGCAGCCAGAGCATGTGAGAAAAAAAACGTGATGTCGGGTCCTCTCAGTGCAGGGGGTCCTCTCAGTGCAGGTCTGCAAAGCTGGGTCCTGTCAGTGCAGGTCTGCAGCCAGACTGTCTTGAACGATTGTCCAATCACAAGCTTGTGTTTTTTTTCTAACGTTCAGCCCCTGAAAACAAATTCAAAGGGCTCCTATCCAGATGGACTAGCGAAATATTTCAGTGGCAGATATATTGAGCTGTCCATCTGGCTTGTCAGGTTACCTTTAACACTCATCCTAACAGAACTATAGAAACATCTAACATTTAGATCTAAACCACTAAAGCAGCAAACTTTGGAAAAATTAGTCTTTGAGTCATTCTTAAAACTTTTGGCCATGGCTGTATATGAATGTATCTGAAGATGGCAAAGCACTGCCCAGCTCTATTTTCACTGCTCTTTTTTAGAGATTACATACATACATTTCTCTTACTTACTTTCATAGATACAGAAAACCAGTCTCAACACATTCCTGGCCCTCCTTATTCAATTTAGCCCATTCTCATTTGACTGCACAGCAGGCTTCTCTAAAAACCACCCAGATGGTTTCAGAGGTATTGACAAGTGTCTCTGTCTGTGATAGATTACCGATGCCTCATATGAAGACGAGCTTTTTCCTCATCACGGCTTTTCACAAGTGCACCTTCTCCTCTCAGCCATTATCGATTCACTTCAGCAGAGGTACAAGACGCAACTTTAGAGCCACACTTCGACCATGCAGATGTAAAGATGGGAGCAGGTTAAGTGATTCCCTGAAAGTGCGCAGTGAAATCAATCCAGTCTTTTTTCTCCTCTCTTAAAAGATGAGCAGGAGGAGGCATCGACTTTGCTGATAGCACTTCAGTTTTAGGTCAGTGTTTTGGCGCTCTCGTACAACTTTTAATCCACTGTCACATTTTATCAGTTTGTAGGGTAAAGCTTTAAACGGAGCAGGGTTGAACTGGAACATTACTTTTTTCTTCCAGCGTTTCAGATTTATCTGCCCTGCGTGGGGGGGCATCAGCAGGCTTTTTGTCTCAGACATCTTCAATATGTCTTCTGGGCTACTTTTGCTGTGATTCAGCCACAAGTTCAACTGAATCTGTCATTTTGAAAAGTGGCTAACTGACCCGAGGAGGCAGGGGCCCTGTGTGTGGACATGTGGAAGAGCAACACTTGACTAATCTCCCATCACCCTTGAACAGTTTTATATGGAAACCAAGCTGTAGCACCAGCAGATCTAGAGTTTAATCCTTCCCTTTGTCTTCTCTGGTGTTGGGTTGCAGTCTTAAGTTGTGTTCATTTACCAGCTTTGTGACACAAATACATTTGAAGGATTATGATTAGTGCAGTGTTCAGTTTTGCCGCCATGTCAGGTAAAGTCAATCTTTTGTTGCGGACTAAATTGCCTCTAAAATTCCTGTATATTTTAGTTTCACTCTAGAGTTTATGACTTGTTTCAGTTGATGTAAACTTAAAGAATTTTAGACAAATTATATTTAATATAATAAGTAATTGAATTTCATTTAGAAAAAGAATTTGTCTGTCCTGAAACTACTTTCTATTACTAATCTGTAAAATTCTAACCGTACCAACCAGATGGATTGTTCCATATATTCACTAGTCCACCTGGACAACAGCCCCAAAAAAATATTTGGACGTGAATGACACAAATAAATAGTGATAGATGATCCCACTGTCAACCACATTTTTTAGGCCGATCAGAAGTTGTAATAGGTGTGCATTACTGCTGGGTGTAAAGTAAAAAAACATAAGTGACTTTGTAGAACAAGCTCTTGCCAAACTGTGTCAGAAGTGGAGTGAAGATATCTTTCCTATCCAGAAATGCTGTCAATGTAGTTATTTTTACATCTAATAAAGCAATGAAACTGCGACAGAGGCTGTTAGCATCTATGCTAATCACTGCACGAGCAGTCACTCTCTGCCTCCTTGTAACTCTCACCTCTTTCTGCTTTATAGAACACCGATCGGGACGTACCGCTTCAGGTTGAGCACAGCTGTTGAAGACTGAAACTTGGCAAGATGGATCTGTCTAATAACAGACATTTAATCCGGTGCATCCAGCTGCACTGCAAGGTTAGTAAAATTCATTTGAAAGTAGAACACCCATTTAAGCATTATCAGGACTTTAACTGTTTTCTAACAATTTTGATAGCCTTTTTAGTACCACCCCTCTCTCCCCGAATACACCAACCAGTGTTACACTCTTACTTTGTTAAAGGTGTTAGAGAGAATCTATTACCGGCAACACAAAGACTCTGCTACCCATGAGCACGCGCGGCGACTGTCATAATGCTGCGTTCCAGTAACCTCAGAACTGGGAATGACATCATCTCCGACTTATTGACGTTCCAGTTGAAGTCAGAAAAAAACATGTCAATCTTCCAGGCTATTGTTAGCTGTTGTTAGCACGCCCTGCGTTGTTGTTCTCAGATATCACGTGAATAATGTGATTATCACTATGGGAGCATTTTTATAAATATAAGTCTGGTGAGTAGGAAATTCCGACTTTGGGGGACGTTCCAGTTGCAGTTTCCTACTCGGAACTCAGAAATTCCTACTTCTGACAACAACTGGAACGCACCAAAAGACGTGACCCAAGCCAAAGCGTGTGTTTGTTGTGATGCTAATAAAAATGCAGCTCGGACCTTCCTCAGAACTCTGCATTGCTTTACAACTTCTTTTTTCAACAACTTACAGGATGCAAAGCGACGAGGTAATGTATCTCTTTCTAGTTACGTAGCGGTAGTTTTTGATGTGTGACAACAAGCAATTTTTGGAAAACTTAGAATCATAGTTTTGTAGCCGCCTGTATATCGCTACTTACAGCCCGGTGCTCTAAGACGTGTCCGAATAATATAAATTTGCTCTAGTTTTAATTGTCTTGTTCCCCAAGTTGAGTATCCAGGCCAGTCCAGCCCTGTCCTACCCAACAGCGAAGCTAAGGAATAGCATTTGTTTGCTATATTTTGTTTTTTTATTTGATGCTATAAAACTCATCTTAAAGTGTGTATTTCGATCAGGCATATATCTAAAAGTGAGACTTTTTTGTAATTACTTTGAAGCTCCTCACAGTCCCTTTAAGTAAGCAGTTTAAGCCCATTGGCTTGTGGTTAGCGCAGTACGAGGCATGCTCCAACAGAACATCTCAGATAAAGCTCTTCTACAACAGGGCACTCATTATGTGAAAAACTCGAGGAATTGGTGGTTGTTTTTCAACTGAGTTGTCGAGGTTGTTTTACTACTTGTGGTAAAGCCAAGTTTGGTTGCTGTACGTGGAGGGTTTGTGTTGTGGCTTTGTCTACCTCTCTCTTCCTCTCTTTCTCTCTTGAACTTTTGGTCACTGTGGGTAACTGCTGATACTGCAGTAAAACCAAGTAGCAACTTTGGTCATTTAACTTCTTTTGTGAACCATAAGCTGCTTTTATATCATTTTCCACAGGTCTTTTGCTTTTTAAACTAAACTGTGAGTGTGTTGTGGCTTGCTGTGCTATTCACTTAAATAGAGGTGAGAGCTGTTTTGGTTTGAGGAGCAGAGTGCAAATTTGGGCTGTAAGGAAGGAAGGAAGGAAGAGCTCTATTTACCACACATAGAAACACTTGTGGATGGAAAAAAAGCCTTCTGCATGTGGCACTTTAAGTGTTTAATCACAATTATCTCATTTCTTGGCCAAACTTATAGGTACATTTAATGTTCTACACCTTGATAAACATTGCATTGTCGGTTATTTGTAGGAATTGAAGCAAAACAGAGTGAGGAGGGACCATCTGAGACAGGCCTGTACTGCTTTGGTAAATGCTGAGCAGAAAAAGGAAATACTTCCCTGTGGTCTGATTTGACCCGCTGAGAAGTTTAGTCTGCTTTGCAGGCTTAGTTAGGGGCCCGTAGTCTGGACCCATGCAAAGGCTCAGCCCGGCCAGGCGGCGCTACAGCCATCCAGCAAGGGGAAAACTGGAGAGCAACCACTGAGCAAGCAAGCATCACCAATTACCTCCACCCCTGCGCTTGTAGCAGGAATCCATTTCAGCACCATTACCTCCAGGCAGCCGCGGCCTGACACTCTTTCTCGTCAGGCCGATAGTTCTAAATTGGCTCCCACCCCTCTACTCCTCCTGAGATTGAAAAGAGATTATTAAGGACATTCATCATAGGAGGAGCCCGAGCCCATCTGTAAAGTCTGAAAATGGTGAGAAATCGTGACACAATGGAGCGGGTCTGGAGGAGAGAGGAAATGGGAATAGAGTGAGAAGAAAATGATAGAGAGTTATGTCTGCATGCTGGAGGCTGGAGGCTTGGTGCTTCTCCCCGGAAACAGACACAGGTTGGTCCCTTGGGTGTCCTGTGAGCCGGATGGGCTGAAGCAGCCGGCAGGGTGTGGGGCCCAAGCCTGGAGGAACGCATGCGCACTGCAAAGCGCAAAGCGGTTGTGGCTTAAACCCTACATATCGGATGCTGCGCTAATGATACCCCTGGAGACCGGAGCAGTCTGGCTCCTGCATGACAAGATGCAGCGTACAGTGTGTTATCCCCGTCTGATCCGAGTACGAGACTTTGGGGACTGCTAAGGGAGGACAAGTTGAAGGTCTGCTATTTGGCCTTTTGCTCACGCATTAAATTAGATCATGATGGCTCAGAATATTAAAGACATTTTATTATAAGGCTGTGTGATATGGACTAAAACCACACCTCAAAGTCATATGGCTGAAAGGAATGACGAGACATATCTAATGTTTATCTGTGAAGATATAAAGAAAAGTTGTCCCAATACCCCTTTCACCCCCTGCTCAGCTCTTTGATAGACCAAGTCACCTTATTCAAACCTATTCAGGCTCTACTCCACCTAGCAGTTGTGCGTTATGCTGGACGAACTGAACTTACTTTATGGCGGTTTTATGCCTCTTTTGGGTCATACATTATCAGAGAGTTAAAGCACAGAGGTGGACACGTGGCCTTTGACTTGAACCCAAACACAACCTTATCATTGTGTACCTGAGACAAAGTGGCCATTGTACTAAGCTTAAAAAATATAACTTGGCTGCTTGATTGTGGAAAAAGAAAATAATTTTATTGTTTTGACTGATTCTAGGTCACAACTATGAAGCAGGATTACTCGTTGATTTAAGAAAAATGATTAGAGGCAGTCAATTTCTGTAATCAATTGTGAATTACTGTTCATATTTTAAAAATAACCTCAAGACCTACCTTTGAGTCTTGCTTTTAGCTGACTATATTTATTATTATCATTCATTCTTATTTATTTATTGTATCCGCCTAATACTTTTTATTAATTTCAGCTCAGATTTAGTGTTTGGAAATGTATTATCTGTTATTCGTGGTCCTTTCTATAATACTACTTTAGTAGATTTGGTGTTTGGCTTTCTCATTTTACCTTATTATTTAAAATTGTTGTTTTATGTACTTAATTATTTATTTTTTTATTATGATTTTCCTCACTTTTAATTCAAGACAGCGCTTCCATAGTCATCTAATTCTGTTTTCTGTGTGTGTATAGTGTGTGTGTGCAAGTGAGTGTGTGTGTGTGTGGTGTATGTGGATTGTGCTAGGGGGGATTGTTTTAACCCTCCTGTTATGCTATGGGTCAAACTGACCCATGTTGAAGTTTGAAGATCGAGGAAAAATAGTTGTAAATATTTTTTTAGTATGAAACTTATTCTGCTTGCCTTAATTAGTGTAATCAACATACAAAATGAAATTGGTTCATCCCACATATTTGCAACCATCCCTGGCATGTTTATACCACATAGATACTGTTCAGGTCAATTTGACCCAGCAGTCAAAGTGAAGGTCTAAGGGTGTCAGAAAAGTCAGACTATTTCTTTCTTTCTTTGCAACTGTGAGACATAGGAACACCATTGCACTAAACATTGATAGAATAGTTAGTAATTGAGTTAGGAATGAATTGCTTGGGAGGATGTTTTTGGTTTTGGTCATCTTTTTGATAAATAAACATGCACCGGTCAAATTGACCCAGGAACATTTTTGCTGTTCCTGACAAATTAACATAACAGGAGGGTTAATCTATTTCTCATTGTATTAATTTTTTTACTTTTTATTCGTTAATAATTTAGTTTAATTTTCTTTTTGTGGAAAGCACTTTTTGCTACACAATCTTGTATGAAAAGTATTATACAAATAACGTTTGTTTGATTGAACAGTTCTTAAAAGTGTGCTAAAGATTACATTTTTAATATCCTAGATTTTGTTATGCACAGAAGGAACTGTTAGCACGATTAGATTACCCAGACACGGGGTGCTGGTTTGGTGGAGTGGTTAGCAACCAGGCACCCCATGTACTTGCTTCTGCTGGTCCAGGTTCGAATTCCCCCTGTGACCAGTTTGCAGAGTGTCTTCCCCTACTCCCTCAACCCCTTTCATAAACCTATCCACTGTCTCTCTCCTATCAATAAAGGCACAAAATGCCCCAAAAAAAAAAAAATATAAAAAAAAAAAAAAAAGATTACCCAGACACGCCAGACAGACAGTTTCATGTAGCCGCCATGCAAATATTTCACTAGTCCACCTGGGAAAGAGTCGTTTGAAAATGTGTTCATGGGCAGAACCTTTAAAAACAACAGCAGACTGTGATTGGACGATCATTTGGCTTGTCACACTCATCACAGACCAATCCACAGCAAGCAACGCTGCTATGTATGACGTAGCTCACACTGTTGTTAGCCATTAGCTTAAACTATCTGAGACTATCGTTTTACATTAAATTATACCACACAGATGTATCATTTTACACTTATGTGACATGAACTTCCTTAAAGACAATCCCTACCAAGTTTTCCTGTAACCTACTGAGGAGAGTATATTTCGCTCAGGATCACTGAGTAACCATGTCAACCATAGACTAACCGGCATGTCGAGGAGGATTTCTGCATCCTCTTCCAGTTTCTCAGCAGTGATTTGTGGTCGGGAGAAGAGCGAAAACCTGATTTTCCATGAGACAATCTTCAAGGGATGTTCTTTGCTCCTCCTTTTTAAGAAAAAAATGTGTCCATTTCTGATAGAAAAATGAAGATATAAGCTGTGTTCGAAATCGTCCACTCATTCACTCACTCACTATTCCCTTTGTAGTGTAAATGAAATAGTGGACTATATAGGGAATGACCAAACGACATTTCGGACACCACACTGAAATTTTCTAAACGTCGTAGCGTCAGCAGGTGAACCGGCTATTCCTGTGACGGAAGTGGACGCGCCGAAATTCACGTAAACAAACCGGGCATTTGGGAGGATAAGTAGCAAATTTCGAAGCTGTTTACAGCCGCTAAAAGATGTTAAAAAGCTACGCTATGAACGTTTTAAAGATACTCTAACGTTTATTTACATTTATGAATGAAAGCAGCGTCTAACAGCCTCCGTCCTCTTCTTCTTCTATGGAAAAACACGACCGCATTGCATTGTGGTATACGGGAGTACGGTATAGTGTACATCGCATGTACACTCAAATTTGCTGTGCATTGTGGGTATTTTGTAGTGCACTATATAGTGGATGAAATTACCTGCTGAGGATTCGAACAACACTACAAAATGGCGAACACACTGTATAGTGCACTATATCCGTGATAGTGGGCGATTTCGAACACAGCTATAGAGATCGCTTCAGAAGCCGCCATTGATTCAAACATGCAGTCACTTCCTGTTGGCGTCACGTCCACAGCTCCCGCCTCTCTTCCCTGATTGGGCTGTTAAACAATTAGCCAAAGTGAAGTCACTGGTCAGTGGAATGAATCAGGCAGATTTGTCTGCTCTGATATTTATGATTACCTTTCATAGAGAGTGACATGTTGTAAATATTCTTTATGTTACAAACTGCTAAATTTGCTTAGCACTGTGCCTATCAGCCTAAGCAAATGCACTCAAACTGTGGACAGAGCAATGTTAGGATGTCACACTGGTAAATTTGAGGAGTCTATTTATTATCCTATCGTATTTTTTATCTAACTTCTTATTATGATTTTTGTTGTCATTTTAGTCTTAGCTCCTATGATTCCTCACTTTAAATCAAAATAGCGTTTTCTCATTCTTCTAATTCTGCTTATCAGCCTGAGCAGATGCGACCAAACTGTGGACAGAGAAATTTTAGGATTCACACTGGCTTATTGAAGAGGAAAGACATATTTCAAAGCAGCTACTGGTGCTGTAAACAGGATGAGAGGGGAAAGTCCTGATGTATTGGAGTTTTTGTGTATAGAGGTACTCTATCAAGCAGAGGAACAATGTTAGATATATTTAGAGACATATAGAAATTTAAAACTCATAATATGGGCGCTTTAACTGAAATTTCCCTCCGCTCAGTTTTGCTGCTTCATTGATTCACTCAAACTGTGGTTTATATTCTTGCTGTGAGCAACAAAGATGAGTGAGCAAACCAGGTAGCCCAGAAAATGTCTTAATACTTTTGGGCTGTAACATACAACGGTACCAGTTAACAAGCTGAGTCGGTATGCCTGTGGCTGCAGTTAGCTCCTAAAGGGCAACTAATGGTTCTCATAAAGTACCGTTAATAATTGACAATCAAAGCACATTTGGATATAAAAAAGAGGATAAGTTTGCAGCTTATGTAGCCATTAGAAGCACAGCCAACTGTTGGTCCTGCTTTAGGCCATCACACAGCTGTCTCCACCTTTCATACAACATTCAGATGTTTGCTCTTGTCTTTTTCCTCACGGCTGATGAGCTGCCTCTGTCTTCATTTGCTCTGGTTGTTATGCTGTGTAGGCAGTCATTATCAGTGCTGGTATAGCCGTGTTGCTGATGAGTACTTCTGCCATTGTTTACTTTTCTTAGCATGTGCAAGTACAGGCAGATATAACACAACAGAGTTGCTAATTTGATCACCTTCCCTGATTGGCTAAGTAGCAGGTGTACCTGCAGGAGTGCAGCCAATGGTGGCACATTCCCTAAGCTGAAATGTGTCTCTTGCTAGACTTTCTGAAGGCTAAATACTAAGCCTGGAGGGGGTGCAGGTGTTTAAAAGTCTCCCATATTACTCAAATGACATAATTCTGATAGATCAAGTTTTTCAGAGCCAATGATCCCTAAAATAAACAAAATATTGCAGCTTTAAAGGGACTGTGAGGAGAATCTATTACCGGCGACATTAAGACTCTGCTACCCATGAGCATGCGTGGCGACTGTCGTAATGCTGCGTTCCAGTAACCTTGGAACTGGGAGTGACATCATCTCCGACTTATCGGCGTTCCAGTTGAAGTCGGAAAAAAATATGCTGATCTAGCAGCATTTTTGTAAATATAAGTCTAACAATACGATGTATACAGCTGATCTAGAGCGACACACCCCAGTCAGAAGTGCAAATAAATTGATTATTGCAGAAGCTAAATAACTGTTCACACTGGGGGCATCCATCTTCGATTGTTCCCAGTAGGAAATTCCGACTTCGGGGGGCGATCCAGTTGCAGTTACCTACTCGGAACTCAAAATTCCTACTTCTGACAACAACTGGAACGCACCAAAAGACGTGTGCAAACCAAAGCGTGTGTTTGTTGTGATAAATGTAGCTCGGACCTTCCTCAGAACTCTGCATTGCTTTACAACTTCTTTTTTCAACAACTTACAGGATGCAAAGCGACGAGGTAATGTATTTCTTTGTAGTTACGTAGCGGTAGTTTTTGATGTGTGACAACAAGCAATTTTTGGAAAACTTAGTATCGTAGTTTTGTAGCTGGCTATATATCTCTACTTACAGACCAGTGCTCTAAGACGTGTCCGAATAATATAGATTTGCTCTAGTTTTAATTGTCTTGTTCCCGAAGTTGAGTATCCAGGCCAGTCCAACCCTGTCCTGTACGACCCGACGGCGAAGCTAAGGAATAGCATTTAGAGATAACCTATTTTGATGATATAAAACTCATCTTAAAGTGTGTATTTTGATCAGGCATATATCTAAAAGTGAGACTTTTTTGTAATTACTTAGAAACTCCTCACAGTCCCTTTAAGGGGCATAGATAATGGATGAATGGACAGGTGTGTTTAATGGGCTCATTTTGTATTGACCATTGGCATAAACTTTACTGATTTTGCCAGTTTTGTTATGCATTTCACCTCATTTAAAACAAGAAATGCATAAATTGTCCAGGCTTAAAATGAGATAAAAACTCTATACATCCACAGAACAGTTTTAATAGAAGAATTGATTCAAACACACACAGAAAAATCAAGAGTCAAAATGCTGAACGCTTCGGTGGATGCTGCCCATTCTTGCCATCTAATGAGCTCTTATTTTTGGCATCCCAGCATTCATAGCATTCATATTTAAGGTATCCATCCGCTCGCCCCAGCTTTGTATGCAGCTTTTATTCTCTGTCAAGCTGCTGCCACTCACTTGCCAATCCTGATCTCTTCCACTCCTCCCATGCACAGACTAAAAGAGGTGTTATCGATGCAGTTATGTAACCACCTGAATATTGATAAACATTCGAGCTACAGTATGCCCGTATGAATACAAGACTCCAGCTGAGTGTATATATAGACTGCACATGTATCAGGGGATGATTAATTTAGAATCAGGAACTCTACAGACATGTGGAGCTATTTTTAAACACAAGCCAAGGGCCATTAAGTTTGCAAGCTGCACATTTTGTAGTAACTGAAAAAAATAAGTGGGTGTATGACTTTGTGTGTGCACAAAACTGTGATACTTATGCAAACATTCCTAAAGTAGAGATGAAGTAGGATGAGAAAGCAAAATATTGCCTTTCCTATGTATTTTAAGAAGCTGAACTTTGATCACAGTTGTTTGAATCATGACTATTTTTATCATTATTTGCAAACTTTGTCAGAATAGTTGTAAAAAAAACTCTTTGCAGTCACCACCCTTTTGCAGTTACTAGCTTGGGCAAATTTATGGTCTCCTATTTCCTTTATAAGCATCTAAAAATACTTAAAATATGACTGATATGTATCCATACAGCATGTTTTCTCTTTTTAGCTTTTACTGGGACTCACCAGCATCAAGTTGTGAGTTGGTGCTATTGACAGTAGCTAGTATTATACAAACACAACGTGAATGTTGAATTAGGCTAATTTAGGTTGGATATGTATGCAACTGGGAAACTTTTCAACATTACCAGAATATCACATGCTGCCATTGAGTATATACTGTGAATGTTTGTTATGATTGCTGATTAGCTGAATTCATGTTGTAGTTTTTCATATTTAAACCAGAATATTGTTTTGGTTCATTTTGTAGATGTAGATGTGGTTGTGAAATTAGACACAATCTCACTGCAGTGCCCTGAAAAGACTTGTTTTGTGATAAATTTGTTCTTCCCTGATAACAACCACAAATGTTTGCCAATAAGAGGGGGCTTGTTGGATCCGTGGACCAATCAGAGAGCCAACATTTTGGTGAACTGATAACACACTTTGAAAAGTCACCATATTTTTTTATATATTCACTTTATTGTGTGTATCATGTCTCCTTTTCAGGATAACACTCTATGAAGAACAAAAAATCTTTTTTTATGTATTTTTTGGGCATTTTGTGCCTTTAGTGATAGGAGAGAATGACAGTGGATGGGCTTGTAGAAGGGGGTGAGACCGGGGGAAGACACTCTGCAAACTGGTCACAGGTGGGATTCGAAACCGGACAGGCAGAAGCCAGTACATGGGGTGCCTGGTTGCTAACAACTCCGCCAAACCAGCACCCCTGATCAACGAAAATTCTGCTGTGTTGACCTCTCATCTCTGACACGAACTCAGGAAGGACCCAGATGCGATCTAGCTCTTGTGGTTCACAATACCCAGGTTTTATTTCATAGACACAGAAGAAACACAGTTCAATGCGGGGATCGAACCCGCAAGCCTCGTCTTGACGGTCCGTTGCTCTAACCACTAGCCCACACAGGAGATGATGTGAAAAATGGAGTTTCACAGTCTTTGAAGGCAAACAACGGAGGTGAAAGCGGGGATCAAACCAGCGAGCCTTGGAACGGGAGCCCAATGAGAAGTCCACTCAGCCACACTGATGACGCTCTCTCACTTGGCAAACAGAGGCTTTCACGAAGGCTAGGACTGGACTCACTCTTTGTTTGACGAGCAGAGGTGTTGAAGAAGACTTGGATTGAACTCACTCTTTGTTTGGCGAGCAGGAATGCACCAGAAAGCCGGAAACCAGGCTGCCACCGCTGGTCAGGACTCACAGACGGATTCTCAATGTCGAGGACAGGCAGGAGATTCAGATACCAGGCAGGCCACCACAGATCAGGACACACAGGCAAAAACTCAGCGTTGAAGACAGAGGGCGGGTACGACAGCCGTGACTCAGGCAGACAGGTTAGTGAAGAACAGAAGCTGGTCGATACCTTGCAGTCAAGCCGAGGGTCAGGCGTAAAAGGCAGAATCAGAAACGAAACAGGTCGGTAACGGGTGATCAATCCGGAATACTGGTCTGGAGTTCTCTGCATGAAGGCGAAGACAGTCTGACACCGACTGTGTGTGGAGCTGGGGTTTATGTAGGTGGCCTGATTGCAGCAGATGAGGTGCAGGTGTGAGCAGGAGCGCAGGTGAGGTGAGTTGAGCTGATTAGGCTGCAGCAGGAATGTGGCAGGCTGCAGGTTGAGACTGAGGCTGAGACTGAGATTGTGACAATCTCTCCATCTTTGCCTCCAAAATAAACCCACCAGTGAGATGTCCTCCCATTGTTTCATCATGAGTTCAAGCCTATTGGCTCATGGTAGCAAGGAGATTGCAGAGTATAGATGTTAGAATTAATGCAGAATTGTTGACAGCATGGCACAGACCAAACACCACCGAGGAGACTGGTCAGCCAATCAGAGTGGACCAGACCCACATGGAGATGGGAGCCTTAAAAGGGCAAGAGCTCTGGCAGAGCTTCTCAGATAGACTGAGAATACAACACCATCACTATACTAAAAGACCTTTATACTGAGTTTTTCTCAGTCCATAAAAACTAGAAAGTTTTTAAACATTAGTGACCGTGAACCCTCTCTCGCAGTCATCAAAATGAAGACATAAACCTGATTTTGGGCAAAATAAGACCTCCTTAGCATTAATGATTACTTTCAGCAGCTCATTACCAATGAAGTTTGTATTACTTGCTGGCATCAGCCTTAACTTCTCATTAAATTATGAACATATTTATCAAAATCAATGCAGTTTTTTAAAAAACAGATATTTGAAAACACAGCTCAGCAGATTTCCACCATCAATGCAGATGCTCTTTACTTTCATAAGTGTAGTTTTCCAGCCATGTCAACATTTTCTCTCATATTTGATAGGAATGTAGAGTTTGTCAAAATAAAACTTCTCTGGATCGGTAGTTAGGCATGCTTGATTATATGTCTATAGACATAATTTGCAAATGGCATGTGTGTACAAAATGGGCTGACGTGGGCTGATATGAGTGTTATACTTTAACATCTGTGAAGGTCTGCATGAGCTGAGAAAAATATATATAGTTGTGCAATAATGTTGCACTAATAATTGCAATAAATTAAATAACCTGTCATCTTAAGCTCAAAAATGCAACAATTGTACAACTAACTTTTTGTATGAGTTTAATCTCCCATTACACATGAAGATAGTTTTTGTAACTTTTTAGGGGTTGTAAGCTGGCTGTTTTGCTTAGTTTACTGCATTTTTGCAAAGCTGAGATAAGGGCCTCAGGGCTCAAGCTGTGCAGTTAATAGAAACATGTGAGTGGTATCGATCATTTCACCACCACCCCCTGCAAAAGGCTAATTAATGATTTTTCAAAGAAAATTTAACACATTGACGTTAACAGGGTAGTTGTTTCTTATCAAACAACTGTTTAGTGTGGTTGTTTGACTTAGTTTTAATCAGATTGGTATGTTCTTTTAGGCCAGCTGTCATTAGATAATGGAAAATCTTTTTCCATTTCCAACATGTCAGCAGGCCTTCATAAATACCGCTGTTTGCTTAATGAGAGATATTGATAAGATTAGTGTAACCCATAACTCAACAAGGCCGTCCATTAGCCGGTGTGTCTGTGTGTCAGCTGCCATGTGCTCTGCGGGATCAATGCTTTTCTACAAGCACTGACCTGGAAAAAGCTGAAAAAGCTTTGGCTGCTCAGCTATCAATAGACGGCGCTCATTAAGAACAGCTCCCGTGGAGTCAGCTCTGCTCAACTGGTGAAGACACTCGCTACAATGCCCTCTCATTAAACGCAGAGCTGAAGCTGCTGCAGATTAACAACAGAGGAGCTGTGATTTGTGCTGCCTTTGGTTGTGACCCCAGGATATCCATGATGGTGCCTGAAGGAAAACATGTGAAGGTTCTGTCAGACAGTCTATTACAGGTTTCCCACACATCCTAGAATATCTGTAAAACCTTGGAAAGGGTGGATCAGGTTTCCAGTCATGGATCGTACATAAACATTGGGAGAGAGTGAGAGTCAAAAGTCATAGAAATGTTTTTACCATAACAGAGGAAAATGTCATCTGAAAGGGTTGAATTGTGTTAAGGACCAAGTAGTCACAGAAATTAAGGGCTGCTCAATTACTGCAGAGGGCACAATTATGATAGATCAGGGTTCCCACACGTCCTGGAAAACCTGGAAAATGATTGAAAAAATTTCCAGTCATGGAAAACATATGGAAATAAGGAAATAAGTACAATGTCCTGGAAAGCTCGAATAACCCCGGAAAGTTATTTATCTTTCTTCTTCCTTGTGAGTGAATAAAAATCAAACATAGGAAATGATGTAAAAATGTACTTGGTAACTAATGCAATCTTAGCCATAACATATGAGTAGATAAAATAATACAAGTTAAAGGGACTGTGAGGAGAATCTATTACCGGCAATCTAAAAGACTCTGCCACCCATGAGCACGCGCAGCGACTGTCGTAATGCTGCGTTCCAGTAACCGCGGAACTGGGAGTGACATCATCTTCGACTGATCGGCTTTCCAGTTGAAGTCGGAAAAAAATATGCTGATCTACCAGGCTATTGTTAGCTGTTGTTAGCATGCCTGCGTTGTTGTTTACAAATATCACATGAAGAATGTGATTATCACTATACCAGCATTTTTGTAAATATAAGTCTAACAATACGATGTAAACAGCTGATCTAGAGCGACACACCCCAGTCAGAAGTGCAAATAAATTGATTATTACAGGAGCTAAATAACTGTTCACACAGGGGGCATCCATCTTCGATTGTTCCCAGTAGGAAATTCCGACTTCGGGGGGCGATCCAGTTGCAGTTACCTACTCGGAACTCAAAATTCCTACTTCTGACTACAACTGGAACGCACCACAAGACGTGTGCTATCCAAAGCGTGTATTTGTTATGATGCTAATGAATGCAACTTGGACCTTGCTCAGAACTCTGCATTGCTTTTCAACTTCTTTTTTTAACAACTTACAGGATGCAAAGCGACGAGGTAATGTATCTCTTTGTAATTACATAGCGGTAGTTTTTGATGTGTGACAAAAAACAATTTTTGGAAAACTTATTATCGTAGTTTTGTAGCCGGCTATATATCGCTACTTACAGCCCGGTGCTTTAAGACGTGAAATATAAGTAATAAAATAATATAAATTTGCTTTAGTTTTAATTGTCTTGTTCCTGAAGTTGAGTATCCAGGCCAGTCCAGCCCTGTCCGACCCAACCGGAAGGCTAAGGAATAGCATTTATAGATAACCTATTTTTATGCTATAAAACTCATCTTAAAGTGTGTATTTCGATCAGGCTTATATCTAAAAGTGAAACTTTTTTGTAATTACTTAGAAACTCCTCACAGTCCCTTTAAGAAAAAAAATTAAAAAACTCAACACAATGGTGACAAAAAGAAATGTTACAACATGACAAAAATAAAAATTAAGATTCTTAGCAGTAAATCAACTAAATATGTCTATAGAAAAAGCAAAACAAATAAAGATATATGAAGTGTATATATAAACCATAAAAGAATAATACAAGGCATTACATAAAAGCCAGACTAAAAAAGCTAGCAGTCAGTCTTCATGCCCGTGAGTTTGAGATAAATACATTTTCAGTTCAATGCGATACTTTGGAGCTCGCTAGAAATATTGATCATCAACCTTCAAAAAGTTCAGGAAAATGATTTCTTGAAAACACTGGGAACCCTGTAAATTTGATTGATACATAAATGATGATTTTATACAACTCCTCCTCATTATTTCACTACATCTGCCCTTAGCTTACTGTAAACACACTTTAGTTAAAAAAACAAGAAATAAAAAGTCAGTGTCATACATATCCATCTCCTTAGATACTGTTAAAGAGGGGCAAATCCTTTAGAAAAGAAATGTGATGGTGACTATATGACTGCTGTTTATCATATTCATTAAGGGCTCTTAGCACAACAGAACCACCCTTTTTAGCTCCACCACTTTCTTTTTATAAGGCTTTGATACACCTGGTCATTTTAGGATTGGGATTTTTTCATTTTAAAGATTTGCAGGATGAATCTGCCGGATGAACGACGCAGCATCTAAAAAAACATGAACATTTCTGCTTGAAAGGCTGTTGATGTACTTTAGCAGAAAACTGCAGCATACTTATAAACACAAAAACATTTGCCTCATATGAAAAACTATGGACAAACTGAGAGCAATGTGAATGTAGTAAAGTGATTGTTTAATCAGGACTGTCTTGTTTTGTAGTTGTGGAAAGGAAAGGTAGAAGTGTTTTTAACATCATTGTCATATTATTCTCTTTAATGCTCACTATTAGCAGCTATCAAGTGACAGTGATCTCATAATGGAACTCTCCTATCAGCTAAATGTACATAGGAAATTTCCCGGTAAAGGAAAGAGTGAAAACTCTGTAACCCAACATCTCAAGACTTCTTATCTTTGTCTTTTTTGGACATGGCTGTCCTTGCCACCATAGTGATGGGTTGTTTTGGCTCTGAGGGAGGCCATCTGCCCAGCCTGGAGGGATTGTATTGGATCTCTTCAGGGTTAGAATTACACAACAAAGAGTCAGGATTGGGGCAGAACTCTTTTAAATCAAAGATGCGTATCGGACCGTGAGTAATCTGCCAATGCAACAATTAGAGAAAGAAAGAGCACATTCCTGCAGATGGGACTTTACCCTGTTGATGAGACTAACAGCTTTTTCTCTCCCAGAAAGGTATGGCTCAGCAGGGACAGCAATCACAGGAGTCGTGGGGCTCTTTTGGGATTTCCTCCCCTGTCATTAACCGCAATCGGGTCTTGCTAGAGGAGCTGATCGGCCAATCAGTTCACCAATCCTCCCCAAGCCAGGCTTCTAGCACCAGTGGCCCCAGTATTAGCTCAGAGGGCTTTAGTGAGGGCACTGCCAGTCTGCACAGCTGGAGCTCAGGGACTACCTGTCTTCTGCACAGCTCTATCAAGAAGAAAAGTCAAGAGGTGTTTCAAGCTCGAGCGTTGAAGGAGAATCAGCTGGCCTGTTCTTCCAGAGGGCATATCGGGGACAGTCAATCCCAGGCAGGGCTGGAAAGAGGCAGCAGTTACTGTAAATTTCACGCATGGCCTGAGAGAGATGGGATATATCGGGGGAGGGGTTTCACATGGAATCACGCCAGGGCTAAAAGCATCCAACGACAGCAGCTTTGCGAGGAAAAAGTGGAAGCCAAACTGAAGTTCTCGCAGTTTCTGGATGAGGTGACAGTCAACGTGCTGGACCCATGTAGCCTTCAGGCATTCAGGACGACAGGCTGTCCCTCCATTGCAGCCAGCGCATCACTTACTCAACCAAAAGACAAGATTCAAGGGGTTACAAAGGTGACCCCTAAGCTTTCCTGCTCAATGGCCCATCATCAGGGCTCAGCACTGAAGGAGAAGACAACCCAAGAAGAGCAGCTCGATCTAGTGCCGAAGATCTACATCGAGACGGATGCTGGTGAGACAACAGACTTTGAAATTAACGCAGAGGGACCCCGACATTTGGAAGAAGATGCCAAAGATACGATTCCACCTCCTCCACAGTTCCGACAAGGGTTTGAGTCAACGAGTCCCTTTCCGGAGTTTCATCTTGACTTCCCCAGATACCCCTACAGATCTGTCTCTCTGCCCCGGGGCATCAACATGGTGAGTGATGAAAGTCGTCCCAGTCTTTAATCAGAGCCAGGCCTCAGAACATATGCTGTGATTGGAGCGGAAATTGTTTTGCAGAGTCTGAAGTGAAGTCTGAATAAATGAAGTCTTCGGATGATTTGAGCGGAGCTATTCTTGATTTTTCTAGGGCTCTTTCTTTCTCTGTTGTTCAAAGTAAGAGAATTAAGAAAGAAGAGGGAAGGGTGGGAAATTGATGGATTCTATGGGGATTGGCTCTAATGAAGACTTTAACATTAGTGTACAGGATGTAATCCAGTCTGCTGTTACATAAATGAGGATTAAAAAGAAAAGATATTTTTAGCAGAAAGTTTGAAAAGAAAAGTTTGTTTATTGCCATTTTTATGGCATTTTGCTTAAATTCATGTCTAACTGAGATATATAGTTGTGGCCCACATTTGGACTTAAATACATTCATTGTGTCGTGATATCTTGTGCCTTCGTTAAGTCGTATTGCTTTGTAAATTAGCCCCAATATCAGAACTTTACAAAATTAAGAAATACAATATGAGGCATTGATGTTGCAGCTGTAACTACGAGTGGTGCAATGAGATGTGTACGAGAAAGGGCATCCTGCAATGGAAAAAATTCTTACAAGGAGTGAAGTCATTTTGATAAAAAAAGTGCTTCATAAGCTTACATCTTTTTACTCTTTGTAAGGTTTGCACAGTTTTATTGGTATGATATTTGCATTGGCTAAAATTAGCCTAAATACGGGTAGTTGATAATCACATCAAACATGTATTGGCCGTCACTCAAATATATCTCATGCGCTGGCAGTAATATTGGCAAAATACAAACTGAAAGAATTTCATTTTTCAAGGAGGGAAATGTCTTCTTATTTTACATCTGTACCTTGAACAAATAGACTGTCACTTTGAAAGCAAGAAGTCAATTTTGTAAGGTAAAAACTTCCAGCTTTTGACAAAAAATATATGCATCTACAGTAATGCATTCAGAAATGTCAGCATATCGGATTTCAGTAAAATCCAATATTGTGAATCTCCACTATATTTCATTTACAGCAGGTCACCAGAGAAGGTAGTCATCGTGACTCACAGACTGTTGGTCTAACTGTTGGTCACAACTATCACCACAGGACAAGAGCTCAATTGCTATGATGTAGCTTGTAAGTAGGCCTGTGAGAAAATTGGCTTGTCAATCAATCAGTCAATCAATCTTTTATTTGTAAAGTGCCAATTCATAACAAGTGTTATCTCAAGACACTTTACAACAGAGAATAAAGCTCTTCATTTTATGGATACACATATATGCATGGATACATATGTAAAATACACATACATATATAATAGGGGTGAAACGAAATTTTGTGCCACGAAATTTCGCGAAATAAAAAATGACTGAATAAAATTCAAAGACGCTCGAAATAAAAGAACGAAATAAACCCTCCTCGCCTCCCGTAGCTAAACACTCGCTGCAATATGGAGGAGGACAAAGTAGAGGAATTAGCTGACGCTCCTTCGTCAAATAAATCGGTTGTGTGGACCTATTTTGGCTTCCTGTGTAAAAGATGAGAGAACGGTGAGAAGATTGCGGACAAAACAACAACCGTGTGCAAAATCTGCCGCTACAGTTCGCCGTATACTGCGGCGAGAACAACTACCAACTACTGAAGACAGGCAGCGGCTGTACTGTGTCGTCCATCGGACGTAAAAATAAAGGCGACTCCAGCTTGCGAATACCTGCTTTTATTTAACAGTCACTGTGGGCTGTGACCACGCCAACTACAATTTTAATTCACGAACAAAACAGTGAGTAGTAATCTCTAGACCTCCTAGACCTCTCTCCCTCCACGCTAACACACACACACACACACACAACTCTCCCCTTCTGAACTCTGACCCGCTCGCCCCGCCCTCCTGGTCCATTCACTGACCGTCAATTCATAGGAAACATTGAAATCCACATTGAACACATAACAAACAGTAGAACTGCTCCACTATGTTTGTGTAAGTCTGCATAAAAAACAATATTTGATTTTTGCATCTACTGTTGAGTTGACAGAAGTTGATCATACTTGAAGATGAGGAGTATATGCACTGTTATAGGTTAAATATTATAGTTCACAGTTCAGACATTTATAGGTCTAAACTGCAGCTCTGAGGACTGCTATTTGTTTTCCTTTTCATTTAAGAATGTAGTTATCCCGATTGTTACAACAACAAAGCACTTTTTATCGAGATTTTATGTTTGTACTGTAGTCTAAATATGGGAAAAAAACTACAATTTTGTTTTTTTCTCAAAGAGCATTTATTTTATACTGATGCAGCAATATTTTTTGTATTGTATTATTTTTTGCATTAGGAAGAAAATAAAGAAAATGTGATTTTTGCACAACTTCCTACTGTTGGGGATTTTCCTTAATCTTTATTTCGTATTTTGAGTATTTCGTATCATGTGCCCTGTTTCGTATTTCGTATCGTTTTGTGAGTTGACCATTTCGTTACACCCCTAATATATATATATCCAACACCCAACATGAATCCATACAGCCAATCATGAATCCCTCCATCATGGGGGTAAGAAAAAACCTTCTGTTAAGCAGCAGGAAATCTTGAATGTGGATCCCAGTCTCATATTGAACAGCAAATCCACACTGTGCTTGTAAAAATCTTAGTTTTGTATTATATTGTGATGTATCATACTGTTGCCCATGCATCGTGATACATATCAAAATGATAGATTCTTACCAATACACACCCTTGTTTGTAGGAATACTAAACCCAAGTAGGGAAAACAGCAGCACCAAAACTGAACATTTTGGACTTTGCTTCACTAAATACTCATAGCACATTTGTTTCTAAACCAGACCCCCAAAAACAAACTGTCTTATGTTTCAGAGCAACTCATTATGTGGATTTTATGGTCAGATTATTAGAAAGTGGAAGAATGAAAGTGATTCATTAGACTGGAAACACTTTCCCATTTTATCAGCATTTTGCTGCCCACCTTTAGGCATGAAACCAGAGGAAGATGGTTGATGGAAATAGTGTTTTCTTTCACTCTCACTGCTGTTGTCAGTGTTGATTTTTGTTTGTTGTTTTAGCCATTCCAGTAAAAACAGCTCCAGCAGCCGCGAAACACACAAAGTATGTGGTTGGCAAACATCGAGAGACGGTTAGCAGTGAAAGTGACTGAAGATCAAATCAAAGTTAACAAAATCAGAAATATTGCACCTGTGGATGGAACAAAAGGGATGATGAGGTTGCTCTCTGTACTCATTGTGCACCAGTAGAGAAACTGTACCAGAACTTGAACAGTCTTTGTCTTCAGACTTCTTTTCTGTGCTCATTAAAGGCCAAAACATCAAGTAATAATCTTCCCCTTTATGAGAAGCTAAAACAAAATCAACTTTGAACTCTGTGTGTAAGTCATTCTGAAAAGCTGCACTGACGTTTACACTCAGCTGATCCAGGAGTTTTCTGATCAATGCTGATCTCTCTGAGCATGCACAGCAGCCGTGGCTTCATGCTGACCCGTAAGCAGGATTTTATGAGCGTGTTCATTAGCATTCGACCCATCAGCAGCTCCTTCACACGGGCCAAACTGAACAATACCGTCATTTACTGACTCAGCCCACTTACAGCCCTTTATTGTGTGACATCCATCATTTACTCAGCTTGAGACATAACCCTTGCTAAAACTGCGGTGGATGCTGAAACCCTCTTTAAACAACAGTTTTGCTCCAGGAATAGCAACCAGTGGTTTCTCTCGTCTGAGTGTATGTTGGAGAAATGCAGGCATGAAAGAGCAATTACAGCATTGAGGGAGAGAATTCTCAGTCTTAGCTTGACATTTATCTTAGCATTAGAACATTATCAATCCGTTTATCCCCCTCCTTTTCAAGAATATAACATACTAGAAGGTGCAGTCGCCTTTTTCTGTTCAAACATGGCTATTTTCTGCAGCACACAGGACTTCTAATTGGCACCTTGGACTGTATTTCTCTCCCCAAAAAACACACTTGACAGATCTGCGAAAACAGCACCGCCATCATTTAATAATAAAGGAGAAGATCACATTGCCTTAATTTATTGTCTGATTAAAATTCAGCCTTTGCCGTCACCTTAGCAACTGCTTGAAAAAAGGTGGGTGGTGTGGGGGCTGAGAGGCAGGCATGTGAGCCTGTTGGTGTGCATCTCAGTCTAGTGGATAAGTGTGTATGTGTGCGTACGTGCGTGTGTGTCGCTGCAAAGTTTCCTCGCACGAGTCCTTGTACTTGAAACATTCTTCACAGGCACACGCAGGCCTTCTGCTGCGAGAGATACAGACTTGGTTCGTTAAAGCGTATCCCCCGGCTTTAAGCAGCGGCTTGAATTTTCCTGTAGGTATTCTGCCTATTTCTGTTTCCACGCTGACCCTGGAGATCTGACTCTGTGCTGCGGCTGCATCCTTCATTAACGACGCTGCTGAACATGCATGAATTTTCCGCCTTGGTAGTGATCCTTAGACCCCACTTTCCAGGGCTACGCAGAGAATGGAACAACTGTAGCATGGATGATGCTGTCCAAAAAAGTTGTCATGATACCAAAACTAAAATCATCAGTTTTATACTATAATGACTAACTACTCTGCCAGGTGAAGTCTATAACTTAACTGCAAGTTCTTTTTCAATATAATGTATTTACATTAGTTTTGCCATTGGGTACCACAATGTTGTAGTCATGTGACGTATATGATTATCGGGGAGGCTTTGAAATTATTTCAAGGCTAATCCGTAGATGCAGCCATACTGTGAATAGCTTATAAATAAAATTTAGGTACCTTTGGCACTTCTGCACAGACTTCATTTTTCAGCCTCAGAGGTTTCTGCTTGGTACAATCTCATGGTGCGTTATTAATTCCTGTATAGTTACAATGTGCCATTAGATCTCACCTGCCTGCTTCTCTATATGCTCTATGCAGTAGATGGATGGGAGCAAACTGCTTGAGATAAGAGGCTATTGGCACTTTCTGACAGCTTTTTCTCCATATTTTCTCACTAAAGGTCCCCAAAAAAACTCAACTGTGGTATACATTTTGGATGTTGCTTTCGCAGAGCAACAGCGCACTTACCACGTACTGGGACTCTTACTCATGCAGGTGATCCATGTTCAAATCTGTTTTGAAAACATATCCTTATCCGTCTCCATGTAGACAAGATTCAGCATTTCAGGATGAAACTCAGACATCACTGCATGCGCAGTAGGGCTGGGTATTTCCAGCAACTTCACGATACGATACGTATCCCGATACTAAGGCCACGATACGATACATATCCCGATACTAAGGCCACGATACGATACGTATCCCGATACTAAGGCCACGATACGATACATATCCCGATACTAAGGCCACGATACGATACGTATCCGGATACACGTAAATTGTGAACATTGACTATGCTTTAAGCAAAATTCTTGACAAGTTTAGTTTTTTCTTATAAGAAGGAAAAGGACAAGGATGAGTTTTAAGTGGTTCTACAACTTGAGAGACATAAATTCAGATCCTCAGAGATAGTAGACATAAGTTCAAATTTAGAACATATGCTTCATTATGTAGCTTGTCTTCTACCATGAACTGTGCCACTGTTAACATTAGCCAAAGTGTATTTACAACAACTGCCAAAATATTTAGGCCGTATCGATTCTGTAGAATCCGTATCCATACATGTATCCCAAAGGAGTGCGATACGATATTTTGCTGTATCGATATTTTGAGCACAGGCCTAATGCGCAGTACTCTTGTACATGAAGGCTGCACGTGCATACTAGACAGAACAGGAACAACAGCTTTGGCTATCTACCGAGCTACATGTGTCCTGCTTACCGTGCTTGGTTTGTTAGCCTGACAAAACTATCCAGACAGAGTTGCTATCTAGACTGGTAACTCCTGGGTCTTTGTGCATCCTCTCGCCATTATTTGTGAAAAGTTTGTCATTTCCGTAAGCGTATTGTAACACTGCTGTTTCTCCACAAGCCTACATCACCATCCAATGGCCTAGCATGCACGCTACAGCTTTTTCAGCCGTTCTCACGTTTCCATGTGGACACACACGGATCATGTTTGAGAACATAAAGGAAAAACCTTCCCATTTCTGGTGAAAATGTCATATAAACAGAATTTGAGAGTCAGCAGCTGACCTAACAAGCATAATTTTGGTCTGTTGGAGGAAGCTGAAGTGCATAGAGAGAACCTACACATGCTTTGGGAGAACATGCAAACTTTACACAGTCAGCCTTGAACAGTAGCCTCCTTGCTGTTCGGCACACGCTCTAGTCTACCTTCTGTACGGCCCTGTTTTGAACATGTATCGGAAACCATTGACAGTTGGTGCATCTTTACCCTGGTGGTATTTTCTGCTGACCCTATGTACAGAGGCTGTTGTCCTCAAAGTGTCTGTTCACCCACTCTCTCCCTTCTTAGATTCTGGTTCTTAGCACCAGGCTGTTATATTGAAGGCATATACATGAATAGTCCAGAAATACATCTTTAACAAGGAAAAAAGTATTGACACAACTGACAACTTTCTTCTCAATCATCCTGAAAGACTGAATGGACTCCAGAGGAATATATTATCTGAGTGCTGCATTATTCATTACCTACAGCAAAATGGCCAGCAGCATGCAGAGAACGTATATTCTCCTGTAACAACCTTGGACCTGAGATGTAAGATTCAACAGATTGTACCACCTGTTCCCCCCTCCCATCCTAAGTCTCTCCTGCCTTTTCTATCTCGTCCCCCTTCCTCTCTCTCTGTCTTCTCCACGATTCAGCACCTTCAACGAGGATATTGACTTGCTGCCAGTTTCCCTCATGGGGGGGCTTGCCATGTATCTGCAGTCTGGCTGCAATAGAGGTTTTCCACTCTCCCCTCCCTCCCTCTCTCTCCCCTCGCTCTCTCGCTCCTTCTCCCTCGCCCCACTCTTTGGCATGATATGATTGTTCTCTTCTCACCTCAGCTCAGCACTGATGCACCCAGTCAGACAGTCAGATGGAGTTGAAGGGGGAGAGGAGCCAATGAGGGGAGCAAGAGGAGCGAGGGAGGAGGAGGACAGGGGGCACAAACATAAACAAAAACAGAGGGAATGAGGGAAATTGTGCCTGCTGAATATGTATGTTCAGATCTGTTTTGCGATGCAGCGTTGCTCCACTTGGCACGCCGGGTGGTTTGACGGGTCCCCCCTCCACTAACACGCTGTCATTTCCTTTTAGGTGCCTGATGACAGGATGAGCAACATAGACACCATCAGGTAAGCTTCTCTCCCATCTTTCTCGCTCTCTTTTAGCACATATCTTTCAGCGCTCCATCCTCACGCCCCCGCGTTCTCCCCTGTCTTCTTCCTTTAAGCTCCTTTCCTCCCACTCTTCCTCTCTGTCTTTCCACTCTCTTCCTCTCTCTCTCTCTCTCTCTCTCTCTCTCCCTGTCTTGCTGCTGTTGCTGCCGGAGCGGCGTGCTGGCTTCGGAGGTGGTGGCAGCAGCAGCAGCAGTGGCAGTGACGCTGCTGGTGTTTGCCGGGGGTTCTCTCTGAGCTTTAAGGGGAATAGCAGGGGGAAAGCCGAGCCTCACTGAGAGAGATAGAGAGAGGGGGGCTTTCTCCAGTCTACCCCCTACGGAGTGGCTCCGGCAGTGGGAATTTTATCACTCATTCTCCAGGATGAAGCTCTGCGTGAGGGGAAGGTACTGCTGTTTTTGCATCTTTTGGGTTTGGATTAGAAAGCTGTGAATATGTGCGGGTGTGTGCGCTCATCTGTATGTGATGGAGCCGGGCTTCCTCTGTCAGTTCGGGCTGTGTCTGTATCAGTGCGGTGATGTTAGGAACGGTAAGATAGTTTCTCCATGATTAGAGGGTACTTTCTCTGTATGCAGATGATTATGTGTTGTATGTATGGAATCTTTTAGTTTGGAAAGTCCCTGCAGCAGAATTGGAGCAGCTGTAAAGCTTTTCCTCTTTTGAAAATCAGTCGAAAGGAGCTGTGAAATACTCTTAGATATGTAACAGCTGTGGAAATTACTTTTACGTGTATGCTTCACCGATTTTGTACACTCATCTGTCAGAATGGGACTGAAAACCGTTTTGCACAAGGAATGTCTTGGTATTTTTATAAAAAAACATCCTATCTGCTAATATTTCCAAACTTTTTTTAGCAAATGCTGACACGTAATAAGAATGTGCAGGTTTGATTTTGGTAACATTAAGTCTCTCTTTCACAGGAGTCGACCTTTTAAATGATAATTTCATGTTTTTAATGAGATGAATGTAGATTCAAATCATATAAATGTGCATTCATATATAAACATATAATGCAGAGTTTCAGCTTCAGAGAAGGTATACTTTCGCTTGAATGGACAAATAAAACAGGTACCTTAAATCCTTTGTCCCAACAGCTATTGGGTTGTTAAACAAGCTGTAGGTGAGCTTGATGGGAACGGTGTACCAGTGAACCTGTGCTGACTCTGAGTATTTACTTGTATTTTGTCTGCAGAATCTGTTTGTAAGCTTTTACTGTGATGAGAGATATTGTCAGAATGTGTGTTTTAACTTCTGTTGCAAACCAAACTGGCCATAGGGGACATTAAAGGCTTTCAAAATAAATCAAATTAAATAATTCCTTTGGGTTACATGTTTGTTTATGAAAAATGTATTTATATCAATTACCCAGCGGAGCATTGTGCTACAATTTTTCAGAATAACAGTCGTTATATTCAATCTACATTCAAGCACATTATGGTACATTGTGTGACCTACAGGGTTCAGATTAAACTAGAAAAGCACTCGGAGAGCGCAGACCTCCGCCAGCGCCACAGTCCTCAGCCATATTGTGATTTTGACCATAAACATTAGTCCTACCTTTATTTCATTGAATATTTAGATTCCTTGACCATGAAAACATACCATTAGTAATTGGATTCATCATGACATCTATTTTAGTTCAGTAGTTATTCACAGAAATCACATTTTTCTCCATGGCGGCCAGACGCTGATCCGGATCAACACCAAAATCGAATCAGTTCTTCCTTTTCCCATGCTGAACATTTCCTGAAAATTTCGTCAAAATCCATCCATTACTTTTTGATTTATTTTGTTCACAGACGGATGGACAGACAGACAAACAAACTCTCCCAAAAACATAACCTCCTTGGCGAAGGTAACAAAGTGCTAAAAACATTTGTGCTAAAAACAACAGAGGTTTAAGTATGTTTACATACTACAGATTTGTTGGCTGCACAAGCATGGCGCAAATTTCCTGTTACATTACAACTCAGAGGTGCTCTATTGGATTGAGATCTGGTGATTGAAGAGGCCACTGGAATAAAGTAAACTAATCATCATGTTTGAGAAGATCTGAGCTTTCTTAAATTGCTTGTTACTGTGCTGAAAGTAGACATCAGCTCAGTTTCACACTGGAACATATAACTTGTTTGATGGCAGTGGTGTGTGCACATCTTCATTTTGGTGAGCATATTGTCAAGTCTGACTCTCAGACTGCGAGCATAAGCTGTGCTGAAAATCTCAAGAATAGGATGCTCACCTTTTTTTTTCACAAACAAGTTTCTTGGCCAAAAAAGACAGACAGACAGACAGACAAACAAACTCTCCCAAAAAGATAACATAATGAAAAATATAGAGCCACATTTGCCTCAATCCAGCTGGTATGTATGTAGAGTATGTCAAAGAAAAGAGAGAAATCTTAAATAAACTCTTTCTGTGTCTCTCACAGTGTCAGAATGTCAGACTGCTTTCATCCTGCAGGTTTTCCAGGGCAGGTTATGAATGGACTCAGGTTTCTTGTGAGGAAATTGATTGTGGTGATTCCTAATCTATAAGTAGAAACTCATAAATTAGGTGATACATATGGAGGGATGTAGCTGGGCAGCAGGGAGACGGGCTCTAAGACAGTAGGACATTCCTGTACCTGGTGTGAAAGCTGGAGCAGCACTAGCCGTACATGGAGCTCGTACACGCAGCAAAACTTACAGTGTTAAACCGGCATCAGAATATGGTACACTGTGATCACAAAGGGATGGACACGGTCAGCAACAATCCTCAGGTAGGCTGAGGCATTTAAACAATGCTTATTTGGTGCTCAGGAGCTCAGATTATGCCAAAAGATTATCCCCCACCAGCCTAAATGGTTGATGCATGGAGCGGGATGGATCCATGCGTCCATGTTGTGTATGCCAAATTCTGATCCTACTATATAAAGTTTCCCGCAAATCAAGACCCATCAGACCAGGCAAAATTTTTCCAATCTCCCACTGTCCATTTTAAATGAGTCCATGAAGCCTAGAGAACTGTGGATCACTGGATATTTTCTCTTCTTTGGACTGTTCTTTGTGAACTTTGGGATACTTATGCATGAAAATCCCAGTAGATCAACAGTGTATTCACACCACTCACACACTATTCTGATCACTGGTTTGTAATTCAGCAGGATGTCTGGATATTACATGCCTAATGCATTAAGTTGCTGCTATGTGTTGTATTGCATTGTGTGGAAAAAAATGTACCCTTTAATATGGCTGGTGAGTGTATGTTAGGTTTTGCAGATTTTTTGTCCTGAGCAGTATGTAATGTGGTTTTATGTATGGATATGTTAACATTCCTTTAGTATTGATATGATTTTGTGTCTTTGTGCCTTTTTATTACTGAGACGGGACCGTGGATAGAATCAGAAACTATCAGTGAGAGAGCAGGTAATGACGTGGTAAAGGAGCCTCAGGCTGAATTAAAACCTGAGGTACCCACTTTGAGGTCAAGTTTCTGTGTGCATGGGACACGCAGCATAACCATGATTCTCCAAAAATAAAGTCTAGGGCAGTATAAAGAAAATGGATCCCAAGCCTAAAGCTCCTTATAAACATGGTTTTCCATGAGAACCAATTACAGCAATTTTCTTATTGATCACAAAACAGCCTTTTTAAAAAATATTTACTCTTAGTTTAGAATCATAGTTTATGTAATTATATGATGAAGCATTTGCATTGTTTGTAAAAATGAAATGATATTGATACTGGTTTGATACCACAGCAACACATTAGGGGTGCTGGGCAACCAATATTTTGCAAATCCTGTAGTTTAACATAAAAAAAATTGTATTGAAACTTCTGCACAGGCTTTGAATTGCACTAATTTGATGGCAATGTCTGAGGAGTAAAGTAGAAATGAGCATTTTAGACCATGCTCACTCTCTTATGGGTATACTGTATATATATATATATATATATGGCTCAAGATCATTGTGTGTCCATACTTTAAACTTATAATAGCATTAACATACATGACAATTTCAATACATGGAGTGCATTGTCTGTGACTTTGCACCACATTGTTAGTCTTTCTGATTTTAACAGCAGTCAATGAGATCACACGTGTGTCAGCATAAGCCTTGCCAAGGAAGTTGTGTATTTGCTACTATGTTTAACAGGGTAACTTGAAAAGATATAAAAGGAATATTTCAGGATAGGTAAGAAATGAGCCAATGACCAAGCCATCAGATTTAGGTGGTGATCTGAATTTGGATGCAGATCTAGAATATTTTCCCTCCATTTTTGCTAATGACTTGAAACAAATCAAAACAGACTTTGGTTACATTTTTAAGAAATGTTGATCATAGCACAAGGGACACGTGATTGGATTTTGGTGGTGATCTGATTCCAGATGTAGACCTAGAAATTATTTTTTAAAGGATTTGATTGCAATTTTAGACATTTTTGACAATAACTGGCCTGACAGTGCTGGAAGTGTCTTGGCAGAGGTTTGACTCTCTCTAGTTTGGATAAGTGGATGGAGCTTGTGTAGAGTTAAGGCTTTTGCCAGTTTAATCCACTTTTCCAAATGTTGCCCATGCAATTTGGACAATGTGTTGTGCACAGTTTGGTGAGAGAATGGATGTGAAAGTCTTTAATATTTGATGTCTGGACCTTTATCAAAGTTTATTATTTTTGGTACTATGACTACTGAAAAAAAGCTTTATATCCATGTGTATATGCATATTAATAATTGTATATATACGACATGTTTCACAGTTAAGTTAGACATTATAACTGTGACTTTCGGTTTGATTTGCCCAGCAACACTACTTTATTACCATGGATGACATGTGTTGTTTTTCTCTGTATTTTAATGTGTCTAGCAAACTCAGATGTTCACACAAAGCCTAAGTGAAACGGATGCCTGCAAAGACTTGCAAAAGCAGATTCTAATGAGCTCATTACAATATTACAAGCGCTTACCTACTTCTCTGATTAAAGTTGCATTACATGAGAATTCAAGCAGCACAGCAAACACCACGACGAAGAGGAGATTGCTGAAAGGGGATAATATCAGCCTCCTCTCACTCTCTTTCTCTTTGTCTCTTTTTCACCTCGCTGTCATCCAGTATAAGGCATGTTTTAATTGATACATTTACTAATGAACCATTATTAATCAGGCACAGACAGAAATAGATCACAAGCGTTTCCCTTTGTGTTCGATTACCAATGATGTTATTACAATTTCAGGCAGATTAGAGTTTAAGAGGCGTTTAAGCAGCCGATGAGGGGTAATTAATCCGGCGGGGTGTATCTCCAATATCAGGCATCAATTCTCCTCACCTCCATGTCACAGCTTTAATTGAATTATAGCTGCTCTGCTCAAGATAAGAGGAAGGGGTAGACCCAAGTCTTTATTCCTTTTGGCTCTTAGTGCCGAATAGGAAACAAGGTCATCTAATGACGCTGTGATGAAGTGAAACGGGAAGCTGGATCCACTTGAGGGTCTGACCTCGACTATTATCCCACCCAATCCACCAGCATTTTTATTTCTATCTCCAAACTCCAGACCAGAGGAATCTGATCATTTGGAGGCTCTATCTGCTGTAATGAAAGGCAGCCATAGCATGTGAACAATGTACTACAAAGCTTTTAAAAAGAGATTTAGTCATACAGTAATGATCTTCAGTAATGATTAAAAAGAGCGAGCACCATCTTCATTGTACAGAGAAGATGGCACAGTTGTGGAAAGTGAGGGAAAATAACAAGGAGCAGAAAAGCACTCAGTCCTTCCTAAATTTTAAGGTCATATTTCAAAATTGAAGACTATCGAGTCTTGTTGTCACCTCAGCTAAAATGCTTGGATTAAAATCAAATGATTTAGAAAGTTGTATATCTCTTGAATTTTCTAAAAGATGCAATAATAATCCTAGTACGATCTAAATAATGCTGTATATGGAAATTCCCAGATGACTAGACAAGGGTTGAAGCTGTAGAGGAACAATGGCTCTAGCTCCTTGCAAGTTTTGCCCATATGTCATGGCAGTTGTTGTGATTTAGACAGCATCAGGAAAATGCTTCCAACTTTTAAAATGTTGCTTAAATTGGTCAAAAAAAGTTAGAAATAGAGATGCAACTTTTGACTCTTTCTATAGCCAGCTAGTCAACTACCATTTGATAGATAGTCAACGAGTTTTGCCCAATAATTTACTGGCTCTTAATATTATTTTGTGATCAATAAACAAGTTATATTAGGGCTGGGCGATATTACCTAATATCAGTATCACAATTAATTGAAACTCCTACCATGATTACAATTAATGAACGATTATTTTATGCCATGCTGGAACAAATTGGTGGTGTTACCGACGGTCGTTGAAACGGTCCTCCTGCAGTAATTACACTTAACTACTCTCTGCTCAGAATCCATGTGCCCAAACAACAGATATGGAATTTTTTTGGCTACAAGGTCCTCTAATAGATTGGTGCTTGTCTCCTCCATATTGGCGGTGCATCCTTGACCCTTGGCGAAAGTGAACGCAGACTGTATGGATAGGGCGGGGTCATGTGGCTTAAACAAGGAAAATAATCAAATAATTCACATGACTAAAATTATTTTGAATACAGGGTCTAAATGTTGGTTAAGATTATTTTTCAATTAATTGCCCAGCTTTAAGTTATGTTACATAAAATAATGTGTTTCCTTTTTAAATGATATGTAAAAGTAAATTATGATCAGTATTATTCACCCCCAAAATGTGACAATGCTCTTTCAAACTAACAAATGTGAAGTTTTTCATTTTAGTCAAAGCAGAATACACCGATCAGGTATGACATTATGACCACCTTCCACCCTGACTGATCTGCAGCCCCATACACAACAAACTGTGATTGTCTGTGTATTTTGACATTTCTTTATCAGGAAGTAACCCCTTCCACAATTTGAGCATCCACATGGGTGGGAATTTGTTCCCCATATGCATCAATAGCCCCGTTTACATGGGTAGTTTCACTCAATCTGATTGAAATCGATGGGATTAATGGAATCTGATTCGATCTGTATACATGAACTTCGAGTAAAGAGATCCACGTTCAATCCGTGTTTGAATGGCCCCACCTGAATCCGATTGTATTGTTTTTTTTGACATGCGCAGAAAGTCACTCTGCCTTTACCTGCAAATGTGTAAAAGAAGAAGAGGTGCACTTCCTGCTTCCTGGTTGCCTCTAGAAAGATGGATCCACGTCGTGTTTTGTTGGGGATGCTTATTGTGTTATGGTTACATTTATTTGAGGCTCTGAAGTCATTTTTAACTCTCGCAGGATTTCTATGAAAAAGTTTGTTTCCTCCACCGTCCAGTTCTTCTGTTGGCTCACCATGTTTGTTTGGACAAGCTCTGCGTACGTCACTATGGGCCTCTTATGTACTACAGAGCGCCTGCGCAGACTGAACAATCCTCTCTATCGTTTACATAAAGCACGGAGCGGATTATCAATCGGCGTAGACTACCTCTTACAATCAGATCCGAAATACAATCAGATCCTGGTGAATCTGATTGGCTAAGGTGTTTACAGAAGACATTTCTAATCTGATCGACCTTTCAATCTGTTTGTAAAAAGGATTTTTTGACTCATGTAAACGGGGCCAGTGATCCTTGGCCACTCTGGATCCTATAGTCCGTTCACCACTGCTCCTTCCTTGGACCACTTTTGGTAGACTGACCCACTGTAGACCATAACACTTCACATTCGCTACACTTTTGGAGATGCTCTGACTCAGTCGACAAGCCATCGCCACTTGGCCTTTTTCAACCAAATTCAAATACTCACAGTTGCCCATTTTTCCTGCCTCTGACATCAACTTTGAGGACAAAATGTTCACTTGCTCTCTAATCTATCCCACCCACGAACAGGTGCCATTATGAGAAGATAATCAGTGTTCCTTACTTCACCTCTCAGCGGTCAGACTGTTATGCCTGGCTGCTGAATTTATCTTTATTCATAACTATCAGGGCCTGAACTTCAGTGCAGGATTGAGGGGATCCCACACAGAATATTCAGTTACATCAAGTCTGCATGATAAGAATAATGCATCATTTTATTTATTTATTTATTTATTAGGGACTATGCACATCTATTCAGAAAACAATAGATGCAAATATGATGGATTATAGCAACAATGCTAATTTACATCAGCAGTCCCTAGGCAGGTAGCACAAAACCATGATACCAAAGACAACACACACACAAAGAGCAGGACAACAGATCACAATAGGAGCACATCACAAGGCAGTGCAGTTCTAAAACCCTAAAAATCAGTGTTTGCAGGACTGGTTTGCTTTCAGTTACTACCTCATGAAGGGTTGTAATGTACACTCCCCTGTCGAGAGGGGGAGATTTTTCAAGATCTTACTGGCCTTGGCAGAGAGAGTTAACAGCCTTTTCTCAAGTATACTATGATAAAACATAAAACTAGCACTAGTCTTACTCAAATTAATATAGATTATCTTGTTCATATCAATCAGACAGTTGAATATTTACAGTTGAAGCTGTGTGACAACAGCGTCTGACAAACTGGCTCAGATTTTTTACTTATACATTTTAGTTTAAAGACTCCCTTGCTTCTTATTTGCAGAGGATGAAGACAAGTTCTACTGTGGGTAATATATAACAGCATATCAGTAAATAAATAATAGCTGCTGAAGTACATCCAAACTGTGTAACAAATTTGGCACCCCCAGTGAAAAGAGGTGCATTTGATCTTTTGTTCTTTTTTTGTTTAAATTGTAATAGAACTCACATCTTGTCTGCATTCGATAAAATGTCCATCTGTCGCAGTGATGACTAACATTTAAATACTAATATTGCATGTAATGATCAATATTCATTACGTAGTCTTGTTCAGTCACATAGAGATTGGCAATGAAGTTCGACTCCATTATTTGCAGCACTGAGGATGAAAATACTCCAAGAGAATTAATGTTTTAAAGGAGTGTTTTCGCCAGGCTGTGACTCCACGGTCACTGTTTGCTGACGCTGCTCTTAACAAAGATAATAGGAAGCGTGGGATGACTCACTCCACAGAAAGTCTGCTCCAAGTCACAATGTTATGTCTACACATAGCAGAAAAAGATGGGGTCATGAAATTAAAAGACTATTTTTTTCAAGTAAATCCATCAGCAACACTTATTGTCTCTGAATTTTGGCAACTGGTCACTGCATCCCTAGTCAGAAATATTTTTTAATATCTAACTACTTGGCACTCCCGCCTACTTTTCTGAATGATATTTGCCAATTTGTGCTATTCAGATGGTGTGCATAAATTTCATTGTGTTGGCTTCAGTAAATCAATGCAAAATAAAGCAGATAAAAGGAAAAATAATCAGAAAAAATGATTTAATTGCATAAAAAATACGTGAAATTCTGCTGACACTGTCTAAAGAGAATACATGGTAAGAAATGCTTAACTGAATGTAGTTGTAGATATGCAGTATAGATAGATTTATTTTTAAGCTCATATACAATGCACACCTACGTAGACCCCAGGCAGTTGACCATCTTTAAATAATGGTGAAACTGCCCATGCCCCCGATGCTTCATCTCCGAGATGCCTTCCAGTCTGAACTGATGAAATGTCCTGAAATCTCTTGCTCCCTCCCTTTCTCTCTCTTTCTCTTTCACAATTTTCCGTCCCCGGCTTGGCTGGGCTCCTGCGTCAGGGGGCCATGTGGCTGAGATGGAGATCTAAATTTTACATGAAGGCACAATGAAGCAGAGAAGCTCTGAAGCTGCTGAGACTTCTTTGTTAGATCAACAGTTTAAAGCTTTTTTAAAAGGCTGTCAGATTATTGAAATAAGTGACAAAATTGTTTCTTTTGATGAGATTTGAAGTGTTTGATTTTGGAGATGAGATTGACACTGCTTGGAAAGAGCTGAAAGCTGCTTTTCAAGGATGACTGACAGCCCTATTACTGATTTGTTTCTAAAGATTGTTTTAAAGATTGACTTCCTAAGAAGGCAGAAAATAAAAGACTGAAAGAAGCAGAGAATGCACATTGAGATCTTTTTTCCTGCTGAGTTCATTCATGTACACTGTGATTAATACACATAATGGAACATTAGATGTATACCTAAACAGAGAGATCTATGTCTGTCATTTCCTTTCTGTACTGGCTCAGCTTGGCTTGACTCTGTTTTGGTACTAGTTGCTTCATGTTCTGTTACAGTATGTACTTTAAACTTACACCCTCAGTGTAGGTGGGGTCATAGGGCAGCTGTGTGAAACTGCAAATGGCTTCCAAACAAAACAACAGAGGAAATGAGCAGATAGTGTTGCTTGTTCTTGGTCTGTGGCTTTTTGTACCTTTGGCCCTGTTTATGTAATGCATTATCGTCTTTTTTGGGCATTCAGATGATACATAATCACCCTCAAATCTTTATTTGTGCCAAGTGGTAACCCCAGAGAGCTGAAAAATGAAGCAAATGCAGAAGTTCCACAAGTATCCTCTTGAGCCTGGCTGCAGTAAAACGGATGTGGTTGAGTGTGGGGGCTATTTAAACATATTGACAACATGGTTCAACTAAATGCTTTGGTCTAAATATGTAATATATGTAAATGCTCTCACTGTACAAAGGAGCTGATAATATTTTTTAATATTGATTATTTGATGAAAGATTTTGGATGGTTGAGTCTTGCCTCAACTTGGCCTCTGTCTATGAAAAAGTAAACCTAAGTTTCAGTTGAGACGACATGTACAGTATGGCATCGTCCACATAGGCATCAATAATGTAATGTGAAGTAGGGCTGAACAATATGGACAAAATTTCATATCTCGATATTCATGCCAGATATCTTGATATCGATTCGATACAATATGACTATGGGTTTGGTGAAAACCAAGCAGTGCATTCAAGGGCAATTGCAAAAATGAAATTTGTTGTGTCTTCCAGAGCTGTACATGTAGGGTGAGTGCAGGGGAAATTTATATCGTTGCTTTTTCGATATTATCTTGAATGTTCATATGTCGATATCGATACAATAACGATATATCTTTCAGCCCTCTTCTGAAGCCTCCTTTAATAACCAGCGTTGGCGTTACATGACTTTATCCAGTTCTGTCCACAGTCAATGGTGTGCGCATGTTTCAATGAATGCTGGAAACACTTTAAAAACTGATGCCTGACTACATGCAGAGGTGGTCTGGGGTGCTTTCATCTCAACAAACTCAACAAACACTCAGCATACCTTTAAAAAACATCTTCCAAAATTCTCAGTAAACGACCATTGTAGTTCAGTCAGGACCACTTTTGGAGTAAAAGACACAGGAGCGGTTATTTGGATTTAGCTGTATTTGCTGTTATTTTTTGCCAGAAATTTGAATTTGGTGATGTAGCTCTGATAGGGGTGTCCCAGCCTTTACACATGCCCATAGTGGAAGCACTGAGCAGTAACATGCAAACACGCAGCAGCAAAATCCCGTCAGAGCAGACGTCAATGTCAGCATGAAAGTGATTAATTCATAAAAAAACATAAAGGGAGAGTGGGGGTGGACTAGGGTTGCGTTGCAACTCGCAACGGGAGCAGAAAAGAGTAGGTAAGCTAGAGCAGCTTAGATAAGGCTGTCTGGCTGCAGTTAGCCAATGGGAGCTAAGAGATAAACCAGCTGGCTGCAGACAGGGGCAGGCTACCTCTGGATGTGCTGTTTGACAATAGAATAACCGCAATCTTGACTGCATGCCCTGCCAAAACTAATGCTATGTCCCATTTCTGGTTTAGAGTGATTTTATGTTGCTTTTTCATTCATGACATTAGCTTATCTCAGCTTAACTATATTTTAAGTAAGGACTAATTTCTTTGTACTTGGATGCTGTTACAAAAAATGAGTAGAGTCATCGGAAGTTATGCTCATACAGGGTGGAAATACATCATGATAAAACACTCGACTCATAAATAGTCTGCTACTGTGTCTCAGTATCTTACAGCTTTCTGAATTTCACAAAGAAAAAAATATAAGGTCACTCAGTTTTATTTATGTGTGTTTAGATTTTTTTTCTCAATTCTTTCACAAGATTTCCTGAAGATGAAATGAGAGCCTCGCACGGCTTCATCTTTTATATATTTTTTAAGTTGGTGCATTAATGGCACGTCACAGTTATGTGCAGGGATGAAATCTAGTACAGATATAATACTTAGATGTCAAATACCTACAAAAGTGGATCACAACACAGATACTGGTGATTACTTATTTTTTGACATTTACATAAATGTAAGAGAAAAGAAGGCAGAACTTTTTATGCCTCCTTTGCTAAGTTAGTAGTTAAATATGCTCTCTGATCAAGGAAATGGGCATTACGGCCAACAGAAGAATTATCAATTTGGCCTCAACAAGAGTTAACATTACCATAATTTCCTCTCTAAAGTATCACTTCAGGGAATCCTGGTTTGGCGAAGTCATGAGTAACCAGGCACATTGGCCCCTTCGGCTGGCTGGTTTGGAGTCTCTACTCTCCCCCCCCTCTTTCACAAGCCTGTCCTTTATCTGTCTCTGCACTATCTAATACAGGCGAGGAAATGCCCCCGAAAGTCTCACTTTAGGAACTGTTAAGTCTCTTGCACAATTGTAAAAGAACAGTTTTAGCATGAGTTTTGAAAAACCGAGTTAATACTGAACCCTAGTCATGTGTACTGTTGAAGCAGGTGTAAGGATTGATGCTCATAATACAGTACTGTGTGTACTTAGGAAGACATCTTCATCAGTTTCCACACTGCTATCACAGTGTTTACAGTTCATAGTTCTTGTTCTCAGAGGTCATAAACTTAACACGCAAAAAAAATGTTTGTTTTCTTTTTGCTTCATTAAAAACAAACTAAATAGCTCTAAAGATTAATGGGGATCTATTAAAAATGTTAGTTGAGCAATAAAGTCCCAGACAGGGGCTAAAAAGGTCAGAACAATGCCATGTTCTAAAATGGATGTTTAATATGTTTGGCTGGATCATTTCATTAAGTGTCAGTATTTAGCTTATTCATAAATGTTTAAAGAACCAGGCTCTACAGGGGCTCAGTGACCTTGTGTTTTCACTCGGCGTATTAGTCTAGTCTGTGACACATGGAGCAGCTAATGGAGACTGTAATGTGCCCTTTTGTAAACCTTTACTGGGACAAACAGCCTTTTCTGTTCAGAAAATCAATGCGTGGAACCTGCAGATCCAGACTGGAGTTATTTCAGACTCATACTGAAAATACTATTTAAAGAGGACGCAGTCTTGCAGGCATGATCTTGCGCTGTGCTTTGTGTTACTTTGTTGCGGTATGCTGTAATCTATTATGCATTTTGTTTTTGATCTATTCATTGCTAAGCTTGTTTGCGACTGATTCTTTTGTATTCAGATTTTAACATGCAAAGAGCTGTTCTGTAGGAGGCCATTGCTGAATGTTGCGACACAAAACAGAGCTTCAACTCCTTTTTTCCCCACTTTCTTAGTAAGTCTTAGTAAGTTATTTTGTTTGGTAGCATACATATTTCTTTATTTTCCACTTGTCCCAGGCTGACATTCAACATTACAACCTCTTCATAAGGCTAAGTGAATGTAATTCTCTGTGGAAGATGAATACAATGGTGTCAATATTTTCATCTTTTTTTAGCATTAGTAAGAGTACATGTATTTTACAAAATGGTGATTTATTCCTCAAAATGAAGTTTAAAGCTTTTGCTAGGAACTCTTAGTTACCTGTTTTTACACTCAATTTGGATAAAAGGTGAAAATAAACAAAATGTTGTCAATGCTTTTGCTTCAAATCAAATATTCCTGTCATGGAGATTTTTAGCTTTGGAAATTGTGTGAACAAAATCTTTTTCTTCAGCATGATGTCTCCTACAGTACCCCACTGTTTTTGGCAGCTACGTAGTAAATTAAAGCCTATTTTCTGGTGGTCTTTTTTGTGTCTTCAAGACACCAAAAATTAAATCCAGTCTGTGTCTTAACCAGTGAAAAGCTGACAGGAGCTTTATGTGTATTTCACACCTGTTCAGTCTGAATAAAACAAATTTTAATGTCTGATTGCAAAGTTAGCGTTGTTCCTTTAAGCTTACATGGGAGTTGTCAATCGCACATGACAAGTGAATCAACTTTATACTTAAAAACATGGGTATCTGTAAGCAATTTTCAGACAGGCTATGTTTATAAAATGCATCAGCACAGATTAATGTCCAGTTTTGGCATTCAGTGACCAAGTTGAAGTTCAACATCCTAAACAGAACTTCTGAGATGAATTGATCTTAAATCTAATCTTGATCTTAATCACTTGGTTTTGGCATATGCAAGCCAGCAGATCCGAGGGCACAAACCTAGGCCTGTCACGATAGCCAATAAATCAGTTAACGGAATGATAAATAAAAACGTCCTCAGTAAGTTTCCCTCCTCTCATTCTACCAAACAGGCTGGATGAGAAGATGGCTCACTACGTCCATCTTTCTCGACGCCTGGGCACATTGGTTCTATATCGGAATAAGCGGGGTTCGGGTTAGTGATCCATCTGTCTTTCATTCAATCTTTGTGGGGGAGGTGGGGTTGCATGCGCATACACACAGAGTGAGCTGAAGTGAGCGTCGTCAGGAGTAACAAGGAAACAAACAGTAATATGAATGATGGCACAAAGGCGATGGTTCCTAAGCCGAATACCACAGTCCAAGTGGGGGAATATTTTGGTTTTAATCAGAATCAACAAGGTGTGAGCCCATGAACACCGACGAGCCGATATGTCTAATTTGTTTGAAAGTAGTGATGACGAAGAAGGGGAGGTTCAGCACAGCCTTTATCCTGACAGTCATCGCTTACTGTGGCGTTTGGTCGGCAAAGTAAATATAAATAAAACAGCACAAAATGGTGTGCGCTCAGAGACAGTGTCGTTCGCTACATTGTAGAAGAAATGCAGCCCTTCAATATGGCTGAAAAAGCAGAAATGTTACAGATGTTTTGCAAATAGAACGAATTGACTGGGAGAATGTACATGTCACATGCCAGACAATTCAGGAACTGAATAAACTACATTTTATTTAGTGTTTTTATTGTTGTGTGTGTTTTTATTGAAGTTTTTTTTTCCACCACAGAGACATTGTCTATTTTTGTTGTTGTTTTTGATTATTATAATGATTATTTTACATGCAGTTTTTTCCCCAAAAGAGATTTCTTTTAATTTCCGTTGTTTTTTTTTTCCTCTTTTTTTGTTTGTTTAATTTATTATATTGTTTACTTTTTTTATTTAAAAGCTCTCGACCTTCCAATTACCTTCCAATTGATATGGTGTACTCACTTTACTATGACATATAATTACATTAATGAAAAAAAATGATGTTTCAAAATAACATTGACAATAATAAAGTTTATTGGCAATCATTTTTGGGATAATTATCGTCCAGCAAAATTTGTTATCATGACAGGCCTACACAAACCTCTGCCCAGACATTTCTGACACTGTTAGGACAGCATTTGTGTTTGTATCACCTCTATAATCTATTCACATTGCTCTTACGCCATGACCAAAACTCCCCCAAAATTTAACTAAAGACTGGTGTGAACTTTTTTGGTTAATAGCAAAAATGTGGAAATCCTGCCACACTGTGAAATATTCCAGTTTGAAAAGCTTGAAAGGCTTACTTTTATAACTGAACTGAACAAAATTATCCAGATCTTTTGCTTGTTGTATTTATGTTGGTCTGCCACAGACTATGACCTTGGCCAGACCTCTCTTTTTAATGCATTTTAGTGCTTGTTGCCTCAGCTTGAATGAATTAATCCAGACGAAGCTATCCGCCACCACTTCTAGCCTGAGGTATTCAGGAATCAACCCCTTTTCATTAGGCATTGGACTGGTTGTGCACAGAGCATTAAGGATTATCTCATGCTATCCCACTGCTCAAAACAGAGATGAATGCACAGGGCCTCTATTGCAGTTTGTGTGTTATAAGAGTTTACTTCAACATAACCTATCTACAGTTTTGGATTTAACCAGCTTTGTAGCCAGTCAAATGTGATTAGGAACACAGAAAACTATTTTGAAGGGATTGTCAGGTCATGTTTCAGGAGGATGAACATGCTCTTTCTCCTGAAATGTCTTGATAAGCAGCTCCGGTTGAACATGTCATTTAAGCTGCACTCAAGAAGCCTTGTTTTTAAACTGTATGTCTAAAAACAGACAACAGAATCCTGTGTAGTTTTGCCTCCATTTTCTGATTAGAACATGTTTCGTCATAAACGCGGATAATAGGTAATAAGTATCAAAGCATGCCATTAACAGATTCAGCCATTTTGTCATCACATATGAGTGAAGTACCCATTGAATCCCTTCTATTGACTAAGTGGTGATACAGTAGAGCTGCAGCAGACATTTCTGTGTTCAAAAGTGATGTGGGAGAGAGGCCGGTCTCAAGAGGCTGGAGGTTAGTTTTGATCTGTTTAAGTGGACAGAGTTGGTCTAACAGTCTAATGCTCTCCTCCATAATCTGTGCTCCGAGCAGCCAGCCTCTCTCTCTGTCCTGTGAAGTCCTGACAGCTCCTGTGGGGGTCATTAAGTGTTTTTTTTTATAATCTCAACCCCATTATTCCACATCCCCTTTGCCCTCTTCAGCACCAGTGGTCAGATAATACTGTAAAGGTCAGAATAGTGGTTTCACAGACCCAACTTCCATTACTCATTTTTCGCCATTTGACCTGACTTAGAAAACCTCTGTCAGCTGAAGTGTATTTTATTTCATCGCTTTGCAATAAGAGCAGAAACTTTGTGGACCTTTGCTTAGTTGATTTTTATTGGACTGCAGTTAACGTCTGTGGAATCAAGCTTAATACTGTATAGTCAAACCTCCTAACAGGGATGGTTTAATGTTGAGGGAAAGTGGACAAAGCTGAAAAGAGGGTGAGAGAGCAGGGGACGACTTGTGGAAAATGGGCTGTAAGCTGAAACAGAACCTGAGTCACCCACACAAGGCGATATAGGCAAGTGCATGTGCGCAACCCACTTAGCTACCAGCACCCAGGAACCATGTAATTCTTAAAGCCCACAAATCCAACTGTATGACTCCAAGGGATGATTGAGTTTTACATTAGAGTGCTAACACCATGAGGAGGGCCTGAGCATATAAGAAATCATGTTTATCTCAGCTTTCACCAATATTTGGCTTTAGCTATAGCTGCCCCCCGGGTTGTGTTTGTATCAGGATTTAAAGGAGTACTTCACCCAAAGAATGATATGCCTTCATTTTCTACTCACCCTCATGCTGAGCAACACTCTGGAGCACTTTTTTGATGTCTCAAGAATGCAAAAGATGGATTTATGTCAACAAACTTCCATCTAACAGGGACAATCAAAGAAAAAGTTCCATAAAAGTCCACAAAAGCGTGCCTGTTTTTCCATCATACTGCTCGTCGCTGTAATCAAGTGTCATTCATAATTAATTGAACGAGGTCATTTAGTACATTTTTCGAGCCTAAAAAAAAAGTGCTATGAATCGTTCTTGACTTATTGCGTCAGCGCTCTGAACTATGGAAGCCACGGCAGACCAAGCCAGACGTTTGCGCGCTTTCAGGGACTACTGTGCTAAATTGCAAGTGTAGAAGAAGAAGTTCCGCTGTTTACACTCTGTTGTGAGTGACCGAGCTGTGGACAATCACAAGCGCGCAAGCTTCGGAACATTGTGAAGACCAAAAGGGATCGTGAACACGGCATCATTTACTGAAGTGACAAGATTTGTAACCATTATTTATACACACAATTTAAATCCCTAGTGCAGAGTAACAGCTGTCTAAAAATCCACTGCCGTCCTCTCTCCTCTTCTTCGCCTGCATTCCAGGTAAATTTGCACCGTGCTGCCAAATTCTACATACTGCACCTTTAAAACAAGACACATCGAGCTGCATTTCCACCAAGCACTACAGTTCAGATTGGCTTAGTATAGTACTCAATAACAGGTGTTCCCACTGTCAAATAAGGAGAAAAGGTATGCAGAAAATAGCCCTTTGCTGTCCTACTTTTGGAAAAGGGTGCCAAGCATACCGAACCAACCCTAAATGATGAAACTGAAGCTCTGCAGTCTGTTGACTGGTCACAAAAATCGACAGTTCCCATGAGACACACCCAAAACAAAAATACGTACCTCACCTAGTGATTTGTTCACAGCTGTTGCTTGACAAAGTTCACATGAAACAATGCTTTATGAAGTACTGGAGTGCTGGAAGTCCTTCATTGTTGCACTTTGTTTACTTACAGCACTGTGCATTGTTTTAGTGTTTCATAAAATTTGGACTTGAGCCGTTTAATGGTGCAGTGTGTAGAATTTGGCATTTTAGTGACATCTAGCATTCAGATTCTAGAATGAGCCTAACCCTAACCAAAACGTCACATCGCTGAGCAACAGAACATTGTGAAGACCAACACGGCATCATTTACTAAAGTGACAAGATTTGTAACCATTATTTATACACACAATTTGAATCCCTAGTGCAGCGTAACAACTGTCTAAAAATCCACTGCCGTCCTCTCTCCTCTTCTTCGCCTGCATTCCAGGGTAGATTTGAGAACCCGCGGACAAATTTACGTTCCACCGTTTCTGTTTGGCTAAGTGCTGCCAAATTCTACATACTGCACCTTTTAAGCAAGACACATCGAGCTGCATTTCTACCAAGCACCACAGTTCAGATTGGCTTGGTATAGTACTCAATAACAGGTGTTCCCACTGTCAAATAAGGAGAAAAGGTATGCAGAAAATAGCCCTTTGCTGTCCTACTTTTGGGAAAGGGTGCCAAGCATACCAGTCCAAACCTAAATGATGAAGCTGAAGCTCTGCAGTCTGTTGACTGGTCACAAAAATCGACAGTTCCCATGAGACACACCCAAAACAAAAAAAAAGTACCTCACCTAGTGATTTGTTCACAGCTGTTGCTTGACAAAGTTCACATGAAACAATGCTTTATGAAGTACTGGAGTGCTGAAAGTTCTTCATTGTTGCACTTTGTTTACTATCACACTCTACTTCTAATCGCTTCACTGTGTTGCTCTGCTGTGATGTCATGCATTTACACGACTGTTGGAACTCTCTCTTTTGAGCTCACATCCCCACCCTGAAGTGAAGGTACAGCTGACAGTGGAAATGCAAACAAGATCTAGGTTAACCGCCCCAAACAGTACGAAACTATTAAACAAAGCTCTGCAAAAATGAAGCTTTAGTGTTCCATAGGTGTTTGTTGGGACTCAGGACATCGAGTTTGATTACTGGTCAAGAACAAGATGCTGGATTTACTTCTCAATACTAAACTTCTGACAAGCATATTAAGATTCTTTTACGTAACTGTTATTTCATGATGTTCGTGACTTAACAGTGTTCCTCTGAACTTTATGAAAAAAAAGATGAGGCTTTAAGTAAGCAGTGAAACTCTGGATTACCTTTCATTACCGTAAACTCAACCTTCCAGTTTTAAGGATCACTGATGTTAATTTTCTTTAAAGTCACATAATATATCCTCAGACTGTCAAAGAAAATACAGAGATGCCTTTCAGTTTATGTCTCGTATTGGATAAAAGCAGCTGTGATAAAAGACTCAGCAGGCTCCAGTTTGTCTACCTTTCTAGGTGATATGAGTTGAAGGATAGTTCAACATTTTGTGAAGTATTGATTTTTTGTGGAGAGTAAGATGAAAAGATGATCATACTTTTATGCCTTTCCTTAAAGCTACTCCCAGTAGACACATCACTAAAAGGCCAAGGGAGCTAGCTTTTCTGTCTTATGCAGCTTTTTCAGCTGTTTTGTTGTAGACTAAAATTGCTGCCGACTTTGTCCAAACAAAACACACAGATCCTTTTTGGCACATAGCCTGTGATGAAGCCACAGGAAAACAAGGAAAGCTCTGCACAGTTCACACTCACTAAAAGCCTTATCAGCGCAAAGCATTTTAGCGTAAAGTTGCAGGTTTCTTGCTGTTTAAATAGTGTGTGTGCACTCCTGTTTTCTCCCAGGGGTGTTTTTGTCTGGAAATGAGGAGTGGTTAGTTGCAAAACTGGTATGTTCTGAACTTGAGGACGAAAAAAATGACTGTGCTCCTAACCTCCTTGTGTCTTGTCTGGAGAACAAATTGGAGGGTCTAATAAACATCCACATTATCATGGTAAACACTGTACTGAGCTTACAACACCACATCTCTACTGCTTAATATCAGTGCATTTGTTAATACATTTAAAGTTTATAATGGAACAGACAGCTGAGAGACATAGTGGCTTTTTGTAGCACTCATCAGTATGCTATTCCTGTGAGCTCCTCATTGCATGTAATACTCCAAGAAACAAGATTTAAAAAACTAAGATTTTCATGCAACACACAGCTGAATGTCTTCTGTACATACTAATGAATGTCGCCTATATTTGTGCACAGAGTTATTAATACCAGTTGTGTTTACGCATGCAAAAGAATTAAGGATACCCGTGTGGAAAATGAGAAGATAAATTGCTTTGAGCTTCATTTGTTTCATGTACGTTAACAGGTCTATCATAAACATATAGAAGTCTGATCCTGTTGGTTTTAACTGAAGATTTTTATGATTAATGTTTTCTCTTTTATGTTCATGTAGCTGTGTCTTGCTAATCTTTTGTTTTTTAAAGATTTTTTTGAGCATTTTGTGCCTTCATTGATACGTGTGTGTGTTTTTCTTCTTATATGCTGGAGACTGGACTGAAATTGAGCTGCGTAACAGATTATTCTGACATGCTACTGTTATTCTATTACTTATGTTCACCTGTCATTGGACACAGTTACATGATGTTTAAAATTCAGAATCAGGTACTCAGAATTAAATAATTTGGAATTAAAGTATTCTCCTGTGTGTTTACATGGAAAACACGTTTATTTGCCTTTGTTCAATTCCACGTAAGATCTGGGGGTTGGGATTGGTTCTGATTGGATGGGGAGCAGATGTGATGTATATACGTCTACCAGAAGAAAACATTGCCTCTGCTTCAGCCAATGGCCATCCTGTTCCCATCAGCACGACTCGGGATGGGTACCTTTCACATTTGAACCGATACCATACTGATGCCCGGTACCTGGGAATCCGTATCGGTACTCAACGGTACCAATTTTCGGTACTTTTGTGTGTGTTTATGGGGTAATAAATATGAATTTGTTTAATATTAAGATCTCATTTTTTTTCAATGTAAATTTATTTATCAATATATAAAATTTGACTGATATATATCAAAACAACATTCAACTGTTTGTATTGTAACATTGTAGTTGTCCCAAAAATTTCTTCAACATGAAAACCAGAAACTAAAATGAACCACAACTTAAAGGAACACTCCGACAATTTTGGACCCACGCCCTTTCCCTATCATTGACAGAGTGAGACAAGCTCAAAAATACCTTTTTTGTGTCTCTGCGTCCAGTGGCTGGCTCCCAGCTGGTAGCTCCGTAGGTAGCTTAGCTCAATCACTGGAAGTCAATAGGAGTCAAAGTCGGACTGACGAAAGTGGACAAAATACTCCTTGCAGTGGTCCTGTGGAGGGCGTATTAGCACCTAAAGTAAATCCGAATGGCTATAAAACATTTTAAAAGACATGTTTTCTTTCTTAAACCCGTTAAAATAACGTTTAGATAAACACAGACCTGCGCATGCGCAGTGCTCCGCAGACCGGAAGTAGCAGCCGGACTGACGAAAGTGGACAAAATACTCCTTGCAGTGGTCCAGGGGATGGCTTATTAGCACGTGAAGTAAATCCGAATGGTTATTAAACATTTTAAAAGACGTATTCTCTTTTTAATCCGTTAAAATGACGATTTGATACACACACAGATCTGCGCATGCGCAGTGGTCCACGGACCGGAAGTAGCTGCCGGACTGACGAAAGTGGACAAAATACTCCTTACAGTGGTCCAGGGGATGGCTTCTTTGGACGTTGAGGAAATCCGAATGGTTATAAAACATTTTAGAAGACGTGTTCTCTTTTTCAATCCGTTAAAATAACGATTTGATACACACGCAGATCTGCGCATGCGCAGTGCTCCGCGGACGGACCGGAAGTGGAAGCCGGATTGAGCACTGCGCATGCGCAGGTCTGTGCGTGTATCAAAACGTTATTTTAACGGATTTATAAAAGAGGACACGTCTTTTAAAATGTTTTATAACCATTCGGATTTACTTCACGTGCTAATAAGCCATCCCCTGGACCACTGCAAGGAGTATTTTGTCCACTTTCGTCAGTCTGGCTGCTACTTCCGGTCTGAGCACTGCTATGCGCAGGTCCTAAACACGGTTTAAGAAAGAAACATGTCTTTTAAAATGTTTTATAGCCATTCGGATTTACTTTAGTTGCTAAGACACAGGACCACTGCAAGGAGTATTTGTCCACTTGAGTCCGACTTTGACTCCTATTGACTTCCAGTGATTGAGCTAAGCTACCTACGGAGCTACCAGCTGAGAGCCAGCCACAGGACGCAGAGACACAAAAAAGGTATTTTTGAGCTTGTCTCACTCTGTCAATGATAGGGAAAGGGCGTGGGTCCAAAATAGTCGGAGTGTTCCTTTAATAAATTAACTGCAGCCCTCACTTTAACCTTAGGGCAGTTTAACAATGGGTCCGCCAGAGCTTTAAAAAAAAATTTTACATTAACGTTCCAAAGTACGAGGAACCGACCTGATAATGATAACTGACGCACATTAAAATGCCAAGCTAGTACCATCTTAAACACGAGGCTTATTTACCTGGACCAGGTATTCTCCTCGTCCCATTTGCTGCCATCACCAAATGTTAAAGCCATTTCTTTCCCTGTGTTTCTGACTGCAGATGACTAGTCGCCATTGGACACAAGCGCGCTAACAGTGCCGAATAAATCCTTTGTGGTCGTAGATCTGAGGCCATCAAAAATTGTGCACTCTTCAGCTTTAAGGAAAATTTTGTGTGTCACCAGGTGCTTCCTTAGATTTGAAGTACTTCCACCGCTGGCCTTACACTTGGCGTCACAAATATTGCAGTGGGCATAATCTCCATCACATTTGATAAAGTGGAGCCAAACTTTGGAGCGCTTTCTCTCAGCCATGCTCGCTTTGTTGACTGAACCTGCGGCTGCTGACGTCATTACGCTCTTGCTATGCTGTGTTCAAGTCCGGTATGGAAATTCACCTACTCTACCCAATAGTATGCCTGCTTCTTCCACTCCCTCACAGTCACAAGGATGTGTTTAGGTACCTAAACATGGCACCTTTTGATTTTACGTGAATCGGTACTCGGTAGTACCTACAGAATTCGGTCGGTACCTCTTAAAGTACCGAATTCGGTACCCATCCCTAAGCAGGACAGGATAAGGGAATGAGCATGCGCAGAAAGAACCAGATTAATTTAGAAGGGAATGAACTTATACATGATGGACGAATTATTCAATTCAGATTTAAAATCAAAATAAACAAACCATGTACCTCAGAATTAAGTTTATGCAGAATGATCATTTTCATTCAGAATTAGGCGTTTACAAGGTTATTTTGACTGTTTTTAAGGAGGATTCAAGTTTTATTCTCAATAAAAGGGGAATTAAAGCTCTCAAGTAAACTTAGCCACTGTGGCTGGTAGCCACTTGCATGCCCAACAATGCACAGCAATTGCTTAAGCCAGTGATGCTGGTATTATAAGATTAAATTTCCACAAAAATGTTGTTATGGTGTCAGTACTATTTTACTGATCTTGATCCCATAGTTGCAGGGGTTGAAATACACACAACAAAGACTTTGTATTATTTTTGCTTCCTGTCTGGGACTCTGAAGTTTTTTCTGATGTCTGTCATGACCCAAACTGGAGTCACAGCTCAAATATCTGTTCACATATACATAAATAAATATATATACACACACTATATATATACACACCACTGCAAAATGGCACTATGCTGAAGAGCTGCTGGAGTGATATTGCTTCTATATTTTCTCCATATTTTTTTCCTCAGTAAAAGCCTCATTCATGCATCCCTGAGTTAAAGCTTTTTAGGCGTCCTCTTGAGAGCTATGGATGGACCAGTAAGTACATCAGAGCCGCCTGTATGTGTATATGAGTGTGAGGCAAATAGAAACACACACACACACGACCACACAGAAGCAGATACATGGGAACACAAAACACAGGGCTCTGCAGGCTAGCAGGTTTGCAGAGGTGGTTCCTTTTGTTATGTCTAATCACTACCTGTCCATTCCTGCTCCACTCAAAAACAATATGCTGTGATGGTGGGCGGTGTGCCCTCAGTGTGAATTTGCGTTTGTGTGTATTATGTGTTTTGCTTGTTCTATTTTTGATGAGCGGATACCTTTTGAAAGCTGCTTTTGCTTCTGTGTCTCATCTCTTTTTCTGGTTTTGAAAAGATGGCCCAACAACGGTGTATTTAGGTATATAAAACAAACTGGTGTACATTTAGAGGAGCCATTGTTAAACTGAAATGGACCCAGAGTAAACTGAAACCACTGCCTGGCTTTTTTATACCGCAGCAGGATGTTGAGTTTGTGGACAGTGAAAGTAAAACGATGACTGATAATAGGATGGTGTGTTTTTTTGGTAGTGTGAGGTAGGGCTGAAAAATGCATGCTGCAGTTTTTGCAGCACTGACTGACCCAGGATCTATTGCGTCAACTATTTTGCACATCCTATTTTACAGATTTGCAGGAAATTTACATTAATGGGCGCGCTGGTAAGAAGGTCCATAAATGTAAATAAAAGAAGGCCTCTGTTTAGGAGTTTAGGTTGGAGTATCACTTAGATATTGAAAACAGATCATTTATCATCAATGCTAGATGATGGATAATGTGCTACATGCTTTTGATCATTGAGTCCCTTACTGTTGTCTATACTGTAAACATAGTGAATATCGCACTAAAGCTTGATTTGAAGAAAATCCTGAACTGAATGTAATGCAATTTGAGAATATTTAGGGCCCGAGCCCGAACGGCAGGTTTGGCCGGCGAAGGCCCTCTTGTAATCGCTAGGATTATTAATCTTGACCCATTTTAGCCCCAAATTGCGTGTGTTGCACTTCATATAAACTCGAACACACCTAGCCCCAAAATTCAGTCAGGGCGAAAAATTTATGAATCCAGTGTTTGCTCAAAAAAATGTGCTCCATAGCGCCCCCAAGTGGCTTAAAACTGCAGCCCCTCCAGCTACTTTCATCTATGGATCTGAAATTTTTAGGGCCTCACTATCATGCCAGAACCTACAAAAAAGTCTGTTACGACCATCATCAATTCCTGACAGGAAGTTCGTAAATTAGTGTCGAAAGTCGCATTTTGGCGATTTGCGGGGTACGTATTTGAACAAACTCCTCCTAGGTTTTTTATCAGATCAACTCCAGATTTGGAATGTAGATACTAGACACATTGACGATGAAAAGTTATTAAAAGATTTTTCGTAAGTCAATGGGCGTGGCCAGGAAGGACGCCCAAATTTGAGCAAATTTTTCACAAACTCCGATATGCACGAAATTATTTGGGCATAACCACCAGGCCAAGACCTTCACAAATATATATAATTGTCATAGGAAATTCGGAACAGGAAGTTCATAAATTAATTTATGATTGTGTCTGATACTTTTCTTTTCAACTAACTGCAAAAAATCCAAAAATCTTAAATTAACATTAGCAAAAATATGCAAACACTTATCTGAGGTAGTATTGATACCATGGCAAATAGTATTGTGTCTGGATACATCCTTTGAGTACTAATACTTTTCAAAGTATCAATATTTTCGTCAACCCTAGTTCACACACACTCATGCTCGTACTCCCTCACGAACAAACATATTACACAGAAAGGAAAGTATGTCTCCTCAAGTTATTTATTCTCACTTATTTTGCCTTAAAGAGCATATCCATGCTTACATTGCTGTTTTTATCTCCTGCTATTGTTCTACGTGCAACAGCCTCTGTCATCGTGGCTTGTCTCGTCTGTCCCCTTCAAATGCAGAACAGTCTGCTTCCTCTTTCATGTAACACATCTAGAAGTTGACTTGCATGAACTTTGGCAGTGACTTTTGAGCATTTTGTTTGGTTTTTGCACGTCTTCATCTTCTCAACCATCAACAAGGAAGTGAATGTGATGATGTACATGTCACGTAGAGGGGGTGGGCGAAAGGTTAAATTTGCAGGAAATTTGTGGTGATTGGACAAAATTGCAGTGCCTTAATTCGCTGTGATTGGTTGAATTTGCATTAACAGTTGTGATAGCAACATCAGGAGTTCCTGGAGGGACTGCCTTAAAGCATTTGACATACAACATTCACGAGGAAAAAATAAACAGGCTCCATGGCCACAAACTTTGGTCTACATAAACGCTTCCTTCTTATTATCGTTTATGTTATTATTATCGTGGTATTTGTTGCATTGTGCTCAAAATGTTCAAAAAGTACTTTAACACAGTCTTGAAGTCATTTAACCCCTTTAATATTATTATCATAACACTTCTTTTGCCTTTTTTGTCAATAACTGTGTCAGAAAAAGTCCTATGAGTTAATTTGTTTAAACTTTTTCATTAGAAATAAAAATAAACAATTCTGTAAAGTATTTGTCATTATTCTGTTATATATGCTGAAACAGTGTGTAAATATAAGAAAAGAAAAAAAACAGATTTTAGCTTTAAACAGGATTCTCTTCATAAACAATTGTAAATGAGCATGTTAATAGTTTTGAGACAGCCAAAAATAAATGTAACCTATTTTACAAACACTCACACATGTTTGTTTGCCTGCAGCATCAGTGTCCATGTTACAGCTCGTTATATTAGACCATGTCCAAACCTTTTTATTTACTTATTTTTAGTTTTACTAACGATAGTCCCTGAAGCAGTTAGCCCCCTTCATAACTCTCCTCTGGTCTCCCCTTTCCATGGCAGATCCTCGACATCTGTTTCTTTAATATTTCCAAATAACAATTGGTTAAATCCATAAAACGCAAACTTTGACGGAGAAAGACGATATATTACGACAAAATACAGCGAAACACGGCAAATAAACAGCAAAACAACGGCAGGAACACACTCCAGAATGATACTAATGCTGTTATTTACAACCTTTATGCATAATTTACACAGAAAATACTGATCAACCACCTATAATTCACTCATGTATGTCTCACTGAGTCCCCTCTCTCTCTCTCTCTCTCAGTCTGCCCGTTTACTCGAGGAGTTACAGCAGTTTTAATAGCGCATTTTTGCCCACCGCAGCTTGGTGTTATAGACAGGATGACTGTCGTCAGTCAGTTTCTCCTCGACATCCTTGTAATATCCAAACTCAGGCCAGACTTTGGACTTCAGCTGTTTCGAGTGGAAAAACCTGTGAGAGTCTGAGCGGAGCCGAACATTGCAAACTGCGCATGTGCGCTTATGTTTGCAGGAGACGGCTTCATCGAGGAGCAGACACATAGTTCAGGCTTTTCCATCACCGTGAGTTAGTGACACAGTGTGGTGATCAAACACGGTATAATGGTAATTTTAATAGGACACAGTAGTGATTACCGTGGGAAATTTTACTGCAGTCCACCATTTTACCGGTAACCGTTACATCCCTAAGCTAAGTGTGATGAACCTCCCTCAATTCATTCATCACATACAACTTTGTCAAAGTAATAGTGAAGATTAGGCTCCATGACCTTATACTGTGACTTTCAGTATGACCACCATGATCCATCACAGCATTCTGGAGCCAGTGTTGATATTCGGTAGTCAAACAAAGGATGAACATGCGGCACTATGAACTTTACATATATGTGTAGCCTTTGAAATCTTCTGGCTTATCCCTAAGTTGGGGTTGACAATTGTGAACTTTAAAGAAAATCCTGCTGCATCCGTAAGATACAGTATTCACTGGCTGGTGATAAACATATGACCCCAGTACCTTTTGACATTTGATCTCAAAAGTCTATCAGTACATCCTTATGTCAAGGCAGGCATTGGTGCAAAGTTCCTCAAAGCTACTTAAAGAAATATGTGGTTATGGGAATGAATGGATAGAAAGTGTCTTTAAATGGAAAATCTTGTCTCTTTATGACTTTGCGTAGATGCCCAAAGTGACTGAATCTGTTTTCTTTTTCTTTACAGCTCTCATCATGACCCTTCAGTGTTTGAGTTCTGAATGGAGTTTAAGGTTTATGTTGGTTTTTCAGATTCTGGGCTGTTAGAAGAGCTCTGTGTTTTTGTGAGGAAGCTCAAAGACCTCTCTGGCACCCTAACATGATTTTCTTGACTGGAAGCTGATGCTGCTTTTTGTAGGACAGAATGTGCTTGTGTTCGTGTGTTTATCGGACCTGTTTGGCTGCATGTTGGTCAGTGCTGTTAATGCCTGGGGGTGTTTCGTTGCCTCCAGTCCTCTCCAAACTTGTGTTTATGAGAACATTAATCATCTATCAAAACACTTGTGGAAGACAAGTTGTGATAACACCTTTTAAATTTATTCGGTATTTATTTATTTTGGACACTGACACTTTATTTCTCACTGCATACATGATGCACTAGGTGGCTTTAAGTAAGAGAAATATGCATATTCCACAGAGAATAATCCTGATGCTTGGTTTTGTTGCTTAATCACATAGAAATTCATCTAAATATGACCTTTATTTTTATTTTATACCATTGCTAAACAAGGCAACATTTATCTTAAGTGCTGAATAGTAGTATAAAGCTGAACATAGCAAGTGGGATTGTGTCTCCATAGTATTACAGTTGATTTTGGATGCAACAAATGAGTTCCCAGCTGCATAAAACATGTTAAGCTGTCAATTCAATACAACCACACTGATTCATAATCAGTCATTAAAACACATCTAGGCTCATCCGTTCGCCAATATGCGAGTTCAGTTTTTTTTGCCAATGCTAACATTGTTCTATGGTAGCTTTCCAAAGCCTTTATTTTCATGTGGGTGAATGATCAGAATTAGAATGTTACTCGTGTTTAGAAGCTGGTTGACTTTTTCATCAAAAAAACTGAAAATGGAGCAACAGCTTGCTGAGTCCTCCTTGACAAGAATCTTCTCACATCAACACCTTTGAGGACGTTCTCTTGCCAAGGCACAGCACTGTAAAACCAAGATTTGTTTATTTCCAGTATTAAGGCAGAACAAATTAGCCTTTTGTTGGCAGAGCTTATTGTATTTCCATTTCTAGTCTTCTTGCAAAGCTTAACCAACTACCAGTGCTTATTGTTTAGTATTTGGAATACTTACAGCTGTAGTGCAGAAGATACAGTCTGTCTGCAGTCTTCCAAGAAGAAACAAGGTTTCAATTTTTTTTGCTGTGTGACAAATTTTAGTATTTGCAAAGACTGCAGGAATTTGAAATCTAAAGAGTTGCAAATCTCCTCTGGTCACATGTTGTCTTAATTAAGGAGCTTTGGCAATGAAACACAAAATTGTTATTTTATCAAACAGTGAACCACAGACCAGGATTAAGACAGAGGCAGGGTGTGCATTGGCAAGAATCCATGATACTATATACAGTAATTGTATATATCCTGATATATCCCAACACTGAAATCAGGACGACTCAACTCATGACCACTTCAGTAGGTACTCTTTGCTTTTGGCAGATTGAAACTCTTAAACCAAACTGGTATGTTAGCTTTCGAGCTGGTTACTCTGGAGGGCACTGGAGTAGAGTGAACTCACCGTCATGTTCAAGAAACCAGGTTGAGGTAATTTAAGATCTGTGACATTGCATGTTATCTCATTGTAGGTACCTATCAGAGGATGGGTACAATGTGGTCGTAAAGGGATGGACATGGTCAGCAACAATATTCAACCTTGTTGCATTTAAACAATGGGTAGCTGATGCTAAGGGGTGATACTGTGTGCCAAAAAATATACCCACATCATAACACTGCCATCAGCAGCCCGAGTCACTGGTTCAAAGCAAGATGGATCCATGCTCACATTTTTTTTTGCCAAATACTGACTTGATTGTCAGCAGAAATTAATGCTTATCTGCCACTGGCAACATTCTCCTTTTTTGTACAATTTGAGCAGGAGTGTAACCCATTGTGGTCGATTTAAAGAGTTGGCCTTCTGGGAAACTGGAATTAAATGAATGAATGAATGAATGAATGAAGTTTCATTGCAAAATGACTCAGATACTGTAGCAGCACTTGAGGCACATGTACTTTGTACTTAGAATTAAGTAATTATTAAAAACGAAAAAGTATCTTAAAATATCAGAATGTATGAAACAGTCAGTAATCATTTTAAGTGATAGGAGTGTGGAACTAAAACAGTAACCACAGAATGGACAGGAATAGGACAGGAATGAGAACTGGATTATTGCCCTGAAATTTTCTGAAATTATTGCAAAATACCACTGGATTATTGAATTAAATTTGCACAGTTGCATCCAATTATTGCACAGAAACATTCAGTTATTTCACAGTTATTTGACTGAGTCATTGCACCTGGTTTTTTATAATCCACAGACCCAACAGCCTGCAAACTATGTACTGTTGAGAAGTCTTATGGCCTGAAGTTTGAAGATACTGCATAGTCTGGTTGTTCTGCTTCTCAGACTTCGGTACCTCCTGCCAGAGGGCAGCACTGAGAGCTGTCCGTTGTGTGGATGTGTGCAGTCTCTGATGTTTTTATCTGCTCTTAACATTCAGTGTTTGGCCCCAACGTCCTTGATGGAAGGAAGAGAAGTCCTGATAATCTTCTCTGCCATCCTCACCACTAGCTGGAGACACTTACAGTCCACAGCCACACCACAGAAAGATGTCGTTGGTCAGTACGCTCTCAATGAGGCTTCAGTAGAAAGTTGTGAGGATGTTGGCAGGCAGGTGAGTCCTTCTCATCCCCCAATTGCAGAAGCTGCTGTGCTCACTTCATCAGAACTGTAGTGTTCTGGGTCCAGGATGGATAGTTTGCTATATGCATCCAAAGGAACTTCTATCACCTCTACTGCGGTGTTGTTAATCCTCAGCGGAAAGTGGTAGGATGCGCTCGTCCTGAAGTCAACAATGAGTTCTGTTGTTTTGTTGACATTCAGGAGAAGATTGTTTTGTCCGCACCAGTCCACCAGATGCAGCACCTTCTCTCTCTAGGCCTGGTTACTGTAGTTCTGAATCAGTCCCACTACTGTAGTGTCATCAGTCTACTTGATGATGTGGTTAGTAGAGGACCTGGTAACACAACCGTGTGTCATCAGTGTGAAGAGTAACGGACTCAGGACGCAGCCTTGGGGAGAGCCGGTACTCAGGGTGATGACTGAGGAGGTGCTGTTCCCTACACACACGGGCTGGGGCCTGTCTAATTTTAATTTTGTAAATCTAATTTACATAATGGAAACATGATCACTGTTCCATTTTAGTCTTGTAAAATTGTATGAAAATTACACTAAATTGCCAATAATTACATTTGTCTACCCATTTACCTCATTTGAACTGTTGTAAAACCTTTGTTGATTAGATTTTGTGATACTTTGTAAAAAACTGATGTGAAATATTGTCAAACACTGTCTCACTATATTGTGATATGGTCAGTATTGTGGTCCAAGCAACATAGTTTGAGCTGCCCTGCACATCCCAGCCCTAGTGGGAGACTAAATCAGCTTTTTGAGTTGTTTTTCAAAAAGAGACAGTTTGGTCTAAATTTGTGTTCCCTCTATGTGGAGCTAAGCCTCCATCACCTTCTCAGCTCATCCTAAAAATCCTCTGGGGATGCTTGTCGTGATTACACACTCCCGTGTGTCGAGTGCCATCAGCAGCACGTGAAATGCATTTGGAGGGTCATTACTGCTGCTGCTGCTGTTAATGAAGCTGGTTGTCTGTGTGTAACCATGATGTGTCTGCTCAGGAGTTAATCAATCCTGGGCAGAGACGTAAACCCACACACACCCCTGCACAGAACAGCAACCTTATTTGGGAGTGTTTCTTTTTTTTCTCTATGAGGAGGCTGAGTCATACTGTACGTGTCGTCAGGCTGAGTGACTGCTGCAGGTTAGCTGCCTTGTTAATCTGAAGGCACACAGGGCCGAGAGAGTGTCTTCCTCGCCTCCTTTTTCTGCTGCCACTGGATGAGTCAGACGCTCGGGTTCCCTTTGCTTTAATGGCGAGGTCTGGGTGTGTGATTAGGGCTTATTCCTTTAGAGCCAATCTATGTGCAAGGTAGATGGGATCAGGAAGAAATTTACAGCGCAGAATTCACACCCACTCCTGCTTAATTTGATGGCAGCTTTTCCTTCTTTCCTCTTTTTTTCTGTAATTTGCACCCACTCCATTTATTTCCCCCTCCTCTCCAAAACATTTCCTGCCCAATTCCCCCAACTTCAATATCCTCCACCACCACCCCTTCCTGTCCTTTTCAATGCTCCGAGTCCCTCTCAAATGTCAGCGTGGCACGAGTGGGTGGCAGGCAGCGCCATCTGAGCGAGCCATGGCTGTTTTTTTTTTCTTATTTTTTTGCTGCAGTGTGAGGATTGGCTAAAGGAAAAAAGAGGAAAAAGAAAAGAGTGAATGAGTGAGAGGGTGGAGGAGTTGGAGTGGGGTGTGAGTTGGCGGTTTGACAGAGGACACCCCACGTGGCCCAGGATGTGTCCTTAACTGTTGTCCTTTTTGACTTTTATGGCAGAAAAGGTGCCTCGTTCCTTTAGTTTGGAAGGAGACTGAATGGGCAGAGCTGATGCATGCCGCAGCACAACACACACAAAAACGTGCAGGTACACACCTGCAAACAAAGTGCATTAAGGCTGAGGTGCATTCTCAGGTATGCATGCAGGCAACAGGCACTCATTATCATGTTTTAAATCCACAGTTTTACCGGTATACACAAGAAGACAAGCCAAATCTCTCTCACACGCTTCTCCACACACACACACTGCGAGCCGGTGTGTTATGACTCAGAAGGGAGCAGCTGGAATGAAGGCTCCAGTGGCGGTGTTGAGCTGTCACCATCTGGAGGAGTACATATCTGCCTGCCTCCCCATCCAGAAGCACAAATCACCTCCCAACAACTTAGAGAATCAACATGTTTCTCAGCATCACCTGTTCTTTTGTAGCTTTTCCAGACATGTTTGTACTGAAGCTGTTCAATAATTGATGGAAAATTCTGTGAAGTGCTGGCAGAGGAATCAGCCGTAAAGAAGTCTTTGCAACAGCCGGGTTTGGTAGTTTTGCCTCAAGTTCAACTCCTTCGAATGCAGTAAGTTTCTTCACTGCTTCAAAACAAAGAGTGTGCAAATTAGGGATGGGAATTGGTAGGATTTTAGTGTTATCAGTGCAGTTTGTAAATGCAAGGGGTGCATGACAGTGTCAGAACAATGTCAGTATTCGCAGAAAAAGCCAAACAAAACTGATTGTCAGTTAGCTTGAGATGCAGCTGGATCTGCCAGTTTATGTCTATACTCAGGCAGATCCATTTTGCTAAGCTCAAATCTACAATAGTTGTAAACAGCCCAAATTGGCACGGCTTAATCAACATCCTTAAAAGCAGGAGGAGGTGGAAGCTACAAGCCAGACAACATGTTTGTTTACATGTTGTTCAGCATCACCTGAAAAATTCTGTGAGTGCTTTGGCAGAGGACAGTCAGAAGAAGTGCTTAAAGCACAGCCAGTCTTTGCAACAGGTTTGGTAGTTTTGCCTCAAGTTCAACTCCTTGAATGCAGTAAGTTCTTCACTGCTTCAAAAAACAAAGAGGTGACAACAGGAATGGCATATTTAAGACTTAGTCTTATTTTATTTTTGAATTTATTTATCTATATTTGTACTACATTCTTTAATAATGCATCAGGCCTAATTGTTTTGCTGGATGTCCTCGACTTTTTTCTTATTTTGAATTTGATTTATGAAACACACTTAAAGTGTAATTTGAGTTGCCTGATTGAGCTTAGAATTTTCTGGACAAGATGCCCTGACTTTGGTTTTGTTTAGTCACCAATAAAAATGTGGATTTACAAATCTTCACTTCTTAGTGTATTCATTTGATTAGTCATACACTACAACTTTATACTATCCTAGAATTCAAATTCTTTATTTGGGTACTTTAAGCAGATATGAGATTAAAATGTGATTAATTAGATTAATTAATTACAAATCCTGTAATTAATTAGATTAATTTTTTTAATCGCCTGACAGCACTAATTTATTATATGAAAAAAACGAAACAATTAAAGCATTTCTTAAAAGAATAATTGATGTTTTTACTCCAGTTTTGTTTGTTTTTTGTTTGTCAGCATGTTTCTGCAAGACTTTTCTACAAAGTGGCTTAAGTTTTGTATTTTACACCATAGCCGTATCGCCCACCTACAACATTAAGCGATTAGCCTGTAATGAATATGATTTATGAAACTATCACCCTGTAACTTGCTTTGTATGCTTTCCAAGCAGTCTGCCCATTCCCAAACACTTTCTATGGCCTATTTTTTTGTTTGGTTGATTCATTTGGTAAGATTTATTTGGGGGGGCATTTTGTGCCTTTTGCCTTTATCGATAGGAGAGAGACAGTGGATAGGCTTGTGAAAGGGGGTGAGAGATTAGGGGAAGACACTCTGCGAACTGGTCACAGGCTGGATTCAAACCTGGACCAGCAGAAGCATGTACATGGGACGTGCATGGTTGATAACCACTCCGCCAAACCAGCACCCCTGATTTGAAGATTTTTGCAGAGATTTACAGACAATATGCCTTACACACATGTTGATCACATATATTTCATATATGGGCTGTAAAATTGGCATAATTATCAAGTGTATCACAATGGTTTGCCCCATCATCAGTACATTTCAACTTTTTATTGATCAGAAGTGTATTTTATGAAAAAACAACATGTTTTTCTTTCTATACAACTTTTTCGAACATTAAACGACTGTAACCACAGTATTGATGTCTGCAATAATGAGTTTGGAAACATTGCTTATAGTAGGGCTGGCCGATAATGCCTAATCTCAGTATCATGATTAATCAAAGCTCCTCCCTCAATTACAATTAATAAACGATTATTTTATGCTATGCTGGTGTTACAAACGGTCGTCTAAGCGTTCTTCCTGCAGTATTTTCCCTTCATTTCTTTCTGCTCAATGGCCTCTGCACATAATCCAAAATGTGCCCAAACAACAGAGACAGGATTTTCCTTGGTAGCATGGTTCTCTGATAGATTGCTGGTTGTCTCATCCATGTTGGCAGCGCGTCCTTCACTCTTGGCGAAAGTGAACACAGACTGTATGGAGGGGGGTGCAGTCACGTGACTCACACAGGAAAAATAATCAAAATAATCGTCATGAGTAAAATTACTTCAATTAGAGGGTCTAAATGTCAATTTCATTTATTTTTGATTGATTTCCCAGCCCTAGCATATAGGCAGAAATTCAATGTCATGCATCTTACCTCTGCTTATTAGCTCCGAGTGTCGTATGGCAATGTGTCATTGGGCAGGACACTTTACCCCAAGTTACTCCCACTGCTGCATCAGTGGACATAAATGGCCATGAAAGGGCATGAATGTAACAATATTGGCGTAAAGTATCATCTCTGCTTTGTGTTACATTGTTATAGCTGAAAGATCTCTCTTCCCTGATAGAGCTGATGTAAAATATAAACACTTCATAGCATACCTACATATTATGTACCTGCCACAGCCAATAATAGCAAGAAAATGTGGATGTGTTTCTGCCATCAAGTAATGTAAACAAACATCAACAATCACTGTCTTCTCAGCCCAGACATGCTTTTATCTCTTGAAACAAAACACTTGTTAGCTGATATTGAGTCTTCTTCCATGATTGATTTCTCTCCCAGTCATGTTTACTTGCATGAGTTTGTACGAGGTGTGTTGATGAAAAATCTTCCTACAGATGACAGGTGTGTGTGGTCTCATTGTGGCTGATTATGATGTAAAATGGATTTAAACTGCCTTTTTTTCCATGGTCTTCCATGATGCTCAAAATTTAATATGTGTGGTGTACTGGACTAGACAGGAGTAAAAATGATGTGTTGCATATTTTCTCCTTTTTAAATTTTGCTCATTCCTGGATTTGTTAATTATTTCATTAATGTTCTCTCAGTTCTTCCTGTCTGTCAAATATGCGTCACTGTTAGCTCTTCTACACTTACTCTCTGATGTAGGTGGATCAAAAACAGAGCATCTTATCACATTCATACAGGGTTAAAACTGCACAGCTGTTAGTTTTCATGTCTACAACTGACGTCCCATTTCTACTCTGTGGATTTGCAAATTATGGGGAAAAAGAAGTAGCTTCGGTTTGCAGAGTATCCACTGACACAACACCCCAAATGTGATGTTTTTGGCTGCAGTCACACCCTCTTTATGTCACCATTTCCTGTGCGGGTGGACGGTCCAGCGATCAGATCAGAGCAGCTTTGATCAAGCGTTGGCGGGCTGTCTTATCTAATAACCCGGACCATTTGTCTGAGGGTTGACAGCCGCACCTGTGCTGCGGACGCCGGTGGGACAGAAGAAATGTTTGGAAGAGAAGCGCCTGTGTATTGCTCGTGTCAGAATATTTCCATTCAAGCTCGTCAGACGTGTCAGTTCATGTCTTTTGTGTTTGGACACGCAGGAGATGAAGACGTTGGCTCAGCAGAGAGCGTCACAGGGATATTTGTTTTACCGGGAAGTGTGATATTTGCCTGTCAGAACGGCCTGTCATCAAGCAGCAATGATACAAAAAAAACAAGAAGCGAGTGCAGATATTAAACCTGAAACATATCCATGGATGTTAGGCCTGTCACGATAACAAATTTTGCTGGACGATAATTGTCAAAAAAATTATTGCTGATAACGATATTACTGTCAATATTGTGTGTGTGTGTGTTATTAAACTTTAATTTCTAAAGAGTAGTTAACTATAATTGGAAGGTTAAGAGCATTTTATTAAAATAAATGAAACAAACAATATAATAAATTTAACAAAAACAAGAGAAGAAAAAACCCAATGAAAATGAAATGGACTCTCTTTTGGGAAAATTGCATGTAAATAAAAATTATTATACGAATCAAAAACAATAAAAATTAGACTCTTTCTCTGTAAAGAAAAAAAACTCAAATAAAAACACACACAATAGAAAACAATAAATAAAATGGAATTTAAACAGTTACAGAATTGTTTGTGACATGTATGTTCTCCAGTCAATTCCTGTTGTCTGTCAAACATTTGAAACATTGCGGGCTTTTCAACCGTATTGTAGGGCTGCATTTCTTTTGCGATGTAGTGAACAACACTGTCTGTGAGCGTGCACCATTTTGCGCTGCCGTACGTGTATTTACTTTGCCAACCAAACGCTTCAGTAAGCGCTGACTGTCAGGACGAGGGCTGCGCTGCACCTCCCCTTCTCCGTCGCCACTACTTTCAAATTCGACATATCGGCTTGTCAGTGTTCATGAGCTCACACCTTGTTCATTCGGTTCAAAACCAAAATATTCCCACACTGGGGCTGTGACATTCAGTTTAGGAACCGTAGCTTTCGTGCCATCATTCATATTAGTGTTTGTTTCCTCGTTACTCCTCACAACGCTCACTTTAGCTCTCTGTGTGTGTACGCACGAGCAGCCCCGCCTCCCCCACAAAGATTGAATGAATGACAAATGCTCATTCCGCTATAAATCCGCTAAATCCACAAAGAACCAACGCAGGTGATGAGAAAGTTGCACAGAGTGACCCATCTTCTCATCCAGCCTGTTTGGTAGAATAGAGAGGAGGAAAACAAACATACATGCACATATCAACTGATTGAGGCCGGCAAACTTACCGAGGCCGTTTTTATTTATCGTGCGGTTAATTGATTTATTGATTATCGTGACAGGCCTAATGGATGTATTTTTGTTTTTTTCTGCTAGAACTACTGCTGTGTGATACCATGCCTCAGAGAGATGTAAGTACTGGATAGTAACTATTAAGTGATGGGTCAAGTGCCTGTTGAGATCACTGAGTCAGAGGAATCTTTGTACAAGTGTAAAGAAATCACTTGAAGTGCTCTTGTGATCACTTCCACAAGCAAGAGAAGACCTTGGCCAACAAGACTTATCAATCCATGCTGAAATGATTGTTGACATCGGTGCAAAGCTGCACAAAAGTCCCTTACAGTGTGACTGAGATGGGTTTGCATAGAAGGATGAACATGAGTATCAGGCATAAGGTGAAGATTCAAGGAGCAGAGGCAGTTCAGGCTCTTACAAGTCAAGTCCAGAAACAGTTTGGTTGGGGCTCGGCGATGTGGCCTTAAATAGAATCCCAGATTTTTTTCCCCACAATATTCGATGTACGATTTTAATTGATTTTTTCTCCTCTCAAAACAAAAAAACTGCAAGTGACACAAAAATGACATTAATCAAGTCCTACCAGAATTTCCCCCTTAAAATTCAAGTGTGTGCCAATCAATGTTAATATGTACTTCTAACGCAGGCAGGTTTTCCGACATAGACACTGAAAGCTGAGGGATTTTCACAGCTTGTTAACATGTTTCTCTCTGATCAATATTTAATGTAATTTAAAAAATCAATACAAGCCTATTAAAGTGCTTGTGCAAACCTGACAAGGCCATCGTCATGAAAACTGTAAAGTTTCATTATTTACCGTAAAATACCAAATAGTAGCCGGGGTGTTTATTTGCTTCAATTACTGAGCAGACCAGGCGTTTATTTGGGACCAGGCGACTATTTGGGACAGGCGTTTAATTCCTTTTGCACAAAAATTTTACTTAGCCAAAACTAAAAAATATGGTAAATATAATCAAATAATTTATTTACACTAGTATGAATATCACCTGTACATTTTCAAGGCAATATTACAGTAATGTTGTTATTCTCTTGTCTTCTTCTTTCAACTCTGCACTCTCTAAACACTCTTAATACTGGTCAGGAACAACTAGTAGTTAAGGTCCCACTTCTTTATTTTTCCCTGCACCAGGGACATGGAGATAAGCAGCAACATACCGCTAACTGACGTGAATGGCCTCCTGACGTTAGTTAGGACATAAAACAAACAGCGGCTGTCTTCTCCATTAAATTTTCAAAAGCCCTAGTCTGTAAGATTCTGGCTTTCTGCGCTCTAGTGCCCTCTGTGGACGTTGAGTGTAACTGCACTGTCATGAAACAGAGTGCCTCACACCAACCTGCATTTGTTGACATACAGAGGGAGGAGAAGCCGGCAGGACGTCCAGAGAGACAAATAACTGTAAAGGTTCAGTTTGATCATGTTCCTTTTCAAGTGTAAGCTGTCAGTTTTGAGCTCAGCATTTGCCTCGACCGTAGCTCATACGCTGCGCCGAATAAACACCAGGTGTTTATTTGGAACAGGCGTCTATTTGTCAAAATGTACTGCTACACCTGGCATTTATTTGGTATTTTACGGTATGTGATTTCAAACTTTGCTCCTACTTACAAGTTAAGTAAGTGAATGAATAAAATCTCATTTTTTAATTTTTAAATCTACTGCAAAAAAAATTGATAACTAGATTTAATCGATATATTTGCCAGCCCTAAGTTTGGTATATGGTAAGGCAAATAATCAGGCAAAAGTAAGCAGCCCGTTAGGCTAAATCCAATGGAGATCAGGCAGGGTCAAACAGGAAGAGTAATCTAGAGGTTAACAAAAGGCTGGAGAATCGACGAGGGTAGTAGTGACAATCTGACAGGGAAGTGAGGGAAGACCAGAGCTTAGGAAGGAAAGGTGACTGAGTTTAACAAGACACAGGTGCAGCACAATAGGGCGGGACCCGGTGATTAACTAGACAGATACTGAATAGATAATGAGGCCCATTGTCCTTGAGCCTTGCCTCCAAATTATTAACAATCCATCTTTGAAAAGCAACAAAGCGATGGGTCAAGTGCCTTTTGAGACTTGTGAAAGTAAGAGATGAACATGAGGTCATCATGATCGTGATGTTTGAAGTCTAATTTCTCATCAGTTCATCCTTTTGTCCTTGGAAAGTTTGTGCAAGTTGAAAGAAGATCACTTTGAAGTGTTCTTATGATCATTGTCACGATCAAGAGATGACATTGGCCCCCCTAAGTCTTGTTAATCCGTCCTGTAGTAATTGTGAGTTTGAAATCAAGGAATGAATTTGAGGCCCTGTGACTTTTGACTTGTGTATGTACTGTTCACCCTAAAGGCTGCAGTGCACAGATGTTTGAGAACAGGTATTTGTTCGCACATCACTTCAATAGCATTTTAGGTCTCTGAAAACATATTTTTGACAGCTCCATCCATGGTGAAGTTTTTCAAAACAGCGTTCAAGGTGTCTCTGTGTGGGCAGGGAAAACATTGTTGGGCCTGAAACGTCACACTGCGCCGGTCTCTCGGCAGGCTGCTGTCACTTTTTGCAGCATTCATAGTCGTTGCTAAACTGTTGCTGTTTTAAGTGTTGATAACTGGAGTCTTGACAGGTCAACACAGACTTCCTGTCGCTCCCTCACTGTGATTCTGGATTTGACGATAAAAACTTGGCTGACATTTTGAATGTTGAAAAGTGACAACGTTGACTGGTGACCCATAGCCACTTGACAGGGTTCCCACACGTCCTGGAAAACCTGGAAAACCTGGAAAATGATTGCCCAATATTCCAGTCATGGAAAACAAATGGAAAATGTGGAAAAAAGTGAAATGTCTTGAAAAAGCTTAAATTGTCCTGGAAAATTATTTGTCTTCCTTCTAGCTTGAAACATAGTAAATGAAGTAAAAAAGTACTTGGTAACTAATGTACACGTAGCCAGAAAATGTGAGTAGGTAAAATAATGCAAGTTAAGGCATAAAGTATAAAAACTTACAGTGGGGACAAAAAGAACTAATAATAATAATAAATTGACAAAATAAAAATAAAATTTAGGCTAAATCAACAAAATCTATTCATAAAAAAGCAGAGTAAATATAGATTAAAAAATACGTATAACCATAGATTTATAATAGTAAGACGCATAAAAGCCAAACTTAACAGATAGCTAACAGACAATGTTCATGCTGGAGAGTTAGAAACAAAGATCTCAATAGCTAGAGATATTGTTCAACAACCTCCAATCTTGTTTTTTATAAGGCTAACTAGAATTGAAAACTGCCCACAGCAACAATGTGACTTCGGTCGGTTATGTGACACTGGAAAAAGTCCTGGAAAAGTCCTGGAAAATGATTTCTAGAAAAGAGTACAATCATACTGTGATCACAAGGAAGTGTTGAACTCAAGGCCTAGTTGCCTTTGACCTCTTCTTTTTTAAAAGTTCCCCTTGTGTTAGAGTGAACGTCTCTGCAGAGTTTGGTGAAATCATTTAATTCTGAAGCCTCAGAACTGAGAACTTTGAGGGTGGGAAACCAAAGCGGTGCTGTGAGAAAAAAGCAAACATGCCGTCTTATTGTTTTTTTTCATGGTAAAAGTCCAAGAAACACGGACCAGTCATGTTACAATCACACGCTAAGTAACAACCTTCATGTAGCTGCAAGAACACCCACCTTCAGTGGTTTTACTTTTTTCTTTGAAAAACCCTCAGAACATGTTTTTTCACTCTACATTCAAAGACAGGACGCTACATTAAAGCAAAGTTTCTGCTAAAATTAGACCGGTTTCTGACATCTTACACGAGAAATTCCTTTTTTCTTTCCCCTTCTTCTCACTCTGCTCTCTTTACTTGTTGGAGGAGGTGTCTGAGCACCAAATCAGAAACATATAAGTCAGTATTTGATGAGACTTCACAGTTTAATGTGAGCTGCTTTTACTGCTGATCAGTTGAATTGATTTGTCGTAATTAAAATGATAGATTGATTTATTGTGTGAGGATAATGTGTCAAAGTCTTTTGTGTTTTCAGGAACTTAGATGTTTACAGCTTACAGCCATCTGATTAAAGAAATTTAAAGTAAATTATGTCTAAATTTAAAGCTTCATCAAGGAACTGCTTATGAATATTTGGTTTCTATTGAGAAATCAATACCTTTGATTTCTTTTGTAGATTTTGTTAGGGTACTATATAGCTCATTGAGGATATTTGTCCCTGAAAATTTGGATTTTTTTTTCTATTTTTTACATCTTTTCAGAAGTAAAATGTTTTTCTTGTTTATTAATGGCTCCTCATACAGACAGTATATCAGTATCAGCAATGATGAGCCGGTCTCTCTGGCGGTTTTATCAGATCTGGACTTTAGTTCTTATCAAGTGAAAAACAATGAATGACGTCTTTGACATGCTTTGGCAAAAGTTTGTTCGAGTAGTGCCTGTTTCGTCCAACCATCTGCCTGGTATGTTGTGTAAAGGTTTTGCCCCTCCCAAACTCTTTCTCTGGGCTGTTTCCCAGGTGGACCAGGCAGCTATATTCTGTTTATTGTGTTGAAAGGTCGAGTTAGTTTGTAAGGTTAGCTTTGATGTACTTGTATGTGTACTTCTGTTGCCACGACTGTAGCCTTCCATTATGTAGAAAACTAATGATTAAGCAACTGTGTCCATTAAGGTATATTAAGCCATCTTAAGCACACAGCTTCATTCCAGCTCCTGTTTTTTTTTAGAATAGTTCAACATCCTGAACCCTACCTCACTTTTCAATGTCACTTCTCTATCAAGGATCAATCAAATTTAGAAAGGACACTCTTATGGCCCTTTTCCATTAGCCCTACTCGCTCTATTCGACTCTACCCGGCTCCACTCTACTTGCCTTGTGCTGCTTTTCCATTAGCCCCAGTCGCCTGCCCAACGGGGTGAGCGGCACTGCTGTGACATCACTTTGAGCGCTTTTTGTCACAAACTGAGTAAAAAAGTAAAGCCTAAGAAGGCTGCAGGTGGCAAGAAGAAATACCCCTCGAGAAGCACAGGAGAGTTTTGGAAGCCATACAACAGAATGAAGCCGAGGACGAGAGCAATTGAGCTGCAAAGAAAAGACGTATGCGGGTAAGCTAATGGTAGCTACCGCTAGCGTGCTAGGTCTTCGCGCTCATGACTAATTGATGAGGACATTGTCTGACCAATCAGTAGCCGGCAGTCGGTGATGTCATCTTTCAGTATCGACTCAGCTCGCTTAGAACCAGAGTGGAGTAGGTACTAAAACTAGCTTGTTTTAGGAGGTACCAGGCTAGTGGAAACACGCTGCAAATCAAGTAGGGCCGAGTAGAGTAGGGCCAAGGCGTGCTAGTGGAAAAGGGTCATTACTGATATTAGCTTTGTAAACAAAAATGACAGGGGAGACACTTGAATGTCACCTACAGGGGGCTTTTTCTGGTGTACAAATGTTTCACATGCCAAGAAGTAATTCTTTTATATTTGTTCATAAAGTTTTGACCTGACCTGCATATGACCAGGTGTTTTTCAGCAGTTACTTAAGTGATAAAGAGCAATTGCTCATAATGTCACTTGTATGGAGCTTGCGTACTCTCCCCATGCTCCAACTTCCTCCCAAAGGCCAAAAACATGCTCTTGAGATTGATTGGTATCTCAAAATTGCCCTTAGGAATGAGTGTAAGCATGAAGAGTTCTATAGTGGAAAACGTTAACCTTTGCTAACACTCAGCACCATGTGAAGCATCCTGAATCTGAGGGTGTGCGTCCTGCCCTGGTGAAAACATTACTGATGGGAACGGTCCCAAAGAACCAGATTTGATGTTTTAATTTAGATAATAGTTCCCCCAAACATTCTGAATCCATGACGTGTGAAAGCCAGATTGAAGAATAACTTCCTCAAATGTGTGAGTTTTTCATAAAGGTTGAGTCTGTGGAATCAAGCTTTCCTCTCCTCTATAGATCTGTCCTCATGTCTTTGTTCGACTTCTCTGCCTTACTGTTAAAAAGATCCACTGTTCTCCACGTCTGAAGACAAAACTTGACATTTACCTCTGAAGTTGGTGAAACTTTCATTCCCACTTCTTCTCTGTCTTTACAGGAAACAACACAGTATGACATTGTGAAGGAAAGGTACAACAAAGAAAGCTAAAATTAGCCCAGAGGCTAAATCACCTAAGGGGGGATTTTAACATATCAAGAGCTGCTAACCTTGAAAGTTGTGATATTCTGTATTTAGTGCAGTGTTTTTATGCTGTTTCAGCATTCCTTATTCCTGCAAAAGACTGAACTGCTGGGAATGACAAACACTGCAGAATATGTGTTTCTTAGATTTGTGCTTGAAAAGGGTTGCCGTAGTTCCTCACAGTTGTATTATTTAGGGAGCTATTTTAGATTTTGTCTTAGACTTTAGGCAGAAGTGTGCTTTTGTTTTCAACCCAGCAGAGATTCACTCAGCGAATTTAATTTACTCAAGAAGTTTTCTGTCAAATAAATTCTTTTCTCTGCTCTGCTATTCCACAACAGTTGCTGCAGAGGTTTTAATACTCAGAAAGAAATATTACAGTGAATGAAAGTGTTTTCTTTAGTTTAAAAAAAAGCCATTCAGTAAAGACAACACTTTATTGTTTAAATATAAGGCGAGAAATCAGCCAAAAGCTTGCGCTGCTCTCCAATATTAAAAAAACAGAGGTGGATATAATGTAAAATACATTTTTGGTCATGAATCTAAAATCACAGCTCAACTTTGAATCTGTGATCCTGTCAGTGAGCATGAAGACAAGACTCTTCTTCGTCACCATACTTGAGTTCAGACCTGAGCTAGACCACAAGCATATCCCATGCAGACGTTAAAGGGCAACTCCGGTTTTTGACACCTGGACCTTATTTTTAGGTTTGTGCACGCTCATATACTCACTCAGACAAACATGTGCAGTTCGGAGTCCTTCAGAAGTTATTTAGATCCAACCGATTTAGCCGCACTTAGCGGGGGCCACGGCAAGGGAGCTTCAGCGCGGGACATAATATCTGCAAAATCGCTCGTCTCTACCTCAGCCTGGTTTGTCATTGCAGAGAAATCCTCCAGAGTAGTCCGACATATATTCCTGGATAGATCCATACGCGTGTCAGCTGGTCTCAAGTCCCACTCTGAGCAGCTAACACACTCCTCTTCTGTTGCTATAGGCGAACACTGTCCACAAGCGCACCACCAGTTAGCATTGAGTAGTGGACGTGCTCCTTGTTGTTCTCGAGCCAGCTGTTCGTCTCTCTCCCTCCGCATTCTTCTTTCATGGAGCTCCTCGTCCGTGTACTCGGGCTCAAACCGGTAAGAACAACCGTCAAAGTCGAAGTCGTAGTCTGACTCTTCGACATCAGATAAATATTCTGCCATGTTGCTCAGCAATGCCGGCAAAAAGTAAATCAGCTGTACCTTTGTTTCGCGCGGCTATGACGTCATCAAAAGTTTGTTTACCAGGTCAGCTGACCCACCTGAAGACGGTAGATGAGCTGACTTTATTATAACACTGGCGATGGATGAAAAAATATAGTCGAAATGAGCGATTTTGCAGAGATTATGTCCCGCGCTGAAGCTCCCTTGCCGTGGCCCCCGCTAAGTGCGGCTAAATCGGTTGGATCTAAATAACTTCTGAAGGACTCCGAACTGCACGATGTTTGTCTGAGTGAGTATATGAGCATGCACAAACCTAAAAATAAGGTCCAGGTGTCAAAAAAACGGAGTTGCCCTTTAAATCAGGTTCAGCTGAACTGATTACGATTTCTGCGTGGAAATGAACACACAACAAGTCGTTGGTCACACTCACCTTTGATAAATAGGGGCCAAAATCTCTTCACTACTTGAAAGCAGGTTTTCTTTCAACTCTGAAGGGATATTAACTTTGACCAGGGATTGAGTTGTTTAAGTATTGAGGCAAAACGTCATTGTTCTTTGTCCACATGTCTACATCTTTTGCCTTTGAATCTCTCGGCATGTTAGGGATTTTGTTTGGCTCAATTTTTCTTTCTGACTTAAGGATGAATTAAAGCTCATTAAAGTTTCCCTCTTACCGGTGACTGTGATACCCAAAGGAAATTTGTCAAATTTTGTACGTATGTCGACTCTGACTCAGCAAGAGACTGATTTCATTTCACATGTCGTAGGTCAAACATTACTGTTGTTACAGTTTCACGATATTGTCAGTATAATATCAGTGTTGGCAGATTACTGCTTTAGAAGCTAAATATTGGTATCAGAAGATATGCAAATTGCTGCTGGTATTCATGGATGATATTTTTATCTGTTATATTAGCATTAAGGTTGACAAAGTTTTGAATATTATTTTTAAATTGCAGGTAAAAAAGGCAGATTTTATGTCAACAGAGTTTGTAGCTCTTAAACAGGATGATAAATCATGATTTTGCTCTCACTGTTAAATATATATATATTTTCAGATAACAGTTATAGTCCAATAAATTACTTTAGTTATTTCTTTATGACTTTAAAACTAGGGGTGTTAAGGGTGTTGGTGGCACAGTCAGAAAGTGCACTGGTTGATAATTGGAAGGTTCCAGGTTGAAGGGATGGCGATGTGTCCCTGGACAAGACACTCAACCCCAAGTTGCAGTGGTGTGTAAATGGGTCTCAAGGGGCATGAATGTGTTAGATAATACTAACTGAACAGCTGATACAGAAACTCCAACCATAAGTGAGTGAATGTGAGAGTGAATAGATGTAAATGAGTAGATGTGACCTGTGGTGTAAAGCTACTTTGAGTAGTCAGAGACTAGAAAAGCTTAAGTCCATTATCCATTTAATCAACTTTATCGATAATTTTATCGGCCAAAATATGTTTATATCTGCAGAAATCCAGTTTCACGCATTCCTAACTGTGATGTTTATTATTTGCTTGTGATGACTCCCCGTCTAAGATTGAACAAATGTCCAGTCTGACTCACAATGAAGTGATTATGTCCTGGAGATCGTTGCTCAAAAGTGATTTGGTCTAAGATAATCGTGCATGTGAATGAAAGTAATCAAGAGCGTTTCAGAACATTTTCTGTCAAACTTTTCTGCCCAAATGTGGAGGCATTATCTATCAGGGATCACTGTTTGTTGCTAAAAGTTGTCAACTTGTGTGTCTGCTTTGTTCGGCAGGGTCAACTCGTGCAAAGCGCTCGGTAACTCCGCAGGCCAGACTTAGCCGGTCTCCTTTGGGGATCAAACTCACATGACGGCTCCCTGCGGTCGACCCCTTTAAACACATGAGAGGGAAGGAACACAGACAAACCATGAAAAAGATATACATTGGCAAAACCGCCTTAAAAGTCCCCCGAAACGGCGGCAAACATCCCAAAAAGAGGTAAGAGCGCATCTCCTCAGACGCCATCTTTCCATCCGTCCGTGTTTTTCTTTTTATATACACATATAAATGTTTGTCCGTTCACCCGCCCACGTGGTGTGTCCTCTTGTTGCCCGGCGGTGCTCCTCCTGCCTCATCTCCCCTCTCGCCGGGAGTCATGCTGCCTCGTCATTTCATCTCACCGCAGTGAAAGCACTCATTACGTCTGACTCAGCTCCTGCTCACAGAGGAGGTCACTAATGGGGGATTTTTTCCCTCCTCCCTGGAGCTACTTGACGTATAAACTCATCCTATATCAAACAGAAAACACCTGCACTCCCCCGGAGATCGCCCGCCAATCAAAGAGAAGCAGGAGGTCAGACGGCGCTGAAATGCCAAACAGACAGTGGAGACGTTCATTGACTCACTCTGTGAGGAGGAAGGTGTTGATTTTACTCTCTGATGGCGCTGCAGAGGCAGACGTACAAACAGTATTCCACTTCCTCTTCCAACCTGTCATTTATCATTTAATCCCTGCAAGGTTAAGTGCCACATTTATCAGCAGTGAGCCTTTAATGGAGGAGGTTTGCTTTCACTTATACACACAATTCTTAGGGGAGCATAAAGGTCAGGCGTGCGAGAATGAAATTAGAGAAAGTACACATTACAGCTAATAACAAAAGGAAAAGGAAAATTCAGGAGAAAAATAGGCAAATATTGAAAAAACAGAGTTTAGAAAGAGAATCCAAGTCTTTTTGGAAAAAAAAAAATGTTGGAAAAAGAATTCAAGTATTCGTAAGATAAATTTGAATAAATATGAAAAAGGCAAAATATTAAGGGGAAAAGTCACATTTAAAGAAAATGTGGAAATGTTAGCTGAATATGTTTTTAAAAGAGTAATAGTGATGAGAAATAAGTATGAAAAACTGTAAATAGATATGTTGAAGTAAAAAAAAAAATCAGGAAAGAAGGTTAAGAAAATAGTCTAAAAGTTTGAGTAATGAGTTTAAAAAATGTACTCTAACAAAGCAATAAAAAGGAACAGGTCAAATATCAAGACAATCAGATTTTGAAAAAATGTGTTAATCTAATAAAACATTGAAAAATGTTACAACAATGTGGTAATAAGTGAAACACATAGATAACTAGAAAGCACTCGGAGAGCGCAGACCTCCGCCAGCGCCACAGTCCTCAGCCATATTGTCATTTTGACCATAATCCTATCTTTATTTCATCTAAATATTTAGATTCCTTGACCATGAAAACATACCATTAGCAACTGGATTCATAATGATATCTATTTTAGTTCAGTAGTTATTCACAGAAATCACATTTTTCGCCATGGCAGCCAGACGCTGATCCAGATCAACACCGAATTCGAATCAGTTCTTCCTTTTCCCATGCTGAACATGTCCTGAAAATTTCGTCAAAATCCATCCATTACTTTTGTCCGGACGGACGGACAAACTCTCCCGAAAACATAACCTCCTTGGCGGAGGTAATAAGTTAAAAAATAAATACATTGAGAGAGAAAAGTTGAAATGTCAAAAACAGAGCTCAAAATGTTGTGGGAAAGAAGTTAACTTTCAAAATTTAGAAAAAAAGAATTTAGAATTTGAGGACAAAGAAGTTACAATGGACTGAAAAAATGTTATACTTATAAATACAAATTTATAAGTTTGAAAAAAGAAGACAAAATGTTTATAGGAGTAAAAGTTTGCAATGTCAAGGGAAATGGATATAAATTGATAAAAAGTTTATTTGTCTGGAAAAAAATGTGTAAGAACAGTCAAAACATTGAATAAAAGCCATAATGTAATGAAAATTAAGATGCATATATGTGATAAAGCAAATTATAAAAGAATTAAAAAAAAATAAAGAAAAATGTAAAATTTTATTTTCAGGGAAAAAAACTTCAAAAATATGAAAGACAAATCTTAATAAGAAAAATGTCAAAATGTTGTTGATAAGATAAACAAGTTGGCAAACATAGTGGAAAACTAACTGTTGAAGGAAAAAAACTTGAAGAATAACTTTTAAAGTTTTAGTAATGAATTATGGCAACGTTCAGACAATAAATCAAATTGGAAAATTGGAGAAAATGTGCAAATATGACCAAAAAAAGCTTTAAATGTTGAAAAAAATAAGTCACAATGATGAGAAAACCCAGGAAGTCTGTGTGTTTGGCACTATTTTACAATGCAGCAGATGGCTGTGTGTTCTTCCACCTGTGTGCATGGATTTCACCCTCTAAATCTAATTCAGAAGAATTTATTACTTTGTGTACTCTGGATTGTAGCAGGCAGCCCTTTGAATCCAAAGTAAAAGCAACGGGAAGGAAATCTTCAGTTGATTAAAAATGATACGTGGTTCAGTATTAGTGTCTTCTGCCGATGTATAGCCGTGAGTCCGAAGAGCGAAACAGAAGATCGGCAGAATTAACAGAATCACAGAAGATCACGTACTATATCATACATTTTTTTACTTTAGACTCACAGTTACATGACATTACTGTACCCACTAACAGCAGTGGACCTCACCGATAGTCCAAGCTTGTTTTTGTTGAAGATACATCCCAACTTCAAAAATACAGCAAACTCCTTAAAGTCAGGTTAACAGCGGAGTGAAAGACGTTGTGTAATGCAGATGGCTTTTTTATGGCAGGTTCCACACTGTCATTTTGAAATGTTTTCCTCTCCTCCCTGGAGCTGCTTGTGTTAAGCTCATCCTATATCAAACAGGAAACACCTGCACTCCCCCGGAGATCGCCCGCCAATCAAAGAGAAGCAGGAGGTCAGACGGCGCTGAAATGCCAAACAGACACTGGAGATGTTTATTGAATCACTCTGTGAGGAGGAAGGTGTTGTTTTTATTTCTGACTCTCTGATGGAGGTGCAGAGGCAGAAAATTAAACAGTATTCAACATCCTATTATTTATCATTTAGAGCTCACAAGGTAAAGTGCTGGATTCTATTAGCATTCAGCCTGGAGCCAAATTGTATTCAGTGATGCTTTAGCTGAGGCTTGAGTTTTACTTATACAAGCAATTATTTAGGGATTAGAATACAGGAGAGGAGGCTATTAGGGTCGGGCATTAGAAAGAAAAGATTTTAAATGGGGAATGTCTTAATTGTTCTTATTAGGAGAAGAGCTAAAGTGTGAATGTCTGGAAAGTATTCGAAATGATCTGAAAATCAGAAATGTTGAGAAAAAATTTGGAAATGCAGGAGCGCAATTCAGATGTCAAGGAACAAGTCCAAATGTAATCAAACAAGACAAAATTTTTTAAGGTTTTTAGAGAAAATGAAATCGACAGAAGGAATATTCAGAAAGATGGTGTGAGGTTTAAATAGTTCCAAATAACTAAAAAAAAAGATTGATTCAGGAAAACAATCAAAATGAGAAACATTTGGGAGTGCTGACACACTTTCAAAGTTGTAAGAAGAATTTTTTAAAATGTTGAAAAATTGCAAATTGTTGATTCAGAAAGTCTTAATTTTAAGGAGAAGAATTGTGAATGTTCAGAATAGTCGTCAAAAAGCCAAAATTGTTAGAAAAGAAGTCTTAGAGGCATATTTTAAAACTTTACAATAGTCAGTGGTGTGAACTTTTTTATGATGCAGCAAGTGGCTAAAACACACTTGACCCCAACCCTGCCATCATTAAGTGGGCTCCCAGTGAAGTATTGGGATCTTAAAATTGCATTATTAACTTTTAAAGCTCTCCATACCCAGGCTCCCTGGATGTATTATTGATAAACTGATCCCTTATGAGCATGTGCACTTCCTCAGATGACCTAATGGATTTCAGGTGGTACCTAGAGCCCGGTTAAAGTGTTATGGGGTTTTTCTTATACAAGCTAACAGGCTCTAGAATGAACTACCTGCTGAAAACCAGTTTGCAGACTTTAGCTTCAGTCACAAAGCACTGCGATGAGGCTCGGTTATGTTTACACCTCTGAACATTCACATGAGTTCTGTGAGGCTGTATGCATATCAACTGAGCCGATTCACACTGCAATATGGCATGGATGCACACGAGATGAAAGCATTAAAGGGGCGTGAATATTATGCTAGAAACAATAGTCTGAATTGGGCTTATGCCTCTTCTTCTAACTTTCTTTATGAATTAAAAGACTTTAAAACATATTTAAACCCTTCCATTGTTTGGTATATTTGTTGTTTCATGCTTTCTTTCCTTTTTGTATTTTCATAAGTCCATCTTTTTCTATTTGTTATATCCGTGTCTTTTTGTAAAGCAGGTTATTATTATTATAATTGATCATTTACTATTATCAAAATTCATCAATTGAGGCCAATTTGAGAATCTGCCCTTCAACAGCCCTCATTTGAACTATTACTTGACCATAATTCTGATGAGTCAGAAAAAATGGCTGGTCTGTTTAGTTCTAAATTGTATTTTTGACTTAACCCGTCTGCTTTTATTTCACTGATTATGGAGACTTTCCGCGCGCACTAATGAGCAGTAAATTGGATGCTACCTCCGCTCATTGACCTGAAACCTGCGCCTTTTTATTTTTTCAGAATCCTGTCTCGCTCGGCCCCCACCGCCTGTATCTTTGATCTCGTTAAAAGAGAGACAAAGAGAGGAAGTGAAAAGAGCGACGTGACCACATCTCCATCCACTCTCTATCTGTTATCGGGGCTGCAGATAGAGTCATTACCCTCCTTCCTCCATCTGTCCATCAATACAGGGTCCATTAAGCCCGGCCGTGCACATTCAGATCCATCACGGCTGCAGACATTTCCTCTTTTCCCACTCACACTTGCCCTTTTATTAGATTGGAGTCCAGGTAATGCACATGCTCTGCAAATAGTCATCATTGTGCTGTCTCAGTGAATTACACGTGGGGGGTACCGCCGCTCTGTAAATCTGAGCCTTCACAGTCTATTCATGTGATGTATTAGGCTTCATTGGCTCATATTTCATCACGGAGAACACCCTCTTTGTCTTTTTTTCCAATCCCGCTGCTGATTGGGTTTCTGTGATGTGCTGCAGAGCTCAACGCAGAATCAGAGATCAGATGCTCAAAGATATAACGCCTGAAAAGCTCCTCGCTCACCCCTGCTTGGATTTTTTTAATTAGACTTCCATGTTTTGGTCCCATGTTGAAGCATTTCTCCCTGCAACTTTTCAGCTTTTATCACCCTCTCATGATGCCCTCATCACTGCTGCATGGCCGTTCAGGGGTGCATTAAGAAAGATGTGCAGCCCCTAACAAGTTCTTTTACAAACGCATTTACGTGAGTTACAAGCTCCTCCGAATGCGCTGAGCACAATCATCTGCTGTGTGTGTGTTTGTGTGTGTGCGTGCAGCTCACTGCTGGAGCAGAAGGAGGACTTAAGGAAGAGACTTTCCTACACTACGCACAAGCTGGAGCTGCTGCAGAGCGAGTTCGACTCCACGCGGCAGTACCTGGAGACCGAGCTGCGCCGAGCACAGGAGGAGCTGGACAAGTTCACTGATAAACTGCGCAGGTAGGAGCACACACTCTGGAGCACAAGTTTGAAAAGAAGTAAAAGCACTGCACCCCATGACAAGTCAAGTCCCTGGTAAAAAAAACAAAACAAAAACAAGTTCTTATAGAAATACTTGTCTGTTTGAGCAGCCTATTCTCTGTAACGCCATATTTACACGGCTGCCACTGACCTCTAATATCACATTTATGTTGCAGAGCTTTAATTGTGTCCCAGTTGAAAACAAAAACATATTCATTTAATGACCAAAACAATCCAAAAATATTTTTCTGCTACTCCTTATAAGCTCCAAATAAGGGGATACATCAACCTTTTTTTTTTTTGCTTTCATGTGTTGCCTCACTGCCAAGTCCATGATAAGCAGATAGACACCATTCTTTTAACTGTATGTGCAGTAACAAGAAGAAACGGGCAGAGCTCACCCAGTTCTATATGCTTAGCTCAAACACTGGGAGTCAATGGGTATTGTTAGCCCTTCTCTGCCTACAGTCATCAGATAAACTCTTCAGCAAATCTTAATGGTCCTGTGTGCTTGTTGTAACTATTTTTTTTGTTGTTTTGTTATGTTATCTGTCTACTATTTGAAAGAACCTTATATGAAACTTAAGCGCAGGACTTGCTCGTAAGTAGGTCAACAAATAAAGCCTCTGTTGATGAGTAAAAGCAGATTGGCACATAGGAATATGGCTGACTTTGAACGGAGGATGAGGATTATTTCTTCAAGGTTTAGTTTCATTTGTATTTCTTTCTAAAATTACTTTAAGTGCAAATCTTAGTTTCTCTTAACTCAGTTAAGAGTTGCTATAGAGTTTATCTGAAGACTGTAGGCAGAGGCAGGCTAATGCAACCCATTGATTCCCAGTGTTAGAGCTAAGCTAATTAGTGATGGGCAAACTCGTTGTTAAAATGTTAAAACTAACATTTAACATTTATATGGACTTGACAAGGTGCTGGAAACACTGACGATCTTGGTCCATATCACAGGACTGAGCATCCATAGTCCATCACATCTCAAAGGTGCTCTGATGGATTGAGAACTTGTGACTAAAGAGGCCACGGGAGTGGAATGAATGTAGTGTCATGCTAAAGAAACTAGTTTGAGATGTTGTAAGCTACGTGACATGACACATTATCCTGTGAGAGTAACCATCAGAGGAAAGGAGCTCTGTGATCATAGAAGAAAGTACATGGTCAGCAACAATACTCAGGTAGGCGTGACTTTTAAACCATGCACACTTAGTTTGAAGGAGCTTGTGGTAGATATCCACACACCATTATAGCGGGTTCACTCTGGATGTGTGTGGCTGACACATGTGCCGGCTCCAGCCCCAGACTGCTATGGCTTGTTAAATTTTTCAGAGGCTGCTGCTCGACTGAAGCATCAGTTTTTTTTCTGGGGAGGAAAGACAGGTGAAGGAAGGTGAGACTTGAAAAACATTTATTTTGGTTACCATACAAAGTCATTTTTGCCACATTTGATCTCAGAATCCATTTCTTATTACTAAAAATGAGTTGATGATTAGACTACTTGTATTTTTTGATCTACAAAACCCAAAACCAATAAAGTTGGCAAGTTGTGTAAATCGTAAATAAAAACAATACAATGATTTGCAAATCTCTTTCAACCAACATTCAATTGAATACACAGCAAAGACAAGATACTTAACGTTCAAACTGGTTAACTGTGTTATTTTTTGCAAATATTAACTCATTTGGAATATGATGCTCTGTGGTCTGACGAGTCCACATTTCAAATTGTTTTTGGAAACTGTGGTCGTCGTGTCCTCTGGACCACAGAGAAAAAAGAACCAGCCGGACTGTTAGAGGCACAGAGTTCAAAAGCCAGCATCTGTGATGGTATGGGGGTGTATTAGTGCCCAAGGCATGGGTAACTTACACATCTGTGAAGGCACCATTAATGCTGAAAGGTACATACAGGTTTTGGAGCAACATATGTTGCCATCCAAGCAACGTCTTTTTCATGGACGCCCCTGCTTATTTCAGCAAGACAATGCCAAGCCAAATTCTGCACGTGTTACAACAGCGTGGCTTCGTAGTAAAAGAGTGCGGGTACTAGACTGGCCTACCTGCAGTCCAGATCTGTCCCCCATTGAAAATGTGTGGCACATTATGAAGCGGAAAATACAACACTGGAGACCCCGGACTGTTGAACAACTTAAGCTGTACATCAAGCAAGATTGGGAAAGAATTCCACCTGAAAAGCTTCAAAAATTGGTCTCCTCAGTCTCCAAACGTTTACTGAGTGTTGTTAAAAGGAAAGGCGATGTAACACAGTGGTAAAAATGCCCCTGTGCCAACTTTTTTCAATGTGTTGCTGCCATTAAATTCTAAGTTGATGATTATTTGCAAAAGAAAATAAAGTTTCTCAGTTCGAACATTAAATATCTCGTCTTTGCAGTGTATTCAATTGACTATAAGTTGAAAGGGATTTGCAAATCATTGTATTCTGTTTTTATTTACGATTTACACAACGTGCCAACTTCACTGGTTTTGGGTTTTGTATAAATTAGCCTGGTGCAGTAATATAGATAAACATGGACACTAGTCACTGTTTGAATGAAGAGGTTGTCTTCAGCCTGCTCTATTGTAAAGTGTCTTGAGATAATACTTGTTACTACCTGATTGATTGATTGGTACATTATGATGCTTTGTGATATTGAAATGTTGAGTTAAGAATCGTAATTGAATTGTGAAACTAGTGAAGATGCAAGCGTAATGTATATGTCAATTTTTGTGGTCGAAGCCCCTACAGCTGACAGGAAAGAGGCAGAGTATGGCAACATATATAGGCAGATGACCCTTTACACTCACACCCAAGAACAATTTGGAGCCACCAGTTAAGCTAAGAAGCATGTTTTTAGCCTTTTGGGAGGAAAATGAAAGAACATACAAGCGCCTCATAGAAAGGTCCTGACCATCAGGGAATTGAACCAGCAAACTTTTTGCTGTGAGGCAACAACAGCAGCACAATCAGTCAGCCTGCCAAAATGTCCCATGAAATGAATGAACGAGCACTAAATGAATATATTCAAAGTGCACTTATCCAAAAACTGTACTCCTGCATTTTAGCAGATTAAATTCACTGGCTTTTTCACCTCTACGGATAATATCTGTACTACACCCCTCTACTGGTGAAGTAGGTGCGACAAAGGTCTCCTCTTGAAGTCAGAGTTTGAAGTTTTTTCTCGTATTTCTTATTTTTCATTCATGAGGCAAAATTATACTGGCACCGAAGAGCGAGGAGAAATGAGCACAGACAGTCACACATGAATTTTCACGATCAATATCCAAAACAGTCAGATCTGAAAAGGCAGACGATTTAAAATTGATCCAGTTAGATGAGATTTCTGTAATTTTCTTTTCTTTGTTATAAAGTGCTGCACTGAACTTTAAAAATTCAGATTTTGCTCCTGGGTATCTAAAGCCAGCCTGTCTTCTGGTTTTAGTCCAGTGAGCAGCTTCTTTAAAATTGAGTGAGGATGTAATAGACGGCAGGAGTTGAAGGAGGAGACCCTTATATCCTGGATGAAAGAGACAGTGTTATTCTTCTTTGTCTAAGAAGCTGAACTCCTCCTCCCCTTGGACATCAAATTAAAACTGGGTGTATGTTTTATTTGCATATAAAACATGGTGTGTCTTCGTGCTGCTCCTAATCAAATACGATTTTTAATGTCATCCAAATCCTTCCATCCTGTCTTATTAACATTTCACTCTTTGTAACATCTTGTTGGGAACAGGTTTGTTGCTTATTATTTAATTAAACAGCCGAGCAGACCCTCATAAAACCAGATAATTTAATTAAGAGGGGCAAGAGTTCAAGTGCATTTAGTTTCATATACACACAGCAATTACCATACAGAAGCTTGTGCTTCTTCCCCGACTGCATAAAATTATGTTACATTGAGTTATATACTTTCTCATACATTCAGCAGACTAGGGCTGTACCAACAATATCAATTTCGGAGTGAGTGAAGAGCAAATATAAATGAAATATGATTGTCTAATTCGGACATGGGAAAGACTCTCATAAAGCCAAATCTAGCAAACATTTTTAATAAAGCTGAACATAGGATTACAACCTTTGAGACATTACTCATGTGCAGCCAAAAAAAAAACCTTTGATTCTCCTTGGAAGCTAATTTCTACATACTTATGGGAAATGTGGTAAAAAAAAAATTTCTAGGAAAACATGTTTGTTTCTTGTCTTGGGGTCATTGATGCCCAGGGTAGTGGGTAGTTTAGAAATGACAGGAGGGAAGACACTTCATTATTTTTAGATCCTAGACCTGTTTACATGAAGATTCTCTCACCTGAAATGCAAGGGTTTTACCTTTGCATCTTCAAAAGCGATCTGCATTCACATGGAGCTGCCAGTGCAACTGAAAACGCTGTTATGTGCATGCCAGTCCAGTAGATGATGATGTAGGTTTGCAGAGAAACAATGCTGTTACAACCTATGTATGGAGAAGAAAAGCTTTTCAAAAACAACAATGACGAGTAGATGCACGAAGATGCATGAGTTTCTTGTCTGGACAACAAATCTGTCTGGATAGTTTTGTCTGGATAACAAACCGAGCACGGTAAGCAGCACGTGTTACTCAGTAGACGGCCGAAGCTGTTCTTGTCCCTGGTATGCTCGCGCAGCCTTCATGTGAAAGAGTACTGCGCATGCGGTGATGTCAGCGTTTCATCCTCAAACACTGAATGCTAAAACGGCCTAAAACAGTCGAATCCAATAAGTTTTCATTGCATTTTAGCCTTGTGTTTACATGGGAACTCTATACCATGTTTCTGAATCCAGAAACTTTTGAAACCAGAGTCCAGAGTGGAGAATTTTCAATACGCTCTCCATGCAGCGCCATGTAAACTAAACTCAGAGCGTTTCAAGGTGAAACCCTGACGTCATCGTATGAGCAGTACTCTTTCATGAGAAGGTTGTGCGCACATACCAGGAACAACAACAGCTTCAGCCGTAACGTGTGTGCTGCTAACCGTGCTTGGGTTGTTATCCAGACAAAACTATCTAGACAGATTTGTTGTCCAGAAAAGAACCTCCTCTTTGTGCATCCACTCACCATTGTTGTTTGTAAAAGTTTTTCTTCTTCATACGTGTGTTGTAGCACCGCTGCCTCTCTGCAAACCTACATCGGCATCTACTGAAGTGGCATGCATACTACAGCGTTTTCATTCGTTTCAGTGTCTTCATCTGAACATGGATCGACTTTGAATACGCAAAGGAAAAATCTTTGAGTTTTAAGTCACAGAGTCTCTGTGCCTCATAGCCTAAAAGTTTGCGTATTCAGGCACTCCAGGCACTGTTCCCGTTAAACTGGAGGCCAAAACTCAATGAAAACTCTTTGGATCTGGCTTCATGAAAACAGGGCCTTAACTGAGACACATACAGCTGAGTATCGTCAGCATAACAATGGTAGTGCACACATTAGCTGCTGATAAACTCGCAAAGAGTGTCTGTGTATGGGGGGTTAAACAGTAAATGGGGGCCTAAGATGGTGGGGCTTGTAAAGTAACTGTGAGCAGTTGTGAAATTGGGTAATTTCCCCCATGGTGCAGTTCAAAAGGTGGCAGTCAAAGCCAAACCGCATGATGCAGCACATGCTCCACATTTTAGAGTATTTAAAGATCTCTGAAGACCTGAAACCTAAGTGCCTTCTGTTTTAGGATCCTCTCAGCCTCGCCTCTGCTGAGTGTCCTGATGTGTATCCTGCTGAGGTTGCTGGGAATACCCAGCCCCTCTGATTATATAATAGATGTGGCAGCACCTGTCCCCAAGTTCACTTGGATATGAAATGAAAAGCTGAGAAATGATTTATGGTGCGTTCTGTTAACCTCAGAACTCAAACATGGGACTTGGGACTTGCATTACATCCCTCTTAACACTTTCCAGTTATGAGCTGATAAAGTTGTGTTACATGAAGACTGTCTGACTTCTGGAGTAGGAAATTCTGAACCTAAGGGGCTGTTTCCAAGGATGAGTCTCAGTAACATCTCAAGATCAACTAACATGCACCATTACGTGTTGCACCATTTACGCACAAATAAATATACTGAAGTTGATCCTAATGTCTCAAGATGTAAGAACTAAACTAAAGGAGCTCTGTGTGACTGTGAGAGGAAGCAGTTTATGGACAACAAAACCAGAGAAGCTCAATCAAATGTTCTCTTTAAAAATTATTAAAGCCAATATGTGTAATGAATACAGGAAAATGGGTTAATCTTAGTCCTGCCATGTTTGTTTGTGGAAAAATGTGATAATGTGGTCTATATTTCTTTTGTTGGTGGTTTTGAAAATAAGAAATAATGAAATGTTAAAAGGCATGTTAGCCTGCAGCTATTGTTTATTTGTATAATGTGTTAAGTTAATATCTTGTGGGAGAGAGGTGCACTCTATCTCTTGGATGTTTCTTCATTCTAATCCTTTTCATTCTCATGTCCAAGATTTTTTCGTATTGAATGTTTCACAAACTAACAGAATGAAATAGATGATGAATGAAAGCATCATTCCTTACGGTTAAGTTCAACCATTTTTCTCATTCAAATGCTTAAAAGTGCCACATACAAATGTCTTTGTCTACAATTTGAGCCTTTTTTGTATTTCTTTCCGTGGCTCAGTAACTGTTACGTAGATAATTTGGTCTCTATAATCAATATATCTTTCAGATTAAGGTTTACTGCAGTGTTTTCTGAAGTGGGGAAAAAAACTTAACTTTCAGTCTTAAACATAAAAAACACAATCTTAACTTTTTGTTGGAATTTTGTTCCCAAGCATGCATCCACAATTCACAGAAAACACGTCCATCATGGCTCAGTGATTGTAATATTTACGTTGTTCGGTTAAACTGATGGGCTGAACAATGGTTTAAGTTTCTGCTTCAACTTGAGTTTTCCTCCCATAGACAAGAAACATGATGATTAGGTCAATAAATTACTCTTGATTCTCTTCAGGGGAGTTTTTTTTTATTAAGGTAGTTTGTCTCTTTATGCATTGACTGGAAGGCTGTCCAGAGTGCACCCAGCCTTTTTCCTAGTGTCTGCTGTGATAAGAATAAGAAAGCTCAAGTTGCACATGGAAGTATTTAAAATATGTTTGTTCATACATTTTGTGAGACTTTTTCCACTTCCTCTGTGTTCAGATTTGGTTCGATACAAATCATTTTGATGTGTTGTTTACATGCTTTCTTTTACAGCCTGTTTCAAACTATGGATCAAAAAATATTTAACTAAATCTTCCACTGAAGCATCACATAAGTCGAGTCCATGGCGAGAAGTGCCGCGAGCTAAAACGTTGGCAGTACTTGTAGCTCTGACTCTGTAAACTTCTGAGAATAAGGGCTTTTGTTGTGTTCATTTCTAAGTTTGAGTTGACCTCTGGCTGCCTCTGTGCACCGCATATGTACACACACTCTGAACTGCGAGTGAGCAATGTTGTTTATTGTGTCTTCTCAGAATACAGAGCAGCTACTCAGCACTACAGAGGATCAACCAGGACCTAGAGGAGAAGATCCACAGAGATGTGAGTGTTCAGCCGCACTTTGTGTCAGTGTGTACCCTCACTCGAATTCCCATGCCTGTGGTAAAGTACCTAAAGAGACGAAAGAAAGAAAAGCAAGAGCCACAGAGTTCAGACTTGGAACAAAACACTGGGCGAGCTGATTTGAATATGAATCTGGCCCTCTGCTGGTGCCACTGACGTTAATTATTGGTTATTACTATTTGCTGTCCTCCTCCTTATGGCGGAGTGATAGCAAACCTATTGTTCCTCAGGGTACCGCACCTCTCTTCATTTGTCAGATATTTATTTTTGCAGCTCGAAGGATACAATTAACTGGCCCTCTTGAGAGCACTGCGTGACAATCAGGCGTCGGTGCTGTTAAAAAAAAAAAAGAAAAACAGTCCCTGAGCAGCTACGGTCTAGGACAAGATAGAAGTGCACGTAATTACAAAACCAGAGTTAGGAGAATCTTGCAGAGGCCCTAGAGGGCAAAACACAATGAATAATCGGGACACATAATGACAAATCAGAAAATAGAAGAACAAAAAAGATAACACAACATCTAATTTAACAAGCAAAGCAAATGAGAATACACAAAAAAATTTTAATGACAAATCAGAAGTCACTAAACAAAAAAACCCAACATAGAACATGAATGGAAAACATAACAAATTGAGAAATACAGCAACAATTAAAAAAAAAACACAACAACCAGAAACAGTAAATAAAACACAACAGCAAATTGAAAACATAACAAAAAAGAAAACAGCAATAAAACTTAAGAAACAACAGCAAGTAAGCAAGTTAAAAAAACTTGAAAAACAAATGCAATTTCACAACTATAAGACCTTCACAAGCATGACAACAAATCAAATCATATACTAAAATTAAAACAACACAAAAATAACCAATTAAAGTACAAAATCAAAACAAGTTGGCAATAACAACAAAATAGAAAATCAACACATTAAGATAAAATGTCAAAAAGTAAACACAAAACATGATAAGAAAACTGCAAATCACAAAAGCACCAACAAACAAAAAACAAAAAACACAGAAGATTAAAATAACAACAATTTAACACACAAAAGAAAGCACGGATCAAAAAAAGTTCAACAACACAACAAAAAAGTGTTTTCTACATGCTTATTTTAAAAGTTATATTTGTTGATTTGTAATTATTAGTTTTCTTTGTCCCTTGTTGTTTTTAATGTTTTGGGGTTTTATTGTTTTTATTTGTTGAATTGTCCTAGTTTTCTTTTTTGTGTTTTAGTGTTTTTCTAGCTTATTATAACATGTTTAAAACAGAAGTTGTGATTTAGTTTTGTTGTGTCACTCCTTGTCGTGTTTTTCATTTGTTGTGATGTTGACTGATTTGTAGTATTTTTACATTTGTTGAAATTTTTTATTTGTAGTTTTTTTAGGAATTATCCTTTTCATTTGTGTTTTTTTGATATTTTGTATTTTTACAGATATCCTGTTACATTTTTGATTTGTTATTGCTTTTTTTTTTTCTTTTTTTATTGTGCAATTAGACAATACAGTGACATACCAGGTGTGAACAACAAAATTTTGTGGTTGTGTGTGCTAAGAATGTGACTGATGATATTCATTATTACAGAGGAAAATGTGTTATTAATTGGATGGTAATAAAGGTTGCATTGTTACTGTGACGTGGATAATAATAACAATAATTAAGAAGAAGAGAGAGAGAGAAAAAAAATACATTACTATTATTATTATTATTATTTTTGTTTGTTTTTAGTATTTTCTTTTCTTTATTATTAGTGTTGTTCTTTCTGACTGTTGATTGGTTATTGTTAATGTGATTTTTTTTTTTGCCTTCCTTAGTTTATCCTCACTTTAGCAATTGTTTTTTTATTCTAATTTTTATTTTTTTTTTGTATTTGGTTTGATGTTAATTTGCCATGGGGCTTTGTGGAGTGTTTTTTATTTTGTTGTGTTATTGAATTTTCATTATTTCTTTGACCTATCTTAACATTTTATAAAGAGATTTTTCCTTAGGTTGTTCATCTATTTCTCAAATATTTAGTTTTTGTTATTCTTATTTGTTAATTGTGACTTAAGAGCCAAAAGATTCTGAGCTTGTAACATATTACTGGTCACAAAGCTCTTCTTCTGAGAACAAAAAAAATGGCTTTCCAATGTCTGAAACAATAGCCATCAGCTGTTTTTGTCTAGTGAAGCGCCCTCATCGGCTGTTATCGATTCCTCTCACGTCGTCCCTCCTCAAGGCTGGGAGAGGTGCTGAGTAAGTCTATCCGCAGATCGTAAAAGCTTGTTTACTCCAGAGGTGCTACAAACCCATCTGACCCCGTGGCCCTGTGCAGCGATAGAGAACGTAATTACAAGACGGATAAACATAGTGATGTACTTTGATTGTGCTCCTGCTTGCACAGCTGCAGCACCGCGAAGAGTCTGCAGCAAAGCAGGAACATTCTGCACACTCAAACAAACACAAGGACGCATTCTTTTTGTTGCAGATGCTGTGATGTACAATACTTGAGACTTTTTTTTATCATGCCATTCATGGGCACTGACAGACAGAAAGCAGACAGAATGGATTCACACTTTCAAAGATGGTAAAACTGTCGATAAACCACATCCTTCATAAAGACAAATTTGGACTTCTAAGTAAGGGTGCATTTGTGTTTCTTACTAAAGGAAGGAAGAAAGTGGTGTTTCAATTCTGTCACATGTTCTGTTTTTCCTGCTTACAGAATGGTTAGTTATATTTGAAGGACTACTGAGCTCAGTGGGAATCTTCTTGGGTCATTTTCTCTTCAGCATAAACACATTATTTTGGTTTAATTCTCTGAGCTCTGGCTGTGATGGTACACAGTGCATGGTTGGTAATCGTCTTTTGTTTCTAACTTCAACTGGTGCTCTTTGGCCCTTCAAATCCACTCTGTAGTGTTTACTGAAATCTACGTCTCTCTTTAAAGTTTAGGAGACTTTGCAAACTCCCCTTAAGCATGACCATTATATATGGGGAATGCTAGCTGCTTCACTGAAAGCTGTTTGGAGGTATTTCATACTCACTTTGCCTCCATAGCCATTTTATATATGTCCTCCTGGGTAATTCCCTTACATGCTGAAGTAATAAGCATTATCTTGTCAACCAATTCCCTTTAAATATTAAAAGCAACATTACAAACAGAAGAACAGGTTAAACATCACCTATTGACTTAAATAGTGTTTAATTTCTAGTAACACTTCAGAATAACGATCATTTGTAATTGATTTGATTATTATATTGTTAATAAATAATTATTAAATCAATTACAACTTCAGTTACAAGACATTTATAAGCTATTAGTTGATATTGAACTAATCATGAATAAACCATATAAACATTTGTAAGTGATCATTAAACATTATAAACATTTATTAATGATTTATATATCATTAAAAAGTGATGATTTTTTTCCACAAATTCTTGAGCTGCAACAAAAACTTAACATGTGATTTATACTGACTTATGAAATAATTTATTAATCATGAAAAACATAATAAATGTAGCTAAAGAATGCTTTCTTAAATTATTAAAAATGTTTTCATATGCATAAAAATAACAGTATTTAAAGATGAAGAAATCATGTATAAATAATGTTGGTGCAGTGTTTTTAATAATGTAAATGATTTAATAATCATTTATAAATGATATAACGATCATTTACAAATGTATATAAGTGGTTTGTTCATGATTAGCAAACTATAGTATTGGCTAATGTTTTATAAATGCCTTACAAATGATCATTATTCTAAAGTGTTACCTTATTTCTTTTTTTACCAATAAGAACATTTACTGATAGCTGAGGAAGTCAGTGTTCAAGCCAGTGATTATAATATGATAGTGGATGAATCAGTAGAGCTTTACGCTATGATCACAACTAATATCCTTACTTAACTGATAATTATTAAAAAGCATCAACAGTATTGATTAAAAGCTGAGAGGGGCATTACAGATTGCAGAGTTAGTATGCAGCAGCGTCACTACATGCATGACAGTTACAATAGAGAATGATGCAGTGTTTCAGCTCTTTATCCAACAGCAGCATGAGAAGGCTCTTTGTATATGTGAGAGACTCGATGGGGATCATCTCAGAGCAGAAATTTCATAGAACTTTGGTCATCAGTGGAAACAATGCTTTCACATGTCCAGCCGCAAATTTGAGTTTGTGTTGCTCTTCTTACGATCAAGTAACTTCTCCCACGACATCCCGCCAAGCCTTCCTATTCTGTCACTCGCACAGGATTTCATCACCCCTCCCACTCACCCTCAGTGAATTTCCCTGATTATTCGCTGCTGTGTTCACACTTCAACTCACCCAGAGTTTAAGTGGGAAAATATGGGTGCAAGGAGATTACCTAGGTAACATATAACTAAACCAGGTAAACCCAAGTGTGAATGGGGTTTTGGTAAGTGCAATATCTTTTGTGGCAGTGTCTTATGGTGTGGTAGTAGCACTGCAAACATGCATTAACCCAGTTAATCAAGCATCCCTCAAAGCACAGTTCCAAATAGCACAAATGGGCCCTGTTCTGACGGTGTTAGACTTTTTTTAACTAGAGTTTGTGACGCAGAGCTGTCAGGGAGTGACAGTCTATGTTTTGCTAATTTAATGCTGCTAATTCTCAGTGCAAGCCGGGTGTAGGGGGTAAAGAAGATGGATTATAAGCCTTGGTTCTACATAGGTGTGTTTTGGGTATTAGATGAATCCAACCAGTCAGAGTTTAAGCTTACACTTCTTTAAAGCAGACAGCCAGCCGGTTGACACACTAAATTTACACAGCAGATTTCGCTTATCATCTGAAATTCAGGCAGATTCCTTTAACCCCACTTTTTGTTATTTTGCCATTGAACACAAAAAACACACATGGGACACCGTATGAAATATGTTGATGCTTGGATTAAATTTACATTTCACTGAGGAATTCTAGACATCAGGAATGGTTAAAAGATGAGTGGCGCTTCTGCACGAGCATAAAAGCAAACCTCATAGATTATTAAAATCTCCAGAGAAGACCGACAGGGTCAGACAGGGTTATGTCAATGCTAGATCTTTCCGCCAAACATCAAATAACAGTCACCCGTTAACATTTTTTTCCTCACTTTCTCTGCCAGAGTAATTGACTGAGAAATGAAGAAATGAAGAGAGGACTGTGACAACAGACACCCTGTGCATTTAAATCAGAAAAGAGTACAGCAACAATGAGTGTTTAATTGGGAAAAGACAGACTTTTGCGGGTTTATTTACCATGCTGGCAGAATAAAGTAGAACACTTTGTCTGTTTTGATTCACTCAGGATGATTAAATGAAGTCGTACGAGACAAAAAACTTTTTTGTTGCTGGAGTTATACCAATTTGAATCTTTCCATGAATACAAGAAAGTTAATGCAATTAGAAAGCCAGTATGGCTGATACATTAATTTTCTGAAATAATTATTTAGTAACCAACAACCAACAATTCCAAAAACTAACCTCAGTGCCTCAGACTGCATATTACAATATACAGTGTTCAGCTTAAATGAGTACACCCAGTCAGATTTGTCAGAAAACCTTTAGTTTCCTTTCAAAATCAACATTTTCTATGGCATTCTATACCGCATAATACTCCCCCAAATGTGGGTCATTGATTGCAGACAAGATATTTTGAGTTGCAAACAAAAAAAAAGAAATTTACAATTAGGAAAGGGGAAACTGAGACATCTCATATCTCATTTTTGTAGAAATATGTTTTTGTTTTGCATCTTCAAGATCTATATATTTCCGAGGTACACACTTTTACCTGGACAGACATTTATTATTTTTTTCTTATATCTCCTTTAAGCTTAGCTTGTAATGAAAGTCAGGCATTATGTTGTAATACCCTTTGCTTGAATTAATTGAACATCCCTGCTCTCATGCAGTCATGTCACCTGGAAACCATCAAAAGCACACACACTCAAATGCTCTCATGCATTACGAAGTTTATGCCTGTATGGTTTTGAACCTCTTTATAAGTTCCAACAGTAATTATGGTCATATATAAGTGCAAGTCAGTGGGTTTTATGCATACATTAGAAAAATTTAGTCTAGAATTCCTGCAGACAAAATCTGTACATCAATGTTTACCTTTGTTTAATTTTTGGGCAAATAAAACATCACATCAGGACATAACTTCTGTTTGATCTTCAAATGCCTGGAGAGTTAAAACTGGTGATAATGCACCTCAAGTGCTCGGTTTATCTTTTTGATTGTTATTGATATTGTGGGAATACTTAAGTGAAATATTACTTTGCAACAACATATTTAATAGTGTCTTGTGAATGTTCTGATCCTTAAGAGGCAGTGAAAGAAGGGTTTAAAGAGTTCATATTTTGCCTTCAACCAAGCACATACATGTACAGAAACCATCAAGATTTCATATTCAGACAACCATTTATAGTACAGTAGTCTTTTTGTGCCTCAGACTTCTCTGGTTGGTTGTGAACTTTTTGGTAATTGGTCAGCACTGATCTTTGCCATGTTGCTCCTTCCTGTGAGACGATGTTCTTAAACTAAGAAAAAAAACAATGGAAGGATGTCACACTGCTAGGTACTTACAGGGTCGCTGAGGGAATGTGATATTTGGGCGTCTGCTGACGCCACATAGAGGAGAGGAAGAAGTCTTAATGCTGCAGACTTGTTGTTTTGTTTGTAGGGCAGCTCTGTCATGAAGACGAGACAGGCTAAAGGGAAACTAAAACTCTTAAAAGCTTAATATGGGCTCTTCTTAGTATCTGGAGCTTAGCCTATTTGAGAATAAATACCAAAATCTGAACTCTCTGCCTTGCATGCCCATTGGGGTCTTTGGGAACAAGACTAGACACCCCAGTGATTGATTCCCATAAAGTAAGGCAACTTAACCCAACCTCTCCTTGTCCAGCTGCAAGCTTTGTGCCTGGACTGTGCACCTTCTAGATAGCAAAACAAAGACAGACATGACATAAATCTCTATTTAATGTACAATTTTATTGAAGTTTCCAAACAATGAAGACATTGACAAGAATATACAGAGTAGATCATTCTAATGGGCACAGGCTTTATACAAAAAAGTAGAAACAAAAGATAAAACATAAAGAAATCACCTCAATTTTTAGTTATACAATGTAATTCCTCAATCTGCCAACTGTATATATTGAAGTAGCTGTGTTTATTGCAAGCAAGAGTGTCCGCTGCCAGTGTTCAGTATTGAAGTTTTCCAGGAAAGATAGTGAAGTCAACTTGAAAGAAACTTATAATTCTCAATTGGGAGATAATCCATGAATGGTTTTAAGATTCTAAAGAATGATTGTTCTTTACCTTTCAGAACAGTACCAATCTTCTCATGAAGATGAACATTAAAGATCATTTTGTACTACATGTAACAGTAGGAAGTGTATCCTTGATCCATCAACACATTTTCTCACCAAAAGCAATAATTATTCTAACACTTTAATCTAGGAGGGGAAAGTTACACATCCTTAGAAGGTAGACCAAGTGAGAAGAATCCAGGATCTTTTTTAATTTGAGTTTTAAAATATTCCACTAAACTCTTTGGATACAAGACCAAGCGACATACATTTCTGTGTGCCTGCCCACAAAGTAGGACCCTTTGTGAGCTCAGAGGTAGTAAGTGCTACACTTAACTAAACAATGTATGAACACAGGGTTAAAACTGTTTTTTATGTCTGCTTGATACATTAAGACGTATGTGTGTTTTGTCTTCAGTCTCAGCATCACGACGATGAGAAGCGAGCTCTGAGCAGAGAGATCATAGTCCTCAACAACCGCCTGATGGAGGCCAAGCTCACCATCGAGAAGCTCCAAGAAGACAATGTGAGAGCCCCGAGAAACACCACACTGTTACAATCCTTTATTCATCTTTTTCTTCCAGCACAAGTGAATCAAATAATGCATATTAGCTCCTTATTAGCTGTATTGTCTGTGAAAGGGAATTTCTGTGTCAGACAAAAAAAACAATCGGCTTAGTCACCAGGCTTTCATCTGCTGCTGGCTCTATATTTCTGCCTAATTCCCTGTATTCTGGGATCAGCTACTCCTCCTTGTCTTGCATGCAAATAATCCAAAACGCTGCAGCATGACTATATTTGGATCCAAGAAAAGGGATTGTTATTGTCTTAACTTCTCTACACTGATTTATAGTATTTTAAGTGTTGTCTGGAATTGATTTTAAAGCCTTGTTGTGTATCTTCACAGTAACACACAAACCCTTTTCTATTCTAAATGCTTCTCAAGTTCTTAAATATCTACTTTTTTCATTCAAGGATTTGCATAATATGTTAATCAGTGTACCTTATGATTTATAGCTCATGAGTTTTATCGTGGAAGAGATCTGCATTTTCATGGAATTTTGTTTTTTGGTACTGATTTTAGCAAAAAGAAAACGTTCAACCCAAACATTAGGAGATACTTTTTATTTCCTTTTATGTTCTTCTTATTCAATAAACTGAGGATAGAGGATGGAGGATTATAAACCCCCCACAGGGCTATGTGTGACATTTTTTACAGGCTGAAAATGAACATTTTCTTGACTTTTGTCAAAATCCAGCTTCATTATGTTGCAAAAAAAGGAAGCTGCAATGCAGAAAGTCAAATTTCTATTTTAAAAGCAAAGCAGGGGGAGTCATTCTTTGGGTTCAGTAAAGTCGTATCTTCTAAAAGTGTTTCTCTGAAAAAAAAAGGTGTTGAGTCATCTATAATGGTTTTGTATTGTTTTTTATTTGTGGCTCGATAGGACGTGTACAGAAAGGACTGTAACCTTGCTGCTCAGCTTCTCCAGTGCAACAAATCTCTATACAGGGCCCAGCTCTCTGAGGTGAGTCCCACACTGACACTTCAGCTGTTGTTTTTTATTTTTCCAATCCATCAGTACTTAGTTTCCTGGAACTAAGCCTGATTTTGTCTGTTTTTAAGGTTCTCAAACACAACAAATATGTCAGAGGTTACATTAGGAACTAGAGAATTTGCATTTCCATGCAGGAAATGCGTTGAAATGCTGAGTGTGACTGCTGAAACTGTGAAATGAAATTGCTAAAAGTAATGCAAAGAAAGTTGAAAATGTGACATGAATAGTTGTAAGCAGTAAATCACGGCTGAAAATGTGTGAAATGTGCAACAAAAATGTTTGCAGAAAGTTATAGATACTGGAGCTCAGGTGTGCAGGTCACGTGACCACGCTCTCACTTCAAGAAAAGTGCAAAAGTTGATGCTGCTTCAACAGTCATATCTCAGAAACTGTAGCAGGTAGTGAAAAGCGACTAAAAACTGTTTGCAGTTGTGAAAGAAAGCTGAAAATGAATGACTGTTTTGTAACATGGTTAAATGTGTTGATATCTGTAGATGTACCTAATAAAGTGGCCAGTCAGTATAATACGTCCAAAATAAGGCTGTGTAAAGACAAGCATGATTACGCCATTGTAATGAAGAATCTGTACTAGATGGAAAGAAAAGTATGACTGCCTCACCTGAGACTTGAACCCGGGCCTCTCGCGCCATAGTCTGCTGCCCGATCCTTTTAACCACGGGGCTAAATATGCTGAGTCATGGAAAGCACAGTACTTATCCTATGTGTGCTCGGTACTTCCAGGTAAACGAATGCTTGCTGTGTCTAAACTGGAATAGATATCAGGAAAAGGATTTCACCATGAGCATCCCAAGAACCTGCTGAAACGTGTAATATAATTCTCATATCTGTACTGTTCAAAATGTTAACACAGTGACGAGTTAAAAACGCGCTTCAAACTGCAGCACTCGGCTGTCCGGGGCTTCGCTCTGACGCGCTCTAACAAGAAGGATTTCCTCAAAAGTTTGTGTTGCTTAAAAATTCATATTTAAAAAAACCGTAGACGCCAGCAAAAAGCTGAAGATATGTAAAAATAGTTGAGAAGCCAGTGCAGTTTTTAAAGCATGAATGAAGTCTGTAGGTGGAAGCATGCCCAATCTGTGGAGCTTCAAAGTTTCTGAAGTTTTCAGCAGAACTGCGGAAATGTCCCATTGATTTCAATGTAAAAAATACATGCAGAAATTATTTTTTACTGTAAAAAGTATAACTGTTAGACCTGTGAAAAATACAAGCGCACTTCTCATGAACATGCTGCATATGTCAATTTTCTTCTGTGAAAATCTGTGCAAATTTGAAGCCTGCGAAAGGTGCCAAAGAGGAATAATAAGAAGAAAAAGAACAAAATGGAGTTTAGGGAGAACAATATATTGAAATGCTGACTCAGCATTTCAACATAATAATCTGCGAGTAGAAGTAAAAGTGCTATGAGAGCAAATACCTCCTTCAAAGCATTAGCAACATTATCTATCAAGTCATTGTCAAAAATAAGAAAAAATGTCCAATCTTGTAGTGTTAACCATGAAAAAAGTTCCTCACGCACAATGGATTTGGATCAGCAACAAACTCTAATCACTTGTCTCCTATGCCATGACCAAATTTCACTGAAAATGTCATCAAAACCTGTTGGAGAACTTAATGTGTTTTTAGCAAAAATGTGTGAAATGTTCCTCTCTCACAATGTTCAGGGATCAAAAAATTATTTTGTTTGCATCCAAATAGGTTCCTGACCTGTCCTGAAAAGTTTGTCAAAATCTGTTGAGAACGTTTTGAGTTAGTTTGTCAAAAAAAAACTAACAAACACCAGCAAAAACATGACCTCTTTGTGGAGGGGATACTTGCCTTGGTTGTGACATTCTTTTATTCCTCATTGGGCTCAACTCCCCTTCAGTGTTCATACAGCAACACCAACTTGAAAAACTGACCAACTTCTACAGACAACTGACACCAAATTGACAACAGAGGCAAAAAAAAAGTGAATTAGACTTAACTAAACACGACTGTCAGGAACTAGATGAGGGCAATTTGTGAGTCTGTAGTTAGCTTGTCTATTTTTTTAGTTCTCACAGATAAAATTGCCTGTTAGCTAGCTTATGTGGCAGAATGTCTTGGGTATTAAAATGCAGAGATGGGGGTGCTGGTTTGGCGGAGTGTTTAGCAACCAGGCACCCCATGTACTTGCTTCTGCCGGTCCGGGTTCGAATCCCGCCTGTGACCAGTTTCCAGAGTGTCTTCCCCTACTCTCTCACCCCCTTTCACAAGTCTGTCCACTGTCTCTTTCCTATCAATATAGGCACAAAATGCCCCCCCAAAAAATGCAGAGATTGGAGAGTACTTCAGTTAAGCCAAATTTATAAAGAGTCAGAAGAAAAATTTGTGTATAATATAAGCTAGCTAATAGCCAGCAGTGCGAAAAACTCAATGACTACAAAAGAATTAAAGAGCCATGTGACGTCAGCCACTTGATTATTAAGAGCTAGGGCTGGGTATTTCCAGCAACTTCACGATACGATACATATCCCGATACACGTAAATTGTGAACATTGACTATGCTTTAAGCAAAACAAGTGCTTTAATCTTGAAAAGTTTAGTTTTTTCTTATAAGAAGAAAAAGAACAAGGATGAGTTTTAAGTAGTTCTACAACTTGAGAGACATAAATTCAGATCCTCAAAGATGGTAGACTTAAGTTCAGATCTAGAACATATGCTTCATTATGTAGCTCGTCTTCTACCTTGAACTGTGCCACTGTTAACATTAGCAAAAGTGTATTGACAACAACTGTCAAAATATTTAGGCCGTATCGATTCTGTAGAATCCGTATCGATACACGTATCCCAAAGGAGTGCGATACGATATTTTGCCGTATCGATATTTTGAGCACAGGCCTATTAAGAGCCTTTGGAGTGTTGTGGATTTGTTGCAATGGACCCCGTCATACTACACGTCATCTCAACCACACTTTAGTTTGACCAACTCACAGACAGAGAGGCGTTTTTAGGCAGGACTTTAGTCTGTCTGACCAATAGCAACTCTGAATGAGTGGCCATGTCAATCATGTCCCTATTTTCAAAACCAGAAATGTGCAACACAAATAAAAACAGTGCAATATTGAAAGATTCACCCCCCTCACATTTATAGAAACATACCAGAAAATACCAGTGAATTGTCCCAAATAAATGCCGGTGTAGCAGCACATTTTGATAAATAGACGACCATTCCAAATAAACACCGGGTGTAATTTATTAGGCACAGCCCACAAGCTCCGGTCAAAGTTACAGAACACACATGCAAACACAGAGCTCACAGCTGACAATTGATACTTGAAAAGTGAAATATGATCAGACTGTACCTTATCAGTCCACATGGTTTATTTGTCTCTCGGGACGTCCCATCGGCTCACTTCTCCTCCCTCTGTATGTCAACAAATGCATGTTGGTCTGAGGCACTCTGTTTCACAATAGTGCAGTTACTCTAAACGTCCATAGCGGCCCCTAGAGATCTGAAAGCTGGAATCTTGCAGACTAGGGCTTTAAAAATTCAAAGAATAAGATGTTGCCACTGCCGCTGCATGTTATTTGCCCTTAACTAGCGTCAGGAGGCCAGCCACATCAGTTACTGGTACATTGGTGCTGATCACCATGGACAGCAAAATAAGTAAGAAATTAACTGCTGGTATTTCTTTACCAGATTTAAGAGTGTTAAGAGAGTGCTGACTTGAAAGAAGAAGACAAAAGTATAACGTTGGTACTGTAACCTTGCCTTGAAAATGTAAAAGTTATATTCATACTGGTGTAAATAAAGAATTTGATCACATTTACCATTACCATTTTACATTTACATTCATTTTTTCCGTTTTTGCTAAGCAAGATTTTTGTGAGAAAGGAATCAAACGCCTGGTCTGCTCAGTGATTTGCAGTAGATGTATTATATATTTAGACTAATGCCAATTTTGAACCAAGCAGTAAAGACATTTATTTAGGCTGTAAAAAAACATCTGTTTCTTGCTCACAGTCATTTCGGTATCAGGTTCTCTCCAGCCAGCCTCAAGTGGTCACTCTGGTTACTACATTCAAACACAAAAATAAGTACACAAATAGACACTGTTATAAGCTAAATGATTAAAGTTTGTTCACTACTGCAGCTTGTTTGCTCTCGGAGTGGAATATCTTGTTAGCTTTTGTAGCGACATATCTGCCCATGTCAGTGCACTTTGTTAGATAATCATTATGAAACAAGGACTCAGAAGATCAGTGAGGTAGCAGCCCATTGCCTCCAAGTTCATTCCTTTTCCCATCATGCTGCAGGCATCAAATTCAAAATGAGTGAATATTTGCCCCCCTCCTCCAAGAAAAATAATTTATGTTTATCAAGCCAAACCTAAAAAAGCCTCTCTTCAAAGTTAATTCAATAAAATATTGGTCTTAAAGGTATGAATCACTGTATTTTGTTTTGATTGAAGTTTTACACAGCGTCCCAACTTCACTGAAATCAGGGTACTATATTTCTAGCCTGATAAACGATAAAACAGTGTAACATAAAGGTCCTCTTGGTAGAGATAGTGGAGATGTGATTTTTGGCAGCACTGAGATCAATTTTAGCTCTGTGGATCAGATGAAGGGAAGTATTTTGCAGTCACGACTGTAACTGGAGGTCACCGTGCTCTGTGTGTGAGGCAGAAGAGAGACGAGACACTGTGGAGCGATGACTGGGGTTGGTCACAGCAGGGAGGGAAAAACTGGAAGACTAAAAAGGTTTTTGGCCTGATAATGTGGACCATAGGGTTCAAAAAGGTAGTCTCATATAACACAGCTCAGAGGGCTTCTTTAAAACCTCAGGATATGATGAAAAATAAAAAAGACAAAATGAAGGTATGTACTGCTGTCATGTGGGTGTTTCACCTTTTTCCACATCTTATTCTTCAGTTTCTCTTCTCCATAGTCTGACATTATTTAGGTTTTTTTATTCTGCGTCATCTATGCTTCTGTCAACATCTTCAGAATCATTTTCATGTAAGCTCAGTTATGTCCATCATCATTAATGTGACATCATCTGTCAGCGTGAAGAAGATTTAATTCCTGATTTGATTTGACTTTGTCCCATTTGTTGCAGGCTTCCTTCATGGACCTCATTTACCCCTTAAATTACCATAAAAGCTCGTTAAATCGGTTACCATGTGGTGGCAGTTTTAGGACAAGATCTAATTGTGATTTTTATGGCAGATATTTCTATTTCAATTTGATTCACAGTTTTCTTCAAATCATGCTTCAGTGCAATATTCACTATGCATACAGCAAAAAAAGCGCTTGGAGAGCGCAGACCTCCGCCAGCACCACAGTCCTTAGCCATATTGTGATTTTGACCATAAATATTGAGAGGGGTCTGGCTGCAGACCTGCACTGACAGGACCCTACATTGCAGACCTGCAATGAGAGGACCCGACGTCACGTTATGCCGATGTCACGTTACGTTTCCTGCACTGACAGGACCCTACGTTGCAGACTGTCGCTACCTGATCCGTACGGCTACCCGATTTGTACTGCGCATGCGCGAACACTGCGTCACTTCCTCTCGAGCCGTGACAGCGATATAGATATATACACGATGGATTCAGACATAAAAATACGTACGGATCGGGTAGTGACTCCTGTCATAGATACTTAGTAAAACTTGGCGAAATCTGCCCTCCTCAGAAGTTTACTTGTAAGGATTGTCTTTGACAAGGTTCATGTTACATATAAGAGTTAAATGAATCATCTGTGTGGTACAATTTAGTGTAAGACGATAGTATAAGGCCGTTACTTGTTAGCAGCTAAGTTAGCGGCTAACGGTCATTAACTGTCGTTAGCTTGTCACTACCCGATCCGTATATGAAAAAGAATTTAAAAAAGTATTAAAAAAAAACGTAACGTGACGTCGGAGGTCTGGGACATCTGCAACGTAGGGTCCTGTCAGTGCAGGCAACATAACGTGACGTTGGCGTAACGTGACGTTGGCGTAACGTGACGTTGGCGTAACGTGACGTCGGGTCCTCTCAGTGCAGCGGGTCCTCTCAGTGCAGGTCTGCAGAGCTGGGTCCGGTCTGCAGCCAGACTGTCTTGTAAATATTAGTCCTACCTTTATTTCATGTAAATATTTAGATTCATTGACCATGAAAACATACAATTAGCAATTGGATTCATAATGATATATATTTTAGTTCAGTAGTTATTCACAGAAATCACATTTTTCATCATGGCGTCATGACGCTGATCCGGATCAACACAAAAATCGAATCAGTTCTTCCTATTCCCATGCTGAACATTTCCTGAAAATTTCATCAAAATCCGTCCATTACTTTTTGAGTTATTTTGTTCACAGACGGACGGACAGACAGACAGACGGACAAACTCTCCCAAAAACATAACCTCCTTGGCGGAGGTAATTAACATCTCCCCACCACACCTTTACGCACACACCAAAGTTAATTGGAATGAAAAAAGTCCCCTCCAAAACTCTGAATGTTAAATAAGTAATACTAAGATATGCAAATTCAACATTCCAATAAAGGAAAGAAAGCCAGCCATGTCAAACCATCCTTTTATGGTTTTGGACATGAGCGCTGACATGTGACAACATCGCCAACACTTGGCACAACAGATCCTGGGTCAGTAAGGAGCACTGTAGAAAATTGCAGCTTCTGTGATTACATGATCTGGTTGTCTGAAATTGGGATTTCTACTGGAAAACAATAAACCGTGCAGCCCTACCATGTAGTTATTCTTCATAATCGGTTTGAAGATGAGACTGTTTGCTATGGTAATGAGTGGGATCATCAGTCATGAGCCAGCAGGACTAAAACACCTTCTCTATAAAGTCATTTGCCAACAGACTGTATTAATGGGTCATTTTCCACATGGATTTTATGAATGAAAACTTGTTTAATTTTTTTTGTAAGATTATGTTCGGGGCATTTTGTGCCTTCATCAACAGGAGAGAGTAGCAGTGGATAGGCTTGTGAAAGGGGGTGAGAGAGATCCACAGGCTGAATTCTTACCCGAGCTGGTAGGAGCATGTATGTAGGACGTTCCTGGTTGCGAACCACTCTGCCAAACCAGCACCCCAAACTTTTTTGAATTTCTGACAGCATTGTATCAGCTTTTTTGAGTTGGCACTGGGCAGGGATGGGAAGTGATGAGGTTTTGATGTGTAGCCTTTACTGATAATGCTTACTGGTACAACTCTTTATTGATTCCTGTGGATTTTCTGCATTAAAAAGCAGGTCTAATCAGGTTTGGAGGGTCAGCAGCACCAAAGACTTTGCTCTCCTGAATTTCATTGCTGTTCTGAGAGGAGAGGTGATTTAACATGTTGTTGTGTTTCCACTGTGGTTTAAATCACACTGGGGGTTGTGTAGTTGGAATCATATTGTGTTTGATTAAGCCACACTTTAAACTGCTTCTTCCTCCTGTGTGCCATGATTACTTCTATGACATTTTTTGGGATGGCTGCCTCTGATGAGAGCACAACGTCAATTTGCCAGGCAGTGTGATGTCGATGGGGGGAATTGGCAAGGGAATTGTTAATCAAAAGGACTAATGGTAGCGATTATTTTAGCTATTTGTTATTGATGCTTAATTGCAATTGTTTTTTGATTCCAATCCCCAGCCCTGAGGTGTTGACTCCTCTTTAATTACAGCCGGGTAAGCTTCAAGAACGAGAGGTTGGGAACAATTTGGTTCTTCCTGAAATAAAAAAGTTCCTGGTGTTTTGATTGAAACGTGCCTCTTGTAGCAGGATGTAAATGCACTGCACCATGCAGCCTTGTCGCACCGTCCTTCTGCTGCTTGTGTATCGAGATGCATGTGTATATTGATAAACGTTTTAACACCAGGCCAGCTTGGCGCTGCTTTCCGCTGCATCAGCCCTGGGCCGTGTGCCTGGTCCATGTGACAAAGGGGCAGATTAGAAAGCTGGCAGGAGTCCACGAGGTTAAAGAACGACTATATGGCTGGATGGAAATATCAATGCAAACTGTATTCGGTTGCATAAGGCTCATAAAAAATCCTCCTTCGCACAGACAGCAGCGCACAAACACATGCAGGCTGTACATATGGGATCTGTTCTGAAAGTGAAAAGCTGTTCTGCAGGCAAACAGCCGAGCATAATGGGGGTCAGAGGCCATGCATGCACTGACTGTATGTCCGCCGGTGTGCTGCTCCTGTGGGTGGGAGCCAGCCGACGTCGCATTGATGAATGATGCTGCAGCATTTTGAGGAGTGCGGCGGCTCTTCAAGCACCCACTGAAGTGCCTCGCTCGTTTTGTTGTGCTGCAAAACAAGCACAGCGAGGGGTTCGAAATGATTAGGTTTGCATTTCTCAACTCAGAATAAAAAAAACAGCTCATTGTGATCTGATCCAAGCAAGCGGGGATGAAAAATGTTTGGACAGTAATTAAGTGGGGTTTAGTTTGGTCCGATATGCAATAAAACTGAGATGAAAAAGTGAAATTTCACACACTCCGAGGTGTTTGTCTTTTCTCTATCCACAAAGTTATAATTAGCTTCCCTCTTATTGCTAATTAGGAGCGACTGACTGGATTCCTGTTGACGATGTGCTGACTTAATGCTTGTTGCTATGGAGAGGCTCAGATCGAGGATGGAGGCTCTTTCATAAAGAAATGCTCAGAAGAGAGAATTGTGTTTCTTTCCAAGGAAGGCAACTTTAGGTCATTTTTAAAAACATTTTTCCTCCTTTGCTGATGTTCTTGTGTTTTTACAGTTGTGTCAATTGGATTATTGTTCTGAATTTACATGAATGCACAGGTGGCGTACTTTGAGCTCGATACTTTCAAAGCCATGGAACTTTAAAACATCCATCCATCATCTTTACCACTTACGTTATTCAAGGTCAAGAGGCTGGAGCCGATCCAAGCCACTATTGGCTGAGATGGTGGGATACACCCTTGACAGCTGATGTGTTGAGATAATGACCACTCACATTCACCTGTGCTGAGGAGGAGTCCCCAAGTAACCTCTCCTGCACCAAGACTGTGGGGGGAAGTTGACAGACCTGGAACAAACCCACCAGTGCTCAATGAGAACATCCACAATCCAGCACAGAAAAATAAAAGTGTGAAAAATAAAGGAGAGGCACTGTCTGGTGGTTTGATGCCTGAGGGTAAAGTGAAGGAGCTTTTAGTAAAGATTGTGGAAAATTTAGGAGCAACAGATAACATGAAGACCTGGAGATCTTTGAGGTCCAAATGTAATCAGCGCTCAGAGCTAAGCAGTGTGTTATTCTTCAGGCTTTATGTGTGATTGCACTGTGTGTGTCTGGGTCCGACTGTGTATTGGTGTTTGCTTATTTTCAATCAATCAGTCAATCAAACTTTATTTGTATAGCACTTTTCATACAGAACTTTGTAATACGAAGTGCTTTACAAGGGAAAAACGATTAAATGAAATAACAATAAGTGAAATAAAAAGCAAAAAATTGAATAATTGCATAAAATGAAAACGCAACCCCCCCTCCCCCAAACCACATTCAATATACACACTTACTTACTCAAACACACAGACATAAAAAGGAATTCTGACAGAAAGCTAACTTAGAGCTAAATTAGAGGAATGAGGAAACACTATTTTGAATTAAAAATGAGGAAACACAGGAGCTAAAAGTGAAACAATTGTTAAGAATACTAGAAAAATACTAAAGGGTAAGAAAAGTATGTATGTAAATACGGAAATAAATAAAATAATATAATTATATAAAATAAAAGTTTGATAAATAATATGTTAAAATTAAAAAGCTTAACATCAGGTGCATAATATTTTGTGAGATTTTACTTAGTTTTTCTGTGCCCCTTATTGTTGAAACTAATTAGCATTTTTTTAATTGTAAAGTGTCTTTGAACTAGAAAAGCACTCGGAGAGCGCAGACCTCCGCCAGCACCATAGTCCTCTCCCATATTGTGATTTTTACCATAAATATTAGTCCTACCTTTATTTCATGTAAATATTTAGATTACTTGACCATGAAAACATACCATTAGCAATTGGTTTCATAATGATATCTGTTTTAGTTCAGTAGTTATTCACGAAAATCGCTTTTTTCGTCATGGCGTTATGATAATGATCCGGATCAACACCAAAATTGAATCACTTTTTCCTTTTCCCATGCTGAACATTTCCTGAAAATTTCATCAAAATCCATCCATAACTTTTTGAGTTATTTTTTTATTTTTTTAGCAATGTGTTTGAGTTTTGTGACATTTACATAGTAAAACATTGTAAACCATTCTTAACTTAACAAAAAATAAATAAATGCAATAAAATAAGTAGAAAAGAATAATAATAATAATAAAAATAAAAATAAGTAAGAACAAATATAAATATAAATTAATTTATATTACACATATAAAACAATATTTAAACAATATTGAAGATATTTAAACTTCGAGAGCACATGGTCAAAGGAACATTTCCTTCTGCAGGGAAATCAAGCATTAGCAATATATATCATTTCCCCCTCTGCTCCTCGAGCAAACTAGACAAGTTGTTGTCCCTAAGATATTGAAGAAAAGGCTCCCAAATGCTGTGAAAAAGATCTTGTTTATCTTTTAGAGTATAAGTAATTTTTTCCTAGGGTAGAAACACAGACATTTCATGAAACCAACGTTTAATGCTAGGCCTCTCGCTGTTTTTCCAAGTTAGTGCTATTGATCTTTTTGCTTGTAAAAGACAAATATCCATGAAAATTATCTCCTTTCTTTGTATATTTTGGTCCTTGGGGTAGATTCTTTTTGAGTTATTTTGTTCAAAGACAGACGAACTCTCCCAAAAACATAACCTCCTTGGGGGGACGTAATTAGGGAGGCACGAAATAATCGGTTTGGTATCGATATTGGCCTATATCAGCCTGAAAAATTAAGTATTGTATATACCGATATAGAAGTTTTTGCAGCTCGGCCACACATATTGGCCATATATTGTCTGCAATGTCTGCAAATTATATAAATGTTCAAAACTGATGCACCTTCTCATCACTGTATGGGTACATTTAAATATCGAGGGTTTCACTTTTGCAACCGTTAAAAGCTGTTTTTCTTGTTTTACATCTTGCGCTTGTGCTCTTGACCTGAAATATCGGTATCGGCGATAATGAGTAAAAAAAAATTGGCATACTGGATATCGGCAAAATCCAATACCATGCATCCTTACTTTGAATTTCTGGAAAGCGCTCTGTAAATAAAACGTACTATGATTATTATTATAACCTCAAGAAGGATGTTTTTGCCAGCATTTGTTTGTTTGTTTGCTAGCAAGATAACTTAAAAACTGTTGAATGGATTTTGCTGAAATTTCCAGGAGATGTTGGACATGACTCAACTTAAAACTAATTTATATGGTGATCTAGATAACTGCCGTTAGCAAACAGTTGTTTTTTCTCAGTAAATGTCTGACTCATAACTCTATCAACATGATTCCAAGTGCTAGGCGTGGGTTTTCAGGGTCAATGAGTCACATTATGATGCTAGCTTTATCATGGAACTATTGCCCATAGATGTACCAACAATATGTGAGCTCCTTTGGTAGTGCTTTCGAGTTATTACTGGGTCAGAGGGCTTCTGTGCATGTCTAAAGACAAAACTCTCAAGGTATTCAAAGCAAAGGATGAGCACGAGGCCCAAGACCTAAAAGGTCAATTAAGAGGGCTTACACATTTTAACCTTTTATTGATTGAATGAACATGGATGTTTGGAAATTTGTGCTATATTCATAATTCTCCTTCTTCCCTTCACCTCCAGCTGCCTGCTGATTTTCAGGAGCGCCTCACTCTGCACATGGAAGACTCACCTCTCGGTCACACCTACTCCGACTCTCTCATCGCCAAAGTCCTCGAGAAGCCAGATGAGGCCTGCAGCAGCAGCCAGGCCTCGCGCTCCCCCAGCCCACAAGCCCAGGAGCACACTTTTATTCTTGAGCGCATCGGACCAGGAGAGCGCCTCGGGCTGCGCGCGGCCTACAAGTCCGACCTGTATAGCAGCGACACGGCTCTGTACTGCCCTGACGACCGGCACCGCGAACGCAGGCCCAGCATGGACCTCCACGGTCAGAGGAAGCTGCTGTACGGGCCCCAGAACTCCACCGACAGCAACCCGGAGGAGGGCTCGGTGGGATTGAGGGCCGGCTTCTCGCAAGAGCACTTCGCCAAGTTTCCTCCACCACTGGGCGCGGGCTCCAGCTCCTACTCTAGCTTCAGCGGAGGGGGGTCTGAAGACAAAGGTAACGGCCCACCCAGCAGCGCTGCCTCATCCCCTCACCACCACTCCCTTTATATGGAGTGGAGGGACGCCGGGGACTACGAGAGGAAGAGTGACTCATCGTGGGAGAGAGACAGTCCGAGAGGCTTCCCCAATGCTCACCCTTTCCAGCAGGGTGAGCTGAGCCACCACCAAAACGGCAGCTCGCCTGTCTACAGCCGCACCATGTCGTCGTGCTTCAGCGAGCCCTATGAGCCACTCCCACCCTCCTCGTCCCCGAGCGTGGCCTACGGAGACAGCCGCAGAGGCAGCACTTTAGCCCCGGAGGAGGAGGAGCTGATCGGCAGGTGGAGGCAGCTCAGCGTGGAGGACTTGAGCGCCCACTCATACCGCAGTCCTGGTCGCGCCTCGCCCTACAGCTTCTCGGAGCAACACTTCTCCGTGCGGCCCGCCAAGATCCGACTTGGCCCACTCTACAGCAGCTTCCAAGAGGGCGCCGACTACTACCACCACAGAGACGGGACGATGGATTCAGGGTGGGTCGCAGCTAGCCCAAGTCCCGAGTGCAGCCCGAGTTTACGACAGGCGCACAGCCAAGCCCACCTGTACCGAGCGGAGGACAGTCAGGGGTCGGAGCACAGCCTCTACCACTCAGGGTCCAGCTCTAAAGAGAGGGAGGGCCCTGTGGCGGGGGCGGCGGCAGGCGGGCAGGGCGCAGAATACGCAGACCCCAGCCCCAACAGTTCCACAGAATCGCTGAACCAGAGGACCCTGGAGATGGCGGCGGAGCTGCAGCACTACCAGGTGGAGATGCACAACCTGCCCGGGCAGGTGAGCCAGTCCCCGCCGCCGGTTCCCGCCCCTCCCCCTCCTCCTTTCAACCAAAAATTTGGCTCCCTGGGACTCTCCAGGAAGGACAGTCTGACCAAGGCGCAGCTTTATGGCACCCTTCTGAACTGAGCGGCTGAGAAAGAGGTCAGGTTTTTGCTCTTTGGTAGGATACTAGAGCTGCTGTTAGTGCCATCATTTTGATAGAAAATGGTCAAATAGCCACCGGGGGCGATCTTTTCAGTATAACCTACAGTACATGTAACTTAGCCACGTGATAAAGGTTTGATTGGATGGAGCGGATGGACATAGTTTACTCTAAAACTGCCTGGAGCTGGGTAAGAAGGTTGGCAGTGAAGCCTGTGAAATTTGTAAGAATGTGTATGTATTTAAATGACAAATGTACAAATATTTACTTATAAGTAAAAATTGAGTGATATATTTTGTATGTAGCTGTAAGCAAGAACTACATCTAAAACAATCAAATATGAAATGGAAATCTTTGTAAAGCTAGAACTTGTACATAAATTTAAAAGCTGCCAATCCTTTATTTGACAAAACTTGAAGGTGTTGGATCAGCGTGAACAAATTAGTTTTATTCGTCATTTTTAACCAGATTAAATGGATAAATGCAAATACAAATTATTGCTTAAATGAGATCATTTTATCTTCTGTTGATTGACAGTTTCGGTGGGTGTGTTTTGTTGTAATCAATGGAAGTTTTGAGATCCGTCTTCACAGTGAGTATTATTTTATATTTTTGCTCTTCTATTTCCTACGGAGAGGTTATCCCGCCCCAGTCTACCTCAGATTTGAATGCCCACACCCCACAAGAAGCCACTGTAACCCTGTTTCTTTGACAGCAATGCATGATTCTATATTTTGATTGTTTTGTTCACATAATAAAGCACAAATTACTCATGAAAGCCTCAAGATTTCTCTCAGTGCTCTGAGTGAAAAAAATGCATTTGGGAGCCATGTGGAGCTTGCTGAGTCACCGCAGAGCCCAGCTGTATCACTGTTGTCGATTCAGAAATGGGTCAGTAGAGGAGGATTTTTGCGACCATCAGCAGACCCAAAAAAGAGAGGAAGTTTATTTGCATGTTCTGAGAAGTCTGAAGACTGTGAGGAAATGCTGCTTTTTCTGAGTCTTTCTTACTTTAGCAAACTGAGTAAGAGCAAGTAATGGTAACGCTGAGTTTCATAACACACAGGAACAAATGGGAAACATGACAACAGATCACTAATAGTAAAAACAAAACAACAAAATAAAACAGGAATAGCAAAAATATTGAAGAAAATGTAAAACAAAGACAAACACAAAATAAAAAAAAAACACTTAAATGTTAAAAGTTGCAACAACAAAAAAGAACCTAAAACCTTTTTAAATGAGTTGGACCTTTTCTTTTGAGACTCTGACGAGGACTTGGACTTCAGCACTCGGTACTTGAAACTTGATTTTGAATTTAGGCAATTCAGATTAACCAGGAGTTTCCTTTATGAACCTTAACCCTGACAAATTTCTGTGCAAAAGAGCTGGATGAACTCAGAATTCTTTTTTAAGACTGAGGGATTTTAGTCAGTGATGACTTGGGTCAGAGTCTTCTTTGGAGACCTGGACTCAGACTAGGACTCGATCACTTAGGACTTGAAACTTGGACTTGACCTCAGCCATCAAGGACAGACTCAGAATCTGTCTTGTAGACTTGGACTGGGACTTGATCGCTTGGACTCAGGACTTGAACTTAAAATTTTGCAGTAAGGATTTGACTTGAAATCTTGGATTTGGAGACTCTAACTTGGACTTGGACTCATCCACTGGGGATTTGAGACTTGGTCTTGAACTTAGTCAATACATTTTCATTCAGAATTTTGGAATCTTTGGAGAATCAGACTTGGACTAGGAGGAGATGACCTGTGGACTCAGGATTTTGACTCAAACTTGGGTAATAGGGCTGTCACTTTATATTCGATATTCGAATAACCGATCAAATATGAGGATAAATATCCGTAACCGAATAGTAAATAAATATTCGAATGTAAAATATTGAGTGGAGTGGCAAATCAGGGTGCCTGGAGCATTGGACCGTTTCATCCAACAGAGGGCGCTGTGAGCGCAGCTTGACCCTCAGACACATCCGCTTCTCTCTTGATCTCAGTAAACAAAGAGGATCCGCTTCAAGCGGACATTAACGGCTCCGAATCATCTGAGAAGAGCCGTGTGGAAGTGTTTTTGGTTCTACACCGTTGATGGCAAAATTTAAATTAAAGATCAGGCTGTGATATCTGTGAAATACAGTTTAGTCACTTGTCCTCCACTTATTTGCGGGCTCAGCCGTCTGCTTTTCATCCAAGTTATACGGCTGAGTGCAGCGGCGCTTCGTCAAGAGTTTAACCCCGTGTGACTGTGTTTTCCGAAAACCGTTCCAGTTTGATTTTTAGGAAAAGTGACAGCCTTATTATGTAATAAGGACTTTACTCTGCTTTGAGACTCAGACTTGGACCAAGACTCAACCACAAGGGACTTTAGACTTTGCATGGAAGAGGACTGGTTCTATAGCTGAGCTAACTCTGAAAAATAGTTCCATCACAACAAATGTGCCTGGACAAACCTCAAACTGTTTTACTTTATTGAGGCCTACAGCAGATTCTATAACATGATGGGACAGTCTTTTTTTTTATGTATATTTTTGGGCATTTTGTGCCTTTATTGATAGGAGAGAGACAGTGGATAGGCTTGTGAAAGGGGGAGAGAGAGCAGGGGAAGACACTCTGCAAATTGGTCGCAGGTGGGATTCGAACCTGGACTGGCAGAAGCATGTACATTGGGTGCTAACCACTACACCAAACCAGCACACCATGATGGGACAGTTTTTATCGAGATAATGTATCACGTACACTTGGACTTGTGCTGTCTGCCAGCCTTTGAGAATGATTCATCTATGCCTCCAGTTTTGCTATGTTTTTCTTCTATCTGCTCCCATGACGTCACACTGATGTGGGTCAAACAAAGGTATTAATGAATGACCATGCCTTATTGTACCACTGATGGATTTCATTTGTTGATATTTGCGGTCTTATATATAGTCTTCAGGAGCCAGAGCGGGGCTCTTTTTTTTTTAGCCCAAAATAATTTACGACCTTTAAAAGGAGATAAAGTTTTACTGTCATTAGCGTGTAACGTTTGTTATGATATGGTGAGTTATTGATTGACATTAGCTAAAGCAGTGCCATATAATCTAAACTCTTTTTTCACAATGTATTTAATCAAAACTTTAGTTGCAGATTTGATGCCAAAGTTTGTCAAACATTGTTTTACTTTGTTATTCTCACCTCATAAATAAGGGGCCTTATGGGGCAGGCTAAAACTCAGATCTGGGGGGTCTGGGAGTTTCTTCCTGTTGATTGCTCCAGAATAAAAGGTCCATTGTGATGCTGTTTTATATTCCTTTAACACTTACAACCAAAGTTGCCGACAAAGATAAAATTCATTCAGTGTTGCTCAAAAAAGCAACACTGTGCATACTGTCATTGTTTTTGCCTTCTTTAATAACTTTATGTGCAACATTTATGCTTTTATTTGTTCGACAGGACAGTAAACAGAGTCAGAAACTAGAGAGAACGAGACTGGTGATTAAATTTGAACCCTACCTTCTTAGAGGAAACCATCATCTGCTAATGAGGTACACAAACAGTCACACCACATCCTGCTTCCCTCTTACCAAAGTTCTTACCAAACAATTGGGTCTTCTACTTCTCCCTTTGTCTGATTTTTGCTTTTTTCCTAATTTACCTACTGTAGTTTTTCAGCTTCCCGCTGAGATCGGAGCGGATTTATAAGTAAGATTATATCCATCCACAGGAGGGAGCCAGCATACAGCAGCGTCTCACCCATCTGCGTCGCACACGTTATTGTTTGGCCTCCAACGGACGCAGAGCGGCGAGCATTTACACTTCAAACGCATCAACAGCAGGGAAACCAGATTAACAGCACCCCCCCCCCCCCTTTTTACGCTGTATAATAACATGCTAAAGTATGCACAAATTTAGCATTCAAGTACAAAAGCCGAGCCAGAAATAGACACGCTTTTCAGAAAGCGCTGTGGGGATTTGCGCGGCACAAGCAATAATGTGACCTCACAGCGGAGGGGAAAGCTGACAGCACAGGAAGACTTTGATGGATGCGATGAACACGGGGAGACGTTTCCTTTTCATCCCGATGTGTCAATCTCCGTCAAGTCCTCGGCATAAAGAGATGTAGCGTGTAGGTTTCATTTGCAACATCAAAGGCTGACCAGGCTGACTATACACAAAGAAAGTGGTGATTTCTTTGTGTTTTAACCTCATTTTGTACTTTTTGGTGGTTTTAAAAACAGAAAAATCTGACATAAAGCATGTTGTTGGTTTACTGATGATTTACCATCCTTCTTTTTTTATAGTTCAGGGCTGAGCAGTGCTGAAGACAGTATTTAGATGTTGTTCTAAAAGATGTGAGTGATATAACTTGTTAAAGAAAAGTAAAAGGTTCTGGTTCAATTTCACAAACTTTCAAGATGCTTGAAGAATGAACGTCTTGAAGAATCCGAAGAGCGCCAGCAACACTTGAAGTCCACGGAACTTTATTAGACTGATGTGTTTGGCTTGTAGGCCCCATCAGAGTCAAGAGGAAAACCTTACACTAATCACTTAAATAGGGTTCAGTATCACAAGAGTAAAACAGATTGAAGATTTAACCAGTCATATGCACACGGATCAGTCTATAGAACAGTTGTATTGGTGTTAATTTAGCAGTCATGTGCTCTAAAACCAAGAAGGTTTAAACTCCATCTATAGTCATTTCCTTAAGGGGATTGGTCTTTGGTCGAACCAGATGTTTTTTTCTCAACTGCCATATTGAGTGCTGTGCCATGTTGTTTAAATTGCTCTGAGGATCCATGCTGGAGGAACTACGACCGTGGAGTTCAATAAAACTTCACAACAACATAGGTGATGCAGCTTTTTTATTTTCGTTCTTGAAAAATGTCAAGAAAATCTGAAACACTCACACTTCCTTGAATAAGGAAACACCAACTTTTTCCTTCTTGTGTCTTACCTCACTCCTGAGTCCATGACAAGCAGGTAGTGGCCATTCTTTGACTGAGTGAGCAGGAATAGGTGTTCTATTCTATTTAAAGGAATGGCTCACTCCTAACTGTAAATCTGTTGTCATCATTCACTTAAGAGAGCTATTGAAAAGACATAACTCTTTCGCAAACGCCACATCTCTAGCACAAACCACTGCAAAGTTGGTCAACAAAACAAAGCTTCTGTTTCAGACAACATAATAAGATGATAGTAGAAGATAATGTAACATAACGCAGCAAAAAAAGATCAATAACAGTAGAGTAGCTAAAGAGTTTATCTTATGACTGTAGGCAGATCCAGGCTAACAATACCCATTGACTTCCAGTGTTTGAGCTAAGCTAACTAGCGGTGGGCTAGCTTTGTCCATCTCTTCCTTGTTACTGCACGCACAGTTCAAAGAGTGGCGACTACCTGCTTGTCATGGACTCAGTAGTGAGGCGTATCCCTTTAACCAAAGCATTGGGAATCAGATCGGCCTAATTTCTTAAGTGATATCCTCCAGGAGGAAACAGACCTCTTGGCCTTGGAATGAGGTAACCATGTGGTTTTATTTACCTTTATATATGTACAACTGTGCAGAGGGAAAGGTGCATTACAGGAGACATCAGTGACACCTTTTTGTCCAAACCAAAACTTTGTACAGGCACATCTGAATAAACCCAAGCTCCACACACTCTCTGGTTATCACACTTGCATTGCACACACTCCACTGGCACAATACGTCATTCATTTATCAGCGTCACCTCCAGGGTCGCAACTGGAAACAATCCAAAACAATTACTAGTCGTGGACGAGCCGGTTCTGTCCGGGGCCTGATAACTCCTTAGTCCACAGAGTTCAGTCAGCCAGTCCCACCATCCTCCTGCTGACGTCCCACAGTCTCTTAGCTGCCTCCTCGTCTGTGGCTTTCTCCATCAGCTGCTCCTCCTCACAGTTCGCGAAACACTTCCCCGACACCCCCTCCACCTCCGACGAGCAGGCCAGATAGAGCGGAGTCTGGGCCCCCTCCAGAGGGCTCTTGAAGAAGAGCAGCGAGGCGAGGTAGAAGAGCGGCTTAGCCAGGAGAGGGATTTGAACATGCCTGCCCAGCCTGGTCCTCACAATGCCCGGGGTGAGAGCGTTCACCGTGACCCCCGTCCCCTCCAGCTGCCGGGACAGCTCCAGAGTGAACAGCAGGTTGGCCAGCTTGCTCTGGCTGTAGCAGAAGGATTTGTTGTAGTTTTTCTCACTGTTCAGGTCATCGAAGTTCATGTGGCCGTACTTGTAGAGCTTTGAGGAGACGACGACGATGCGGCTGGGCGTTGAGGACTTCAGGAGGTCGAGGAGGAGGTGAGTGAGCAGGAAGTGGCCCAGGTGGTTCACGCCGAACTGCATCTCAAAGCCGTCCTCGGTCTTTGTGTAGGGACACTGGTAGAGGCCAGCGTTGTTGATGAGTACATCAATTTTGGATTCTTCCTAAAAGGGGGCAGAGATATGTTAAACCATGTATGACCACATTGTTCAAAGTCAGTACAAAGTCACAATAAAGCTGCATTTTGTCCTAAAGTACGAGATCGGGTGTGTCCAAACTATGGCACGGGGGCCAAATGTGGCCCACTGCCCATTTTTAATTGGCCCCTTAAACTGTTGAATGAATAAAGACATTTTGAATACAGCTGCAAATCAATCATGCACATTTTCACCCGCCCCAAATCCTAAAAATTTAACTTAAATCCACTAAGTGAGGTGCAGCAAATGGCTCCATCGTCCATGTACTTCTCTTTATGCGGCCCTCGATGTAAAAAGTTCGAACACCCCTGTACTAGATTAAGAGGTTTTTCCAGCATAGTTGATCGAATTTTCACTTCCATATACAGGCCATATAGATAATCCAAATTATCACATGCAAAGAAAGTGCCATTTCCCTGCCCTGGATTTAAGGAGGATTAGAAATGTTTGGCTCTGCACATCTGGAGAGACTGACTAAGAAATAGTGATTCTTTATTTGAATCAGGATAAGAGATGGGAATTGAAAACCAATTCCAGTAAAGAATTGATAACTTCCTCAAAGAATCAATATCACTAGTCTTTATGCTTAACAATTCCCTTATCAGTTCCTTCCACCTAGTTCTACATGCTTTGCAAATCAAGGCAAAAATGCTAACAAAGAAGTCAAAATTATAGCAGTTAGTGGGCAGAAGCGGTCAAAACTGGGTCTTCATTTTCAGCAAGAACATGCTTACTGTTCAATTTCAGTAAGTGAACAGTCCAGAGCCTTACAGATGCGTTCATCTTTGCATTGAGCCCAGAACAAAATATCAGGGGTGTCATGTGTTTGACATTGTTGCCACTGAAAACATGTGTAGGCCAGCTTTTCCCCTCACAGAAAATCAACAGGAATAGTTAAGGAATTGGATCGATACGCAGAATTGGTTATGAATGTTGTACCAGTAAAACCTCAAAAATTCCCATCCCTAATCAACATTAATGTTGATTGTCATTCACTTCAGTAAAGAGTGTGTTGATGATTGAGAAAAAGCCAGGGAGAATTATGCAGTTTGGTACGTGTGGATTTAAGAACTCACTTGATTTCTTAATATATATTACCAAATTAATGTTATGTTGTGTATCACTGATCAGCAAAACATATTGAGAGTATTTTTGCTCCATGTCACTAAGCCCTTATAAAGAAAAGCCATCAGATAATCACATTATCCCTGCCTTTAAAGAAATGCCATGTTTGACTGTTGGACTCCTGAAACACAGCTTTTAGTCTTTTTGTGAACAACAGTGACACCCAGTGGTTAAAGACACTGTTAGCTCATTAAAAGCAGAGCTGATCAGACAATGCTCCAGCCCTTTAAACAGATGTAACCCTGACATTTTCAAGAAATACCAGGGTAATCTACCCTGAAATTTTCCTAAACTTTTTTCCACTAGGCCCTCACAACAAAAAGTTTCTCCTGCAGTTTATTACACGGCATTGTCAAATGCTCGATCCTGATTGGTCAATTACAACATTCTACGGTCTGTTATTTCTGTATAGCAGACCGTTGCTATGAATAGCAGACCGTTGTTAAGGACGCTTCTGATCGACTCGGGCGAATCACGTCATGTATCAATCCGCAGAAAGACGTTTATACCTGCGGCAAGAAATCGTTTTTTTTTTTAAAGTGGAGCAAGATCCTGTCCTCTAATTCTGGCAGCAGCAGCAGATCGGGTGAGTGCCTCTCTTAAAGTGTTAGTGATGAGATAATATTGAGAGCAGTTGTAACGGTGAAAAACTGATTCTAGGTATGTCAGCTACAGGGCCACAGCAGGGAGGAATTATGGACGTCCCATTCACCTTGTCCCACGTCACAATCAATGGAAACGTTCAGTTTAATAAGCTAATCTTCGCTTCAGAGTTACCGTTGCTTTCCGTTACTGTTTCAACCGTAGAAAGGAACGGACTATTTTTTCAAGCGGATGCAATGAAAACTTTTGTAAATCAATAAAATCATATTTAGATAAGCATTTGATGTCAAACTTTTGATTTCTTTAGTGAGTATGTATGAGATGTAATAAGCGGGATAATGTAGAGCGAGCCGGTCACTAAAGAGAAATAAACCTACATTATCCCTTACTTACATGTCAGTCCATAAAGAGGCAGGGAGGTGGAAATGCTCATGGGACAGCAGGTTAACTCTGCTGTTTGCAACTCATCCCAGTTTATTCAAGATGTTGCAGCCAAGGTTGAGTAAGGTTTGGAAGACGGCTGGTGCTTAACGTGGGCTCTGCCTGACACTTAGAATGTAAAAGGATGTAGACATTTTAATAGAAATGATCAAAAGCCTTTCCACCAAATTATGGCCATGTAAAAATGCTAAATTCGTAAATGTTGTTGCTAATTTCTACATTGAAAAATAAGCTTCAGTAGGAAAAGATTTAATTACTTCACCTTTTGATAAACTAATTTTGGGAGCTTTAGCAGCCAGTGTAATTACTACTGAATACTGAGTTGAAAGTGTACGTAGCCTTCAGGACAATGATGGATCAAAATTATGGCACAATGTATGTCAATAAAAAGAATAACATATGTCCTAAAAACTAGATATTGTGTTATTAGGAAAAATGGAACATATTCTGTAAAATATTATATAAGATATGCCCCAGAAAAGTAAGCAGAACTTACTCATATATAAACATTTGCTTACGGTGATACACGTACATACTTGCTTTTGTGTTTGTATGAGCAATTAATTTTTCTGTTGTACAGCTACTTCAGTAAAGTTGTATGTTAGATGTCGCCTCAGGAGTTACACTCACCTTGGTTGCATAATTGGAAACTTTAGGGAATTAATGATAAACAAAAATAGCAATAAAGATGTTCTAATTGTTCTGAATAGGCTATAACTGATTTTCCACACAGAAAAACAACAGGAATTAATAAGTCAATCAATACAAATAGGATCAATAAGCAAATTTGACAATTGTGTCAATTAAATGTTGTCAATTCCCATCTCTACGTATAGTTTTAGACTTTTGGACAGACTTTAGCTGCTGGGAAAAGGTAGACTTTTTTGTCCAGGTGTTCTGTTGTTAAGAATGAGACAGTTAAATGTTGATATTCAAACCCATAGTGTTAGATATCAAAACTATTACAGACTGAGAAACTCTTTTGTCCCTTAGGTCATCAGACTGTACAACTCTTCGCTCAAGGGGAGGATTAGAAACAGGGAGACAGGGGACGGGAAGTAGAAGTTGTAGTAGTTAGTGGCCAGATTTCAATTTTCATGTTATATTATTGTTTATATTTATTATTTAGATTCATTAAAGAATATAAATAAATATATTTTATATCCTAACTGTTTAACTTTTTGATATACCATGTCCTTTGACACTTGTTTACTGTAATGCTGCTGGAATATCAATTTCCCTGACGAAGTCCTCCCAATCATGGTCGAAAGATGTTGCTTATATTGTCCTTAAAATGCATCTTTTTTTACTTTTACATTAAAATGTAGGAAGAAATAATTGAATGTGTCTAAACTAAAAATAAAAATGGCATTTGTTTGTACTTTCCACATTTAACACATGTTGGTATTGAAAACACTGCAGTTGCATTTAATAGACGGCCTACATTTAAACGGTCACCAAGTAAACCAGAACACCAGGAACTATCTGATACTCATGTGATCACAGTGAGCTGCACAGAGCTTCAGCACCATGGACAGCCCCCATACAGCTCCATACCTGCAGGAGAATCTTTTGTATCAGACATTAACTGGAACAAACCAGAAAGCAGGTGTTATGAAGGGAAAACGCACTTCATCGTTCTCGAGCCTAGAGTGACCGTGTTTACTGGTGCCTCTCGCCGGAAAGTGCATTTACTGTCGTAGTTGAAACATGCTGAAGAAAGAATGGATTGTGTGAATGTTTATTAAAGAAGCGTACGTGATTTATTCTTATTGTGCTGTTTCACAAAACTCAACAAGGTCATGTTTACGTTAGGACACATTCTGACAGTCACCAGTAAACACGGTCACCTTTTCCACCATCACACCTGCGCTCCTCATTCATTTAAACTCACCCCGTTGATCTCCTCACAGAACTTCCGCACAGATCTGAGAGAAGCGAGGTCCAGGTGTTTGATGACCACCTCCCCCTGCTCCGGTCCTGCTTGCTTCTGGATGTCTCTCGCCGCCTCCTCCGCGCTCCGCTGGTCCCGACAAGCCATGATGACCCGAGCGTGGAGCTTGAGCAGCTCCCCGGCCAGGGCCTTCCCGATCCCGCAGTTCGCCCCGGTCACGATCACCGTCTTCCCTCGCATGGTGTCGGCGGGGTAGCGGAGCAGCTGCACGGCTTTCTGTCGAGGGAATAAACGGCGCATAAGGAGCAGCACCCCACCGCCGACTACAGCGGCTACGAGCACCGCGGTGGACATGGAGGCAGAGGGGACTGTTCACGAGCTCTGCGGTGCTACGGTGACTTACGTATTCCACTTACAAAATTCACCCGGAAGTCCTTCTGTCTCCACGCAACGGTTGGCTTTACGGATTTTTTTGCTTACGTCTGCACTGAGACAGTTCTGTGCTGCATTATTTTATTACAATTTATCGAAAAGACAAAACGACTCGACCCTTAAACTTAAGGCAGACGCTTAGAAATTAAGCTAACGCTAGCAGCAACATAGCTCTATGCGTTAGCTACATTGCAGCACTTCCGGGTATGAAATTAGCGGCATGTGTGTTTTTCAAAATAAAACGTGAAATAAAAAAAGTCTATTTTCAAAGTAAAGATACAAAAAAAAAGAAATATATATTATTGCACTAGTAACAAGTTATAAGTTTCTGTTATCATAATTTTAGCTTTGATCGTGCACATGGCATGAATTTTGGTAGTAGTCTTTTTTTTAATTTGATGCTTTTATTTCCTCCTCAGCTCCTAAAGCAAGTCTAAAAGCACATAAGGAGAAAGGGTAGAAGTCTGAGAATTAAGTCATATTTATTTGAGAATTCAAAATTTAATTTAAAGGGACTGTGAAGAGTTTCTAAGTAATTACAAAAAGTCTCACTTTGATATATGTCTGATCGAAATACACACTTTAAGATGAGTTTTATAGCATCAAAATAGGTTATCTATAAATGCTTTTCCCAAGCCTTCTGGTCGAGTCGGACAGGGCTGGACTGGCCTGTATACTCAACTTCGGGAATAAGACAATTAGAACTAGAGCAAATTTATATTATTCGGACACGTCTTAGAGCACTGGGCTGTAAGTAGTGATATATAGCCGACTACAAAACTACAATACTAAGTTTTCCAAAAATTGCTTGTTGTCACACATCAAAAAGTACCGCTACATAACTAGAAAGAGATACATTACCTCGTCGCTTTGCATCCTGTAAGTTGTTGAAAACAGAAGTCGTAAAGCAATGCAGAGTTCTGAGGAAGGTCCGTGCTACATTTATTAGCATAACAACAAACACACGCTTTGGCTTGGGTCATGTCTTTTGGTGCGTTCCAGTTGTAGTCAGAAGTAGGAATTTCCGAGTTCCGAGTAGGAAACTAAAACTGGAACGTCCCCCGAAGTCGTAATTTCCTACTGGGAACTTGGTGAAACCTTGCCACCCCCGAGTTGATAATCCAACATGGATGCCCCCGATGTGAACAGTTATTTAGCTCCTGTAATAATCAGTTTATTTGCACTTCTGACTGGGGTGTGTCGCTCTAGATCAGCTGTATACATCGTATTGTTCAACTTCAAAAGCATGTCTAAAAGCACATAAGGTGTTGCACTTATATTGTTAAGCACAAAAAATGCCAGGTGCTCATCGGAAAATGGCTTGGTCTGTAGACTCTCAGAGTAGCTGTTAGTAAAACAAATATTATTTTCTGCTTTCTAATTCATAGTTTAGCCACTAGGTAGAGCTATTTGAGTAACAAAAGTCAGGCACATACATGCTTTTGTCTTGAGGATTGAAATGATATATTAAGTAATTTAGTCATAAAAACTTGATGTTTAAAAATGGCTTTGGTAGATGGCTGTTCAACACAATTCTGTTCAACAAGAGTTCCTGCTACTTAACAGAGGTTGAACTTGCTCTCCTATAAAACGTGTGTACATAAAATTTATTTCGATTGAGCGCTGTACGAATTAAAGTTGATCAAAAAATATTCATGGATAGTGCCAGGACTGACACCAAACAATGCAGCTACTCTGCGTGCCAGAACACCAGTTCCTTGTTGCAGGGGATTTTTTGGGGGGGCACTTCCTATACATTCAGCTGTGTTGCTCATTATCTGAGTCCTTGGATTCTAGCAGGCTGTACTTTGTAAAGTTGACTAATCAGGCTTTTCAACAATTTAAAATGAAATGCCATCTGATATTTGCAGTGAGAAATAATTCATTAAAACAATGTTTCCAAACTTTTGTGAAGAGTATAGATCTACTGGCTGCAGGAAGGCAGTGTCAAGCAGAAATGCTGGAGTGATTTTGTGGTTGTGTTTTTTATTAACATCTTAAACACAAGGCATGAACACGAGGCTCAAAGATTTTGACCTTCACAGCCCAAGATCTGATTAGTTTATTCTTGAATCTGAAGAAGATCCTTTAAAGCATTCTTTAGATAATGTCCACAAAGGAGATGATCATGATTCACAATAGACATAATGCTGACCTATGAGTTTCAAAGGTAATCAGTTCATCCTTAAGTAAGCGTGAACATTTCTGTCAGTTTGAAGGACAAAGCATCTTTTTCATATCATGTCTACCAGCAGGTCAAACATGAGGCCTAATGACATCTGCCTGTGACCTGATCTCCAAAATCCAGTCAGTTCATCTGTAATGTGTGCAAAACTTCACCAAAACTGCCCTGAAACTGTTCTTGAGATATCATATTACCAAATGGCCTGGACAGAAAGACAGCCTGAACATTTCTCTCTCAGTTTCTTCCTCTTTTGCCACGTTGAATCTACAGCTGTTCAAAGTCACAGTTAACAATTTAACATTCAGCCAAATCAACAGCATGCGTTTTCTGTCGGTCACATGTGATTCTTGTGTCTGTCTAGCTCTTGTGGTTGGTTTGGGTCACACTCTATTCTCTCTCCTCTTCTTTTTTTCCAGGAAGAAGCAGAACACGCACATTATCAGTAGTTTCACTCGAGGCTCTGGGGCGGTGAAGACGTTTCTTACTTCACTTCCTCTTCTCTCTCTGGTGCTCCAGTTGAGCAATACCCTCCGTTTGCTTTGTCGTTTGCTTCAGTTCCTGTTACTTGATTGCTAAAATGTAGTTAGTGAAGAAAATGTTGGCCTTTGTGGTGAACGGTCTGTCTCTACAGACGTTTTTGTACGGCATTAGCAAATCAATAATACATTAGACATCTCTCATTTCCAAAATGTATTTCAGACTGTGGTCTCTTTGAGCTCTGGAAGTGGGACTGCAGAGATGTGTCTCCGTTTGGGACCTTTCATCCTGACTGTGATTGCCTCAATCTGTCAAGGTAAGTGACCTCTAATTTTTGATTTTATCATGTAGTGAAAAACAGGATGAGAAAATAGAATGACTTTTCAAAGTCGGAATGCTGCTGACTGATTAGATATCTGGTTTGGGAGTTATGGTAATGTGGCTTTGTTTTGATTTCATAACAGTGCTCACTAATAATGTTATGAAAGAGAAAGGGGAGCTAGATTTGATTCATTCTTATTAAGCAAGATATGGTTGTAATGTGCTTGACTTGCAAGATGATATCCCAACATTACAGTTAAATGTTGATTAAATTATTTTATAACGTGCTTAAAAATTGGTCCCAGAATCAGAAACCACAGAAATGTATTTATACTGTGCTAAAATTTGATGCTGTAATCTTAACTGTATATGTATGATAATTAGATGATGTACATAGTTAATCACCATAAAGTATTTTTCCTTTTCTTTCCCCAAAGTTAGATATTATCATACAGGGCTTTACAAATTTACTAGACCTTTTTTTTTGTAACAAGGTTTTTTTTTTTTTTTTTTTAATAACACAGAGCAGAAAACACCTATTCTGAATTAACAGCCGGACAGTATTACAGATAAGATTGAAAAAAAAAAACCCAAAACATATAAATAAATATATATATACATTGAAAGTGAGCTGGAAAGTCTCAAAACTTGGTTTGATGTAAATGAATTATCCCTTAATATTAAAAAAAACTAAGTTAATGGTTTTTGGAAATCAAAATGAAATAAATGGGGAAATTACAATTAAAATCAGTAATGTTTGCATCAAAAGAGTTTTTAAAACCAAATTTCTTGGGATTATGATTGACAGTAGGTTAACATGGAAACAACATATTGATTACATAAAGGGTAAAATTTCAAGTCAGTTGCAATTCTGTCAAAATCTAGACATATTTTAAATTTTAAAGCATTGAAAATAATCGATAATTCACCTATTGTTCCTTACATGTCTTATTGTATAGAACTGTGGGGACCCACATATAAAACATATATGAATTCAATAGTTGTCTAACAAAAAAGAGCCAAACGTATCATCAATAACACAGATTATTATGCTCGCACTGATCCCTTGTTTTTAAATTCACACATTATGAAATTTTCTGACTTGTTTTATTATAAAATAATGTTACTAATGTTTACTGCAAAACTAAACTCCCTTCCTAGTGCTGTGCGAAAGTTCTTCTCAATTCGGGAGACTCAATATGATTTAAGAGGTTTTTGCAAGTTTTCTGTTCAGAAAGCTAGAAAAGGTATAAAAAAAGAGATGTGTTTCTGTTGTTGGGGTTAAACTATGAAATGATGCAAACATAAATATAAAAACCTGTAATTCATGTTATATCTTCAGAAAAATGGTCTCCAAAGTTATCTTTGAAAATTATAAGTGTTGATCATGTTCTGATGTTGTTAATGTTGATTCTTTATCTTTGGTTTTTAGTAGCTTATTTTTGGTTAAATATATGGGCAAGGCTCAGATAAGCATTTTGCTTCTGCCTTTTCAGTCACTACTTATAAGAATTCTGATTTGTTTAAAATGTCTATTTTGTGACAAATATTGTACAATGTATGCTGACTGAAATAAAAACTCCTACAAAATATATATATATTAAAAAAACACTCAGACATATACACATGCATAGATTGCCAGGTGACATATTTTCGACAAATGTCATAAATGGTTGCCAAGTTTTATGAAATTTTTAAAAAATGAGAAACCTGATTAGAAATCTTAAAATCTTGTTAAAACTGAGAATGTTTTCCCTCTAAACATTTTAAACAGAAATGACAAATATTAAACTGAATTCAACTTTTTTACCCAAATTTGATCTGCTCACTGGGCATCTCTAGGGTCAGAAATGAATCAAGCATCAAATTCAAACAATAAAACAGTTTTATTTTGGTGCAGCACGGCAAGTGAATAACTATGATCTGACATCTTAATCAAGAAATAAAAAGTGGGTTAATATTTTTTTTCCTGTTTCTTTCATGGAACACTATATTTGAAAACTCATGCATCTTAGTTATACTTATTTTTTAAATTAAAAGTTTGCTTTTGGGTAAGAGCTTTAACAGAGTGTTGTATTAACCATTACATAAATTTAAAATTGATTTTGGTATGCCTCACAGCAAGAAGGTTCCCGGTTCGATTCCGGGTCGGGAGGGCCTTTCTGTGTGAAGTTTGCATGTTCTTCCCGTGCATGCGTGGGTTTTCTCCGGGTACTCCGGCTTCCTCCCACAGACCAAAAACATGCTCATTAGGTTAATTGGTAACTCTAAATTGTCCTTAGGTATGAGTGTGAGCGTGAATGGTTGTCTGTCTCTCTATGTGGCCCTGCGATCGACTGGCGACCGGTTCAGGGTGTACCCCGCCTCTCGCCCGATGACAGCTGGGATAGGCTCCAGCTCCCCGCAACCCCGAAAGGGATAGCCGGGTATAGAAAATGAATGAATGAATGAATATATTAATGCTGCTAACTGAGGCCAGTCTATTTCCTCTCGTTTAGAACAATACTGCTTTGAAAAGTTTTCTCTTGAAATGTGTCTGTGGTTAAACTTGTGATACAAAGTGTGAAAAATCACTGCATGGCTGATCAGATTGATTTCTTTTGATATTCAGTTTGTGTGTTTTCTTTCCTGATTGATGATTCAGTATCCCTCATTTTTATATTAAACAACTCATAAAGAAGTGAAAGCTGTGGCCTGGATTTGATTTCAGAAACAATTTTATTTTCCTTTGCTTCAAAAAAAACCTTGATGTGACTTTTATGCCACTGATTGATGACAGTGATGTTTTATTTGCGTGCATCTTCTCAGTGCCTTAAATCTTTGGATGCTGGTTACTGTGGAGTTTTAAGGCTCTTTATGAAAAAAGAAAGTAACTTGGCAGAAAAATCTACAAACAAAAAGTAAGACGTTTGTGTCTGTACAGCACAACCACACTTCCACAGTCATTAGAGGGACACATGGCTGAGAAACACAACCACAGAATGAAGCAGGCTTTACTGAATTTGCTTCCCCATATGTGGGTAATTATAATCAAGTCAAAACCGCCGTCAGCTGCAGTTATTCTCTGTGACCCAGTCACAAAAGGAACTTTTGCTTTCTGTCTCTAAAGTTCATCTTGGAATTGGATGAAGAAGTTTCAGATGTGCTGCACCTGCTGACTTAAATCTACTGCAGGAAAGTTTGGGTCTTGCAACTAGAAGCTGGTGGGCCATCAAAGATTAAAAAAACTCTTTAGCCACTGTAAGATGGCTTGACCTCTGCTGGAAAACTGTTTAAATCTGAAGATACTAAGTCCAGCTGGTCCAGAGTCGATGGTATGCACTAATCTTTAGCTCTACCTTACAAAGTTTCTGCCACCAGTGAGGCTCCACCCACAAAATATTTTACCTCTGTTCAAAACAACAAAAAAAGGTCTATACTGTGAGTTTTTGTTACTGATACTGTGGTTGTGGGGGTGGCAAGCGCAAGTGAGTTTGTTTGTTGGCAAATTTCTGAGGGGGCACTTAAACATTGTTGCCCAGATGATGTGTCCTTGAACAAGACACTTAACCCCAAGTTGCTCCCACTGCTGTGTCAGTGGCGTGTAACTGGGCATGAAAGGGTGTGAATGTGTTAGAGATACCAATGGAAAACTAACAAAGAAACTCTGAACTATCAGTGAGTGAATGTGAAAGTGAAAGGGTGTGAGTGGGTAAGTGTGACCTGCGGTGTAGAGCAGCTTTGAGTTGTCAAAAAGACAAAAGCACTATTTAAGCTCAAGTCCATTTACCATTTACCACGTATTTAACACACATGCCCAACTCCTGCAATCTGATTGATTCTTGAATCTCCATGAAAGCCAAAATGTTATTTCGTCCTCCAGGCCTGCATGAGAAAGACTGCAATGTCCTCCCTAAAGACCTATACATCGAAGTGGGGTCCAGTGCCAAGATAATGTGCCACACTTGTGGCCACAGCAAAGTCAACTGGACACTGAACAACAGAGAGATTGACAAGAGACTGTCGAACACCATCAACTCCACACACACTGTGCTGTCACTGAAGAACTTCACTGAGCACAGTGCCACTCTGCAGTGCCTCAGCACAGTGACCGGGGTCGTCCTCGGAGGCACCACCATCAAGACCTTCTGTAAGAGATGTTTAACGTTATTCTGACTTCAAATACATAATTGAATCTTGTCATGAAAAAAAGTAATAATCAAAGAAGTTGATATTAATGTTCTGAATATAGTGAGTAATCACCCTGTGCTGTTTCTGTGGCTTGTTTCACCCAAAATTCTTAAAATGACCAGAGTTAATGGCACCATCTACAGCAGTGCAAGGCACCGTGTTGACTGTTTTGGTCCAGACGCAGCACTGATCTCTGTCACTGTAGCTTATGTTCAGGCTAATGCCATGTAGGTCAGAGTTCACTTTAAAAGCCCAAACTGTCCCGTTAAAGCCCCTGGAAATATGCATCGACAAAGGCTTTCTTAATAAGATGTTTATGATCATATGTACATGACTGTCTTAGAGTCTAAGCACTGATCTTTTCATGCTTTTTCAAAATAAATCAGGAGTTAGGTCGTTGAGGGAGCTCAGAAACAGGATGTAAAGTGGGTTGGCTTAAGGCAGGGATCATCATCCAGATTTGTACAAGGGCCAGCTTTTTTCTTGTCCAAAAAGTAATTATTAAAATGACCCAAATATTTCATTTCAATAAACAATTAAAAAGAAATATTTGGGTCCACTTACAATATTATTTGTTATCAGCCCCATTCACCAGTTCTGAAGCGCAAACATGGGGTCTCAAGTAGTTTGGGGTATTTCGAGACAAAATCTATCATTAAAACAACACATTTAGCCAGCACACGTTCTCATTTTGGAAGACCAAAAAGAAAAAAAATCAAAATAGGTTATCTATAAATGCTATTCCTTAGCCTTCCGGTCGGGTCAGACAGGGCTGGACTGGCCTGGATACTCAACTTGGGGAACAAGACAATTAAAACTAGAGCAAATTTATATTATTCGGACACGTCTTAGAGCACCGGGCTGTAAGTAGCGATATATAGCCAGCTACAAAACTACGTTCCAAGTAGGAAACTAAAACTGGAACGTCCCCTGAAGTCGGAATTTCCCGCTGGGAACTCAGTGAAACTTCCCCACCTCCTAGTTGACAATCAAAGATGGATGCCCTCAGTGTGAACAGTTATTTAGCTCCTGTAATAATCAATTTATTTGCACTTCTGACTGGAGTGTGTCGCTCTAGATCAGCTGTATACATCGTATTGTTAGACTTATATTTACAAAGATGCTGCCATAGTGATAATCACATTCTTCATGTGATATTTGTGAACAACAACGCACGCGTGCTAACAACAGCTAACAATAGCCTGGTAGATCGGCATGTTTTTTTCCGACTTCAACTGGAATGCTGATAAGTCGGAGATGATGTCACTCCCAGTTCTGAGGTTACTGGAACGCAGCATTACGACAGTTGCCGCGCGTGCTCATGGGTAGCAGAGTCTTTATGTCGCAGGTAATAGATTCTTCTCATAGCACCTTTAAGAATTCAGACTTTTTCTTAAGATTCTGATTTCTTTTAGTCATGAAAAAGTTTGACCCTAAAGTAGATAATCATAATAATCAGGGGGCCATATGTAAAGCTTTGAAGGGCCTGATGTGGCCCCCGGGCCGTCAGCTGGTGATCACTGGCTTAAGGTAACAATTTATGAAGTATATAAAAAAAACAAACACCAAGTCCCACCCACTCAAAGGTAACTATAGTACTTTACTATTACTTATGGTACTTCGCTATTGTTTGTTGTTTAGATTATGGTGTTGTTTACAGAAAGGCCTCTGCCTCTACTCTTAAGGTCCATTTATCACTCAGCCCTCAGATTCATTACTGGTGAAGGTTACTCCACTCACCTTTATGCTTTATATGAAAAAGTGGACTGGGCACCACTGAATGTAAGATGTGGCAGGCACTGGTTCTTACTCATTTATAAAGTCTTGGTTGGTAAAATGCCATCCTACATCACATCTTTGTTAAATCAATCTTATAATCAATACCCAACAAGATCCAGTGACCTCCTGATGCTTGAAGTTCACAGATAAACACTTTATTTGGAAGAACTGCTTTCAGCTTTTCTGCTGCATTCACTTGGAACATTTTACAACAAACATTGAAACTGTGAGCACTTGTTCCTATTGATCCGTTTCAAACAGTGATAATAAATTACACTGTTTTTTAATGTAACTGTTCGTAATTGTGTTGTTGTATTGTTGTTCTTTTTACTCTCGACATTATTGAAAATGAGGAAACACCCTCAATAATTTGAGATTAAATAAAGGTTGAAAGAAAGAAAAATGCTCTCACGTCAAAGCTATAGCAACCATGCACACAGTCCTGAGAAATCATCTGAAAGGGTTAGTTCAGTTTTTTTAGGTGGGGTTGTTAGAGCTAAATATGAAAGTAAAAATGAGTGCCAATAAAGGAACTTGCGAGCTTTGTACCTGGGGGAAGATATCTGAGGACGGACAGTAGCTGCTACATAGCTTAAATGGTGCCACAAAAAACCTTGTAGCAAACCTACTTGTAGGTTAAATATACTTAAAACACTGTTTAGGTTCAACAATATGTCACAAAAAGATTCTTTACAGCATTTGACTTTTCTATGACAAATCTCCTGTGTTCAGTACTGTTGTATGTTGTGACATAGAGGCTGCTATCAGCTGGTCAGGCAGGTAGATGAAACAACAAACGTAACTTCACAAAAACTGCACTAAAATTTAGCAATTTTGACTTGGGTAATGACAGCGTATAGTTCCAGTGAGCCTTCAAGCTTCTGTTACGTGTTTCAGTTCTGATCAATGCTCTGTCACTGCGTTGGGGTGAGTCCTGAGGTCCATATTTAAAACAAAAAGCCAAATGTAGCAAAGGCCCAAAAATAAACTGGAGCACCACATCTTCATAACCTCCATGGAGTTGGATTATTATCAGTTTTAGCTCCAGTGACCCTGACAACTCTGACATGATCTAATGTAGGGAGTTGCTGGAGGAAGGACACATGGCCCTTCGTCATATAACAATTAACATATCATATTTTCCAGGACATATTGAACTTAGATATTCCAATAGAATTCTACAAATTTCAGGTCATGTTTCCAGAGGCTTTAAGTCCATTTAATGCAGGGAATGTAATAACAATGCTGTCTCCTCTCTTGTAGCAAAACCCAGCAACATATCGTGCATCTTAGATTATATTCATCAGAACGCAACTGGTGTGCCAGAGCTGCTGACGTGCAGCTGGGAGCATCTGCTAAACCCTTCGAAGGATGTCACCTACTCTGTACTGAGGTTAGTTTTAACAAGTAGAAAATTCTTCTTCCTGTTGGCTGCTGATTGAAAATAAATGTCTTCTTATTTTTTAGTACATCTTGGCTTGACCTCTCCCAGAGTGAAATCTGCAACTCTCGTGTAACAACATGCACCTCCAATTATAAAAGAATATCTGATAAAATATCTCTTTTTGGGGGTTTCAACATCACCGTGAGAGCTAAATCTGCTGCTTATGAGGCTTACTCCGAAACTCAAGAATTCATCTCTTTTCAGATATGTGAGTAACACAGTGTACATTTGTGGAAATTATGTATTTATTTAATTTTGGGACGTGTGTTATCAGTGTTTCCAATTCTCTCTCAGGGAAAATTGTTCGCCCAAGGGTGGATGTGAACAGGCACCATGACGGTATTTTGGTTAACTGGACCCAAACGGATGGTTCAGTATCAGCTCAGTGTGACTGCCAAGTCAAATACAGCAAGGTATGTCCCTCTTTGCTATAATAAATACTTTATTTATATTACGCTGCATTTTGAGTTCATGCTTCTTTCTGTTAACCAATTACCCATTAGCACTAGCATTAGCTTAAAAGCTTCATAGTGGCTGTTATTTAGTGATTTTTCAGGGTTTTGGGCAAGATTCTGTGTCACCTTGTTCTGTAGCTTGTTAGCCATTTATTTTATCATAATACCTTCCTAATTACTGCTTATTAATGGAAAGCTAAGAAGTTGAACATTGATTTCTATCTTAATTAAGTCTTATTAGAACTCTGATAATGTAGTAGTGCCATATGAGGTATGGTTATAAAATAATGAGACTGAAGTTTAAAGGAAAGAACTGCGTGTTTCACTGTCACACCAAATGCCATTTATGAAAGATTGAGTATATACAACTTCTGTAAGTTGAGATATTTCACTAGTCAACTTGGGAAAGAGTTGTTCCAAAATGTCTTCAGAGGCAGAGCCTTCAAAAACAACAGCAGCTGGTGACTGGACGATCGTTCAGTTTGTCACACTCCTCACAGACCAATCCATATCAAACACTGCTACATATGATGTAGCTTGTGCTGTGCTTAGCCATTAGCTCAAACTACCTTAGACTATCATCTTTCATAAAATTATACCACACAGATGTATCATTTAACACTGATATGTGATATGACCTTGCCAAAGACAATCCCTACCAAGTTTTCTTGGTAATCTTCTGAGGAGAGTATATTTCACCGAGTATCACTGAGTACCGCCCAGGATGTTCATCCTTTCTGCCCACGGCAAATCCTCTTTGCTATTCAAACACACCTGCACGTGACATGTTGTGATCGCCATACTCCTCAATTACTGAGCGAAGATCTGGCTGCTGTTTAGCTTAATTTCCCCCCAAATTTGAAGTTAATGCATAGTTTAGTGTTGAAGTTAATAATTTTCAGATGCTTTAGCAAAAAACAGGCACTCTAGTCAGTAGCAGTGAACTCAAGAGGGTCACTTATTAGTTCATTTATTTTTTTATTTGCACCAAGTTAGAAGAGAAGTCAAAGAAAACAGTAAATAAGATTAAGTCACATGTGCGGGTGAGGTAGAAACACAATGCAGGCTTATTTGCAGACATCACTTTGGAAATAAATAACAGAATTTACAGAATATATTAAATAAAAACTCTTACACTGGAAAGTTTCAGGATGAATACACAACATTTAATATGTAACAGTCAGTGAAGAATTTAACTTCCCTCAAACCCTCCTGATAAGTGTATAAAGGATATACAATGCCCTGTGTAACACAAAAATCAAAACTCAACAGGAGCCAAGAACAGAATCGTCTTAAGCTAAAGTTTTAATGTTAGCTGACTGTTCGTCAATGTATTTTCTAAGTGGTCAATCTTATATTCCTTTTAAAAATGCTGCAATTCTGGAGGCAAAACATAGTTTTCATTTATTCTATGTAACATAATGTTAGAAAAATGAACCTTATTTAGCAAGTGGTTGTTTGTCATTTTACATTGTCCCATCAACTGATGAAGTCTTTCTGTTTGTATGTCTCAGATCATCAATAATCAAACTCAAGAGGTGAGAGGCACATTTCCTTTCTTACGACACTTCCTAACCTTCCTACCTCATTTTCTTTAAATGAAACAACAACCCACAGCAGTAACATCTTTTGGACTTGTGTCATACTTGAATTTGTATCCTATTTCTGTACTTTCTTGCTATTTTAGAGGGTGATTGATAAAGCTCTAAACTGTGAAGAGAGGGGGAAAGTATTCATCGACAATTTGGAGATCTGCAGCACCTACAAAGTCTCTGTCCGCTGTGCTTTAGATGACGCTCCTTGGAGCGACTGGAGTCTGGAGAAGAGAGTTCTGACCAAACTAAACAGTAAGACCAATGTGGAAACTGCATGCACCAGAAATAACGCCAGCAGATACCTGGAATGTTTCATGATTAATATGTTTCCTAGAACTGCTTGTGGTATCAGCAGATTTTCTAACAGTCTCTAAACGAAAAGGATGTTTTCAATTTAGCTGATCAGCACAATTTCAAATGATCTGATTTTTGATGATTGCAGCCACATGTTTTCCAGAACTATAGGGCTTTGGCTTGTACATGTTTGAATCTGTCTTAAGTAGAAGAAAAAAAAGTATGAAATGCAACTAAAAGAGAAACTACTAATTATTTAACCGATATTATCTATTCCTTGTTTGTTCCTAAGGATCTCTGACTTATTATTTCCATGCAATCTGTTGCTATCCATATTTACCAGTTTAACTATCTATCCATGCACATCCTTAGTTAGTTTATCTCTAAGAAATTTGATTTATTAAGTTTTTATTTGCCTCCTTTAAAAGTCCAGTAACAGCCCACTGGACATTTTCTAACTGCATGTTAAACTGCTGGCTGATGTATAGCAGTACTTGTGTAGTATAATATTTCTGGTATTGAGTTCTGGTCTCTTATTAATCTCATTTTCTTTCTTTTTTCAGTGACCAATTTAAAGGTGCATCTATGGAGAACTGTGACTTCCCCAGGGAGAGATGGATTCAGAAAGGTTCATGTCATGTGGAGGGTAAGGAAAACTTTTTTGTTAGATAGACGGATAGATAGACACTTTATTCCAGACTCAAAATCCATATCATTACAGTATAAACTAGAAAAGCACTCGGAGAGCGCAGACCTCTGCCAGCGCCACAGTCCTCACCCATATTGTGATTTTCACCATAAATATTAGTCCTACCTTTATTTAATCTAAATATTTAGATTCTTTGACCATGAAAATATACCATTAGCAACTGGATTCATAATGATATCTAGTTTAGTTCAGTAGTAATTCACAAAATCCACATTTTTCATCATGGCGGCCAGACGCTGATCCGGATCAACACCAAAATCGAATCAGTTCTTCCTTTTCCCATGCTGAACGTTTCCTGAAAACCATGAAAACTTACAAATATGCACAAATGACGAAAATGGTCATATCTCGCAATGTTAAAGAATCCATTAAAAAATACCTGGATGTAGACGGTGATCCAGATCACTCCCAAAATCTAATCATTTGTTCCTTGTCCCAATCCGGACATTTCCTGAAAATTTCATTGAAAACCGTCCATAACTTTTAGAGTTATGTTGCTAACAGAGAAACAAACAAAAAACCAAACAGACGGCGCCAATAACATAACCTCCTTGGCGGAGGTAATTAAAATACAAAGAGACATTTGCTCCAATGTTTCCAGTAACTAGAGAAATACTTAGTATCATTTAATGAGGGTTGAGTCAGTGGCATCAAAATTTTACTTCTTGAAGCTGTTAATTGGCACATAAATCAGTATGTTACATTTCTGAGAACAGCATGAAGCGAAGTGGGAACATTACAAGTGACAGACAACTCACTCACATTGGTCCATCTGGCAATTTGAGAACTATCCTGAGGGCATCACTGTGTGCCACCTGCAACTTTTTCATTCTGGCTTTGCTGTTAGGATATTTCTGAGAATAATTCCATAAAGACATATATACAGCATCGAAAAATGTATTCTAACACCACCGAATGTCAGGTTTATGCCACAGCTGGCCTAAAGTGACAGCACTGGTCTTTATCAAAATCATTTTTTATGAAGGATCTGCCTGATTATAGAAGATAAATCAGGAAGTTCATCTGCATAGCAAGGATTCTAAGCTTTCCATTGATTGTTATAAAGAACATGCTCCCATGCTTTTTCTTACAAAGGGGATTCCTTCAACATGCCAAGAAACATTAACCTACACTATCAGACCAGTTCCCGCCGAACAGAACACAAAAAGAGGAAACTACACTGAAACTATTTGTGGCAACTCAACTTGTGATGTTGAGGTGAACCAGGATGCTCACAGAGTCCAGCTGACCGTCTTCCACGATGACGCCCTGTCTGTAGAAGCCTCGGTTTATGTTCCAGCTCTAGGAGAGGGTGAGCTCACATGCATCAATTGGCGTTTATAAATGATTAACCACAGTTCATGCATCTTTGTGAATCATCCTAGTAAGAAGATTGCTTTCCGTGCAAGAGGAAGAGATTTTTTATCAGGTAATTATCATTCATTTCCTTTTCTCTGATTTGGCAGGCCTCCCTCAAGTCACCGACATCAAGACCTGGACCCATGACGGTGTTATTGTGGTCAGGTGGAAAGCTCCAGCTCAGCCTGTCAGTGGTTATATGATTGATTACACCCATGATGGAGACCAGTACTACTGGGGGGAGAGCAAATCCACCAACATCACACTGACCGGTATGTTGAACGATTAGATGATATGATTGACGGTAATGCCCAGAATCAGCCTGCTGATTCAAACTCGAGTCTTTATCACCCCCATGATAACTCGTATGTTGACTTAACTCCCTTGACAATCAGATCAAACTGTGCATCGTATTAGTTGCCAGAGCGTAATGGGTGATGGGAACACTTTGGGGAAACGACTGTAATGAGCCTCTCCGTAATGCATTTGCCAGGAATAGAAAATGTTTTTGAGAACTGTGACTCACATTTCACAGAAATGAGCTTTGCTGGAGTCACTTACATTTACTCTTTCAAATCCAAAAAAGAAACACGAATAAAGACAGATAAATTGCACCCAAAATGATCAATAGATAATATGGTAGCTGTAGATATCTTTATGTTTCTAACACCAGATTTAGATGATAACACAGAAAACGTCAGCTTCTTTACCAGAAGAATAATGAGACATTTAGTCTCACTTTACCAAACATACAGAGGGGAAAAAAAGTCAGGATGTCATCCCCTATCTATCTCTAAGCTCCAAAATTATTCTTAACATACTTAATTCTGTTAAATTTCAAGTTAACAACTAAAATAATTGCTAAACATGTCTTCTTGGAAAGGTTTGCTTGGAAATATTGGCTTTATTATGAACAATATTTACAATGTATGTAGAATGCAGTACAAACAAGTGACCATTAAACAGCCCAAGTTTTCCTTTGTTTTTCTTCTTCTTCTTCTTTTTTTGGGGGGGTGGGGCATTTTTTTTGCCTTTATTGATAGGAAAGAGATAGACAGTGGGTAGGCTCGTGAAAGGGGGTGAGAGAATGGGGAAGACACTCTGCAAACTGGCCACATCTGGATTTGAACCTGGGCTGGCAGAAACATGCAGTATATGGCACCTGCCTGGTTTCTTACCACGCCACCAAACCAGTGCCCCATGCAATATTTTTTAAAGACTGCTAAAGTACCTTCCCACTCTTGTTCAAAAAGCCTCATTAACAGCAGTCCTGATCCAGCTGTATTCTCTCTCTGTTTAAGATGCTTCTATCGCCTTAAAGCTTCCTTACCCTCATAGGCCCAGTTTCGCTCTGAGACAGGTCTGTTATGTGGTATGTCAGTCTGCTGCTCAGCATTACTTGATGAAATGATGTTTGCTCGGGTATGGCAAAAACAATACTTGAAATTTAAACAATTATTCTAAAAGATATTGAGATCACAATTATGAAACATGATTACTTGCTGATTGAAAACATTTCACTGAATATATATTCTTCTGACACTATCATTTGAGCAATATATAGAAATATGCATGTAAAAATACAAATACCTAAAAATAATGCAGACAATGGAAATCTTAATCTCAAGTTTCATAATTGTAAAAGGCAATACGTGTAACAATTAAAATTTGATTAAACGTCCAACTACAGTGGGACAACACACTGGTAGGTCTATTCAGGGGGACATGGGCCAATTCAGGCAGCTATTGGTGCTGTGATGAAGGGCTGAGGGAGACGTCCTGATGTCGCAGACTCTTTTGTTTTTTGCACAGAAGTGCTCTATCACATGGAGGAACTCATTAACAGTGTATGAAACTCATTAAAGCATCACATGGGCTCACTAGCAGTGGTATCTGGCATTAACTGAGGCCCAGCTGCTAACTAGATGTTAACATGAGCATGTTTCTTTAGGTGAGAGGAGTATCATACGTGTTAGGAGTTGGACTGACTCTACCCAGTGAACATCCTGCTCAGTCTGAAAAGTATCTTAGGAGCTTTAGTTAAGATAAGTTAAGATAAGACAAGATAGAACTTTATTAATCCCTTAGGAAGTAGCAGTGTTTTTTTCAAAGTGCAGTCAATCATTTTAATCTAAAATGAAACTCCTGCATTTTTTCATTGAGTCTTTGCCCTCGAATGTTCCTGTGACAGTTGTTCAGTTACCTGCTTCTAACTTCTGATTACAGGCAATCATAACTCTCTTAAGTTCTCCCTCTAATTCCTGCCTCCCCTTTGCTCTGCTACAACTTGTTTTTGTATCAAGTAATTTATCGTTTAATAATTTAACATATTAAAAACACTAAAGGACATGTAAAACTCCAAAAAACAGAATCTGATTCCTTTACTGTGTCTGAACTATCATCATTCCCCCTCTTTTTTCCTTTAGGCCTTCTGGATAAAAAGCCGTACAACATTACAGTTACTCCCCTCTTTGGTGAAAAAACAGGTCATGGCACCCAAGCTCTGCAGATCTGCTCCAGAGTTGGAGGTAATGGTAAAAGTTGTTTTGAGATTTTTCAAAATATTTTTCCTTCAGGGTTTGTCAATCATAAATTGAAACTCTTCTACTTAACAGATCCTGGAAATGTCACCATCACCGATGTTCAGGCTCTCGATAAAAGTGCCCTTGTGAGCTGGGAGGTGAAGCCAAATGAGGCATGCAGCGGTCACGTCGTCAAATACATCGTTTTCTACAGCAAACAGAAAGGACCCCAGCTTAGTAGGTCACTCCAGACATGATTTAAGTTTGTAATAAGATACTCATGTCCTCTCTCAACGGCATCTCTGTCCTTATTCTCCTGTAGATGTGACAGTCGATGGCACAAAGCCGCTCATGTCATTGAAAGATCTGACTCCGGACACTCAATATCAAGTCTACGTCCAGGCTACAGCTCTGACGGGGACGACTGAAAGCACTAAATGGCTGTTTATGACTAAAAAATTTGGTAAGTTATCTGGAACTTCTTAAACATAAAAAATAGCGCCGGTGATACCAGAAAACTCACAGAAGCCAATAAATGGTCATATCGAGGGTCTTGACTTTAATAGGTGAAGAACTACTGCATCCACTCATCCAGTTGATAATCTGTCCATCGCTTTAATAAAGTCAATCCATAATTTATTTATGAGAGCCCTTCTACACAAATTAATACTTTATCCATCAATCAATTAAACATCAATTTGTCCATCCTCCCGTTTGTTCCTCCATTGGGTAATTTATTCATCAAATAGTCCATCCATCTATTCATCCATTCATTCTGTTGTTAAGCAATTGGTTCAGAAGGCCGTAAATCCATTCATTAACTTATTCATGTTTCATCCATTTAATGAGCCATCCTTTAATTAATCTATCCATTTGGCCCACCTTTCCTTCCACTGGTTGACATCCATCTATCCATTCATCCATCCATCCATCTGTCCCTTAAATCAACCAATGACTGATTTTTCTTCAATACTTTTTGATTGATCAACCAGTTTATCACTCCACCCTTTCATTTATTATTCCATTAATCAGTCCATTGATTTATCATTCAGCATTGATTTTCTTATCCATCCATTCTTTGATCATTCATCTAATTATCCATCCATCAAGTAACTGATTTAGTCCTTATTTTCATACCTCAATCGATACTTCTATCCTTCTGTGTATCCTCCATACACACATCAACCCTTTAGCTATTCATCAATCTAGATATTTGTCTGTCTATCCATTTGTCCATTATTCATCAATCTATCATAAATTTATAGATTTATTTTTTTATCATCAATCTACAAGACTGATCTATCCAATCAGTCATCTTTTAAAAGTCCATCTACATATCATTCAACACTTGATATTTCTATACCTCCATTTTCTGCCCATTTGTTACTCATCCACAGACTCATCAATCCCACTCTTTATTCAAACATCAATTAATCCATTGATTTACCATGTATCCTCAATCATCTTTGTCCATCCATCCATGATCTACTGGTCCATCCATGGATTGATTGATTTATACATTTCTGTTTCTTTACATGTTTCAGTTTGTTTTATGTCTTTTGGACCTGTGTCTGCAATAAAGATTTTACAATTTCTTATTTTCATTCCTCCATCAATCTCTCTTTCTGTCCTTTTACCATCTGTTCTTCCATCAGCCCTTTCACTATCCACAATCTACACTTTTTTCTACCTATCCACTCTTTGATGCATCCATCCATCATTCATCAATCTATCCATCAATCCATGGATTTGTCATTATGCCATCCATTTAATTACATATTCAAGAATGATCCATTTGTTCATCCATCCATCCGTTTTTCATCCTTTTTCTAACCATCCTGGTTTGATTTGTATCGTCATCCACCCATCATCCTTTTATCCATCCTTTCTTGTCTATCAGCCCTTTCTCAATCTGTGGGTTTTTCCATCTGAGTACTTTATTTTCTATCATTTATTCAGCATCCAATCATTGATCCTATGTCTCTAGAGTCGTCTGTTAAAACGTTAAAGTCATTCAGACACACCACTAAAGCCACACATTTTGTTCAGAAGCATTTTCTGCTCTGAAAACAAAAGTAACACCATTCACTTTGTCTTCAATAGACCCACAGCTCATCACAGCCGTCCTGGTCTGTGCGTCCATTGCCACAGTTCTGGTGTTATTTCTTGGACTATGCTGTGCTGTTCAGTAAGTATTTTACACAGTATGTGCAGTTTACAGCAGGGCTGCACAAACCTTTTCACTATAGATTACATACAAAAGATAACCCTTTATGTGTTCAAATTCTTGAAAACAATCAATTTTAGGTTAAGATATGTCATGAATAAGCTGAAAAGGTTCCATGTTCTCAAGTGTTCCACCATTTATATCATGACTTGGGTGTCTATTACCAAAGGATTTAATTTATGTTGACTAAAAAGAACAAAATTGTTTCTGTAGAGGATCAGATGCAGTATTTTTTCTTTTCTTTGGAAATGCTTGGATTTGAGGGGCAGGTGAGGCTACGGGAGGCTTTGATACTGACCTCTGCGCTGATGGCACAAACAATGTAGGTGGAGTCTGTATAGATATTACTAAAGACCATGGTAATTAAAATTACCTAGCATATGAAGAGCCATTTTCTCTAAAGAGGCATGGAGCATTTCTCAGGAACTTTGAGTTCAGTAACAGCTGCCATGTTCTTTTGTTCCCCAAATCCTTTCTAACAACATTAAAAAACAAGGAAAATTGATTTTGTAGGGCATTGGTCCTTCATGAAAAACAAAGACTTTCCATTAGAAACTTGACGGAGGAAGTAGCTAATTGTGCTTACCACTTTTTTAAAGAGGTAAAAAGTCGTACTCGCACTGCATTTGGCCAGCAGGCCACATTTTCGAAACTCAGACAGAGGTACAGAGCATACTACAATAGATTTTGTTGTTAAAGAGGACATATCATGCTGATGCATGATTTAATACTTACATATAATATAATAAATTTGAAAACAAGACCTTACACCCCCTTAATTTTCAAAAAATTTGATATTGTATTTTTTTTTTGATATCCTAGAACGAGATTTGATGCCTCTGAAAATAGGTCATTGCGAGATGTCCGCGAGATTTCAAACGTCATGACATCACGAGGTACCTTTCTTTTTATTGGAGTAATCTGACAAAACACTTCCTCCTCTGTGATGTCCGTCAGCCCCAAACCCTCACCGAGGAACACATCCAGCAGCAGGGGTATAAAGCTCCCTCGCCCCCCTCCTTCATTTCCAGCTCTGGCCTGTAGAGGGACTCAATACGCGGTCGCTGCTTTGAGCCTGCCGGAAAATACAGTAGAAGAAGAAGGACAGGCTGGCTCAGCCCCCGATAGAACTGACCAATCAGAGCACAAAGGGCTGTGACGTTGCGAGGTAACTTTAGGTCATCCTTGAGACGAAGCGTTTCAACAAGCGCTTGATAATGGCCTAAAATGAGGATTTTAAGAACGCTATTGTGGGGCAATGAAGGAACTAAATGACTTGTACTGAGGGCAGAAATGCTTTACAGGCATCCTAGTCTGGCATAGTTAAAAGGAGAAACAAGCATGATATGTCCTCTTTAAGTTGTTGTTAATTTTGTTGTTGTTTGACCAAAGTCTGTATTTTTGCGTTTTATAATATTTATTTTAGATGGAAGAAATTCAAGGAGAAGCCTGTGCCTGACCCTGGACTGAGTTCTGTGGCATTGTGGTCATCGGCATCTCATCGAGAGGTGACCTCTAATCTTTATTATAAAGAAAATTCTGTCAGTGCTAAATATCTTTGGTCAGGTGGGAGTAATAAAGAGCCAATATTTTGACTTAAATCAGTTTCATATATTAAATTATTACCATTATATAGTGTATGATGATAATAATTTATGAATGGTAAAGTGCCTAACCGCCATGCATTCCTTACAGTACTACAGTATAGCTTTTGTCTTGTTTCTTTCCTTATAAGGCTTATAGATTCATTTTTGACAGAATTTTCTGCACTCCTTGTTTTTATGTTGACGCTGTTTCTTTGTATATGTCTGTTTCTAAAGGGTACATGCCCTGTCCAGCCATTCAGTACCCCACGTGAGAGCAGCTGTGACAGAGTTTACCCAGAAGAACTTGGGAGAACATCTACCCCTCGACTTCCACGAGCTTGCACGGGTTGCCCTTTAAGGGACCAGACAGAAGAGTACACCGTCCCAGATGTTGTGCCAGCAACAGATTTAAAGACACAAGACTCAGGTGACTCTGAGGAGTCGCTGAATCCTTCATCTCACGGAGAATCAACAGCCCTGCTGCTCGCAGACAACAACCAGTGCAGCCCGTATAGAAGTCAAAGCTCTGAGGAGGCAGCTGTACAGAAGAGCAGCAAACAAAATAAGCACGTTGCAGTCAAAGAGCAAGAAAAGACAATACCAACTACTGTTTATGTAACTCTGGACATGTTTGAACAAGGCAAATTACAACTTAGAGAAATGGAAACCAAACCATAGAAACTTTGAATGAACTAGATGAACAAGAAGCAGTGCCTGATAGTCACATGCCTCTAGATTTCGTACAATTACCAAACAGGGAATGTACAGAGATGATTTGGTCAAAGTTTCAGGTCATAAAGTGAGAAGGTGCATGTTTTGCAGTACAAGTCGAGGTCACAGTGACCTTAGTGACAAAGTGCAACTAAAATTTGATGGGTTCATTCTGAGTCCCTCACAGTGTTCTTGAGATATCTCATTCTCAAGCAAGCAATGAACACAAAGCCTAGAAGCATATACTTCGACCTATTATGGCTAAAATGTAGAAAGTTTATCCTGGAGTCAAAGTGGATATTTTTTTTAAAGTTTAAAGAAAATTCTTCTTGAGCTATGGCGTTCACAAGTGAAAGATGAAGATGGTGCTTAATAGCCTAAACCTTTGCCCACCAAAGTCTTATCAGTTAATCCTTGAGTTGGAGTGAACATCTGAAAAAAACTAAAGACAAATACTTGGATTTTTTTAAGCTGCTGTCTCCAAACGCAAGGGAAATACTGGGCCTCAATGACCTTTAAAATCGGGTCAGATAATCTTCAAGTCAGAGTGGACATTTGTGTAGCTTGTAAAAAAAAAACCCTCAAAATGCTCTTGAGGTATCACATTTACAACCAGAGGTGCTTTGAGAGCGGAAACCCTGCCAAGACATTTCCAACATTATTGGGCAAGTTATTGTCAAAAATGTGGAAAACTGCTCCCTCTTCTACATTTAAGAAATGATAAAAAAATCCGGAATTCTCATCCTGGTTTGGGTCTCCACCGAAACCTTATTACTTCTCTAATGATGTCATGAAAATCTGCTGAGAACTTATTGAGTCATCAGCAAAAATGAGGATAACTGCTCTATGTTGCAACGACTTCAAAAAGATTCCTGGAACTCAACTGGAATAGAATCACCACCAAAGTCTAACTATTACTTCCTTGCCAACTTTAACAAATTCATTCTTGACTGTTTGAGTTTTCCTATTCACAAAGTAACAAACAAAAATTTACAAAAGCTGGCAAATACCTAACCGAGTAGAGGAAACTAGAAGAGCACAACAGCAAAGGCAACATAAGTGGGAGAGTTATTCACAAAAATTGGGAAAGCTGTCTGATCATTCAATGTCAACAAAAGCCTTGAAGAAATTCCTGAATCTGAGTCGGGGTCAGATCACCACCAAAATGAAATCACCTGTCCCATGACCAGCATCCCCTGAAATTTCAGCCAAATTTGTTGAGAACATTCTGAGCTATCGAGCTCTCAGATGGACAGGCAGCCAAACAGTAAAAAAACAAAAAACAATATGTCCTCGGTGGAGTAACAAAATAAAACATAATTCTCTTGGACCCAGATATTGCAGGTAGCATAAAAACTAATCCGCTCTGAATGAAGTAAAGAATTGATGTGAATGAATCTTTCAAAAGAGTAATGAATGTGTACAGCATATGTGTGGTATGAATACTGTGTGGTTATTTTTATTTGTGTTGTGAAAATACTATGATAGAGTTCTTATTTGTTTTATGTTTGTAAGTAGCAACCAAAAGTATTAACATTCCAGTTTACATCTCAAACTTTTATCAAAGGCTTGTACTACATTTGCATTTTGCTAATTGAGTAGCATTCAGTGTTTTACATCTGTTTTGAAAAATGCTCCTGAAAGTGTCATCTTTTGAATGCATGCAACTGAGCATGAAAGCTGCAAAAACTGTCTCTAATAAGCTGTTTAAAACATGTAATACATGATCATTTTATTGTTGTTTGTTGTGTGAGTTTAGTAGATTAAAATTTGTAAGGAAAATGTTATCAGTGTTCAGAACATTATTTGGTTTAACAATGACAAGTTATTTACTCAACAGCTTCTCTAAAACAGAACTGTTCTGTAAATTGAAGCTCTCGCTCTACACATGTTGTAGTCATCAGTCTTCCTAATGAACATGTTTGCTCTGAGGGAGAAAGCCAGAGTGCCCAGAAAGATCATGCAAACTCCTCACAGAAAGACCCTGCCCGACCTGGTGACTGAACTGGTGCCGCCCTATGATATTGCAGTCAATATTAACTTCACAGTATCTTCTGATAGAGAATAGGGATGGGATGATACACTTAAACTCACAATACACTGCACCTGGATATGCCCGGGTCATGATACGATACGTCACGATACAATATCAAAAAAGTAAAAAAGAAAAAATATTACTGTGTAATTACAACTTATTTGTTTTTGTTTGAGTTGCACACAGGAAAACACAAGGCCTAACGGGCCAAACACAAACAATAACACTCTCTCTAACCCTAGAGAGGTTAGAGAGAGCGTAACTAACGAGCGGTAGGCTCGTTAGTTACACTCTCTCTAACCCTAGAGAGGTTAGAGAGAGTGTAACTAACGAGCGGTAGGCTCGTTTTCGCCGTCTTCGTCTTTTTTAATGAGAAAGCCAAAATACTGCCAGACAGATGACTTGTATCCAGGCGGAGCGTCCTCAATTTCGACCTCATTTGACTCCATCATTAGGCTTTTTGGAGGCAAGGTAGTTGATGCTAATGTTTGTTGCCGTCACTTCTGGTCACATGCGCTATTACCTGACATGACGTCTTTATTTCGCGATCCATTTTTTTCAAACTTGATGCATTTCGTCACGTACTGTATCGTGATATATTCAACTTCAACTTCAACTTCGCGATATATTGCCAAACGATATTTCATCCCATCCTTAATAGAGAATAGATTCATACACTTCTTGGTTATATGTACAATTGAAAACTGTTTGATGGTATTGATACACGCTTACTGGACACTTTGTAAGGCAAACCTTAGTATTACTGTGCTGGACCCCTTTCTGCTCTCTGTGTTGCCTCAGTTCTTTGTAGCAGCAAGGTTCTGGAAACATTCCTCGGAGATTTTGCAGCTTCTGCAGATTTGTCAGGTGCACTTCCATGATGCAAATCTCCCATTGCACCACATCTCATAGGTGCTGTATTGGATTTAGATCTGATGGAGGTCATTGGAGTACAGCTTACTGTCATGTTCAAAATACCAGTTTGGGATGAATTACGCTAGAAGATCAGTACACTGTGGTCTTGGAGGTATGGGCATAGTAAGCAACAATGCTCAGGTAGGTTGTGGCATAACTTGGCACTAAAGTGCACCCAGTGTGTCAAAAAAAGCCCCTACACCATTACACCACCTGCATGAACTGCTGGTAGAAGACAGGATGAATGAATGTTGCAAGAGAAATCTATCACGACTAACAGATTTTTTTTGAAATCTTCTATGGTTCCATTTTGGCAAGCCTGAGCCTCTGTTTCCTGCTTCAGTAGATGTGAGCGGCTTACATGCCACAGAGCAGAAGTTCAAAACACTCAAGGCATCTGCCTGTGACAAGCAGAAACAAATATGTGGAGGCTGTATAGATATTATACCCATAGATGATATACTGTATCTGTATAGATGATAAACCCCAGGAGCGCATTGTTATATGAAGTGAGAGTTTGTCTGCTCCCCATTCTAACAACATTTAATGCAAAGAAAATTGATTTCGAAGACCTTTCATGAAATGCCTAGGCAACAATGCCCTACATTCATGCCAATTAAGTACTTTAGTTGTGTACTGGTTAGGAATCAGAATGAAGCTAGTCCAAGTCCTATTCTTGAAAGCTAAGGAGGTGTCGACCCACAATCTGAGTACTGCTGAGTGGCCATTGAGCAAGGCATTATACCCACAAATGCCCAGGGAGTGCTTAAAGGGCAGCAGAGCATCACTATGACACAATGAATATTCATGTATGTCGGGGTGGGCAACTTTCATTTCCAAGAGCGCCACATAAAAACAATTTTTCCCAGCCTGAGGGCCGCACTGTTATAAATTTTTTAGAAACTCTCCAGGGGAAAAAGGATGTTGGATAAATACCAACAGAGAATATTAATTAATCCTAAAATTATCATACCATTATTCATATGTTACATGACAAATAAAAGTTATTATGCATAATTAAATGAACTTGACACAGAATTCAAGCAAATTTAGCCAAAATATATGGATTTAAAGCCGACAAAGCTATTTTCAAATCAATGTAATGATGAGTGTTCCCAAATTTTTAAAGCTTAAAGATTTTGCTGCTGCCATATTTCGAATATAGCCTTGAGTAATACTTGATATAATGTTAAAATGCTTCATGAAAGAGATTTAGAGACACTATAATAGCAAAGTAGGCCGTAAATAACTTACAAAAGCCAATAAAATATCAGCCAAGATTATATAGAATTATTTTGATTAGACATTTGAGTGTTCTTTATATTTACAATTGCTGATTTGAAAATGGCTGGCGGGCCACATTTAGTGAGGCGGAGGGCGGTCCGTGGCCCCCGGGCTGCCAGTTGCCCACCCCTGATGTATGTGTTTCAAAATGTGCTTAATGTGTTTGAAAAAAAAAAACCTAATCGTGTAAAGAACGGAATTGTCTTTAAAGTGAATATAAAATAGCATTTTAAATTGGACCTTTTGGTTTATGGATGCATTTTCATGCCTGCAGGTGGCAGTACGGAGCCGTGTGTCCTCTGAATAACAGATTTCAACAAACAGAAGAAGACGGATGGCTTGTTTAGCCCTCTAGCTAGCACGTTTGGATACTGAGGCAAGGTTATGGTAGTTTGGCTGTTTTTTAGAAGAATAGACTAGAAAGTATATTTTTGAGCATACGGTTTTTTTCCGGTTTTTGTTTTTTCTACGTGACAGCCCGCTAGAATGTTAATAGGGCGTGAAATTGTCAGCATACCTCAGTAAGGCGCTAAAGGGCCTTCACATCCGCGCCACTTGCGTGAAAGGCAGCCGGGAGTCCCCGCGCTCTGAGGCAGGGAGAATCCATCCACAGCGGGCGGGATTATCACTGCAGCAAGACCTCTGCTGAAGATGTCACACACTGGTCCCCCTCCTCGATGGAGGAACTGTCCAAGAAGAGGGCAGCCTGTGGCAGGTGAGGAGTAAAAATCATTAAAGATCATTAAACCTCGGATTTGAAGGCTTTTATTTACGAGCTGCTTGTGCTAGTGGCTAACATCACAGGAGTGCAGGTTGGAGACGTCATGAAGTCTCACTGTTTACGTGGATATGTGTGATTTAATTTCACACTGGTCTCGATATGAAAAGCGATGTAAAATTGTTATCATCGATTTGAGTTGAATACACGTCTGAAGTTATTCATCACAACACAGTGGCGTTAGGGAGCTGTGTCTTCAGTATTTAAATAATTTATAGCAAGCCACGCATTGGCTGGTGTGAAATCAGACGCCGAATTCACAACACAGACCTTACGAACTACAGCAGCTTAGACAGTAATTGAACAGGGTAGATATTTGAGCTTTATATTAAAATAACTAAATCCACTCCTTTTGTAAATGACGTTAGGAATTAGTGTTTTTAGGAGTGTTGCTAAGCTAACTCGAAACCTGTTGCTAAGGATCAGTCAGAGCTGCTGTCTTCATTAATCGTACTTGCGTTCTGATCACTCTGGTTTTAATGATAAGTCTGTGTTTTGTATTGCCTCCTTTATTTCCCGTGGAAAAGTTACAGCTGTATAGAGCTACTGAGATGGCTAGCATCACTGTGATAGCATCACGTGTCAAAACAAACCGGGTCCACAGTGGTCCACAGCCTTTCTCTGCAGAAACTCAAACGAATTAATTCACTGCAGAATAACACTTGGACCCATTCTCTAAGATTTTATTGCACTTAATTTGGTGATTTAATGCACGATAACTGTGACTTACTCAACTGCAGCTGTCATTTTCCTGCCATTATCAGAGTTCACAGCTATTTTAGGGCCTGATACTCATTTTCTTAATTGGAGGGTTTAATGGGAGTGTGAACAAACCCAAAGGAGTTTTTATCCGGTTATGAAACAGGCTAAAATAAATTCCAGTCCCAAATTAATACCATTTTTTTAACACTTCTGTCTTCTATCTGTAATGACAACAGACAGATGCTGTTGTTGCTGCTGACTGCCTCCACTGAGTGTTACACCCTTCATTTGCTGAGCAGAAAGATTTTTGCAGATATTTTTTAAATCATTATTGCCAATACCAATTGCATTACCTGCTCCACTTCATGGTAAGGGTATATTTGTGTTAGAAACATATGTGGAATAAGATAAACACTTTCTTCTTTAATAAGTTATTTTTCACTGCCTGCTTATTTATGGCCAGTTTTTCTGGCTAAAATATCATCTGTAAGTATCAGTTTAAATGTTCACATCTGCTGAAACCTGTCATCTCTTTTTCAGCAAATATGTGTTGATACTCGGGCTGGGTATTGATTCAGATTTTCTGGATCGATTCAATATTACAAGGTCTCAAATGTATTCGATTCATGATTCAATTCGATATTTATTCAGTCTGGGATATCTTAGTTAAAATAGTGCTGTAAATTTAAAAAGTGACCTTTAGATCTGGGCTGGTACATCATTAAAAATTGTTAATTGTTAATATGCGTAAATGCATATTCTGCATATTACTTGTATTTTGTCCAACTCGTATTTTCCTTTGTACTTGTTAAATCTAAAATACTGTACATCCAAACATCAGCTTTTAAACTTGTCAGTGGTGCCCATATAGTGCCTCCACCATGTTTGTTTGCTGTAACATCTCATGAGATCTTGTTCAGTAGAAAGCAACGCTAAACACTGATCACATGAGACTAGCAGGGTTGGTACCACAGGCTGCTTCTCTGCACATCCAAAGAAGAAAAAACCTACCCAAGTTAAAAGATCGACTTTTAGATTTTATGGATCGATTATGAACCAGTTAAAGGAAAATAGATTTTAATCGATTAAATCGATTTTTTTTTTTAACCCAGCCCTAGTTGATACCAATATTGTTCTGATGATGATGTGCGTCAGAGCTGGTAAGGGAGCTGTTAAACTCCTTCTTGGTTTCTTAGACTGGTGTTATTAGACTCTCAGCTATGTTTGGCTTTTATTTCCTATCTAGTAGAGAGGCATGGTTTAAAAGTTTACCATTGTATTAATTATTCTCCCTCCCTTACCAGCCTCAAAAAGTCCTATGTTGCAGAAACTTCGCAGATGTTGATTCCAAATGTTTTAGCATCTTACTTATTTGAACAAAATAAGCAGAACGTCATAATTAAGTTGCTGCGGACTGACTTTGCTTTCTTTTTTCCTTTTCATGCAGCAAGTCAAATGTACAACATCATCTATAAATGAAACTTCCCTCACTGCTTTTGATGCTGTCTGTTCTGTCTAATGCACATTAGAGAGCCTGTGATTGGATGACAGGTGCCGTTGTGATCAGGGCATCATGGATCACAGGGATTAATTACAGCTGTTTGTGTTCACATGATATTAATTGGAATTTCTCACCATCCTGCCACTCATAATCATATCAGACACTGTATTTAACTAGCAGCATTTTGTTATGGCACTGGCCTGGTACTGGACCAATATTAGTTAAAGTATCAGCTAGAGGTGGATGGGATTAATCCTACAAATTGAGCACACTTAATGCAATTGAGCAAATGAAGTAGCAGCCCTGTAGCTAACATGTCATCTCTGCGGGAATATTATAGTTACACATCTGTAGGAGTCAAATGTATTCAAATGCTCTTTTTCTTTAAAAGGCAATGCATTTCTTTTAACTGCTTAAACTTCCCCTGATCCATCACAAGATATCACAACGCAGTTTGATGACACCTTCCACATAGATCGAGGAACTATAACCACAAAAAAGTCCCAGTGTCTTTGCCAAAAGTGTCTTACAAGTGTTTCCACTTCAGTTTCGCTCAGTATTGTAAAACATAACTGCTGAACAGAATAAGGAACTTATGTTAACATCAGTTCTCATAAAGCAGAGAAAGAAATGAAACCTGGTCTCACAGGTTTACAGTCCTCTTAGACTGCATTTGATAGAATTTCACTGTATTTTGAGGGGAAATGCTCATCATAATGTAATTCTCATGTATAATATCCATCCAGTCCTCAATGGTGGGTGGGTCAATGGTGAACCGTTTTCTTGTGGTAGATTTTTTACTCGATGCTGGTTGTAAACTCACAAGTTTTCTGTCATTGACATACAAGCTCTCATTTTGTATACCACAAATATTAGGATTTAAATTTCAATGTGAGATGTATACCCAACAAACTATTTGTGTGTTTACATCTCTCCAGTGTTTTCTAATAACCTGGCAATCGCAGCAAATGTGATAATTTTTGTATTTTTATGAGGTTTACAACAGTGCTAGTTGGATTAAGTTAAAGGGGGATCTTTATAGTTTGTTCACTTAGCTGGATTATCAAGCACAGAAACTCCCTTGAAACAACAATGTGTATCTGTGTTGTCAAGATAAAAGCAAATATCAGACTGAGACTCGGGATTGGCAGATACTCATTGTTTGAAAATCAGAGGCCAGAAAAGCGGAACAGGACATCCCTAATTATAATCAATGACTATTATTCAAGTTATGGATTTTCCTGAATGGAAATGGCACTGGTATACAGTTTGATAGCATGTTTTTTTTTTACTTGCTTGTTCGCAGGAAATCATATAAATTAGTTTATATGTTGCAGCTGATAAAAATCCCTGTGACAGAGTTTCCTTTAAAGTCTATGACCCAAACCTCTACTAAGGTGCAAGATAATTAGAAATTATTTGTACAAAACTTTGGTCATTGTGTACTGCAGAGAAAAAAGAAAGTCTGTTTGAGTGGACTTTGCCTTATTCAGTTTAAGAATACAAAAATATACTTTAATTGAATTGAATTGTTATTTGTGTGTATGTTAGTTTTGCATGCTGGCATTTGTTTTCTGTCAAAAAAAGTAACGTTATGTTTCAATTACAGCTTTGTCCTCCATGTAAAGACCCTTGCTTCATTACTTGTATTTTCTCTCACAGGTAAATTCCTTCCCATGAAGACAATGCTGGGCCCCAAGTACGATGACCAAGTTGCAGAGGAGAACAGGTTTCACCCGAGTATGCTGTCCAACTATTTGAAGAGTCTGAAAGTAAGTAGCTGTGAGGACCAGTGCTGTCGGGATCACTTTGAGTTCATTAACGTATTAACACTTTCTTCTCTCTTCAGGTGAAAATGGGTTTGCTCATTGATCTGACAAACACTACTCGCTTCTATGACCGTAACGACATTGAAAAAGAAGAAGTGAAGTATGTGAAGCTTCAGTGTAAAGGGTAAGACCACACACTAGAGCCGAACATCATGAAACTTTTGATTCAAATTGTAAAATCTGCTAAGGTTGTGTCTTTCCTTCCGTTCAGCCACGGAGAGTGCCCATCAAAAGAGACGACCGCCATGTTCATCAGACTGTGTGAACACTTTATCGACAAAAACCCCACAGAATTAATCGGTAAGGAGCACACAGCACCATTTTTTTAAATGGGTTTGCATGAGGTACAAGGCTTTAGCCTGAACAGTGGCCATAGTGACAGAGATGAGTTCTGCATCTGTACAAAAAAAGATGCTAGGGCTGTATATTGCAGATTGTGCCACTGATGTATACTGTATTGCACAGCCTATGCACCAGCAGTGCGCTTGTCGCCAACACCCATGGCCAAAAATTTTGAGGGTGACACAATTAGTAATTTCCCAAAGCATCCTAACGCCATTCAGGTGTGCTTCTTAGCCAAGGGAGTGGGTTCTTTGCAAAAGAACACATCCATCAATAAAGACTGGCACCGAAACATCTGTCGAGAGCAACTTCTTCCAACCATCTAAGAACAGTTTGGTGAAGAACTCTGCCTTTTTTAACTTGATGGAGCACCTCACCTTTAAGCAAAAGTGATAGCTACTTGGCTCAAGTAACATAACATCATAATTTTGGGTCCACGGCCAGGACACTGTGTCAATACCATCTGCCTCATACAGCCCTACTTTAAAAACCCAAACTAAAGCGGCACCTTTCTTAAAACACTTATTTTCACTGACTATATTAGGATATTTACATGAAAGTGGGCATGTATGTTTGAGGCTTAAATGAGCTGGAATTTAATAGGAAAAAGGAGTTTCTGATTTTTTATTTATCATAGTGTTTATTTTACAACTTAAAGGGATATTATGCGACTTTTTGGCCTGTAGGTGTCGCGCTAGAGCGTCTGAGCGAAAATCAAAACAAAGGGGCTGTTCAGTGAATAATGAGAGGCCGTTAGTCACACCTCCTCCGCTCCACTGCCTCCTCCCCTCAAATGTCCCGCAGAACGTCAACAAGAAGAAGAAACATGACTGACCAAAGGATAATGCTGTTCATGAACACGTCTAACAGAGAGGTAAGTTTACAGAGCACGTCCTGATAAATCCTCTGACTGTTGTGTCTCTGATAAAGGGTTATCTTTTTGTTACGAGCGACATTTGTCCTCTTTGTTGTTGATTCACAACTTTGCTCGAACAGCTACAGCTAGTTAGCCCACACTTCAGTAAGCTATAACCCTGGTGGTGATGCAGAGCAGAGAGCAGACAGAGCTGCAGTCTTTACCGAGATCTGCCTAAATTAACGCCGAGGCTGAAGGCTGCAGAGTCCGCCGAGCGACGGTACACACAGACGGACGAGCTAACTAGCTGCTAAGAGCTAATAGCTGCCAATCGCTAATAGCCGCTAATCGCTAATAGCTGCTAAGAGCTAATAACTGCTAGCAGTGTTGTTTTCTCTGTGATAGACTGTAAAGATTAGTCTCAGTAATGTTTGTTTAGAGTAAATATGCTTGTTTGTGACCCACTGAGTCAGCAGATCTACGTCCACCTCCTTTTTGGCTCTAATGCTAAAGTCAGCTGAGAAAGTAAATAACAACAGCATGTCTGAGGTCTCTAATGATGTAAAGTTAGAGATCTCTACAGTCTTGAATCTTCATTATTAATCCGCCTGCTCTCTTATCTTTCCTGGCACACGACAGGCCCTCAGAGAGCGGCTGTGACCAGCGGATGAAGCCGGGAAGGGGGGGCCAGAGCAGACCCTCAGTGCAGACAGGTAATCAGTGTGTTATGGGGACATCACACTTCATACTGTATGTAAGTAAGTATGTATGTATATAGTAAGTATGATAAAACTGTAGCTATAGATCTAAATTAAAGTATTTCATATTTATAGGCTGGAATATATAATGTTCCATAAAAATAACATCATGTAACAAAAAGTGACGTTTTTCTGTTACCTATGAAATTACAGCAGAAAGATGTCAACCTTTTCTAAACCACAATTTTTTTTGCTATGCAATCTCTACTTCCCTCCCTAAAAAGTAAAATTTTCCCCTGAAATGAATATAAAAATAGTAAATATTTGTTGTTACCAAGCCGTATTTACTTCATGTATATATAACTGCTCAGTCCAAATAACACATTTACACAAAGGAGCTACTCAATCACATGAACCTGAGTTAATGTAGTAATTTTTTAATTTCATATCCATAAATATACTTCACCAAACCATCAGACAGCCTGTGTTGTGTTCATGTTTTTCAGGTGCTGCTACATAAGCTGACTGAAGACGTGAGAGCCATCAGCAGCTGCTCTGAACCCACAGCCCCGCCTGGAGTCTGATGCAGCAGCAGAGAATTAAGAACAGAGGGCTACTCAGTAAAATAATTTTTTTAGGAATTACAAAACAAGTGCTAAGAAGTTTTTCACAGTTTGACTACTGGCTAAAATTACCTTTTACTTCATTCCACAGTGTTTTATTAGAGAATGTATTTTTATTGTCTGTCTATGAAACATCTGGGAAAGTTATCATCATACAGGCTTTGTATGTTTTTTTTTTAAAATAAATATAATTTGAGGAAATATACTGATTTTTTATTGCTGACCAATGATTTCCATGTTTTGTTTAGCCACTTGCTCCTTTTTCATTATGAAACTATTTTGCCTCTTGTGTCTCTCCACACCTTGTGTTTTTAGTACAAGGATGTTTTTGCTCACAAAGAGTGGAAAGTTGTACACTTTGTCAAGAAAAGTAAGTTAAACCTGTATTAATGCACATATATACTTTAACAACTACTTTTGGCTTCAACTTTCTTATTCTAGTACACATGTTTGAAGTACAGAAAGTACAATTTTAAGCTTGCTGGCATTTTGAAACACTAGAAAGTAGATCTACAGATATGTATTTATTGTGTGTCATAAAGCCATGGCAGTAAGGCACTTTGTGTGCAGGATATTAATAACAAATAATAACTAATATGAAAAGTCAGAATCATTTGGAAAAAGCTAACTGAAGTGGTTCATCAAAATAAGCTTGAGAAAAATACTGAACTGATAACTGAGTGTTTGTCTCTGGACTAAAGGCATAACAAATGGGAAATCCAGCCAAATACAACTATCTGCAGTTTACCCAAATTATAAATAAACCACAGTATTTCAAAGTGATTTTTGGATGTCTCATAAAATACACAATTCATTGAAATGTAATTTTCACTTATTTTTATTTTGATAATCAGTCCTGAGACAGCATGCAACTAAACATGACTGAAAGATAGCAAAAGGTGATGCTGAACAGCACTGGTAATGCAAACAAACATTTTGTGTGAGAAATGTATGAAGTGATTAAACACGTGCTTCACAGATGGCTGAATGAACTCTGTCAGTGTAAGAAAGAGCACTGTGGTGTTTAGGAGTCACTGTCAGCACAGCATGTAGCCCTCTCTTCTGGCCTGCCTCTTCACAGTCGCTGAACTTCCAGGTAAAAACTGAGTAGTCATGTCTAATAAAGAGGACAGAGGGCTTGGACATCAGCTCTTCCACTGTTGTAATTCTGGCAGTGTTGGACCTGTGAACATGGACAGAAAATGTTATTCTTTTGGTGTAATACTACCTGCAAGAAAATGATTGCAGTATAATTAGACATACAAAAAACCATGCCAAGACCTAATTCTAAGTTCAACACATCAGGATAAAATTCTTCATCTGTGCAGCAGGACTGAGTGGTGGGTGCCAGTGGTTGAAGCTTTCTCATTATATGATAATTATTTTAAAAAAGTAAGATATTTAGATATTATAGTAGATGGCTGATTCACTGATGTATTTTAGTAAATAAGGTCATCACAGAGACATAACACAGCTTCTGTACCAATATACCACAGAGAAAATCAGTCTTACTTCAGACTGTGTCTGTAGTGGTAAAGTTACTTTATAAATCACTTCCAATACTACGTTCATATGCAAGTTCATTTAGATCACAGTCCCCAGCTGTGCTGCTTCTGTGGCCTGCTACCTTTATTTGACGGACATCTAAACTTTAAACAGTGTCCCAGTGGGACAAATGACCTGGATTCAGTCAGTATAGAACAGCGGAAAGGGGGAACGTGTGTTTATGTTCATTTATGTTAGCGTTAGCCGCGTTAGCCTGCTGCTCCTTCGTTTAGCCGCAGGCTAACGTTAGCACATATTAGCTTTCACGTCGGCCTAAAAGACTCGGAGAAATGACAAAGGTAAAAAGGGAACAACATTAACTACACAACACAAAGCCTAGTCTGTTATTATCCATGCCTCTGTCTGTGACACGTCACAAACACGTTCACGTTATGCAGAAACATATAAAGACACTTACCTGTCCAGACGCAGGTCCAGCTCCGGCCTGTTTGAGCCTCCTCCTCACGCAGGACTCTCCGTTGTGATAAACTCTGCTCAGTCTTTATTGTCTTTGAGTTATTTCATGTCTGTTTGATATTTTCAGTTGTATTTATTTGTGCCCCTGTGTAACAGAGGCTTATTGCCGATCAGTCCGATAAAAAAGGAGGCTTCGCGTGCCATGGCGCCGCCTCTCCTCTGTGATTGGTCAGGTCCTCTGGTGTTTTATACCCACAGGTAGGGGGCGCTAGAGGGAAGGTTTACGCCCCAATCCGGACCGGATAATGTTTACATAGAGCTGATATCAACACAGGCAGAGGGGGGAGGGCTTAGCTTTCACTGTGTGGAGCATGGACTGAGAGAGATATTATGATGCCGTCTACTGTGAATCTGATAGGAAAATGTGTGAAATATCACTTATTATACCTTTAAAGAGACTGTGAGGAGTTTCTAAGTAATTACAAAAAAGTCTCACTTTTAGATATATGCCTGATCGAAATACGCACTTTAAGATGAGTTCTATAGCATCTAAATAGGTTATCTATAAATGCTATTCCTTAGCCTTCCGGTCGGGTCGTACAGGGCTGGACTGGCCTGGATTCTCAACTTCGGGAACAAGACAATTAAAACTAGAGCAAATTTATATTATCTTATTATTTATATTACACGTCTTAGAGCACCGGGCTGTAAGTAGCTATGTATAGCCGGCTACAACTACAATAATAAGTTTTCCAAAAATTGCTTGTTGTCACACATCAAAAACTACCACTACATAACGAGAAAGATAAATTACCTTGTTGCTTTGCATCCTGTAAGTTGTTGAAAATAGAAGTTGTAAAGAAATGCAGAGTACTTAGGAAGATCTGAACTGCATTTATCACAACAAACGCAGGCTTTGGCTTGGGTCACATCTTTTGGTGCGTTCCACTTGTAGTCAGAAGTAGGAATTTCCAGGTTCTGAGTAGGAAACTGCCACTAGGAAACGTCCCCTGAAGTTGGAATTTACTACTGGGAACTCAGTGAAACCTCGCCACCCCGAGTTGACAATCGAAGATGGATGTCCCCAGTGTGAACAGTTATTTAGCTTTTGTAATAATCAATCTATTTGCACTTCTGACTGGGGTGTGTCGCTCTAGATCAGCTGTATACATAGTATTGTTAGACTTGTATTTACAAAAATGCTGCCATAGTGATAATCACATTCTTCATACAACAATGCAGGGCGTGCTAACAACAGCTAACAATAGCCTGGTAGATCAGGATGCTTTTTCCGACTTCAACTGGAACGCCGATAAGTCGGAGATGATGTCACTCCCAGTTCCGAGGTTACTGGAACGCAGCATTACGACAATCACCGCGCGTGCTTATGGGTAGCAGAGTCTTTTACATTGCCGGTAATAGATTCTCCTCACAGTCCCTTTAAGGTCCTCTGAGTGCCTGGACCTGATTGTCAGTATTATCTATAATGGCATTACGACAGTTGCCGCACGTGCTCATGGGTAGCAGAGTCTTCTCTGCTACCCATAGATTCTCCTCACAGCACCTTTAAGTCTTTAGATAGTTTGCAAAATGATTATAATTGTGCTTTTGGAATAACATGATATGCGTGTCTTCTTAAACGAATTTTAAGTCAAATACAAAAGCATTTAGGGACTGGAACGTTTACAATCGAGATTTGTTGTTATGCTTTTGTTGCATTTCATGTTGTATATTTTGTAAACAGCTTGTACTTGTAAAACATTTCATCTGTTTGTTTGTGAACATGGGTAACGCTACCAAAAACTACTAACTGGATCCTAGTTTATTTGAACTTGAAACTCAAAGCTCGCTGCACAGTTTGCATGTTGGGTGCAGTTCTTACTGAGACAGAGGAGCAGTACCATGAAGGTACAGCAGAGGGCAGTCTTACTCCAGAATCTACCTGCAGCTAATGAGTGTAGATGGAGGTTTCATAAACAAATGCTCACAATGGGTACTTTTATTTGGTTAAGTAGATATTCAGTTTGAATTTTAGACTCTAATCACAGTCTGTCTCTGAATTCTGCTGATCACCTGCTGATGGTCTCAGAGGAGCTCTTGTATCAGCAGGGGTGCAATGACAGTCTCAGAGTTTTTCCTTAAGGTTTCTTTTAGGCTGGATTTTCTGTTTTCCTGTTTGTTAATGAGCATGATTCTCCTCCTTAAACCCACTGGTGCATGTGCCTTTTGTCAGTGTAGGAGTCTGAAACAACACGCTCTCCCTCTGAAAACTGTGTAGGTGATGATAGGTGAAAGGACGTGAGCAAAAATCCGTCCTGAACTTTAACTAAATCGACCTGATCTAAAATTAAATAAAAAGTGTGGTGAGGTCTGTGTGTGGGCAGCTCTGTAGTTTCATCTTTTTAACTTTGTGATAACACTAACATTAAAACTGTGGTTGACGTTTCATGACCTACAAACTGAAAGCTGAAGCTGATGTTAGAATTGAGCTTCACTGAGCATCAGTTTCGGCCTGTATGACTATTCAGAGGTAGACCAAAAGCAGGCTCTTTAATGATCTTGTTGCAGTGCACAGTCAGAGCAAAGCCCACTGGTACTGTCACTAAGTTGGATAGAATCCGTTGTTGTAACTCTTTCCCATTTGGAACAAGTAGAAATATCTTACAAATGTGCCATCTTTCTCACATTTAATTGGTTTGTTAAATAAATTTGGCCTCAATGAAGGAACAAAGACAGAGGTACTGAATTATTTTAAAGATGCTATGAGAAGTTTCTAAGTAATTACAAAAAAAGTCTCACTTTTAGATATATGCCTGATCGAAATACACACTTTAAGATGAGTTTTATAGCATCAAAATAGGTTATCTATAAATGCTATTCCTTAGCTTCGTGGTCGGGTCGGACAGCCGGCTACAAAACTACAATACTAAGTTTTCCAAAAATTGCTTGTTGTCACACATCAAAAACTACCGCTACTTAACTAGAAAGAGATACATTACCTCGTCGCTTTGCATCCTGTAAGTTGTTGAAAAAATAAGTTGTAAAGCAATGCAGAGTTCTGAGGAAGGTCCGAGCTGCATTTATCACAACAAACACACGCTTTGGCTTGGATCACATCTTTTGGTGCGTTCCAGTTATGATCAGAAGTAGGAATTTCCAGGTTTTGAGTAGGAAACTGCAACTGGAACGTCCCCCGAAGTCGGGATTTCGGTGAAACCTCCCCACCCCCGAGTTGACGATCAAAGATGGATGCCCCCAGTATGAACAGTTATTTAGCTCCTGTAATAATCAATTTATTTGCACATCTGGCTGGGGTGTGTCTCTCTAGATCAGCTGTATACATAGTATTGTCAGACTTATATTTACAAAAATGCTGCCATAGTGATAATCACATTCTTCATGTGATATTTGTGAACAACAACGCAGGGCGTGCTAACAACAGCTAACAATAGCCTGGTAGATCAGGATGTTTTTTTTCGACTTCAACTGGAACGCCGATAAGTCGGAGATGATGTCACTCCCAGTTCTGAGGTTACTGGAATGCAGCTTTATGACAGTTGCCGTGCGTGCTCATGGGTAGCGGAGTCTTCATGTCACCGGAAAGAGATTCTCCTCATAGCACCTTTAAATAGATTAGAAGACAAAAAAAACATATAGGCTATAATACAACAGTTAAGGGACACAAAGAGACATCATAGTGTATGATTGTCAAGCCTCATTTGCCATATTCAAAAGATATCTAGACACAGGGAGTAAAGATATACCAAAAAGTATCAACTATCATTGTCTAATGCTTGAGATGTTGGCTAGTGTTAGCAGCCCTCTGTTATTTAGCTTTTTTTTTTGCTTTTAAGATGAGTTAAAGCTGATTTATACCTCTTGGAAGAAGCTGTACTGTAACCGCCCATGTCTCGTTCCTGAACCAAAGTAGAGGCTACGCTCATAATCTGACAAGAATGTCGCAGAAATGGGTCTTCACGATGAGGCGACAACAGTTTTTCTGCTGCACAACACTGTGTTACTGTCAGCCAGTTTTATTTTGTGAACTATGATAAGACAGAACTGCAGCTTAAGACAACCTTCTATGTTAAATTTACATGCTGATATATCAGAGGCGTTTCATTCATGTCTCATCAAGTGGACAAACTGGAGCCTTACATCCCTGTACCCCACCTGAGCTGATTCCGCAGTGGAAAATTCAGCTCCTCAGATGTCTCCTCTCATCATCTTTGCAGTACTTGCATTATTAAAATGCTGCTGATTCTCTTTTTGCTCTTTACTTCATCATTTCCCAGTTTCTGTCACCAATTATTTGGCACAAATAAGCAGAGACCATTTCAAGACCAGACAAGTATTTAGTGTTGCCCGGACTAGAGCTGGTTGCTAAATCAATAAAATATTTGAATTATTTTTTGCGGTGGATTTGAAAACTTAAATACAGATTTTTCTTCTTGGCTTACTACTGCTCCAGTTAAAAGGTCATGGCAGTGTTTGAAAATATAAATACAGAATATTTACCCTGTCTTTATAATGGTAGCCCTTGTCAGGTCTTGCACAAGCCCACTGTTATACCCCTTTCAGACTGGCCTGAAAACCTGTTTAAACCCGGTAACAATGGGCTCCTGTTGGCAGTTTGAAAGGGTTAATAGGCATTTCGACCAGGGTCTATTGACCCTGCTAGCGTTTCCACTAAGCAGTCGAGTTCGCTCCACTCCACAGTGTTTCCACTGTCAAAAAAGGAGAGAAAAGGCACCCAACTAACCAACCTGCTGTCCGACTTTTGACCTCTGATCCTTTCCTGGCCCATCCCAAGACCCCCTTGCCCCCTCATCACTGAACCCCACCACCTAACCTGTTCTTGACAAACTGTTTTTAACGTGCTGTACACTTTCTCTGACATGGCCACTTTAGCTGAAAAGCATTTAAAAGATCCGTGCACTTTATGAAGCAGTAACATAAAATAAGCCTTTTTGTTTACTTGTTTGTTTGATGTGTTTTTGTGCTTATGTCGTCCTGGATGTGTGCCACTCCTGTGCCTTTTAAATTCCTCCTTGGGGATCGATAAAGGGTGGAATTGAATTGAACTGTGCCATCCTCCGTTTGACACACCTAACTGACCCTAGAAGGTGCAGCTAAAAGCGCTGCCCTCTGTTGATTCATCACTAATATTATCTGTTCCCATGCAGCTTTAAAGAAAATACGTGTTCGTGCCATGTTAAATAACCTGTGGATTTTGAGTGGTTTGTTCACTGCTGTTGCTGTAAAGAAATGTCTGCATGAAACAGTGCTCCACAGGGTTTAGATTACTAATTATTTTTGTCATAGTTGTTGTTGCCAACTACCTTTTTCCCCTGACGAAATCTAGACTATCACTAAAAAAACAAATAAGTGTACATTGACAAAAACTAAAAATATGTTTACTGACATTTTTGTCAATGGATAAAAACTAGACTAAAATGTCTGACAGAGACTAAATCCAATCAGACCTAATGTGTCATGTAGAAAGTAGAGACAGATTAGGAATATATCCAATCACAGCTGCCTTAGCTTTATTGTGGTGGGATCCAAGTGTTAAACATGACTTCAGAAATTCAAGGAAACATAAAACAGCCGTACCCTTAACACTTCATAAAACAACATTTGTAACACTTCACTAAATTATGAAAGAACTGAAAGATATTTTAGGCAAAATACTAAAAATACAATTAAACGTGCTGCCTTAATTAGCACTACACAGAGTACTGGAGTGCGTTTTGTCTTTTATTGTAGCTCTTTGTTTACAGTCCTTTTTTACTTCAGGCTGCTTCACTCTGCCGTGCTGCTGTAACATCATGCATTTACGTCGCTGGCGTGACCCTCTCCTCCTGGCCCATATCTTTGCCCTCGAGTGAAACACAAACAAGATCAGGGTTTACTGCTCCAAGCCGTCCTGAGCTGTACCGAAACATGGCGAGAGCAAACATTTGATGACATAATTTCAGCTTGCTATCCTTGCTCATGAGGGAAAATCAGTTTAGTTTTAGATTGTGTTTTGATAACATTAAGGCTTGAAGGTTCATGTCATTTTTGTGTCACTTGGAGGTTTCTTGCTTTGAGATGGAAGAAATGGATTACAGGAAATTGAGTTTTGTGAAATAAAATGGATTTATTTTTAGGCCATATCATCCAGGTCAGGCAGAGACATGGACACATTTTCATACTGTATCCTGGTATCAGCGAGAAGTAGAATAAAAAAATCCAACATGGTACATTCCTACTTTTTATGCAGACTGTATTGTGAAGTTAGCAGATGTAGCAATAACACATCAGCTAACATGAACATAACACTGCAGACAAGTGCCTCCTCAGTCATTTACATTTATTTTATTATGAAATACTTCTCTAAACATACACTATATAGCCAAAAATATCAGCTCACCTGCCTTGACTTGTATATGAACTTAAGTGACATCCCATTCCTAATCCATTGGGTTTAATATGACGTTTGTCCACCCTTTGCAGCTATAACAGCCTCAACTCTTCTGTGAAGGCTGTCCACAAGGTTTAGGAGTGTTTATGGTAATTTTTGACCACTCTTCCAGAAGTGCATTTGTGAGGTCACACACTGATGTTGGATGAGAGGGCCTGGTTCTCAGTCTGCACTCTATTTCATCCCAAAGGCGTTCTATCGGGTTGAGGTCAGGACTCTGTGCAGGCCAGTCAAGTTCATCCACACCAAACTCTATCATCCATGTCTTTATGGACCTGCTTTGTGCACTGGTGCACAGTCATGTTGGAAGAGGAAGGGGCCAGTTCCAAACTGTTCCCACAAAGTTGGGATATTGGAATTGTCCAAAATGTCTCAGTGTGCTGAAGCATTCAGAGTTCTTTTCACTGAAACTAAGGGGCCAAGCCCAGCTCCTGAAAAACACCCCCACACCATAATCCCCCCTTCACCAAACTTAACAGTTGGCACAATGCAGTCCGACAAGTATTGTTCTTCTGGCAACTGCAAAGCCCCGTCTCGTACATCAGATTGCCAGGTGGAGAAGTGCGATTCGTCACTCCAGAGAACGCGTTTCCACTGCTCTAGAGTCCAGTGGCGGCATGTTTTACACCACTGCATCCGATGCTTTGCATTGCACTTCGTGATGTGAGGCTTGGATGCAGCTGCTCGGCCATGGGAACCCATCCATGAAGCTCTCTGCACTGTTCTTGAGCTGATCAGAAGACCCATGAAGTTTGGAGGTCTGTGGTGATTGACTCAGCTGAAAGTTGGCGACCTCTTTGCACTATGCGCCTCAGTATCTGCTGTCCCCACTCCGTCAGTTTACGTGGCCGACCACTTTCTGGCTGAGTTGCTGTCGTTTCCAAACACTTCCACGTTCTCATTATACAGCTCACAGTTGACCGTGGAATATTTAGGAGGGAGGAAATTTCACATCTGGATTTGTTGCACAGGTGGCATCCTATCACAGTTCCACACTGGAATTCACTGAGCTCCTGAGAGCGACCCATTCTTTCACAAATGTTTGTAAAAGTAGTCTGCATGCCTAGGTGCTTGATTTTATACACCTGAGGTCATGGAAGTGATTGGAACACCTGATTCTGATTATTTGGATGAGTGAGCGAATACTTTTGGCAATATAGTGCATGTTGCTAATCTTCAAATGCTTATATTTAAATCCCCAATGAAGGATAACAAGCCTCAACCTATTTTTTCTGTACAGATGTGCTCTGCTCTGACACAAGGGGGCATCCTCTGTATAGTTAATGATTTACAAACTGCCATCTCATAGATTAGGCATAATTAAGGTTGCAAGTCCCCTTAATATTTTGGTTTTGTTTTTAAGCTACTTTTGATAACACCCACCCAACATTCCCCTGTGTTCAAACTGAGAGAGTTTTCCTTCAGGCCATGTTGATTCCTCCGCTGCATTTTCACACCAGCGACGGCAGGGTGCTCTGTAAGACTGCTCTCCAGCCTCTCGTGATCCTGCCGTGGTTTTTGTTTTTCCTTCTCATGACTGCGGGGCTTTTGAATCAGATTCCCTCCAACATCAGAGCAGATTGTGTGAATGTCATCTCTCAGTCGTGTCCTCTCCAGCCTGCTGGTGATCAGAGCTCTGTTGTCTCAGAGGTGCTCGTGTCTAAATCAGACGCTTGCTTCTGTCATCGCTGGGCAAACTTCCTTTGCTGCTGGAAACATGAGAGCCAGGCCAGTTTCATTTGTGATGTTTGAAGCCTGCTGCTCTCCTGCTGATGGACGCTTGCTGAAGAATTTCACGTCAAGTGCAAAATGAGGAACCAGTTTTTTTAAACTAGATTTGAACAAAGGTTATTTGAGTTATTGTTTCTGGAAAAGACTGATCACATTTACTTTTACTTTTCCTCTTCTAAAAGCTCACTCAGCCTGACTTCTGATGTATGTTTCAGAGAAGACCCCTTTGGGGCTGGATGATCTTAAACAAATCGTATTTTAGTTTATTTTAGCTGAATGTCCTGAATACCAGATGTTTCACAATACCAGGGTAACAGTATTTAGAGAAGTGATTTGGTCAAGTATTGTGCTTAACAATAACATTAAATACATAAATAAATAAAAATAACACTTGGAAATGAAGAGCGCTTTTCCAAAATGCTATAAATCCATTTTCATTTAGAAAAATTACATTATTTACCCAGACCCCCAATTGGGTTGGCTGGGGAACTGAACTTTGAAATACAGTTATAAAGGGATCTATAGCTTTTTGGCATTAGATACTGATAGAGCAGGTAGTACAATCGGTATCCAAAAGAATAGCACTGAGTAATATATATATATTTTAATTTTGGCTTTTGTAGCATTTTGGAAAAGAACTCTTCAAATATACTTATTATATTATTCTCAATAGGGATGGGAATTGATAAGATTTTATCGATACCAGTACTATTAACAATCCTGTTAGTCAATCCAATTCTTTAACGATTCTGTTATTGATTCCTGCAGATTATACATGTACGCAAATGTTGGTCTGTAGATTTTCAGTGGCAACAATGTCAAACTCATGCTGGTGTTTCCACTCACTTAAGGTTGTGCAATAGACACCTTTTGGAAAAATTTAAGCCACAATTCTGACTGCTTCTGAACCCTGTCAGTGGAACAATTGATAAGTGAATTTATTAGCAAAAAGACTCATGATATTGATTCTTTGATGGAGCTGTTAACGACAGGGGTGTCCCGATCTGATATTGATATCGGATATCTGTACGATATTAGCAAAAAAACAAATATCATATTATATAGCACTCCAATACATGCAGTCCATTCTTATTATTATTTTATTTATTTAATTCAGTTGTAGAATATGATTATGTTTAAGTTAAACAGTGGTTATTTTGCAATTTAAAAATATCTGTTATCATTTTTATTGGATTATTGAGATTAGTTATCAGGGTATTCTTTTTTTTTAATTATTTAATGTAATTGTAGTATATTATATATATAAGATTAAAATGTATTGAACCCATTGGTTAATAACAAATCAGTTTTTCTCATACCTATTATTGCTGACTACTGCAATAATAGTTTGAGTAATCTCACCTGATCTAGCCTTTTCTTACAGCCCATACTGCAAAGAAGTAATAAAAGTCTGTATGATTTCTGCTGATTTTGTATCGAATCCATGTCGGTAGCTACCCTGCTCACTTTCAATCAACTCCTGAGGTGGTTTTTTTTTAGTGATGATACAGTCTATACAGCTCCCTGCACCTTCTTTACTGCAGATCATCTCAGGATATGGCAACATTGACAGGTTAAAAAACTTTTGTAGTTCCAAGAATGTTGTCCAGATTGTTCATGCAGGGGACCATTTAAAAGGTGCTCTCAACTTTTTCACATTCATGACAGTTTTCTGTGGGTGCATAGGTGTTGTCATGTAATAAGTTACCATATCTGTTATCCTAGTGTTTTTTTTAACATTTGTATTGTAAGGTGTGCCACAAATCCATAAATATGCTCAACTTTATAACTTACATAGGACTTTTAACAGAGAGTCATATTGTGGCTAGCTTAGCCTACTAGCTTCCTTTTGCCTAATGCAGAGAGTGACTCGTGGTCATAATAACGCTAGTTGTGACATAATAACATTGGGCCAGTTCCGTAGACTTGGCTAGCTTCAAGTAACTACTGTGTGAACATGAAACGATCCAAAGAAAATGTGCAAAGTTATAGTGTTTCTCTTAAACTGAATCAAAACAAAACAACAGAACTGTGGGTGTGAAAACATCCTTTAGCATTCAGGAGATATAAGAAACACAAACAAGGGTGGACAATGTGACACAATTACTTGGATCTTTTACCCCGAAATACTAATAGATTTATTTCTTAGTCAGAAAAGACCAAATAAATGCTCTTGAAGCACTCCAATACCCCATAAACAAGAGGGGAATGAGCATGAGACCCAGACGCCTTAATTCTATATGGTCTTTTACCCTAAAATGCCTTAAAGTCTATTCTTGTGTCATAGTGACAGTTGAATAAAATAAACCACAAGCAAGGGTTGAACATGAGGCCCAATAAACTGCAAATTTGGCCTGTCACCAACAACATCTAATGAATTATTGTCCCTAAATAAACCTGGCTTATTATTAAAGATGCTATGAGGAGTTCCTAAGTAATTACAAAAAGTCTCCCTTTTAGATATATGGATGATGGAAATACACACTTTAAGATGAGTTTTATAGCATCAAAATAGGTTATCTATAAATGCTATTCCTTAGCTTCACGGACAGGGCTGGACTGGCCTGGATACGCAACTTCGGGAACAAGACAAATAAAACTAGAGCAAATTTATATTATTCGGACAAGTCTTTGAGCACTGGGCTGTAAGTAGCGATATATAGCCGGCTACAAAACTATGATACTAAGTTTTCCAAAAATTGCTTGTTGTCATACATCAAAAACTACCGCTACGTAACTAGAAAGAGATACATTACCTCATTGCTTAGCATCCTGTAAGCTGCTGAAAAAAGTAGTTGTAAAGCAATGCAGAGTCCTGAGGAAGGTCCGAGCTGCATTCATTAGCATCACAACAAGCACACATTTTGGCATGTGGTGCGTTCCAGTTGTAGTCAGAAGTTAGAATTTTTGAGTCCAGAGTAGGAAGCTACAACTGGAACGTTCCCCGAAGTCGGAATTTCCTACTGGGAACTCGGTGAAACCTCGCCACCCCCGAGTTGACAGCCAAAGATGGATGCCCCCAGTGTGAACAGGTATTTAGCTCCTGTAATAATCAATTTATTTGCACTTCTGACTGGGGTGTGTCGCTCTAGATCAGCTGTATACATAGTATTGTTAGACTTATATTTACAAAAATGCTGCCATAGTGATAATCACATTCTTCATACAACAACTCAGGGCGTGCTAACAACAGCTAACAATAGCCTGGTAGATCGGCATGTTTTTTTCCGACTTCAACTGGAACGCCGATAAATTGGAGATGATGTCACTCCCAGTTCTGAGGTTACTGGAACGCAGCATTACGACAGTCACCACGTGGGCTCATGGGTAGCAGAGTCTTAATGTCGCCGGTAATAGATTCTCCTCACAGTCCCTTTAAGGTCCTCTGAGTGCCTGGACCTGATTGTCAGTATTATCTATAATGGAAGACCAAGTACTGTTGTTTTTTTTGTATGTTGTTACAAGTGTGTATCTATACATACCCTGTTGTATTTTGGCACTAGGCCTGTCACGATAATCAATAAATCAATTAACCGAACGATAAATAAAAACGTTGTCGGTAAGTTTGCCGGCCTTGATAAACTGACACGTGCCTGCGTGTTTGCTTTCCTCCTCTTTTTCTACCAAAGAGGCTAAATGAGAAGATGAGTCACTCTGACCATCTTTCTTAACACCGGGGTGCATCGGTTCTATAGCGGATTTAGCGGAGTTATGGCGGAGTGAGCATCTGTCGAACTTGCGAACTTCGGGGGGGGGAGGCGGGGCCGCCCGCGCGCACACACGGACAGAGCTGAAGTTAGCGTTGTGAGGATTAACGAGGAAACAAACGCCAACATGGCACGGAAGATACGGTTCGTAAGCCAGCTGCCACAGCCCCAGAGTGGGAACATTTAGGTTTTAAACAGAATCAACAAGGTGTGAGCCCATGAACACTAACAAGCAGATATATGGGGGCCTTCGTCCTGACAGTCAGCGCTTCCTGAGGCGTTTGGTCGGCAAATGAAATAAAAATAAAACCGTGCTAAGTGGTGTGCGCTCACAGTGTCGTTGGCTACATTGCAGAAGAAATGCAGCCCTTTAATACGGCTGAAAAGCCAGCAATGTTACAAATGTTTGACAGACTACGGATTGACAGAGAACGTACATGTCATGAACAATTCAGGAACTGTATAAACTACATTTTATGTTTTGTTTTTATTTTTGTGCTTATTGAAGTTTCATTGTTTCATGATTAGTATAATTAGTTTTATTTACATGCATTTTTTTCTGAAAGAGGGTCCATTTTATTTTAATTGTTTTGTCTCTCTTTTTTGTTGTGAAATTCATTATATTGTTTGATTTATTTTATTTAAAGATCTTGACCCTCAAATGACAGTTAAATACTCTTAAGAAATTAAAGTTTCCTGCTTTTGATATGATGTACTCACTTTCATATGACATATAACTACATTAATGAAAAAATGAAAAAAAAAATGAAAAAAATATTGACAATAATATCGTTTATCGTCAATAATTTTTTGGACAATTATCGTCCAGCAAAATTTGTCATCGTGACAGGCCTATTTGGCACACATTAATACATTATAAAAAAACAAATCCTAATTGGCAAATATGCATGTATATTATTAATTTTTTTGGCTCCTTACATGTTTTTTTTATATATGCATTGGACTTTTCATTTTTAATCATGCAGCCTCTGTTAAAGTCTGTTTGCTCTTACCTCTCAATTATTTTATTATTACCACCTATTCTACATGAAAAAATATTTACATTTGTTGTACATTAATATTTCTCCATTGAGTCAAAAAAACATGGTCAGACACTCAAAAAACTAATGGTGCATCCTGGACTTTGTTCTAACACATTTCATCATTTGAGCTTTCTGTTGTTGATCTCTGAAATGATGAGACTCATTCACAGTGCAGTACACTAATACACACAAATACATCACTTTGCAAGAACAAAAAGAATATGTGAACAAATTTTTCAGACAACCTCAAGTTTTTATTTAATATATTTTTTTTGTGGGGGAGGGGATTGTGGGGGCAGACGATAAGCACAGGGGGCAAAGTTTTACTGTGGAAGAAACCAGGGTAACAAAGGGAGAAAAACATGCAGACAGTAGACCATAAAAAGAGACCTGACAAATTGAAACAAGCTAGCTTCAATTTATCAGGACTCTGATGGTTCCACTGCGCTGCTGTTTTTGTGGGGAGAGGGCAGGATGGGAGGGAGGTTTAAAGGAATACTCCGACGATTTTGGACCCACGCCCTTTCCCTATCATTGACAAAGTGAGACAAGCTCAAAAACACCCTTTTTGTGTCTCTGCGTCCAGTGGCTGGCTCCCAGCTGTTTGCATCATAGTTTGCTTAGCTCAATGACTGGAGGTCAATAGGATTCAGAGCCAGACTGACAAAAGTGGACAAAATACTCCTTACAGCGGTCCAGGGGATGGCGTATTAGCACGTGAAGTAAATCCAAATGGTTATAAAACATTTCAAAAGACGTGTTTTCTTTTCAACCCGTTCAAATAACGTTTTGATACACACAGACCTGAGCATACGCAGTGCCCCGTGGAGCAGCAGTAGCAGATCAGTGTATCAAAACGTTATTTTCTGAAAATGTTTTATAACCATTCGAATTACGTATAAAACGCCATCCCTCCTTTAAGCTGGGTGGAGGAACGGTTACTGCAGCCCCAGCTTGGTCAGCCGGGTCTGCAGCTTAAACCGTCGCAGGCATTTCGGTGTTAAGAGTTTCTTTGCCCTTCTCCACACAGTAATCTCCTCGCTCTCCTGGAAAACTTCGCTGACTCCCTGTAGTTTTTCCCGGAAGTCATCAACCCTCAATCTCTGATGGTAGATCTCCTCATCCGTGGTGTCCTGGACAGCCTTAGAGATTGCCTCTTGAACAGTTATTCTGGACATATGGAGAAGGCTGCTGTCCTTCTGGGCCTCTTGATGTGCCCTCATCACAGCCCTGAGCTGACAGGAAAGCTCACTATTCTTGAAGGTCAGCTCTTCAATCTGCTTCCAAAGGAGACACTCTTGGTTGGAGGCTTCACCCTTGAGAGACTCGACCTCCAGGGCCTTCTCATCCATCTGTTTGTGGAGAAGATCAGCCCTGGACGTCTGATGTTCTCTGTCCCTCTGTGTCTCCTCTAGCTTGATGTTCAGGGCCTCAATTTCTCTCTCCAAGGCATCTTTGCTCTCTCTGGCTACTTGGAGCTCCTTCTTTAAAGTGTCTTTCTGCTTGGCACTGCTGGAGGCCTCACACTCGAGGACCTCTACCTTCTGACACAACTTGTTGTTTTCAATGGTAAAATTTTTTGTCAGCTCCTGCCTGTGGCGAATTTCATCTCTGAGCTCCTCCTCCAGAGTGTTGACCGTCGTATAAAGGTCCAGGCATAAATTTCTGGTGTCAAGCAGAACTTCCCTTTCTGACTGATTGGCCTCCTCTGCATTATTCTGTTTAGCTATTTCAAGAGGCTCCTTCAAACCAGCCCTCTCCAACGCACACTTGTAGGCGTCCTGTTCAGAGGTCTTACTGCTGACAGGTGGCCTCTGCAGGGTCTCGTCCTCTCTGGCCCTCTCATCTAGCTGTTTCTGGAGAAGATCAGCCCTGGACATCTGATGGTCTCTGTCCTTTTGTGTCTCCTCTAGCTTGATGTTCAGAGCTGCAATTTCCTTCTCCATAGCCTCTATCTTGTAAAACAGCTCTCTGCTGCTCCTCTTCTTCTTTGCAGGCGGTTTGAGCTGAGTTGGTGTGAGCTCACTGCTCTGCAGGGCCATTATTTTCTCCTCCCCCTGTGCTTTGTTTTCGGCTTTCAGGTCACGTTGGACCTCCTGCTCACACTTGCGTCTCCTCTCCTGGTACTTCTTTAACACGTTCTTCTGCTCCTTTATGCTGGTTTTCGTGAAGGGGCTGTCTTTCTGCAGGTTGGTTGCATCCTGAAAGGACTGATGGCAACGGGATGGCTCCCTCTGTCCTTCAAAAGTCAAGGGAACTGACTTGTCAGGATACTTGTTGTCAAACTGCTTGCCCATGCAAGTTTGGTCGATTTTTGGTCGACAATTGCTGTGTTTTAGTCGACCAACAATTTCTTTGGTTGATTACAGCCCTAGTGCTGTCACACCAACCATCAACTTTGGGGCTGCTTTTTGGCTCTTTGGCCAACACCAGAGTTCGTATGGACTTTCCCACCTCAAGCTTGTTAAAAAGCAAAAGAGAACAAGAGAGTTCACCTTTTGCGTTCGATTTGGTTTTCATCAGTATCTGTGTCTGTATCCATATGTGTGGGCCACTATCGGCCAATACTCACAGCTACAATATCGGTATCGTATTGGATCTGAAAAAGTTTTCTGTGAATTCTGTGACCCACTTAATTGTTTAGGGCTTCCCCTTCATCTCCTCTAAACCCTTATCATGGCAAACGTCGATTTTAAGTGAAATAATTTGATGCAAACGCTGTTTCAACAACATGAACTTATCATACTAGCGGTTGCGTTTAATCAGATCTGTAAATCATTTCCTGTCTTTCTTTGCTTAGAGCTTTCCAGTGAGCATGTATGCCAGTTGGATCCTTTTTTACACTGAAACTGTCAACTGTTTGGCAGAGGTCATAAATAAATTCAGGGATATTTAATATTTGGAAAAAGAAGACCAAACAAGTCATTGTGTGATTCCTTTAACATTTCAGGAACAGACAAAACCAAATATTTTCTTTGTGTTAGATTTAAAGGTTTTAAAAGCTATCAGTTGATTATATGATGACATAACAATGCTGAAATATGACTAAAACAATAAGAAAATGGAGATTTTCTTGAAAAGTAATCAAATAACTCGATTGATGATGTGAAATTTGACAAACACAAGAAGATATATTTGATCATAATATCAGTAAAACGTTAAGTATTTTAAATTATAATGATAATAGTAGCTTTTAGCTTTTTAAACCTTTAAATCCCTCACAAAGAAAATGCCAGCTCTTTTGGTTTGTTTGCAGTTTTTTCCCTACCCTTAAATATTGACAGAAACAAATAATGACCTGCTATGTTTTTGAACATATTAAATATTCCTGAATTTATTGACCCGCTGCCAAACAGTTGAGCTGCGAGTTAAAGGGTTGTCAGTGAAATCCTTTTATTAAAGCACATGTAGAATTCTTGAAAACCTTCAAATGACTCCAGACTCCCTCAGTAAATCCATCCATCATCTTCACTGCTCATCACTTCCCGGGTCGTGGGGGCTGGAGCCTACACCAGCCGACATTAGTCGAGAGTTTACCCTGAACTGGTCGCCAGCCAGTTGCAGGGCCACATGAAGACATGGACAGCCATTAATATTTTCGGCCCTATCCTCTATCAGAGAGGAGACATCTGCCTGTGACTCCTTTGAGATAATGACTCGATGCCCCTCACTCAAATCATGCTCTCAGCCTCGGTGCATCTCAAAGAGCAGCGATGCTATCTCAGTGAAAGGGAAACAAATGGGATAAGATCTTAATCCACCCACAGGGCTATCATGTTATGCTATGTTACATTGATTGTGAAGGCAGTGAACATAAAATAAAAGAGATTGCTGATTAGACTTACAGCATATGTTACTGTTACAGGCTTCAGAGTGTATGCTGTATATGCATGAGCTTTAATATAAATGCAAATTGATATGGGGTTAACTGTTGTGTGCTGCCTTCTTTCTTTGTGAAGGTGTCCACTGCACGCATGGCTTCAACCGGACAGGCTTCCTGATATGTGCGTACCTGGTGGAGAAGATGGACTGGAGGTAATGAAAAAAACAAAAGAACAACCCCAAAAGCCTCTCTTTGCATCATTTCTCATTTTCAATTTCCTGCCTTTGCCGGTCTTCATTAATTCATTGTCTCCTGATTTTTCATGATATATATGCCAGAAGCAATCAGCGCAGGTGTCACAAAAGAAACCTGTCTGGTTAGAGGTGACCGACTTCATCACCCAACATCAGTAAGGGGTTAAATAATTAACACCCCCTGATCAGAGGAGGGCGAGGGTGAGTCTTTAGTCGGAGGTGGGGCAGCAGTCTGAGGGAGCAGAATCCCTGGAAGCTGCAGACATGAAGGGTGGATAAAAAAAAACCCTCCCCTCCACCCACAGCTTCCTGTCTAATGAATATTCTGAGAGCGTTTACAGCCCTACAGTCCAGCCTTCATGCACTGCAGGAGAATTTATTATCAAATTATCAACACAGAAAGCTTTTTGTCAAGTTTTACACCCACACAAACCTGAAAGGTATTAACTGCAAAGACAGATTGTTGAAGGATAACTCAATAATTTATTAATTCTTTTACTCTGTTGTTTTGATTTTTATCACCATGAGTCAAAGTGCAATAATTTTGGCTTTAGCTGACATCACTTAAACAACACAGTAAATGGTTTTAGACGGAATACTTAGAGTCCCTCTGAAAGAACATGGACACCTTGACACTGTTGTTTCATACTGACTGAACAGTAAAACCTTCAAAAGAGAAAATTACAATTTTTATTCTTTATTTGACTGTTTTACTCAGTCACTGCCTTATTTTTTCTCTTCTCTACTTTATCCTTTAATGTCCTCTTCCATCTTTTATTCTCTATCATATCATGAAGATGAATTGACTGGGTTCTCAGTTATTTACTACTAGGGATGTGCGCGACTAGTCGTTTAATCGGTTAACCGCCTACTTATTTATTAATCGTTTAGTATTTTACTAGTCGGTTAAACGCTACATTAAGCATCATGCATCTTGTTCTTCACGCCTCTGCGCAGAGCTGTAAAGTCTCCTGTTTTGGCCGGGAAACTACCGTATTTTATCCCTCTTTCCCGCCGTCCTCCCGTATTAATACTTTCCCGTAATTCTCCCGTATTACAAAAAAACATTCCTCTGCCTCTTAATGCCACCTGCAGTAGCCTGCATGTTTGTTTTCCTCCTCTTTTACTACCAAAGAGGCTGAATGTGAAGATGGCTCACTACGTCTATCTTTCTTAACACCGGGGTGCATTGGTTCTATAGCGGATTTAGCGGATTTATAGCCGAGTGAGCATCTGTCAAACATGCGATCTTTGGGGTGAAGACGGGGCCGCTCGCGCGGACACACGGAGAGAGCTAAAGTGATGGCCCTGAAGAGTAACGCGGAAACAAACGCTAATATGAATGGTGGCACAAAAGATACGGTTCTTAAGCCGGCTGCCCCAGTGTGAGAATGTGTTGGTTTTAAACAGGATGAACAAGGTGTGAGCTCATGAACACCTACTAGCTGATATGTCGCATTTGTTTGAAAGTAGTGGCGACGAAGATGTGCAGGTGCAGCGGAGCCTTTGTCCTGACAGTCAACACTTAATGAGGCATTTGGTCGGCAAAGAACATATAGATAAAAGCCCAAAATGAAGCGCTCACAGACAGTGTCGTTCGCTACATTGCGATAAGTGCAGCCCATCTATATGGTTGAAAAGCCAGCAGTTACAAACGTTTGACAGATAGTACGAATTGACTGGGAGAAAGTACATGTCACAATTCCTGAACTGTATAAACTCCATTTCATTTGGGCAAGAGTTTTTATTGTTGTGAGTTTTGTTTTTTCTTTACAGAGACAGGGTCTATTTTTTTTTTGTTTTTGACTAGTATAATTATTTTTATTTACATGCAATTTTGCTAAAAGATAGGCCATTTCATTTTCATTGCTTTTTTTCCTCTTTTCTGTTTGTTGAAGTTACAATATTTTTTGTTCAATTTATTTTATTTAAAATATCCTGACCTTCCAATTACAGTTAAATATTCTTAAGAAATGAAAGTTTCTTGAATCGTACACTAGTCTTAAGTGCCAGAGATTTCAGGGAAATTCTATTTTAGGCTACTATGTTGTACGTTTGGAATTGTCATGCTGCTGCATCCAAGTTTCATACCAAAGCAGTATTTATAATAAATGCCATGCATTGCATGGCAAACGTATCAGAAATGTATTTCTCTTTAAATTGTTCAACTATTCAGTCAGTTGTTGTTACATCAATAGAATTTAGATTAACAGTTTGTCCTGAATGTTTGGGCTAAATAGTTCCTAAATACACATTTGCATGTTAAACTTTTAACTTAATATATGTATTAAATTGCGAGTTTTCTTGCTTATAGACTAGTCGACTAGTCGCAAATAAAATTTGAGACTAGTCGGCGGGGAAATTAGTCGAAATTCCCATCCCTATTTACTACTACACTAATTCTCCTAATTTTAAGTGTAAGAGTTCATTATTTTTGTTTCAAAATGGTGCTTCAAAGTTGATCAACAGCACTATTACTGTTTAAGAGCCCATATGATCCTGTCATTAGTTTTATTCCAGGTAGCCGGTAGCAGGTAGTGCTCATTAACTTGACTAATGTCTCTAAAATGCACTGAAATATGAGTTTAGGATAGATTTTAAGATTCTTTTACTGTTTTTTTTTAAGCTCTAAATGGTTTAATTCTCTCTTATTTATCTAATTTGTTTTTACCATATGAGCCCATTAGAGCCCTCAGGTCTTCAGGAAGATCTTTGCTATCAGTTCGTAGACCTGCCGCGATAAACAATTAGCCAATTAACCGCACGATAAATAAAAACGTCCTCAGTAAACTTTGCGGTCTCAATAAATTGATGTGCATGCGTGATGTTTATTTCCCTCCTCTCTTTCTACCAAACAGGCTGGATGAGAAGATGGTTCACTCCCTTCACCTTTCTCAACAAGTGAAGCGAAGTGATCCATCTGTCATTCATTCAATCTTTGAGGGGAGGTGGGGCCGCTGTTTTTGATTATTATAATCATTTTTTTACATGCAGTTTTTCCCCAGAGAGTCCATTTCATTTTCATTAATTTTTTCTTTTTTTTTTGTTTAATTTATTATATTGTTTAATTTATTTTATTTAAAAGCTCTTGAACTTCCAATTACAGTTAAATACTCCTAAGAAATTAAAGTCCATTGCTTTTGATAGGGTGTACTCGCTTTATTACAAAATATAATTACATTAATGAAAAAGTGATGTTTCAAAATAATATTGACAATATTATCGTTTATCGGCAGTAATTTTTTGGACAATTATCATCTAGCAAATTTTGTTATCGTGACAGGCCTAACAGTTCCCAAAGTTAAAACTAAAACTTACACTGAGGCATGTTTTCATCACTATGGCCCCCACTTATGGAAGAACCTACCTTAATACCTGACAGCGGCACCTAATGTTTCTGTTTTTAAAAACAATCTCAAGACCTGCTTTTTTAGTCTGGTTTTTACCTGAATAATTCTTTAGTGGTTTTATTTTCATTACAGCTTCATTTTATTATTTTATTTTATTATATCTTTTACTTCATTTCAGTTTATTTATTTATTTTCATGGTTTATTTAATTTTACATTTAACCTTACCTCCAGTGTTTACTCATTTTAAACCTTTAAGATGGTGTTTCCTTGGTACATACTGGGTACAGCAATGTTCCAGCTTTTTTATTGTCTTTTATTTATGATGCATTTTACCAACACTTTTTAAAGATTGCGAGGGGTTGGTTTGGGTCATAATCCCTCTTATCTTATTTTAATTATCTGTCTGTTTCTATAGTACTTTGTGCTACAGTTCTTGTATTTGAAAAGTGCTATATAAATAAAGTTTGACTGAGTGTGAGAGTGAATGGTGTCCATCTCTCTATCTGGCTCTGTGATTGGCTGTAGTGTAGAGTGTATCCCACCTCTTGCCTAAAGACTGCTGGAAAAGGCCCCAGCACGCCCCTGACCTTGAACAGTTTATGCCCTTCAAACTGAGGAAACACAACAAAAATGTTTTGGCTGTTTTTACCCTCGATTCTCAGCTTGGCAGTGTCTGCACTAGTTTCCAGTCGTCAGGGACATCAGCATGGTTTGTTGGCACAAAAATCTGTTTTTGAGGAATGAAGACACAAATCTGTAGTGTAATGAGGGGAGCAGGACTGACCTCAGACTCCGTTGTGAGTTGAATCTGAATTTTATCTGCTTGTGTGAACTGATTACTGATCCAACTGCCAGCAAGTGCTGCCAACAGCCAGTGAAAAGAAAAGGAGGGAAATAAGAAACAGCATCAGAACGTGACGTGAGGTAAAGGATATATTTGGAAAAGTTATGGCGAACAGAGATGGGGGGAGTGGTGGCATCCTCTCCTCTTCCTTAATTTTTAATGGTGATTGCAAACAACTAATTAGTGTATTACTGCCACCAGGTGGCATGCTATTTTTTTGCAAATAAAAATTTTAACCTTGCAAAAGTTTGCATAAAAGTTTGATGCATTCAGTTGACTTTAGTTGTTTGACGGATCAATAGTCTATGATCCCTCATCCGGCACAGTTGGCAAGTCTTTCAGTTGTCATACAATAAGGTGGAGGTAAAAATACTGTTGATGCGAATGGACACAAACTTGAACAAAAGGACATACTGCAAGTCTGTCTCTGGTCTATCATGTGATAGAGCACTTCTATGAACAAGACAAAGTCTGAAGCTTTAGGACTTATTCCTCTCTCCATACTGTTATTCTTGGAACAGCTCGTTTCCCCAGCCCCCCTGAACAGACCAACCAATTTAAAATTCTACCCTTGTTTTCTTGGCAGGCAGAACCCATTCTCTCAGGATAACAAGCCCAGTGGAGAGCAGAGACTGTAGAATGATCACAGAGTTATTGACAACATGACACAGGGCAGCAGTGAACTAACAAACTACCAGAGGGGCCTTAAAGTGGCAGGAGCTCTAACAGATTGCCTCAGATTGAGGGAGCATACAGGTGGATCAGGAACACTTGGTCTGTGAAAACTAGAAGGTAATTTGAACATTAGTGATAATGAAGAAACTCAGCTTTCAAACTGAACTGAGTAAATGAACGAAGGAAAAATTTAGAGCTCTTTAACAAAAGAAGGCTGTGCTTGTTATAAACATTAATAATCTGAAAGGTCTGTTTTAAAAGCAGCTAGAATTCCTCACAGAAGCTTTAAATGTTTGTTTGTAGCTTGAAAAAAAGTCTTCCATGATTCATTTATTAACAGGATTACTAAATAATAATTTGTTGAATCTACGTGTTAGTGTTAATTATTGTTAATAACAGCATTTTGTAACCTATCTACAACCATAGATTGTGTTAGTCATGAACAGAATATAAAATACAGCAGAAAGAGTTGATAGAAGATCATTACATGTTAAAGAAAAGGTTTTGAGAGTCTGTCTGTGCTCTCTGTCTCTTATCAGCGTGGAGGCAGCTGTGGCAGCTTTCAGCCAGGCTCGGGCCCCTGGGATCTATAAGGGAGACTACCTCAAAGAGCTTTTCCGGCGTTACGGTGACGAGGAGGACGCACCCCCTGCCCCCGCTCTGCCCGAGTGGTGCTTCGATGACGATGACGGCGGGGAAGTAGACGATGACGGTAACCCCGTGGGCCAGGAGTCGGGCCCGAGCTCCTCTGGGTCAGGGGGCGGAAAAAGGAAGAAAGAGAAACTAAAGCTGGTAAGGTTTCCAGGAAGCGGCAGAAAATGGACTGTAAAGTAGAACATGTCAGAACTGTCTCTCTGCGGGACACAGATTTCTTACAGAAGGATGCTGGCTGTATGGAGACGCTTCTCTTCATAGGGATGAAACTGCTGTACTGGAGCATAAATGATAACCCCTTTTTTTAAAGCTTAAATCCAGACAACGTGACACATTCTGCCTCACACACTTCCCAGCAGAGGTGATTGGATGAAAGCCGCCTTCTTGTCTTGGTTAGTGAAATCAGAGACTTTAAATCTGCTGCAGTTGCACATAATTAGGTTTCTGGTAACACTGAGCTGATGCTCTCATCCGTGCTCAATTTGAGGAGATGAAAAGTTTAAATAGTGTCAACAACCATCAAGTAAAAGGGCAATGACACAGAAAGTACTGTTAAGACTAAACTTAAAAAATGTCCCCAACACAGGGTACATTTAATGGTCACTTTTACCCTGTCCACACTGTTCAAATAAGTCTTTAAATTCTCTGGTAAGCCGCACATTTAAACACAAATGTAATCGAATCAATTTCTCTTTAAATGGTTCACAATTGATCCATAAAATCCAAAGATCGATCTTTTAACATGGGTAGTTTTTTTCTTCATTGGATGGTCCGAGAAGCAGCCTGTGGTATCAACTCTGCTAGTCTTGTGTTTAGTGCTGCTCTTCCACTGAACAAGATTTGGTGAGATGTTACTGCAAGCAGTCAAAAAAAAAACATGGCGGAAGCGAGTAGCACTACAGGGGCATCACCGGAGAGTTTAATGATTAACGTCTGGACATTTCAGATTTAACAAGCATGAAAGAAAAGACGAGTTGTTGAATAAAACAAGTAACATGCAGAATATGCATTAATGAATATCATTAATATGTGATTAATGTAACTGCTTTGGGTTCAGTTCTTAATGTAAAAACAGTTTTTAATAATGTACCAGGTCAAAAAGTCATTTACAACATTATTTTTACTGAGATAACCCAGACTGAACAAATATCGAATCGATTTGAGACCTCTTAATATCGAATCGAATCGATCCAGAAAATCGGAATAATTTCTTTTTGTGAGGCGAGCATAAGTGAGAACATTAGTCAAATTCTAGATTAGCTTTATTCTTCAAAATTTTCTCTTTTATGTGTCCAAAAAACAAGAATAAAACAACTCATAAAGGCAAAGAAACTCAAACTTCAGCATGACCTGCAGAGGTCCCCTGCTCTGGAATGATCTGGAAAGCGCCATAAAAGAATCTGCATCTCTGGCCAGCTTCAAAAGCTTAAAGGAAAACCTGTAAGCAAAACGTATAGATTCCTAAAACTCTGTGGCTGAGGAGTTTTTTGTATTGTTTTTCAATAACAGTCATAAAATATGAGCTCTTAAAACCTAAGCTATTTTTACTGTCACTTTCTATGTGCCAGTCGTTGTGTATTGTTATTGGATATGAAAGAGTCTCTTATTAACTTCAGAAATCTTAGATTTTAGATTAAAATAAAGTTACAGGATAACAAATCCTGTTTTTGTCATGTTCTTAAATACTGCTTAATGTCTGGGTCCCTAACTATAATCTCTGACTAGCATTTCACAACAACTAATAATAATTATAAACTTAATTTATATTGCACTTTTCAAAGTAGGGTTACATTTTACTTTACAGACAAATGAAAGAGAAATGTGATGACTAAATGACTATTTCATGAGCAGTTGTGATTGTACACGCAGGTGCTTTTAATTTATTTTGTGAATAAATTGATTGGCTAACTGACTGATTTATGCATTAGTGTGAATTAATTTACAGCATAAGTTGAGGGAAAATTTGTAGGAGTGGGAAGGAAAAAATGGATTCACATAAGTATCAGGATTTTTTGTGTGGCGATTTTTAAATAGATTTTTTGTTAGAAAAACGATTTTTTTCCAAATTTGAATGCTTCATATTAGTCTGTGTTAATAAGCAACTTTTAAATACAATCCAAGCTTTAGAAGAGAGAGTATAAACAGCTGGTTAAAATATATTGCTGAATAAAACCTAACAACGGACTCATGTGATGTGTATTTTTCCTGATATAGTCTGTAGGTATCATTATTGTTCAACTCGCTGGTGTTAAAAAAGCTAACTAAAGATTACAAAAATTGGCAATATTGTAGAATCGCAACTTAAATCGAATCGGCACCTAAAAAAATTACAGAAATTCAAATCAGGAGAAATGCATATTGTCCCAGCCCCAAAAATTAGAGTTTAAGAAGTCAGATATTTTGTGTATTGTGGACAAAGATTTCCATAGATTTCAGTTTCAAATTGGCCACAAAAATGTAAATTCTCACATTTAAAAGATGTGAATGGGAATCATGGCTGATGAGTTGCATGATAAACTTATTCTCAGAATACCTCCCTCCTTTTCTGACTAATTATTCATTGACTAATTATTATGGCACCATTCCAATCTCATTATTCAGAATTAGAAGTATTTAAAACGGATACAAGTCATGGAAAATTTCCTTTTTCATTTGAATTTGAATAGTTACACAGGAGGCGTAGTGTGATTGAGACACTGTTTGTGTTTTTGCAGTGGATCCATTAAAACACACTTGAGCTGTTTCCCCTCGTACACTCCGTTTGACCGGTGACAAGTTACCCTATTACTCCAAAAGAAGAGATAACTCTGTAAATTATTGAATTCCTGCTCTTTACTGTCCTCAAGATGGTCTCTGCTCTGCTGCAGGCTGCTGCCAAGATGGAGATTTTGTCTTTGACATTATCATTTTGACAGGCTCATTTTTATGAGGGTTTGGATCTGACACAGGGCCAGGAAATGAATTTTATCTGAGTCTTTTAACCAAAGAAGTTTTGACTGTTTCTTTGTCTTGAAGCGTATTCAGGGTGTCAACTGAATCTTAAGTAGTAGTCGTACAATATAGCAAAAAATCTTGGCCTTCAAGATGTACAATTCAGTCATAAAGTTTACTTTTTTAATTTCTTTTCTACCTGTGGCAACTGTACTACTATTTTATTTGTTTACTTTTTATGCAAGAAGTCATTTGATTCCATTATTAATTTGAAACTTGGCATCTTTAAATATATTCAGTGTTTTTAACCGCTTGTGGGGAAAGTGGGGGCTGCATGTATGTAAAAGTAAAACTAGCATTTTCTCAGTATCTAAAGTACTTTTTTCTTGCTTTTTTTCTGATCCATAAAGCTAAATTATGTGGCAGTTAATTACCAGAAACTAAGACTTCTCAGCTGTACTATTTCTCAATCAGTCATAAAACTTGTAAGCGAGTGCCTACTCCTCAACATAAAGCTGCAAAGAGCTCTTAACATTGATGTATTGATGCCTCTTTTGCTGTGTTTGTTTTTCAGAATTATCAGTTTCTGTATTAAATGATTTTACAGCTGTAAAACCAGATTATTATTCTCTCAGCTGCGAGGGATTAAACTGTTAGCATTGAACAGACCAATTACAGAGAAGTTGCCCTATGAACCAGCCATAGTGGACTGAACCCAGCAGAGCATCTCAGATGGAGAGAGAATACAGGTGTATCAGGGGTACTTATGGCACTTTTCCACTAGCACGCCTTGGCCCTACTCTACTTGGCCCTACTCGATTTGCAGCGTGTTTCCACTAGCCTGGTACCTCCTAAAACAAGCTAGTTTTAGTACCTACTCCACTCCGGTTCCAAGCGAGCTGAGTCAATACTAAAAGATTTCCTCTCCGACTGCCGGCTACTGATTGGTCAGACAATGTCATCATCGATGAGTCATGAGTGCGACGACCTAGCATGCTAGCGGTAGCTACCATTAGCTTACCCTCACACGTCTTTTCTTTGCAGCTCGATTGCTCTCGTCCTCGGCTTCATTCTGTTATATAGCTTCCAAAATCTCCCATGCTTCTCAGGGGGTATTTCTTCTTACCACCTTCAGCCTTCTTCTGCTTTCCTTTTTTACTCAGTTTGTGACAAAAAGCCACAGATTGTGTCGCGCTCAAAATGACGTCACCGCAGTGCCACTCAGCTGTTTACAGCGACACTGCACCCCGTTGGACAGGTGACTGAGGCTAATGGAAAAGCAGCACAAGGCGAGTAGAGTAGAGCCGGGTAGAGTAGAGTAGGGCTAATGGAAAAGGGCCAACAGTGGACTGAACCCAGCAGAGCGTCTCAGAAAGAGAGAGAATACAGCTGTATCAGGGGTACTTAGTGTGTTAAACTGTAAGGTTTTTGTTTTTAAGGTCTTTTCATTAAAGCTTAAACTTGTGAAGAATATTGACTTTACATTGAAAAATGTTCATTTTCTTTTATTCCTTAAACATGACTTTAACAGTTTTCACATCTGGTAGGAATACACACATGAAACAAACAATTAAAGGACATTTCCCCAATCATGTAATGGGAAGATGGGTATAAAACATTAGAAGTTGTGAAAGAAGGAACTTGCTAATAAGAGGGAAAGTAGGATGAGCTGTACAATGATGGAGGATAACGGGTCAGGTTAGAGTGTCAAAAATGCATCTATGAACCTGTTTTAATGCAAAAAGGTTATTTTTAGGTCTGAGTGGACGTTGAAGCAAACCTGCTTTAATAAAAACAACTCAAAATGTCCGTAAGAAATTATTTTCACAAGCAAAGGATGATCATGAGACCCAAGTCCTTCACCTGTGACCCTCATAAGCTGATCACTTCATCCCTGAGTTGATCAACACTTAAACCATTCTTTAGATATGGAATCATCTGAAGAATGGTTTGACAGTGGTATAATGTGAGGATATTTACATCCAGTATGGACAAACAGTCTGACAATCCAAACTTAGAATGCCACTAGCCTTTGCTGTCCCAGGTGCAGACACTTGGTTTCAAGGTGTAGCAGTCAAACAGAGCTGAGTTTTCAAACTTTCCTATCTGCTGTTTCTGCACACTGAGACTCGTAAATAAAAAATGAAACGCCTCAGAAAGCCTAACCTTTATTCAAATGCTTTGTTTTGTTTGTGCGTAGGAGGTTATGGGTGTTTGTTTCAACTCCTTTCAGCTCCGTACAAGCTCAGCCTCATGTTTCCCTCTCTTTTAACTCCCAGGGTGCAGTGTTCCTTGAAGGCATCACGGTGAAAGGCGTCACCCAGGTCACCACACAGCCCAAACTGGGAGAAATCCAAAGGCGGGTTCAGGAAATGGCCGAGTGGGACAAGTAAGAGCCTTCCTTTTCACTCTCCTCATAGCCCTCTGGGAAACTGTGCGTGTGTCTGAGCGCACACCTGTGGGTGTAGCGCGCTGTGTTAGGAGTGACTCATTTGTTGTAGAATCACCTGCTTTATTTTGAGATCTCGACACTCGAAGACAGGCAGCAGAGTCAGGAATAGATTTTTAGGAGAAAACGAGCAGCTGCTCCTTTGCTGTTGGATCTTGTCGCAGAAGAGGAAACAATCCTACCTGTTTTTTTCCACTTTCTGTTGTAAAATTCACTTTTTCACTTCTTATGGCTTCACGTACTATACAGTAAAATTAGTTCAGCCTTTTGTGGATGATCAGTTGCCAAAAACACCTAATGTATTAAATGAGCTACAAAAAATCTACTTGTTTAATTTAATGGACATTTTTATATTTTTAGGATTTTAGCAGAAAGTGAAACAAACATTTCAGCTCCAAAAATTATAATTTTCTGGCTATAATCTATGGTCTTCAGCCTTAAAGGGCTAAACATGCTTAAAACCCACCGGCCACTTTATTAGGCACACCTTTCTTGCACTGGTATTGGTTAATGAGATGCTGGAAACATGCCTGAGAGACTTTAGTCCATTGACATGATAACATCACGCAGCTATTCCAGATTTACTGCCTGATTGACCATGATGTAAATCTCCACCACATCTCAAAGGTGCTCTTCCAGACTGAGATCTGGTGATTGATGGTGCCACTGGAGTGCAGTGAATTCATTGTCATGTTCAAGAAACCACTTGGAAATGATTTGTGACATGGTGTCATGCCCTGCTGGAAGAAGATATTAGAAGACAGACATTTATAGAGGAATGAACACGGTCAGCAGCAATACTCTGGTAAACTGAGGTATTTAAATGAAGCCCACTTGGTTCTTAGATAAATGTCCCCACACGACACCACAGCTATCAGCCTGAACTATTGATGCACGGTGGGGTGTGGAATGAATCCATGCTTTCATGGTGTTTTCTGACCTTGCCATCTGAATATTGACAGATATTAATAGTAATAATAATACATTTTTATTTAAGGGCGCCTTTCACGACACTAAAGGTCACCTTACAAAAGATAAATAGTGCATTAAAACAGGCATAAAAAGAGGTATAAAAAACAAACAAAACAACACAATTGACAGTGCTAAAGATCAGAGGGAGTAGGAAAGCCGGAGCACATGGATTTTGAGTCTTGTTTTAAAGAGGGGTAAGGACTCTGAGTTGCGGAGGTCAGGGGGGGAGTGAGTTCCATAACTGGGGAGCCTGATCAGACCAAGGATCATATTTCCAATCTTCTCTTGTTATATTTTGGTGAACCCGTACAAATTGTGGTCTCAGTTTACTTTTCTCAGTTGGCAGGAGTCGCACTCGTTGTATTCAAGATTCAGAAATGTTCCTTGACACACTTTGGGTGCAAATAGGTCCATCATCTTGAACCACCATTCTCCTTTGACTGCTAGCATCAACAAAGCATTTTCACCCTGAGAACTGCTGCTCACTGGATGTCATCTCTTATTCAGACCATTCTTTGTCAACCCTGGAGATGGTTGTGTGTGAAAATCTCAGTATATTATCAGTTTTTATAAAACTGAGATGTGTCTTTTTAATCTTTTTTTCCCATTTTGATGCTTCATGTAGGCTTCAGCAAACATTGTCTACATGCCCAAATGCATTGAGTGTCTGCCATGTGATTGGCTGATGAACTAATTGTACCGGCTATCAGTTAGTATTGGATAATGAAACAAGGTCTTTCTGTACATATGAACCAACAGACAGGAATGCATAGGCAGAAGCCAGTACAGGAGAAATATTCTAAGTATAAGAAATTCTGTCAAGAGAGACTGCACTTCAGTGCTTTTTTTTAAACTGTCTTTTATTTATGTATTTTTTTCATAAAAACAACAGTCAATACAACACAGGGGACAATATTTCCACTTCATAGGCTTTACATAGATCCTCCCTCCTTCTGTCTTTTGACAGCAAAGCCTCTCAGTGTCTAGTGCGGCCTTTTTTTATTTCTGTATGCTGTCCATTTTTTCCATTTGTCCTTTTTCTGGCTGTGTTGCAGTCGTATAATATTTAGTCAGTTTTTCCATCAGATAATTCTCTTATAACCTGTGTCTATTACAGTTGAGGGATCAGTTTGATACCACTTCCTTTTTATTGTTTTTTACAAGCCACTGTAAGAATATAAACTTGGTATTTATCTTTCCCGTCCACATATTTTTCTGAGAAGTTTCCAAGAGAAAGTATGGATGCCCTCAAAGACAAACTGTATCCCTATATTTTTGTTATTTCTATGTTTATTCCTAGTAAATCAAGGTTTTTTGAACATTTCCAAAATACATGGCTAGGATTACCATTTATTCATCCACAGTCTCACCAACATAGATAGATTGGTTCAAATATTGACCTCTGATTTAAGATTTTTCCATGAGAACTTTCCATCTCTGAGAGCCAGTGGTTGTTTGGTGGTTTTCTCACATCTCATTCAGTGCTTTAACTGGAGAGGTGTGTTCGTGTAGCACATCTGTCCGTCTCTTTGCTGGTCCTTCTAAAAGGACAAAAATAAGGTGGCCTGTTTAAATATTTTTTAGGAGTGGAAATGTTGTTTTAGAGTTAAAGGTGTAGTCAGTGATGTGGGAAAAAAAGAGTGGAGGGGTTGTTCATAAACTAATTTAGACCCGCCTCTCCCTTTATACCTCACCCCTGGCTCCACCCCCGTAAACTGATGGACATGCATCCTCATGGAAACGGCTGTAGAAACTGCGTAGCTGACCAACGTAGCTAAGGTAACCCTGACTCGTCAGACAACTCGACTGCCATTATTGAAAACATCACAACAACAGTACATTCTGGCAGATTAGACAATAAGATGAATGCCCGACGGCTGTTACTGTTATGTGAAGCACCACAAAGCTAATGTTGGTTACCTATCCAGCACGAAGACGGTGACATCAGCGTCCGTTTTCAGGTCTTTCAATTGGCGGAGTTCCCTCCACCATCGGAAAGCAACACCAATGTTGACTCGGGTCATTCATGGTCACAGCCCTTCTTTTGGAGACCTTTTTCTTCTGGGCTGTTTTTCAGCCATTGCTACTGCACATATTGTATCTCTCTCTTAAGCTAACTGTGCACGCTACACAACCTACGACTTCCTCTCCCCCCTCTGTCTGATCTGCGCATGAGTATGATTGCCCCCTGGATGTGGGGGGGGGTGTACCCTGTTTTGGTGACTTGGCCCGAGCCCCAGTATTTATCTGCTGAAATTCAGAGCCAAGGCTGTGTATTGAAACCAGACTTTTATTTCAACATGCTGTCAGTGGTGACATCTTGTGGATGGAGAGGAGAAATACAGTGATTTTGACAAATAGTGCGTTAGATTAGAAGATTAGAAGATCGCTGACTACACCTTTAAGACTGAGCCATTGTGTATGTCTCAGTATGTGAAAGGTATGAAATTGATAGCTTCCAGAGCTCAGTTTCTTGAGGGCCAGCAGTTAAATGAATGTCCCTGTGAAACAATCATAACAGCTACAGTACCTGTGTGTTTGTCCCTTTGCAGGTCTGGTTTTCCTGGCGCTCAGCCTGTATCCATGGACCTGCAAAATCTTCGTTTTTTGGAGAAGAATCCGTACAAAGTCAGCTGGAAAGCAGACGGCACTCGGTGAGTCTATTGTTCTCAGTTCTGTTACAATAATGAGTCTTGATTGTCTCCCATCAATAGAAGTATAGTTCTTTGTGTCTCTGACTGGCCTGATTGGCTCCTTCTCTCATTGATTAAGCTCCTTTCTAAAAGTCGATGAGTTCACTGAGAGTTTGTCGCCATGGGAGTTGTCTGTGTTCTCTGTGAATCAGAGGTGTTAATTTACCTCTCTGACCTTCTGGAGAAGACTGAGTGTAAGACTGGAAATACATCTAGCACTTAGTGTTAAAAAAGGAGATGTTTCATAGTTTCAGTGGTGAATGCATCAGTCAGTTATGTTTAACTGACAAAATCTTAACAAATCAGTGATCAGTGACACCAGGCCCTCCTGGCGGCAACAGTTGTATAACCTTTAATTACTTCACTAAGTTGATTATAATAATCTTTTCTCTGAACTCAATATGATTAGACATATTTTAAATGATCAGTGCGCACATTTGTGTTTCTAACAGTGAAAGACGATGGTTTATTTCAGATTGTCTGTGAGGTATGAGGGGAAATCAGGAAATGTGCCCCCAGTTCCCCTTATTTAGGTTCTACATTCGGTAGTCTTGCAGCCACTTGGGAACAAAAGCTGCATCTGGTTTCGTTCTGCTCAGCTAGTTCAGCTCAAATAATTAGGGCTGGGACGATGTGCTTTTCTCCCGTTTCGATTTTTTACGATTTTTTATTGTGTCGATCTGATTTAAGTTGCGATTCTACGATATGGCTGATTTTTGCAATCTTTAGTTAGCATTTTTAACACCAGCGAAAAAGTTGAACAATGATGTTGCCTACAGACTATATCAGGAAAAATACACATCACATGTGAGTCCATTTTTAGGATTTATTCAGCAATATATTTTAACCAGCTGTTTACACCCTCTCTTCAAAAGCCTGGATTGCATTTAAAAGTGGCTTATTAACCCGCCGTGTATTATGACCTTGTGTGCTGCCCTACTGCACTCCTCAACTGACTCCTCGTCCACATCTCCCCTCATCCAGCTGGGCAAACTCTGGGACATACTGTCAGCAATCACAGGGGCAGACTACATGGACATTATCCTGATAGTATCAGGGTTGCATGTGTGAAATGGGTCATTTTTAGTCAACTAGAGACTTTGTACGCTTGACCAAAAACATTGTTATTGGCAGTCATGAGTTCAAAAACATCAGCACATTGGAAACTTACAAAAACAAATATTTTGCTTCTCTACTTGTGCCATATTCCCATCAAAGTATCTACAGAAATCTCTCTTGGTTCTCCCAGTTAAAATCCAAAACATGCAAATGTTTTATATCCCTTAAAATTATCCTTGGAGTGTCCTTAGCTGTTACAAAGCTGTGGTCAGAAAGCAGTATATTCATGTAGGGATGGGAATCGAAAACCACTTTTAGTTGAGAATCATTAACAATGTCAACAGCTCCATCTAGGCCTGTCCCGATAACAAATTTTGCTGGACGATAATTGTCCCAAAAATTATTGCCGATAAACGATATTATTGTCAATGTTATTTTGAAACCTAAGTTTTTCATTAATGTAATTATATGTCGTAATAAAGTGAGTACACCATGTCAAAAACAATGAACTTTAATTTCTTACGAGTATTTAACTGTAATTGGAAGGATAAGAGCTTTTAAATTCACCTATAAAACCGATGCGCCCGGGTGGTCAGAAAGATGGATGTAGTGAGCCATCTGCTCATCCAGCCTGCTTGGTAGAAAGAGAGGAGGAAAACAAACAAGCGTGCATGTCAATTTATTGAGGCTGGCAAACTTACCAAGGACACTTTTATTTATCGTTCGGTTCATTGATTTATTGATTATCGCGACAGGCCTAGCTCCATCAAAGTTTTGATGTCTTGAGTCTTTTTGCTCATCAATTCCCTTATCAGTTGCTTCCACTGACATGGTTCAGAAGGGTCAGAATTGTTTGCTTTGTTGCCACTAAAAATCTACAGGCCAACATTTGCAGGAATCAGTAAGGTAATTGTTAATGAATTGGATCAATTAGCGGGATCGTTAATAGCATTGGTATTGATAAAATCTTGTCAATTCCCATCCCTATATCTTCGTGAGCTGTCTGTTTTTTCACCTTTTTCAGGCGAGTCCACAAAGATGTTAAAAGAGATTTGGTATTATAACAAAACAATCCTTGTGCCATGCGTGAGTAATGAAAGGTTCTCAGATTATGGACGTCACATACTACGTCAAGTGCTCAGTGCAGAATTATAGATCTAATGTTCTCCGATCAAAGTCTTTTTAAACAACCACAAACTAAACAACCAGACTGAGTTCAGTGCAGAATAAGAATTACAGCAGAGCACTTTGTCTTTCCTGTCACATTTCAGGCTACATTTGTTAATTTCCCCGGTTTTATGGCTCTATTAGCAGAAGATAGTGTTGAGAAGCACAAAATGGATTTTAGTATTCTCGGAGTCTGCTGCGAGCCTCTGTGTCTCTCAAAATGTGCAGTGTGCTGGTGAATATTTAATGACTGTAGTCAATTCAGATTTTTACATGTCGGTGCTTTAATTTCCTGTTAAGAGTGGAAATGGCAGAGTGCAGATTAGGCTCCAAGGATGCTGCTGAAGTGTGTGATGGACTGCAAACGCCCTGGAAGTGTGTCTAGAAAGTTTGTCTCTCTAGTTTTATGTAAAGAATGATGATGAAGTTTTTGCTCTCCAGCCTGGAGCTCCTGCCCTTTTCTCCAGTCAACAAACACAAAGGCAGAGACGCACACAGCATGCCCGCGATGAGTCATCACACAACCGCAAGATGTGTACTACGTCGAGGCTGTGATGCTTCCCTTAAATATTCAACAGCGAGCAGCAGAAAAGCGTATCTGATGGTGTTAATAAAACAAAATAGAAAACCCAGAAGACATGATTGTACTCAGATGGTGTAACATCTAAAATTCTGAGGATTGAAGCACCGTTAGCAAATAAAAAAACGTAGTGTGTTTGTGTGTGGCAAAGAACACCTCGCTCCATTTCTCAGTCAGTCATGATCAAAATATTGCAGATGTACCAGAGATAGGAAGGTTGCCTTTGTTGGAAAGCAAAAGAAAACATAATTCCTCTTAGTTCAATTAAGATTCAGTGCCATCATTACCAGATTTTCCATAAATATCTGGTTTAAGGGCTTAGCAACGGTAAAGCAAGCAACAGAAGCTCAGCCTACTAGAAATGATGGTGTGTAGATAAAGACTCTGTTTATACAGTGCATTAACACTAATTAACATCTGTTTGAGGCATTTGGGTACCAGCATTTAACCACCAGCATCTGTCATATTATTATACCACTAAAACTGCTTATATTCAGTTTGGGAAGCAAGAAAATAAACTTGACCAAAGTAATACTTTAATACATTTTTTCACAGCATTAAAGCTAGGGTCGGTAATTATGGGAAACTAGCATGTATTTGAATGTAGCATCTCCTCAGGGCTCCGCCTAGCCCCTCCAAAAGGACACCCCCCGCTCACATGCATGAGCGCCACTGATTCAACTCCAAACCCTCAGCACAACGTTTATGTTTTACACTACACCAAGTCATGTCTCAGTCAGATGTAAGAAAACACCAAAACATTATCATCGGCCATGAGCACTGAATCAGGTCACGGCAGTGCATGGCAGTGAAATGTACACGCAGGAGGCGGGCAGAACAGCGATGGGATTTGATTGGTTTAAATGTGGGCTACAAAAGTTTTGTTTGTTGGTGTTTTGCCTGTTTGACTCTTGCTGTGGATAACGGATATTTTTCGCTCTATTTTAAGAACACATTATGAATTGATTGACATCGAGCCATAAAGATAATTTTAACCAGTATTACAAAAAATGTTTCTAAATCAGATTACCAACCTTAGCTTTAACATAAGCAGTATTAGCAGCCTTACTCCCCACCCATGCACTGCCTGTCTATAGCATGGGCTAGCATATCTCCATCTTTACAAATGTGCACAGTGTTCACAGATTAAATGCACATTTTCCAAATGTGTAAAGAGTGATGTTATTTACACTTGAATATCATCCAGGCCCATTAATCTTGTCTAAAAATATGCTCCCTTCAAGGAGACATGTGTCTATTCTGTCTTGCATCCTGTGTAAGATTCTTTTATATGCAGCTATTGTGCTCAGTTCAGTCACTCGGCTGGGAAAAGGAGGTTCTCCATGTTTTGTCTAGTTCGTTACTTCTGCCAAGGAGGTTATGTTATTGCCGGCATCTCTTTGTTTGTCTGTTTCTCTGTTAGCAACATAACTCAAAAAGTTATGGATGGATTTCAATGAAATTTTCACGATAGGTTTGGGACAAGGAACAAATGATTAGATTTCAAAAGTGATCCGGATCACCGTCTGGATCAGGGAATATTCTAAAGGATTCTTTAACAACAACAACAACACCAATTTTGGCATTTGTGCATATTAATCCACCAAAAATAGTCAGAGCATTTGGAAATAAAAATACAGGACAAATCTCTAACAGGTTCTACAAGATATCATAGACTGATCTGGATCCAGGTAAAATTCCGGATTCTCTGATCCAGACAAGAAATATTTAGATATCCTTTCTTTGGAGCTAGATCCAGAAGAAAACCACTATGACTAAAATGCGATTTTCGTGAATAACTACTGAACTAAAATAGATATCATTGTGAATCCAATTGCTAATGGTATGTTTTCATGGTCAAGGAATCTACATATTTAGATGAAATAAAGGTAGGGCTAATATATATGTTGAAAATCCCAATATGGGGGAGGACTGTGGCGCTGGCGGAGGTATGTGTTCTCTAAGCGCTTTCCTACTTGGAATGGTCATGACATCAGTCTGTATCCAGTAGGTTGCTGGTTTTGAAAAGGCAGATAAGATTTTATTGTCTCCCAAAATCCATAGCTTAGGACAGAACACCAGTTAATAACACTGACAATAAAGCAATGAATCTTTATCCAATAATGCCTCTCCATGGGACAAGAGCACAGTACATGTAATAATGAACCTTCATCAACACCACATTAGTATGTGTTATTGTATCTGGATCACTTTCTTTATTGAATCAAAAGCTACAACAACACTACAAACTTGTCAATAGAAAATACATTTTAGCTCCCCTTCCTACAAGTTTTGCTTTGAGTTTCTTTTAAGAAGTTGCTCATGTTCTGTCCCTTATCCCACATACTACATCATGTGATAGGCCCATAATGAGTGTGTTTGACTGTATGTTTGTAAACTCACCTGCCTGTCATGCTTTTCAAGGGTTCTGCCCTTGAAAAGCAAAGTTCCCGAAACTTTCTATTTGCTCTTTTCCTGATGGACTGGTGCAATATATTGAAAGGTTCATCCACTGCGTGAGTTTAACTAACAGACAGGGACAAACAGAAACCGCAGCGCAAGAGCTGAAAAATGAACAAACCAGAACAAAAAACAAACAAAACATAAAGCACAATTTAAAGCAAAGAACCCCCACAAACAGCCTGATTTTTCCCTGTCAGTTGTTTTTGGACCATTGAGACAAAAGCTTTCATATGTCTGTGTGGAGCTGTGAGTCAACACTTCTTCACATTCAAAAAAGTCTTTAAATTCCTAAAGGTTTTGACTCCAAAACAGAAAGTCAGGCTAGTTTTTGCTCCCTGTTGTTCACAAACAATCTCTAAAGCTCCATGTCAGCATATTTAGTTGGCAGATATTTGATTCGCTGTACCGACAATTGTCTTGGTATTGGCTTTGTCATCATACTGCAAGTCTCCAGGTGCTGTCTGCTCTAATTTTTCGTACTGATTTTTTTTCAAACAACAGCATCTTATTCTGTCTTCTCCATTGTTCCTCCTGGAAAATGACACACCAGGGTATGCAGTATGGTTGACAAAGGCAATAGAAATGCTTCAAGAGGCTGGGTGCAGTTTATGTGCTGGAGAGGACGTTCTCTCATTGTTTCCTGTCTGTGGACTGCATGCAGGTAATCAGGTTGTGCTCTCGTTCTCGGAGAAAGCCTCCATCTATAGGCACATGGCACAGAGAGCAAAGGAGACTTTTTTTCAGCGTGTGAGGGGACGGCCTGTTCTGGCTCGTCGGATATTACTTTATTCCGCTGAACTGAGAAATCGATCACAGCTGCCACACTTGTGCTTCACCTGAGCCACTCTGCTGTTAAATTCGTCCTGCAGTTAAAAAATGCCACATCTCTCATAGGAGTTTGTCTTTTGTGTGAAATTGAATTCACACAAAAGAGATGATGATTATGACGACAGGGGGCTGTGGGGGGAAATATGCTGATCGACTCCTCAGGTATGTGTCTTTATTAAATTCTACAAAAGCTCAGACAGTGGTGAAAACACCAAGTACTTTTGGGAAGAGTGGATTAAGATAAACACTGAAATTGGGCAGATTCTACTTAGAATCACAATTTCCTTTCTTTTTCAGGTGGAAATCTCTGTGATGATAAAAAATAATTGATTTGAAAGACAGCTGCATGTTATTGATCTTAATAAATCTCTGCAAACAAAACAATATGGAGTCATCACAAGACCAGAACATGAACTTTGATATATTTCTGGTAAGATGTAAATGCTATTTATACCTGTTTAATGCCAAGGCAACGAAATAGGAGCCTTGTGTCCATTTCAGACTAAAGATTTGTGACTAAACTGCAGTTTACAAAAATCTAGCTAGCTTTCCAAATCCCCAGCAGCTGGTTTTAAAAGGTCGTACGTATCCCAATACTGAAGCTAGAATATAATATACATGCGTATAATATTTTGCTGTATATGTTGAGCACTGGTCTGGTCTGAACTGGGCTTATGTCATTCAGTATTAACTTAATCTTTGTTAAGATAATCAAAAGGATACAATTCTGGATCGTTATGTGTTGTCTGTCCATGTGCAGAACTCCTTCGCTGGTATTGCAAGGAAAGCTGGATAATATAGTGGCATAGGCTTGAAAAACATTGGCATGAGTTTACAAATAACTACAATTACCTGTTGACGTAAAGGGGGACAGAACCCTCAGAGCACCCGAGGAGAAATGAATGGGATTTGCCATGATAAACTTCAGTGTTTTGTGACGTCAATCACTATCAGATCCAGATGACATTGGATGAGTAATAGGCCTGTCACGATAATCCATAAATCAATTAACCACACGATAAATAAAAACGTCCTCGGTAAGTTTGCGGGCCTCGATAAATTGACGTGCATGCATGTTTGTTTCCCTCCTCTCTTTCTACCAAACAGGCTTGATGAGCAGATGGCTCACTCCGCTCATCTTTCTTAACGCCTGGACGCATTGGTACTATAGTGGAATGATCAGGTTTAGGGTTAGTGATCCATCAGTCATTCATTCAATCTTTGAGGGGGGAGGCGGGGCTGCTCGCGCATACACACACAGAGCTGAAGTGAGCATCGTGAGGAGTAACGAGGAAACAAACACTAACATGAATGATGGCATGAAAGCGATGGTTACTAAGTTGAATGCCTCAGCCCAAGTGCAGGGAATATTTTGGTTTTAATCAGAATGAACAAGGTGTGAGCCCATGAACACTGAGAAGCCAACATGTCATATCTGTTTGAAAGTAGTGGCGACTTTTCCCAAAAAAGAGTCCATTTCGTTTTCATAGTTTTTTTTTTCTCTTTTTGTGTTTGTTTAATTTATTATATTGTTTAATTTATTTTATTTAAAAGCTCTTGACCTAAGACATTAAAGTTCATTGCTTTTGATATTCTGTACTCACTTAATTACGACATATTATTACATTAATGAAAAGATGTTTCCAAATAATATTGACAATAATGAATACAGATAATCGTTTATTGGCAATTGTAATTTGGACAATTATCGTCCAGCTAAATTTGGTATTGTGACAGGCCTAATGAGTTATAATATGTAATTAGCATGTAAATTTTGAAGCAAATCCATCAAATATTGTCAGGTATGATCTTTTAAAAGTTGACTGAATGTAAAGTTATTGAATTTTAATATAGGGATCACCACCAAAATGTAATGGCTTCTTTCTTGGACCAAACCTCTGCTAAAATTTTCATGTAAATCCACCCAGTTGTTTTTTGCGTCATCTTGTTAACAGACAGACAAACACACAGACAAACCCTGGAAAAGGAGATAAAAATTGAAGGTGAACTTGAATGCAAGCAAAAGAGAGAATGAAGTGATTTTGCTCTTGTTTGGTTGGATTTTTGGCAAGTTCGGATGCATTTTTTTTTGTATGAAAACATTAAAAAGTTTATTTTGCATAATAGCCTTGGTTTTTGCCCAGCTTTAATTGTGGGGAGTTTTCTGAAATTGGAGGAATTTCAGAGCAGAGCACAGGATTAATGTGTTCTTGTGTTGAGTACATTTTCAGAGAGATTTCCTGATTGCAGTGGTGCAGTGGGATCTTCATTTGTCATTCTCGGCATGTCCTGCAGAGACTGTGCCGGGAATTTGATTTAATCTGCAACTCTCTCACCAGTGGGGTTATTAAACACTTTGATTTTTTTTTTCTTGGTATTTCCAATAGGTCTCCTCAAGGTGGTCCTGAAAGATTGTCCCCTTTATGTATTTCAGAGGTTCTCATCTGAGTCTTGCATATTTTAAGTCCCACTTGGTCTTCTTTATCAGTCTGGGTAAGAAAGGAGAATTTTCAAACCCAATGTGTCTGAAATTTAAGCGAGTTTTCTTTTTTAATTGCTGCTGCACACAAACCATTGTTGATGCAAGAACAAGGTTAATGTGTTCCTCTCAGCGTCTACTGCTCAGAAAAATTCTCTCTTGGTACCAAAACACACGGTAAGGCGTCATGTCCCTGACAAATGAACTGCTTTGCATGTATTTTAACACATTTTTTATTTTTGAAAAACACATTAGGTCTTGGTACGAAGCAGTTAAGGGTATGCTTATTGTGCATTTAGGAATGTAATGATGTAATGATTACAATGAAAACATGCGATAACATGTCTGGCAGTATTACCGTTTCCTATTTACTCAACTCAACTCAACTCATCTTTATTTATAAAGCACTTTAAAAACAACCACAGTTGAAACAAAGTGCTGTACACAAATAGACAAAACAAAACAGACAAAAATTAATTAAAAACAATGTATAAAATAAAGCTGATATAAATACTAAAACAATTGTTTCAATGTTTTTAAAAACTAATTTAAAAACAGTAGAAACAACAAATAAAAGCAGACCATAAAACCATAAAACACCAAAACAGGAGCCGAGTCTCAAGCAGGGTCAAAAGCCAAGGAATAAAAATGAGTTTTAAGACGAGTTTTAAAAGTGGACAGTGAGGAGCATTGTCTGATGTGGACAGGAAGCTCGTTCCATAATTTGGGGGCCGCCACAGAAAAAGCTCTATCCCCTCTGAGCTTCCGTTTGGACCTCGGAACCTCCAGGAGCAGCTGATCAGCTGACCTGAGGCACCGAACAGGAGTGTAGGGGTGAGGAAGCTCAGAGAGGTAAGATGGGGCCAGACCATTTAAAGATTTAAAAACAAATAAAATTTACTTCCAGTCAAAACCGTGTTTGATTAGCTCGCTTTGTCAATAAGTCATGGTGAAACTGTTCAAAGCCTGGAAACTGGCAGTGGTTACAAAAAGTATAAAATTGCTACTAATGTTCTTGGAAAAAGGACTGCAAAATCTGTGGATCTGCCAATAGGGGGGCAAGATAGCCTGTGTTTTTTTAATCATATTGTTATGGATCTTCTGTCAGAGCTTGATTGCTCTCTGCACCTGATAAGAAGTATTGAACTGGGATAAAAACCCTGCAGTCTAATGCTGTTTTTTGCAGCACTCCTGACTGACCCAGGATCTATTGTGTCAACGGTTTTACAAATTTGCAGTGCAATATGCATTTACGGAAGTGCTGATAAACTTGTCAACAACGCAAAGCAGCTGTTTAGGAGTAAAAGTTGGAGTCTCCCATAAATAATGTCAATGGATTATTTATCTTCAATTTTGGATGTTGAATAATATATTTTGTGCTTTTGACCATTGATCCCCTTACTGTTGTCTATCAGTAAACATAGTGAATATTGCACTGAAGGAAATCAGCACTATGCAGCTGCCTAAAAGGGCAGCTGCCCCTTTAGGCAGTATATACCATCTACTGCCTGATGAGGCCACTTTAGTGGGAAGGCCCTCTGAACAGAGAACCTTTTGGCCATCTTGATCAGTTGTGATAGAAAACCACACTGGCAAAGCTTCATATATTGTTCCCCACCCCCAGTTTGCAGCTAGGATAGAGTATTATACCCCTTTCCCACTGCCTGTAAAGCCTGTCTTAACAAAGTGCTCCTGTTCACAGTGGAAAAGGGCCTAAGAGTGCGTTCACACCGGACGCTACTTGTACTACCTCAGCGATCACTTTCCATGCAAAGTCAATGTACAGAATGTAAAGTAAAAAAAAGTTGGTCTTTTCAGATGATATCGTGGCTGTGCGGCAACAGCCAAACAGCGGTGTGTGCGTGTGTGACGGTGCCCGTGACAGACAGTTTTTCATCCGGACAACAGAGGAACAATTTATGTTCTTGTGGGAAACATTAGTCAGTGAGGACATTATTTCCGCCTAGACGAACCACGGGAAACTCACAGGTAATGCTGCTGCAGGGCAGCTGCAGTGTTTTGTGGTTGATAAGTGAATGAAAAGGATACAGCTGGAATAATGTCGGCTTATACATCCTATTGTACGAAATATGATATGATCGCGGTGAAACTTGAGCGGTCGTGACGCCACCGAGCGACGACTGAGGGCAACGGTGACCAAAATGAGGTATTTATGGACGCGCGACGATACATCAGTGGGTGACGCGATTTTGGTAGCTGGGTCGCTTGCGGTGTGAATGCAGCTTAAGGGTCATTTAAACCCGACTAACCCTGCAAGGGACAATGGTTTATATCAGCTCGCCTCCAATTGGCTCCAGTTTGAACATCATACCATGATTACAGGATGACATTGATGTAGCACGTCATAATATCGAGCCTGTAACTTGTGCAGAGGGACTTCATCCCTGCAAAAAAATTCATCTGCCTTTGTATCATCAACACTCGAATGTTGTTTGTACATTTTTAAAGAGGGAAAAAAAGTACAGAGTACAGAAAACAGTTGAACAATGTGTCCATGGCTTCCATGTTCCTTTCCATGTTTTGGCGTGCTGATGACATCAGCTTGAAGCACCAGAAAAAAAAAAGCCATGCACCTTGTCTGCTAGTGATTAGACCCAGGGCTGCTGGTGGTGGGAAAGGAGTCACTTGCTGATTGTTAGCAGGTTAATCCAGGTTTAAAAAACCTGCATTAGCTTGGGGTGCAGTAGCCCCGAAAATCTTGTTCAATTATAAATATGTAGGGGGGTGTACATTGTGTGGTCATTGAAAATGTGTTCTGATTGCATTTTTATCCTTTTTCTTCTGAAATGAAAACGGGTCCCACAGACCCAAACATCATACAGGTTAAGTTTATAAGACACCTCTTCTTCTACTACAGTATGTGCTCTTATCAGATAGTTACTTTGGACCTTTCTTCTGTTAGATATGTTACCAAGAAGCTAGGCAGTTGTATATCAAAGAGAAGAACTACAAATCCCTCTTCACATTTTTACCAGCTCTATGCTTTGTTTTAGACTTTCCTAAGTCATATTGTATTGGTTTGCACCGCATTGAGTCGTGACGTGAAATCTTGCCACAGGAGCCAGAGCTCACGAAAAGGGCAATTTGAATGTGACAGGCATTAAAAAAGAGATGATGAGTATACATTGTAACCCTATTTCAAAAAGTTCTGTATAAAGTCTTTCATATTCCAGGCCCACTAAGTCCAGCAGCTCTCCGTCATTAATTTGATTGAATATATCTGCTCCAGCATGGCTGACTTTTAAATGAGTTGTTTCCTTTTTTGCGTCATTGTTATGAAGGAAAAGGTTAATGTCTTCCTTTCAGCATCTATTGCTCTGACAGACTTCCTCTCAGCCTCATAATGGGAAAGCATTAATGTGTCTGACAGATAGACCACCTTGCTTTGTAGAACAATGGCAGGCAGTGTTGTGACAAAACACTAATGCTGCCCTCCTTACCTGAACACATAAATACCTTTCTCCCCTGATGTAATTACTGCCAATGTGACAAAACTCTCACCGCCTATCTTCTAAAAACATTGCCAAAAATGTGCCTGTGAAAGGACAGCGAAATATGTGGATATGTCCAGAGGGGAAGCACAGCCTGAGTTTTCTTTTTAATCATCTCGTCGTGGATCTTCTGTCAGGGCTCGATTGGTCTGTGCCCCAGAGATGAAGCGCAGGATTAGGAAGAAGAAGAGTCCAATTACACCCTCTGGACTTTAAACAAACAACCCTGCTAAACTTGGCTTGATCAGAGTAACTGGGCTAGAAGAAGACTTTCTTAATGTTCTCTTTTCTTCCTCCAAAAATTGCTTCGGTAAGTCATTTGAAAGCAGCATCGTTAATTCAGTGTCTGCTTTAAAATTGCAGAGTTCATACTTGGAGTTGGTTATAGGCACAGCATTGTTCCTTTTTTTTCACAGTCTTGTGTTGATGATTTAGGTAATTCATGATACCTTGACTCTGCTTACAAGGGCATGTAACCAGGCTGCAAGGACAATGACTGACATCCTTAAAAGGAAAAATAAGTAAATATGCAAAACAAGCTTGTAGGAAGCTTTAAAAAAATGATTTTACGAGCTTTTATGTATTTGTTTCAAACAAATAATGATGCATAATTTAATGACCCCGTCACAACATCACAACTAATTTAAAGAGACTGTGAGGAGTTTCTAAGTAATTACAAAAAAGTCTCACTTTTAGATATATGCCTGATCGAAGTACACACTTTAAGATGAGTTTTATAGCATCAAAATAGGTTATCTATAAATGCTATTCCTTAGCCTTCCGGTCGGGTCGGACAGGGCTAAACTGGCCTGGATACTCAACTTCGGGAACAAGACAAAACTAGAGCAAATTTATATTATTTGGACACGTCTTAGAGCACCGGGCTGTAAGTAGTGATATATAGCCGGCTACAACTATGATAAAAAGTTTTCCAAAAATTGCTTGTTGTCACACATCAAAACTATGGCTACATTACTAGAAAGAGATACATCACCTCGTCGCTTTGCATCCTATAAGTTGTTGAAAAAAGAAGTTGTAAAGCAATGCAGAGTTCTGAGGAAGGTCCGAGCTACATTTATCACAACAAACACACGCTTTGGCTTGGGTCACGTCTTTTGGTGCGTTCCAGTTGTAGTCAGAAGTAGAAATTTCCGAGTTCCGAGTAGGAAACTGCAACTGGAACGCCCCCTGAAGTCGGAATTTCCTACTGGGAACTCGGTGAAACCTCGCCACCCCCGAGTTGTCAATCGAAGATGGATGCCCCCAGTGTGAACAGTTATTTAGCTCCTGTAATAATCAATTTATTTGCACTTCTGACTGGGGTGTGTCGCTCTAGATCAGCTGTATACATAGTACTGTTAGACTTCTATTTACAAAAATGCTGCCATAGTGATAATCACATTCTTCATGTGATATTTGTGAACAACAACGCAGAACAACAGCTAACAACAGCTAACAATAGCCTGGTAGATCGGCATGTTTTTTTCCGACTTCAACTGGAACGCCGATAAGTCGGAGGTGATGTCACTCCCATTTCCGAGGTTACTGGAACACGGCATTACGACAGTCGTGTGCTCATGGGTAGCAGAGTCTTTATTTCGCCGGTAATAGATTCTCCTCATAGCACCTTTAAGTAAGAAACAATGATTGTGTACCACTTCTTAAGGCAGAAATATTTCACCTGTGCAAATGTGTCCTCAGTAAAGTACTTACCATATTATATCTTAATACTACATTTCTACATTTCAGGAGAAACCGCTATCAAATGGGAATCAAGTAATTACCCTACCATTACTTGTAAAAGGTGCTGCATTTGTTTTTTAGGTTGAATCATGTTTGGTAGATTCTGTCATGTTTTGTCATGTTTGCATTTTTTAATTCTTGGAAAGGACTCTTGGGCCACTCTGAGTAAAGTGGAGGGCCACCTATGGCTCCTGGGCCACCTTTTACCCACCCCTGTTTCATACTGTTATCAGAGAAGTTGTCTGCCCATTGATTCTTTGTTTGAAAACTTTCAATACCTCTAATAGGGACATTGTTACCAAACATCCTGCAAATGTAAGTTTTTTTTCCCGATTGTGTAACATTTTCATTTTCTTTGTGAAGCAGCAGGGGGACCGGAGTAAACTAAAAGTCTTTTTCCACATTTGCTGGACAGGCTCGTATTCAGCTGCTGTTATAGGACGGTTTGTATCCGTGTTTTGTGCCTTCAGGTTTTTTTTGTCAGACACCTTCACAGAGTAGAGAAAGGGCAGAAGTATTTTCCTGCTCTCTCTCTTTAATCTGGGTTTTTTTATAGCTCGCATAGCATCATTTTTCCAAATAGCTTCTAACTTTTAGGAGCCCACGTGCTTGTTTAGGTTTTATTTACCCTTTAGTGTTTTTTACATGTGTCCTCTGTGTGCTAAAGTTAATTGATGCACAACACTATTACCCCATTCAGACTGGCCAAAAACCCGTTTAAACCTGGTACCAATCGGCTCCTGTCGGCAGTTTGAAAGGGTTTTATCGGCATTTCAACCCGGGTCGACTAACTCTGCAAGTGACTTGTGTTTTTATCTGCTTGCCCCCCATCGGCTTCGACCACTACTTTACGGATGACATCTGCATAATGTGCTCACGGTATAATATCACAACCGCCCCCTTGTCTGTAACTTACGCAACTCTTTGCCGTCTCAGCAACTAATTCCATCCTTTGTATCATCAGTGATGAGTTTGTACATTTTTAAAGAGGGACAAAAGCTTAAGGTACAGAAAACCGTGTCCACGTCTTCCATGCTCCTTTCCATTGCTTACATGGCTGTGCTTCGTCGCACTTATGATGTCATCAGCGTGATGCGCCAGAGGAAAAAAAACAGCCATGCAGCTCGTCTGCTGCTGGTTTGAACTAGGACTGCTGTCAGTGGGAATGGATTCACTTGCTGATGGTTAGCGGGTTAACCCATGTTGGAAAAACCTGCCTTGATCTGCTATTTTAAGTGTGAAAGTGGTATAAAAGTCCTCTGCATCAGGACGTCACCCTCTCCCAAGCAGCTGCTTGAAATGGCTAGTCCCCGGCATAAGTATTATTAAGTGAGAATAGTCTAAAAAGAACAAAATAAAATCTCGAAGCTGCCTTACATCGCAGGTCACACGTACCCATTCGCTCTCGCATTCACTCACTGATGGTTCTGAGTTTCTATGTTAGTTATCCATCAGTATCTCTAACACATTCACACTCTTTCATGCCCATTTACACACCACTGATGCAGCAGTGGGTTTAAGTGTTTTGCTCAAGGACACATCGCCATGTGTCACCTGGAGCTGGGCTTGAACTTGCAACCTCCCGATCACTGACCAAGCGCACTATCCAGCTGCATCACCGACGCCCATCTCAAGCAGATGAGATGTTTGTTGATGGCTACAACAAAAAAGACTTACAGCTGTTCAAACAAAAGAAAACACAGCATGACTGTTTATTCAGAAAAACAAATAACTACAGTAAAACTAAAAAGTGAAATGACAGAGGCCAATATTTTAGGTGCAACTTCAACTTCAATCTCAACTTAAACTTTATTTTTCTTGGGGAAATTTGCTTTGCAGCCACGTAAAAAAAGACATCAATACACAGTCACACCAAGTCAGTCACAAGAAACAAAAACGCTGGAGCCTCCCCCAAAGAAAATTGCCAACAGTGACACATAAAGGAAATCAACAAGCGGGTTCTTTGTTTACTTTCAGCTCGGTTATGGAGTTTTTCATCCTGTTTGATTTGATTTTGGTTTTTATTTGTTGACGGAATGTCAGTTAAGTTAGTTTTACTTTTTGTCCTTGTGCACTTTTTATTAATGTCTTGTTTTTTTCAGGGAAAATAAGGTTGTTGATGAAAACCATGGCAAAAAGAACTAGTCAACAACATTAATGATGCTATGAGGAGTTTCTAAGTAATTACAAAATAGTCTCACTTTTGGATATATGCCTGATCGAAATACACACTTTAAGATGAGTTTTATAGCATCAAAATAGGTTATCTATAAATGCTATTCCTTAGCCTTCCGGTCGGGTTGGACAGGGCTGGACTGGCCTGGATACTCAACTTCGGGAATAAGACAATTAAAACTTGAGCAAATTTATATTATTCAGACACGTCTTAGAGCACCGGGCTGTAAGTAGTGATATATAGCCGGCTACAAAACTACGATGCTAAGTTTAACAACATTTGCTTGTTGTCACACATCAAAAACTACCGCTACGTAACTAGAAAGAGATACATTACCTCGTCGCTTTGCATCCTGTAAGTTGTTGAAAAAAGAAGTCGTAATGCAATGCAGAGTTCTGAGGAAGGTCTGAGCTGCATTCATTAGCATCACAACAAACGCACGCTTTGGCTTGGGTCATGTCTTTACGACAGTCGCCACGCGTGCTCATGGGTAGCAGAGTCTTTAAATTGCAGGAAATAGATTCTCCTCATAGCACCTTTTAACACAGCTCAGAACAGACAGTTGTGGAAAGCTTCAAGAGAATTCTACTAAGTATTGTAAGGATATTGCATTCAGAAGAAACGGATAAACATGAAGCCAAATTACCTTGACCTAAGACCTAACACATTTAAAACCCAAGTAGCTTGTCTTTGAGTCTGAGTGGACGTCTTCACAAAGTTTAGTTGAAATAGTTCTCAACATATTTGCTTCTCCAGAGTGACTTGGATGGATAAACTGGATATACACACAGACATGCAGAGAAATGTTTAGCGAAGGTATCTTTAAAAGTACAAGAACCTTGAATTTAATCCAAGTGTTTTCCTGAATTTACCAGTTGTTAAAAGCTGGCCTTGCAGGAAGTACTTAACATTGGAGGTTTTCTCTTATCACTCTTAGCTGTTGTCCAAATGAGGAATCAACCTGGTCTGTCTGGGTATAAGTAGCAGTCCAGCCAGTTTGATGCACCACTAATGATGTGCAAAGCTGCAGGATCTGATCTAAGTCCTCCCCTGGAGCTCAGCTGCTCTCTGCCATGCCGCAGGACTAGACTGGCTGAGCCCACACAATGGCTTTCTGTGCCTCATTAGAGCTAAAGTGCTCTGGGGGGGAACGAGGCTCAAGGATAAGGCTCAGAAAACCTGAAGCTCACAGCAGCCAACAGAGGACAGAGCTGCTTAGGGGAATGAGAGGTGGGCAGGGACGCAGGCTCGTATGAATAACGAGGACAGTAGATTGAATATTTTCCGATTGTTCATAAAAGTAGTGGTGTGGCTGAAGGGGGAGGAACAAAGATGGTGAAGCTGGTGAAGGAGGAGATCACAGGGAGCTCTGCAGCACTAATGGCCTCCCTGTGCTTTCTTCTGAACATACTTGACAGCGTTAGCCATGGCTAACTGGCCAATTAGACAGCAGGGGGCTCACTTCTGCTAAGCGCCGACCTGTTGTGTCCTCTCTGGTTGACAGATCCTCTTTGTTGTGACTCTTCGTTTTTGATCTTTGAAGACGCTGGCCCTTTTTCTTTGATAAAATATATCATCCTTTCACTCTGGAGGATTTCCTCACAGTGGTGCTCTGGGTCATTTCAATAATTCTTGTCCACTTTTGTTATTGTGTGCTCGAAGACATAAGCTAAAAATCTTACCTGAATTTCTTCAACTAAATGGTGATACCCATCATATATCTATATCTCTTCTGTAAAGACATGACAAATGGCTGTCCTACCAGCAGGTATATTGATTTTGATAAGATTTGAGTAAAAACTGAAACACTACTGATATGAGACTGAACGCACAGCGAGAAAAATAGAAATTGGAGACTCTTTTTCACAATCAGACACTGTGAACAAACTCCCATATCAGTCAAAATATAGAAAAACAACTTCAAATGCCATGTCTTTTGAGATGAAAAAATCTTAATTGTCATTGCTGGTATCAAAAAGTGCAGAAGACATTAACCTAAAAAAAAGCAAAAATAGATGGGTAACGACTGGAAAAATTGGTGAAACTGCTATGGACTGAAGGAAATATGTACTCATTGCCCATTCTGCCAACTGAAGGCTGTGATCTCCAGGCTGGGATCTCCAGGCTGTGATGGCTGTGATCTAATGGCTGTGATGGCTGTGATGGCTGTGATCTCCAGGCTGTGATCTCCAGGCTGTGATGGCTGTGATCTAATGGCTGTGATGGCTGTGATGGCTGTGATCTCCAGGCTGTGATGGCTGTGGTGGCTGTGATCTCCTGGCTGTGATGGCTGTGATCTCCTGTCTTTGATCTCCTGGCTGTGATGGCTGTGATCTAATGGCTGTGATGGCTGTGATGGCTGTGATCCCCTGGCTTTGATCTAATGGCTGTGATGGCTGTGATGGCTGTGATGGCTGTGATGGCTGTGATGGCTGTGATGGCTGTGATGGCTGTGATGGCTGTGATGGCTGTGATCTCCTGGCTTTGATCTAATGGCTGTGATGGCTGTGATGGCTGTGATGGCTGTGATCTCCTGGCTTTGATCTAATGGCTGTGATGGCTGTGATGGCTGTGATCCCCTGGCTTTGATCTCCTGACTGTGATGGCTGTGATCTAATGGCTGCGATCTAATGGCTGTGATGACTTTGATGGCTGTGATGGCTGTGATCCCCTGGCTGTGATGGCTGTGATCTCCAGGCTGTGATGGCTGTGATCCCCTGGCTGTGATGGCTGTGATCTCCAGGCTGTGATGGCTGTGATCCACTGGCTGTGATGGCTGTGATCTCCAGGCTGTGATCTCCAGGCTGTGATGGCTGTGATCCACTGGCTGTGATGGCTGTGATCTCCAGGCTGTGATCTCCAGGCTGTGATGGCTGTGATCCACTGGCTGTGATGGCTGTGACCTCCTGGCTTTGTTCTTCTGGCTGTGCCAATTTAAACAAACATTAATGGATGACCTGAAGCTTACCAAACTATCTCCCCAAGCAAAAATCTCAGCATTTTTCAGCCAACTGTCCTTACTAAGACCGGAAGCACAGCTAGCAGTGTAGGAAACTTTCAGCATGTAGTTCCTCCTCATTGTCAGTCACTTGCTATAACTTTATGATTCATCTTCTCTCCACCTGCTGAGCTTACATGGTTACATGAAATGTTACATTCTTCCTGTTTTTTTTAAATACTTTTTATACTTTATGCAGTTTATTTTTTTTTTTTTTGAGAATGTTGTAGTTGTGTGCCCACAGTGCTCACTATTTATTCAAATCTAAATGCTCTTCAACTATTGACGGACCACACTCCCCCTCCCCCCTCCGCCCCAAGGCAACGAACCTAGAGGAAACACTGATGATGTTGGTTCCTTCAGGAAATTCTCAACTGGAGGTGGTTTTCCAATTCCCATCCCTGGTTAAGTTGTTGGTTAGAAACACAGTCAACAGGAGCATTACTCTGTACAGCTCAGCGCTGAATATCAGGAGTGCCATGTGTTTGAAATTGTTGACAATGAAAACACATGCATGCCAACTTTACCGAAACCAGAAAAATCCACAGAATATGATGATGGAATCAGATCATCAGGCAGAATCGGTAATGGCTTTGGAATCATAAAATCTTATTAATTCCCATTCCTACTCAGATACACAGCTATCCAACTTTTTTTTAACCAATGTTTTTTTTTTTCAATTACACCACAAAGATGCAAAACAGAACATGCTACATCAAAAGGACAAACAAGCATTTGTAGAAATGTCATACATGCAGGTAACAGTGGAATAGCTGCTGGTTTGTAAACTGTTTTTTCGTCATGGTACATAAGGAAAAGATAACAGTAAGGAGTGACAATCATGTACATGCACAGATGGGCACAGATGTACCTCAGAACAGGATGTTCTCGTATTTTATAATGTGGTTATTGATTTTTATAAGGAAAAAATGAAAATTTCTAATTCGAAACTATAAGCAACAATATAAACAGTAGGCTACAGAGCTGTAATGAAATGTTCCCCCTCCAGAAATTCCGTAAATGATCCTCTAAACCATCCAACTTGAACGTAAAGAGACAACTTTTTTCTAAATATTTATGTTGTTATGTTTTCTACTCTCTCACATGTCAAACTGATGAAACCATAAATGTACAACCGAGGTGTACCTACTAAAGTGACCATCAAATCTCATTATTTTGGGGTCAGTCATCACTCCTGTAACTGGAAAATGTATTTATGATCAGAAAAACTCATGAAGTTGCCAAGCCCCAGAGTACAGTCCTCATCGGCTTTAGGCCGTTTTAATGTTTTCATTGTGTTAAGTCCCAAATGTAAAAGCTGCTATAATGTGCCCACTCGCCTTTTTTTTCCATTCCCCTCCCACATTTTTCAGTTTTCCCTGCAGTTTTCTAAGTCTTCTCCATGACCCTGATTTATATCTCAAGGCTATAGTGCTTTTTGTTTCTCCCCTGCCATGACTGGAGGAGGAGGACAGGGTCAAAGCCACCCCCCCAGAGCTCTCCTCCACTTCTCTATCAACTCAAGAGCTTGCTGAGGATTATGATCAACACTTTCCACGCTCCGTCTGCCTGAGACACTTGAGTATAATGGGAATAATTAGGTTATATGTCTCGCCCCTCACTCCCCTCCCTCGGAAAACAAAAGCTCTCTGTGAAAAGATCACGTACAAGCTGCAGAGGGAGTGACATCTACCTACGCAGTGATTCCTGAAGGTACAAGAGTCGTAATCAAAGACAGAAGTTTTTTTTTTTTTTTTCTTACTGCGGTGTTATGGTTCCCAACACCACCCAAATTCTGTCTGTGTCACAACTGTTGCTGTTCTTAGAAGAGTTGGCTGTCAAGATGATCACTAACAGTAGTAATTTTTGATTTTACACTGAAGTGTTTCTCAAAAATGAGACATTAAGTGCCTTTTCTTGGGAGTGCAGTTAATGTTTTGCTGTCTTGCATTTGACATTTTCTTTTTCCTCATCACAGCAGTGTTTAAAGAACAAACAGGAGGACTGTAAACCACTGAGTATGCCACAATGCTTTATTTATCTTCGGTCTTGGCTTTCAGTTTAGGGATGCACTATGTTATGGGACCAATATTGGTATTGCGGATAATTACCTGAAAAAGTTATCATTGGTCTCAACAGATATGAAAGTTTTTAACAATATTTACAGCCTGAATTTTGGCTGTACAAATATTCCATATATTAGCAGTAACATTGTCAGAATGACTTGCTGCATCACAAAGGTTTGTTTCATCCTCACTGAATGTCCACTTTTATAAATCAAAAGTTTATTTATTTGAAATTAAATATTGTTTTCCCCCATTCACATCTGTTTTTTATCACAAACAGACTGTATCCCTGAAAAGAAAAGGTCAGTTTTGATTTTAAGTGGAGTTGCTTTGCTCTTGACAAAGAATATTAGTATAGGAATCGACATTGGTGGCATTGAGTTTGGAATCTAATATAAAAATCTAATATCTTGCATCCTTAAGTAAAAATCTTGTCAAGTACATTGAAAGCTGTTTTAGTGAATTAAAAGTCTCACAGATAGGCCTGTCGCGATAATCAATTAATCAATTAACCCAACGATAAATAAAAACGTCCTCTGTAAGTTTGCCGGCCTCAATAAATTGATGTGCATGCGTGTTTGTTTTCCTCCTCTACCAAACAGGCAAGATGAGAAGATGATTCACTCTGTCCATCTTTCTCAACGCCTCGGTGCATTGGATCTATAACGGAATGAGTGGAGTTTGGGGTAGTGATCCATCTGTCATACAATCTTTGGCTGGCGTGTACACACAGAGTGAGCTGAAGTGAGCGAGGAAACAAACACTAATATGAATGATGGCATGAAAGCGACGGTTCCAAAGTTGAATGCCACAGCCCAAGTGTGGGAATATTTTGGTTTTATACAAAATAAACAAGGTTTGAGCCTGTAAACACTGACGAGCCGATATGTTGCATTTATATGAAAGTAATGGCAGCGAAGAAGGGAAGATGAAGCGTTTACTGTGACGTTTGGTCGGCAAAGTAAATATAAATTAAACAACCCAAAATGGTGCTCTCACGGACAGTGCCGATCACTACATTGCAAAAGACATGCAGCCCTTCAATATGGTTGAACAATCAGCAGTTCAGGAAATGTTACAAACGTTTGACAGACAGTACAAATTGACTGGGAGAACGTACATGCCACAAACAATTCCTGAACAGTATAAACTACATTTTATTTAGTGTTTTTATTGTTGTTGTTTTTTTTTTAATTGGAATTTGTTTGTTTTTCTTTACAGAGACAGGGTCTATTTTTTTTTGTTGTTTTTGACTATTATCATTATTTTTTTTACCAGCAGTTTTTCCCCAAAAAACAGTCAATTTCATTTTCATTGTTTTTTTCCCTCTTTTTTTGTTTATTTAGTTTATTATATTGTTTAATTTATTTTATTTGAAAGCTCTTAACCTTCCAATTACAGTTAAATAGGTTAGATTAGATTGTACTTTATTAATCCCTTTGGGAAAACTCACTCAGGGAAATTATGATTCCAGTTGCATTAGGTCATAAATAAAAGATAATACTTGTAGGCTACTGCTGCTGCTCCTTCACATCCTCTGTCTTCCTGTTACTCCTCATCCCCCCAATTGAGGAGTTATGCAGTCTGATGGCCTGAGGGACAAGGGAGTTTCTCAGTCTGTTGGTCCTGCACTTGGAGAGGAGCAGTCTTGCGCTGAACAGGCTCATCTGGTTGTTGATGGCCATATGTAGAGGGTGATTGACATCATCCAGAATGCCCAGCAGTCCAGCAATACTCCTAAGAAATTAAAGTTCATTGCTTTTGGCATGGTGTACTCACTCTTTTACGACATATGATTACTTTAATGAAAAAATGATGTTTCAGATTAACCCTCTGAATCCCAAGCCATTTCTGACCGTTTTCTGCTTCTGTCATATTTTTGCTCACTGTGGTCTCATTTTTCTCTGTAAAGTGAAGTCCAGCACCTCTATGGATTCAGGACAACCATGGCTATAAGCTGATATAACTCAATTATGTCTTCATGCAGTGTAACAAAATTTAAAGGCTATAAATCATCAGAAAAAAGAGAAACGAAATTTGAATTTTTCTGATTTTCTGATTTTAAAAAATTCTAAAAATAAGGTGGGAGTATATACAACACACTTTCAGGTACCCTCAAGCATAAGGAACTCAGGAAAAAAGTGGTGTGGTTCTACCTTTACAGAAACTACAAATTCTGGGACCTTATAAGTTGATTGGAATTTTAGGCCATTTTTGCTTCTGTCACATTTTTACTCACTGTGGACTCATTTTTCACTGCAATATCAAGTTCTACACCTCTATGTGCTCAGGAGGACTAGGGGCTGAAGCCAGATATAATTCAACAATGTCTCATAGCAATATAACATAACCAGAATGCAAGAAACTATTCAATAAAGAAAGACGGACAGTGAAATTTTCTGAATATTTATTTTCAGAACACTGAAAACTGTGAATAACTATGTACAAGGCGACAGGACTCCCCTGTAACTGTTTCAAGGGACCCCCTGAAACTGTTTTGGGGCGTCCTGCTGCCCTGAAACAGTCTCTGGAGACACAGAGCCGACGTATGGAGCATGCTGATTGGTGATGAACCGACAGAGGCTGAAATGATACCAGGCAAATGGAAGGCAATATTCAAATAATTCTTCAGAAGTAAATACAGGACGTATATTGATCATTCAAGGCTTGTTAAAAGCTGTACGATGTGTAAAATTATTTGTTTTTTACAGAATCGAGCTAGAGCAAACGGTTTATTTTCTGCAGATTTTTGAAGTGGACGTGTGAATAAATGCGATGTTGACGGCAGTCGCGGAAAATCGTCGGTCTTTTCCGCCATTGTTCGGAATGTTGCCGACGTCATGTGTGATACATTCAGGTACCCTCGGAAACTTGAGAATCTGACGAAAACGCCACTTTTTACGGCTTTTTAATAGGACAAACGGTTTGTAAATGCCAGTTGTTTTAAAATAAGTGCGTTTTTGAACCCGCCGGCGGGTTTGGGATCCAGAGGGTTAACATTAACAATAATATTGTTTATCGGCAATAATTTTTGGGACAATTATCGTCCAGCAAATTTGTCATCGTGACAGGCCTAGTCACAGATGAACCAAAAGATGAACCAAACTCATGTTGATTTGTATTTATTCTGTGATGCAAAAAATACTCTTATTTTTTCTCTTTGCACCTGAAAGGTCTTTATATTTCTTGACTTTGATTCTTAAAAGTCATCTTGGATTTTTGGTCATGATTGTTTCCTCCACCAAGTTAAGTATGGGTTGCCCTCATTTATTTGTTGTGAAGAGAATTACTCAAAACATTAGACATATTTTAATGAACTTTTCAGGGAATGTTAGTTATGGACTAAGGAAGAGTTGATAACCATTTGATGGTGATCTGAATCGAGGATTTTTTTAAAATGATTTGTTTACTCTGCAAAATGGAGTAGATTTCCACATTTTCACCAATAACTTTTCTTTTCTCAGCAACTTTTCATGACATTTTCCAGGAACATTGGACATGATTGATTTTGATTTTTGGCAATAACTCACCCTCCAGTGTTAGATATGTCTTGGCTCAGGTTTGTGCTCTCGGAGCACTTGAATTTTTTTAATGTCATCTGTAAGATATTAACTCTTGAAGTTCATGAAATGGAACCTTTATCATGTAATTCATTAAAAATGAAAGTAAGCATAGCATCATAATGTGACAAATTCTTATTGTGTCGATCTCACTGTGGGCCGTGCCACCTGGAATCAACCATGGACATGTGGACTTGTCAAGTTTTAACCCAAGCTATTGGCAGTTTGTTCATGTTTAAGTGGGGTAGATGTTTTTAATCAACATTATTTTGTCTTACACAATTTTGAAACCCACCCGTGCCTGTGGATTGTAAATTGTGGCTGACAGGGGGATTACATCATGTAAAACCACCCCCTTATTTGTTCGCATACAATGCACATTAGTTTTAATGTACAAACTGTAAAATCTTTAGAACTGCTGTAAAATATGCTATGATGTTCTTTCTCTTCCATTGCATCCTTACTACAACTAATTAAAAAAAAATCAGTTGAACTTTCAGCACAACTTTCCCACAGTGCTTGGTTCTGTCGATGCTGGCTTTTGTCAGCTGATGTCATATTGTGAACCCCCTCCAGTTCTTGGCAGCTTGTCAAGCTTCCCACTTTGAGCCAGCTGGTATTGATGGCATATTTATTACATCTAATCCCTTTGTGATACTGGTAGAGAGTCACAGCAGGTATGAGAATACATGGCTCTGTCAGCGGGGAAGTCATTAATCTCAAATCCATCCCTGTCTTCTCTGACTTTGTTATCCCAAAAACTGTAAATACTCTTCACTCATTTATATGGGAGTTTGTTCACCCTCAAAATGTTCAAGTGATTTAAAAGTTTGTGGCGTTACAGGCCATTTAATGGCCTTTGTTGGGAGTACCTATTACAACGTTTGCTCATCAGCTGACTGTGACTTTATATCTCTTCATTTTCATGTCTGTGTTTTTGTTAAAGAGCAGCAGGCAGTCAGTGGGGTCATATTTGGGCTCTGAGGAGGCATGTAATAAAGCCAGAAAATTACAAAATATTGCTAGGGATTCTTTTACAGCATCCCTACTGACATTAACATATCTCAAGGTTTTAGAACAGAAATAAAACCTGCGAACTAACCGACAAGACAAAATTAAGAAATGAATTATTACTGGACCTATGAGTCAGTCATCAGGCGGTTGAAGCTTCTGCAGAGGCTTTTTCAAGTTATTCAGGCATAATAACCTCAATCTATTCAATATTCAAGACATAATTCATGTGAAAAACCACACTTTTCTCCATGTTCTCCATCTTTAGTATTTGCTTTCCTTTTTAAGTCCCAGTTCTTATCACTTTGAGTGAGGCTGACTAATCTTGATGTTGAGGGCGCTCATGTGTTTTGTTTTGTCATCGCAACTTAGCTTAGTTTAGCTAAGCTTAGCTAATTGTTCAGTCTACTTAGCTTTTTGTGTACTGGGACCTTCTGCAAGTTGTCATTTGACTCTATTAGGGATCACAAAGTCATCCTTATTTGGTCAACATAAAGCTTTTTGTCCAATGTGAAAAGGACTTAACAAGATGTTTAGTTACTATGTTATTCTGTTAGGTAACAAAATATGTCTAAAAGACAGAGCAGTGAAACTAGTCCAACATTAAAAAAGGCAAAAAATCTCAAAACATTAACAATATTAATGGCAAACAAAGGCCTTAGAAGACTGCAGTGAAGTATGCCATGTTGTGCTCTTTCTGCCATGGGTTATGAAAGAAAAGCTTTCTCTCTTCCTCTTCTCACTTCCACTCCTCCTTGTCCACTTTCAGAGTTGATTCCGAGCACACTGGATTAATGTGCTCATATTTAATTGAACAGTGAATTTAACAGGTCACTTTTCAAGTCAAACATGAGTGTAGTTTACTCTGGAGACAGAAGGGGGTGATTTTGCTTTGAAAGAAACCAAAAGTTTCATGCTCTGTATGCTAAAGGAGTTTCACTGAAGCCAGCTCTGCCTGTCAGTACACCCTGTGCTTGAAAGTAAAGCACTGTATACTGTCCTGGTGACATATCTGAAGTGTAAAGCCTGGTCTGTTTTATTCAATGGCGAGACTGTTTTCTCACAGTGCTTGAATTCTGTTGTGACTTACAAGTTGATGAGTGCTTTATCTTTATCTCATCTAAACTGTGTTCATAAAAATCTGTTTAAATCACAGAAGTATTTGTTCAAGGTGTAGAATAATTGAAAATGACCATACCTTGGGTTATATTTGCTTGTTTAGACCACCTTTCTGTGTCATACACTTCTGCACAGGTATGACAAACAGCCTGTACAATGAAGAGTGGCTGAATATGGTTTAACATATATATTTTCAATTTGCACTTAAATAGCTAATTTGAAATAGGGCTTAACCAACGGGGTTTATGGGCATGCCAAAATACAACCTTGGTGTGAGTTTGCTGAAACGCTGTAAAAAAAAAAAAATGCCTTGGAGATGTCTGGGACCAATGTAAGCTTTATAAACAAAAGCAGATTTGTGCAACTCAACACGTGAGATAGACCTTTCAGTATTTTTCTCTAGTTCAAATTTTGCTGGGCGATTTGTCCAAAAAGTTATTGCCGGTAAACGATATTATTGTCAAAATTATTTTGAAACGTCTTTTTTTCATTCATGTATTTATCACATGTCAGAATAAAGTGAGTACACAAAAGCAATCAAAGCAGTAAACTTTAATTTCTTAAGAGTATTTAACTGTAATTGGAAGGTCAAGAGCTTTTAAATAAAATGAATTAAACAAACAATATAATAAATTTAAAAACCAAAAAAAGAGAAAAAAAAAACAATGAAAATGAAATGCCCTCTCTTTGAGGAAAAATTGCATATGGATCACAATAATTATACTAACAATAAAAATAGGCCAATTCTTTGTAAAAAAAATCAATCAATTTATGGAACTCCAATAAAAACACACGCAACAATAAATGAATGGAGTTTAAACGAATCCGGAATTGTTTGTGACACGTACGTTCCCCCAGTCAATGTGTACTGTCTGTCAAACGTTTGTAATGTTTCCCGAAATGGTGGCTTTTCAACGGTATTGAAGTTTTGCATTTCTTTTGCAATGTAGTGAATGACGCGGTGTGTGAGCGTGCACCATTTTGCATTGTTTTTTTAATATTTACTTTGCCGACCAAACGCCTCAGTAAGCGCTGACTGTCAGGACGGAGGCTCTGCTGCACCTTGCCTTGTCCGTCGCCACTACTTTCAAACAAATTGGACGTATCGGCTTGGCGGTGTTCATGGGCCCACACCTTGTTCATTCTGTTAAAAAACCAAAATAATCTCACAATTAGGCTGTGGCATTCAGCTTAGGAACCGTCGCTTTCCTTCCATTAGTCATATTAGTGTTTGTTTCCTCGTTACTCCTCAGGGCGCTCACTTCAGCTCTGTGTGTGTGTGTGTGTGTGTGTATGCGCGAGCGGCCTGCCTCCCCCCCCCCCAAAGATTGAATGAATGACTGATGGATCACTAACCCTAAACCTGATCATTCCACTATAGTACCAATGCGTCCAGGTGTAAAGAAAGATGAGCGGAGTGAGCCATCTGCTCATCAAGCCTGTTTGGCAGAAAGAGAGGAGGGAAACAAACATGCATGCACGTCAATTTACCGAGGCCGGCAAACTTACCGAGGACGCTTTTATTCATCATGCGGTTAATTGATTTATTGATTATTGTGACAGGCCTAGGCAGAACCTTTCAGAAGCAAATCTAAGGGTGATTGAATGACCATTTTGTCAACCACAGTCATTACGGGCCAATCAGATAACATAGTAGGTGGGTGCTACTGTTACTGTGTAAAATACAAAATGTAAGCTCTTTCATTTAATAGGTAATGTGGTCCAGATCTGATTCTGAAGCTTTTAACATCCTTACTAATTCCTATATGAGCAGTCACTTCCTGCTGTCGTCTCCCTTGTAGTTCCCACCTCTTCCTGCTCTAGACAGTAATGTTGGGCCGTGTCGCTTTGTACATACTCATAACCGTTTTAGATTGGAGCTTGACATGATTTATTAGCCTGATTACAGACGTTAAATTAGGCTCATAACAACATTGAAATATGTGGCTTTTCTATTTAATGTTTACTTTTAAATCTTTATTATTTTTCAGAACACAAATATGTGAACTCCAGTTAAAGTGTGAGCAGATAGTTTGGGTAAAAACAGCAAACACACCCTGTTGTAACTGTTGAAGAAAACTTCTGGAGGATAACACAAAGGAAACAACAGAGTCTGTGTTTCTGGGTGTTGCCCGTCTTCTCAGCTCCATTTTGGGAATCAACAGAAGGGTGGATCAAGGATTTTGTTGAAGTTTTTTGTCTCTTTTTTTAAAATCGCCTTTAACGTCTGCCAGCTCAGTGATCAGCCGAGTCTGTTCATCAAACAACAAACATTTGGTGTGAAAGCTTTGCTTACACTTGTGCCTGTCTGAATGTTCTTCAGGACCATTGTGAATTATCACAAAGCCTTTTTATTTTATTGAATTAGATGACAGCAGCTTTGAATATACAGAGGCTTCATTTTTATCATCATGTATTTAATTAGAAATAGTTAAATCCTTTCAGTACAATCTAGAAATATTACAATATTATATTGTTTGCATATAATTCATCATCCATGGTTTAATTTTACCCAATCAGATTCAGACACCTCACTATATCCACCATATTGGAGTCATTTTTCTAAATAGAGTCGGCTGATTGCTTTAAACTGCAATTTAGTTTTAAATGATGTCTGTCTAGGTGGACTGTTTATGTTTTTAACGAATCAGCTCATGAAGAATTAAAACTGTGAACAGATACAGCTTTCAGCTCCAGGAAAACATTAGGCATTAAAATCCTCTACTTCATCTGTGGTCTTGGTGAGAGTAAGGAAAGAAGAGCACGGCTGTTAAAAGTTCTCAAATCAGAAAGTGTTTCTGAATTTCATTTATGCCTCATAACCTTGCCAAAGTCAATAAGAACAAGTCAAATATTCATATCATGACCCATGCTGGTAAGCTGGACTATTTTGACAGCCATTTATTAGTGTCACAGTTAACCTTCTCAATATTCAATGTCTCACTATGGTGCAGTGATGGATAAAAAAGTAATTTTCCACCAATATCTACCAATATCCTCTCTGGAGTTTCTTTTATGGCTTTACTTGATTTGACTTGTACAAAGGCAGGGGCAGGGAAAAATAAAAACTAAGATGGATACAATAACAGTTAAGCCTCTGTAGTGTAGGCCAGTCCTATCTAATAATATTAGTAAGTTATAAGAAGGTGAAGAATGTTCAGAAAGTTATTTTTCTAAAAAAGGCTCATGGTTGTTCATTTGTCTGTTTAGTAGTTTAAAAACAAAAGATTACAATCTTCATGTTGATTGCTTGAAATTGCAGCATTTCTAATAAATTAATGTTATAATATGATTTATTTTTACTTAATAACAGTATAATACTCAGTTATTGCTATTATACATATATGTGTATATCTATAGGTTTATATGTGTATGTATGTGTGTGTATGTATACGTACATATATATATGTATATATATATATACAGTATATATAAACAACTTTATAAATTCCATTTATGTAGTTGCAATAGTTCTAACACTATATTACACAATGACATATCCACAGTGTTGGCCCAAAATGTTAATAATAATAATAATGAAAATAATGAGTTTATTTACATAATGCTTTTCAAAAATCAAGTGGCAACGTGCTTCAGAAGGACAGATATGATTAAAACAAAATAGAACATGCAGCATAACAGGCAGATTAGAAAATCATAGGCAAGAACTAACACTTTAAAAACATAAGAATAATTTTAAATAACTTTAAAAACAATTCTTAAAGGAACTCTAGAAACAGAGACTACAAATAAGAGATGTAGCTTAGAGAAAGGCCATCAAGGACTTTAAAAGTAATCAGTAAAATTTTAAAATCAGCTCTAAAACAAAGAAGAGGGTTATTGGAGAGCCCAAAACAGAAAAGTGACGTGTTGATATTTTCTTTCTTCTGTTGAAAGTTAAGGAAAATATCGTAATGCATTGTGTGGTGTCCCGCCTTGCATTTACCATATTGCAGTGCATCATATTTCAGTTCATTCGAATAAGTCGACAACCCTGTAAATTATAACAGCATAAGAAAGAGAAAATGGACAAAACTATCCTAAAAATAAAGAACAGCTGTTCTTTTACTCAAGAACAACATTTGACAAATATAGTGGTTTTTACACAGCGTATGCTTGCTCTAGTGTTTGTGCGGTACATTAATCAGTGTTACCATGCAGCCAGGATGTTAAATGGACTTCAGGTTTTTACTCATTTATTCCCAAAGTCTTTCCCCTCACCTGCAGAGGCTGGCCAAGGATTAGTCGAGCTTTGTGCTTGTGCAAACAACCCCCCTTACCCCCGGAGGTGTATGCTGTATGCAGATAGAGTAATCTCCTACAAGTAAAAGCTTTTGGTGAGAGCAAAAGCAGCAAGGGGCAATTGGATAAAAAAGGAATTGGTTTTTGATTTATTCTGAGGAACATTTTAATCCCAACGACTGTGAAAAGTTCAGTTATTGCTTATGAACTCACGTATCGACTTTTGTAGAAACACAGGTCCAACAGAGTCATTTATCTCAGGTAAAAGTTGGTTCTTGTGGTCTTTGTGCCTGTTCTGGTTGAAAAAAAGACTGATTCTCTTCAAACACGGTAGCAGAGGATAAAAGGAAGAGCGCTGCTTTGATAATGTGGAGCAATTAGCAGTTTTCTGTTGGGTGATCTCTCCTCTTCCCTCAGACATGATAAAAGCATCTAAGCTTTCACCTTGTTGTCTTATTTGAGCCAAACTCAGGCAATTTGCACATTAGGGAAATGCCCAGTCATGTTGTTTTGCTGTGCTCAGTTGAACTAAGTCTCAGGTGTTTTTTCACTCTGCTCATAGCTATGGGTTTCAGAGTATAATTACCATATTAAGACAACTAAACAAACTCATTAAATCTAACTTAAAGGCTTGTTGTTGTTTGTCTGGAGGATTGCAATTTAACCAGAGGAGTGTTTAACATATTATAAGAGTAAGGGCTTTTATAGTTGATAATTATTCAAAGGAAAATCATCCAAAGCACTGGGAATTAAAAGAAAAAATCATGCAAACAAAACAAGTTTAACAGGAACATTTTTGACATTGTTATTTGTGTGAGATATATATGAATAATTATACTTTATAGCACAAGCTTTAGCTTAAGGTCAGTTTTGGAACTTAAAGGATAAGTTCGGTTTCTACAGCTTTCACATTGTTTATAGAATGAAGTAGAACAATATACTCACCGAGAAGGCTTTCCTGATCCAAACAGTGCTTCGGGAGATATTTAGATCCAAAATCGAGCGGCGGACATCCGTATAATGGTAACACATAGGGCATGTATAGCGCCGCTCCTAAAACTGCATTAATCGTCCAAAAACTCATTAGTTTCACCAATATTTCATCATGGTCCGCTCGGGCTACTCCTCCAAGACAGTCCGGGGTCGCTCCACCCATGTTTTTGTGACTGTGCTGCGGGAGCACGACCTGTCCACCAACTTGTTGAGCCACTCAACATCAATTGATCCATTTATTACCATCTTTCCAATCAACCATTGCCTTCCATCCAACCACCAATTCCCTTCTTTCTCTCTATCCATTCAGTGCCCCCTTTTATCAGTCTGTTTCATTAGTTCTTTCGACCATTTCACATACCCATCTATTGATCTATCCATCCATCTATTGATCTATCCACCCATCTATTCATTGCCATACTATGCCAAAGTATCCTTTTTGTTGCTTCATTTATCAGCTGATCCAGCCACTTCTAAAGTGCATCCATCTGATTCATGCTGTCCATCAGCCCATTCTGAAACAAAATATCTATCTAATATCTATCTAGCTCTTTTTTTGGGATGGGATATCACATCTCAAGAGGTCTAACTTTAATACATTTGTACTTAACAGAGACAAATATGGTAGAGATGCACTTGTGGTCTGGGCACCCTTGACTTTGTCACTTCCATAAATTCCTGTTTTCAGTAAGAATACCATTGATTATATTTCTATAAAAATGATCACCACAACCATTTAGACAAGAGGACCCTCCTGAAAACGAGATGTAGCATCTCAAGAGGCTAACCTCAAATAAATTAGACGACAGGTCTATGGTTCATGGATCTGTCCCTAACTTTAGTTCTTACTTTAGTCCACTTGTCTCCTCTTACCTCCCTTCCTTCACCCACACACCCAACACAGCAGCATGAGACTGGGATCCACATTCAAGATTTCCTGCTGTTTAACAGAGGGTTTTTTCTTGCCGCCATGATGGAGGGATTCATGATTGGCTATATGGATTCATGTTGGGTGTTGGATGTATATATTTGAATAAATATGTATATTTGTATCTTTATATGTATCTATGCATATATGTGTATCCATAAAATGAAGAGTTTTATGCTCTATTGTAAAGTATCTTGAGATAACACTTGTTATGAATTGGTGCTATACAAATAAAGATTCCATCCATCCGTTGGCTTATTGCCCTCCAACTTTTGATCCACTCCACCTATCCATCTACCCATCATTATTTGTAGCTTTTAACTTGCTATTCATCCAACCACCCATCTAGCCAGCAATTATTCATCCAACCATTGCCATCCTCCGTCCATTCATTGCCATTCACATCTCTATCCCATCTTATTTATCCACCTGTTACTCTCCGTGTTCATGAATTTATCTGTCAGTTGCATTATATCCACTCCTCCATTCATCTGTTCTTTTCTCTGTTGTCAATCTACATTCATAAGCCAAAAGTGACTGTAAACCTAATTATTCATGACTTGGAAATTGTATAATTAGTCCCAGTGACCAGAACATTTCTGTTGTAGAGTCGTGCGTTTTTTTAAGAAGTTCTTTCAGCAGGATTGACTTGTAGCTAGCTGTAGTGATACAGTAGATTGAGAGTTTTTGGCACTCATAAATTGGCTTTCATTTTTAGCCTGAGAGTTTTCTTTTTTGGACAGAAGCCCCTCTGTTAATGCACAAAAAGGAAAGCTTGGAAAACAACCTTCTTTGATTGGCTTCATCAATCATGAATATTTTATGTGTTGGACAAATTCTGTGTTTGAAACCAAGGGATTTGTGCTTCCTTTTGGATAAATCACTTTCAATTTCAATTTCACAGAATATTGTTTTAGGTCCTTTTGGTGTGGTACTGTCTCTGCTTTCACTTGATTTAGCTGGAAAATGAAACATGAGAAACATAATCTAATATAGAGGACAAAAATATGAAGAAGTGTGATAAAAATACATCCATTACACTATTTTTTTGTTATTGTTTCATCTAAAGCAAACATACATCAGCACTTATCATGTTCCTAACTTGTGGTTTTTGCCTTTTGGGAGTAACTTTTGTCTTAGTTCTTTGTCGGGACATAAAACATAAAGCCTTAAAATCTAATTTCTTAGACTTTTCTGTGATAAATAGAAACATTTAACCCACTGTTGTGTCTTGGTGAAGCATTTAAGAGAAGAAAGCAAAAGTTGGTAGATGGACAGTAGTCATTAAACAAGCTAACAGATCAGCTCACTTGTGATGATGCTTTAATGTCTGATGATCATAAATACAAGAGTTTATTTCTGCTATCCTGATACAGTAATCATCTCTTTCTGCTGCAGGTACATGATGTTAATCAACGGTAAAGATGAAGTGTTCATGGTCGACAGAGACAACTCCATCTTCCACATAGCCAACCTTGAGTTTCCTTTCCGGAAGGATCTACGGGTCCACCTGTCAAACACTCTCCTGGATGGGGTGAGACATTACTCCTCCTTATACCAGCCATTCTTTTAGATTGTCATACTGGGGCCATGTTAGCTCTTCCTTTTCCTTCTGAAATATCCAGAGGGAGGCTGGTTTTCTGCTGTCTGAAGCTGCAAGTCCCCTCTAACTCAAGCCATGCCATCTCTCCATCTTACCCATACAGTACACTGTGACAGATAATTGACACAAGTGTTCAGCCTTAGTTGGAAAAGCCTCCTCAGCAGAGGCAGCAGAGGTGTCAAGAGACGTCTGACGGGAAAATGGTCCAAGTTATTAATTATGTTATGCAGTTTTACTCTTAGTGTTAGTGAAAGTTTAGTGAAGTAAATCAAAGCTCTCACATAAGGCGTATTAGTGGTTAGGTATAAGAATAAAAATACATGTTGTGTTCATTTTCTGCATTTTTGTCAAGTACCTGCCTCAAAGATCATCTATATTTTAATAATAATAAAAAAACAAAAAAATTACTAACACTATACATCTCTCCATTGAGCCACATTTAACAAACTTTGAAACTTAAAGGATGCATTGAAGTAAAAGCATCAAATTGCTTTGGCTCACAACGATTTAACAGTCGACTTCACTTGATACAATTTTAAGAAATCATCCTAAATCTGGTTAAACCAGTTTTACATGCAGCCAAAATAGCAACTGTAGCCAGTGAGGAAGTAGAGGGTGCAGTTCTCTTGATGCTGGCGACAGAAAACTCAGAAGTTACATGATTGTGTATTGAAACTAAATATTGTCATAGCCTGGTTCAACAAACAACTTGCTCCTCTGCTGACATGTGTAGAACGATATCTTGTTCTACGTAGTGGCTTAGGTTTTGTATTTTACACTGCGGCACTAATGCCCGTCAACTACATTGTCTGATTGACCTATAATTAGAATCAGAAATACTTTATTGACCCCAAAGGGGAAATTCAATTGTTTCACTTGCTCATATGCACATTACAGTAGAAGGAAATATCAAATAAAGACATTAAAATAGATGAGAGTGCACAATTACATAAAAAAAGGAAATGAAGTTCAAAATTGAAAAGAAAAGTTGTTTAGGCAGGTTGCAACATAAAGAATCTTTAAGTAACATCAAACTTCCTTATGAAGGAAAAAATAAGCATGTTCTGTAGAAGTGAGACTATAAATAAGACCAAGAGATTTGCACTATTAGCATTTATATTTACAAGATGAACATGTAAATGACAGCAGTGTTTGTCCATAAATGCCTAAATCACACATTCCCGTTTCTCATGGCGATTGTGCACGACTGTACACGATTCAGGAGGCTGGTGTGATCGCTATGATACGGGATGAAATGACTGTCTCCCCCCTGGACACACCCCGTAAATACACCGTCAGTAGAGCTTCTACAGCGCTTTGGTGGCGTTCATCCCGCTCCATTTAGGTTAATACAACGATATGATGAGGATTGCATGAATTTCCACCCCGCTGACACGTCGTCAGCCCCGCTCGAGCTCAGTTCGCGTCACGTAAGCCCCGACTGAGCCCCGATGCTTGCGCCGTCTTGAACGGGACACAGTCAGGGCACAAACGGATACATCCTTGTCAGTCATCCTCATAAAGCTTTCACGATTAAGCCACGATCGGCCCAACTGAGTTCCGTACATGCCATGCTGATACCGTCCGCATTAGGACTGCATTAGGCTTCCATCCCGCTATACTGAGTGCGGCGATTCTCCACGGCAGTTTTGAACAGTTCAAAACTGTCGGGACCCTTCCACGTTCCCTGCCATTTATCCACGACTATACAAGGCTGATCCAGACCAAGTTGCGCATGCACCACGACCAAAGCACGTTTTATCAGGATTATGACAATCATGCACAATCGCCATGAGAAACGGGAATGTGTGACTGGGGCAAAAGCAAAGTGTGATGGTAAGGTTCTTTCACTGGGTATTATCTTTGTGTAATTACTATTATATAATGAATGTGAATGACAGAAATATCATCCAGTCACCTGTTGAGTATGCTTTTGAAGGGATCTGCCCTTTCCCAAACACTTTCTATGGGCTGTTTTGGTTACAATTACTGTGTTTTAGTCGACCAACAATTTCTTTGGTTGATTACAGTCCTACTTCCCACCCATCTCAGACGATAAATGGGTTAAAATCTTCTTTCTTTTTGCAGTTGTGCAGGCTCATTTGACAAATGAGGTTTTGGACAGATGAGGGATCACTGACTAATCAATCAGTCGTCCGGCTGGAGGGTGTCAGATCCACTCGTTTCTGTGTCATGTCAGTTGTAATACTCCGCAGTGTTCTCCCTCTAGTTGTGGTTGAGGTCGTTGGCTTACCATCATCCCATAATTCCCTGGCTCAGACATTTATTGGCGTGTTTGTGCTGTTTGGGTCACACAGGTCCCGGCTTTGCCCTGCAGCAGGTGCACATGTTGAGTCATTATCGCACTCCCTGAGTAAAAACACAAGCAAGGAAATTACTGCCGGGCCAGCTGAGATTTGATTATAAGTATGTGGCACTCTCTCTGTTTGGTACTCCATTACTGCAGATAAAAGATAAGTCACCGCTGATTGTTTTTTGTTTTGCTCCCGGCCTTGTTTTCGAGTTCAGAAGCTTTATGTAAAATAGTTTCGCGCTTCCTCCCGCTGATGGGTACGGTGAATTTATTTTCCTCACCCAGACAGGACGTCTAATTGCAGCTTTATTTAGTGTTCCTTTGAAGGAGAGCTGCGGATGTGTGTTGAGATTGCTACAAGGTTTGTTTTGACGTGGGTTTGCTCATCTGTTGATGCTGCTGGCTCTCGGTTCAGGGAGGCTGTTCACGGTGAGGAGCCCCCCCCCCGTCCTCTCCTCCGAGCCCAGCTGTGTTGTCTGATATGTTTCATCTGTAGCCCAAAGGCACCGCTCTTTGTCTTTACATGCTGTTTGCTAGTACGTATTTAATGAGCTTTACATCCACTCAAGCCCTGAATTTGGATGGATGCAGAATGTCGATTGAATTCCTGCCGGTTTCCTTTGGTCACGTAAATGTATTCATCCCCACTCTCTGTCTGAGATATGGTTCAATGCACCAGATGCATAATGATGGCAGCCTCCTGGAATGACATCACTTCTTCTCCCCAGCTCTCATAAATTGCTGTACATGCAACCCGTCCACTTTTCTCTTTCCATGGCCAGGCTGGCATCAAATGAATGAAGAGGTCCAGTCATTTTTCAGTGGAATATGAATATCATGGGACTGCCAGTATTTGCAATGTTCGTACAAATTCAAAGCACCTAAAGCAAAAAATATCATCCTCTGTTTGGAGGCTGACTAAGGGACTTTAATATCTGACTATCAGACTAAAACAAATGCTGTCTTTGAATAATTTGTTTTCCTCTCCACACTTCTCCTGACCTCCAAATCCTCCAGCAAGTGTCTGTGAGATGGAAAGTGACAAACAAGTGCTGATAAACACATAAAAAAAGATTCTGCAGGCACTTTAAATGTCAACTTGCATCTTAAAGTGTATCTAGGTCAGTGTTCCTCAAATAGTGGGGTGCAGCCACTAAAATGGGACATGCCCACCCTGGAATTTTGATTTGCCACCCCATAAGCCAATCCAAAATTCTGCACTTTAATAAGCTGCTTGCCCTGTCAGAGGTGGGATTCATCAAAGTATCGATGTGGGATGTAAAACTACAGGCTTATGTTGGCTTTTTGGTAAATGTTGTTTAATGTAGAAGATTTTATTTGTTGGAACTTGAAATTTTGACTCAGAGTGCATTTTTTTTGTTTCTTGAAGGAAACAGGAACCCGAGTTGCCACTTAGTTGTTTTTCTCTTTTCAAAATAGGACTTGGGTCAGAATTTGAGCCATGATTTATGTGACAATATAACCCGACAAACTAATTCTGTTAATGTGTTTGCACTGGTATACTCAATGAAGAAATAAGCAGAAGTGTGAATCATTGGTTTGGTTTTACTGCAATACTTAATATTTAAGATATGCAAAGAATTGGGAAACCCAACATTGCAATATATTGGAATTTCTTTTTTTTTAATGTATTTTTTGGCATTTTGTGCCTTTATTGATAGGAGAGAGACAGTGGATAGGCTTGTGAAAGGGGGTGAGAGAGTAGGGGAAGACACTGCAAACTGGTCACAGGCGGGATTCAAACCTGGACTGGCAGAAGCAAGTACATGGGGTGCCTGGTTGCTAACCACTCCGCCAAACCAGCACCCCAAATATTGGAATTTCTAACCTTTCGTCAGCAACTGCATCCAGAAAGACAATAATGGCTGAATTACATAAAACTGAATAAGAAACATGTCTCTGTATATTCATTATTTCACTTCAGTGGCAAGTAGAGCTGAAACGATTCCTCAAATAATCTCGATTATTCGATTACAAAATATCCTCAGGGCAAATTGTGTTCCTCGAAGCCTTGTTTAATGTATAATTTTATATATATATATATATATATTATATATATATATATATATATGGATTACTATACAGTGCACAGTGTTTGACAAGGACAGTCATTTCTGTGACACAACACGCCTGCTACCTCCGCTGCGCGGCTTTTAAAATAATGAAGGAAGAGAAAAGAGAGGGACAGAAAGGAGAGAGTCCACAGAAGAAATGGCAGATAGTGTCCCAAGTGTGTGGTCACTACAAGAAGGGACGAAAAGAAAACACAGTGCAGTGTGTCTGAGTTAACGGAGTTAGCTTAGCACGTAGCTTAGCATGATAGCACGTCGTCAATGCTGCAGCACGTCAACAGTAAACATCCAGTCTGTGTGTCAAGTCCTTAGAGCGACACAACAGGATGACACTCATGATACATCAGCAGAAGCAGCTAATGTGATCAATGACTGAGATATGGGCTAGTAAATAACCTACTTTGATTATGGCTCCATGTAAAGGCTGGTTCAGAACGTAAATCAATGCGGAGGCTACTTGCCCAGAATCATGTGTATTTTGTTCACATACTTTTCACATCCAATAACTTTACATTTAATTTGATTGCAGAGAGTAGAACAGGAAACACTGACAGTGAGTAGAGGAAGCAGGTGTAAGGAATGCTTTCATATGTTATAGAAATGTACATTAGCTAGTTAAATTATCTTAGTATTTAAGTATGATATTATTTGGTCCTAGAAATAAGGTAAGCAAAATAAGATCATAAATATGGTACAGTAGTAAAGGCAATAATTTAGCAAAAAGGGACAGGCACAAACACAAAATAAAAATAACCATACTTAAAAAAAAATACTGTAAAAAGCAAGATATGGCCCAGTGTAAAAATAAAAGGAAAGATTTTGATTTTGAGATCCCATTTATGCTCAAAATTAGAAAAATAAGTTGTTGATACAAGTGACCTGGCTTTTCTGTTTTGTGTGTTACTAATAATAATCATGTGTAGGGATTCAATGTAAAGCTGATATTATTCCAACTGTGTCCTCTTCAATCACCTACCGACTACAAAACACTGCAGATGGCCTTGCAGCAGCATCGTCGAGTTTTCTGGGGTGAGTCTAGGTGGAACTAATGTACTCACTAACTAATGTTTCTGACATGGACATAAATTGTCACTCTGTGAGCTGAAATAAAACAGTCTGTCATGGGATGCTGGTTTGGCGGAGCGGTTAGCAACCATGCACGTCCCATAAACATACTTCTGCCAGTCCGGGTTCAAATCTAGCCTGTGACCAGTTTGCAGAGTGTCTTCCCCTACTCTCTCTCCCCCTTTCACAAGCCTATCAACTGTCTCTCTCCTATCAATAAAGGCACAAAATGCCTTTATTTACATTAAAAAAACAAACAAAAAAAGACAGTCTGTCATGGGTGTCAATCATGCACCCATACAACACTGATTGGCTCTCATGGTGCGACATCGCCTGAAAGGTTTAAATATTTCAACTCTGCCGATGGACCTGATCCCCATCCAATGCGACACCGGAGTTACCATCAGCAGCAACAGGGGTGCCGCCCCCATGTCTCCAAAGATGCAACCAAGTTGCCCAGATTGCGTCTGTTGCTTTGCGTGAGATCTGGTTGCGCGGGGTCATGGCTGGTGGCAGCTGTACATTGACTCTGCATGGAGAGTAATCGCAGAGGTCAGCAAAGTTGCTTTGATGTGAACGCACCTTCAGAATGTTGGAGAGTGACTTACTGCAGACAGCCGTGAGTTTCAGTCTGTCTCAGGTGAATTTTTGGTCTGAAGAAGGCTTTAGTGACACAGCTATACTGATGCTGAATAGCAGTATTGACAAGATTAAATGTTACTGATTTTCAGGTTTTGGAAATACAGAACCTGGTTCTTAGGGAGGTGGGTCAATGTGCATCCTTGTTGCTACATCAACTCCACACTGCTACACCATCTTTCTATGGGAAACACTGATATTAGTAATGTCTCTGTTTAGACCTTGATAAAAAATATGCTGGTCAATCTTAAAACTTTATTTTGTTGTATATTTCAGAATATTTCTGAGACGCAGTGTCTTTCATTATGTACATTTTGTTTATTTGGATTAACCTATATGTCCACATCCCCACTGGATCACCTTAAAGCAAACTTGTGAATCATATCAGTTTCATTATGAATTTTTTATAATCACTATGTGTATTTCTGCCATTTCTCCCATCAACACCTAAACATTTTGTTATTTCATGTGTAAGCAGATCCACCAATTTGCCTCCCATCTGCACTTTTCTCAGTAGAAAAGCAGAGTTAGCCACTTAAATTTTTCATGAGAGAAAGGAAATATACATAGTTGCCCAAGCATGGTCTTCACTTTCTCATTTATGCTACTCAAAGCATCTGTAATATCACCATGTATTTGCCCCTGACCTTCAGCATTGGTGACATTTGCTCACTCATCACTCCCATCACACAGTTGTGTAACACTTCTGTGAGAACTAATCATGTCTCTGTTGGGTGTTCAGCTCCTCTGCTGGCTCTGCACCCTACTCCTAACTTCAGAGTTTTGCATAATGGATGTGCAGCACTATTTCTGCCTCCTGTCTTTCTTCCCAAGACAGCATCATATATGCACACCCACCTCTTTGCTTCCTCTCTATCCTTCCCCTCCTTACCGTAGGCGTCCCTCCTGTAACATGTGTTCCTCTGAGAATACTCGCCCCATTGTGTCCCTCGCATAGTCTCCATCCAGGATAAGTATATGCACAGAGAAACCATTTTATATAATTGAGGTGAGGGATGTATCTCCAATGAAAACACATCTGATGGAGTTGTTGAAGCGAACAGTTCAGATCCCTGATTATTACATTTACATACAAATACAAAAACGTTTTTCACCTCATACATTTGAAAACATTATTGCAAAAAGTGGGTTGAGTATATCTGAGGAAAAATGGTCAATAGAATTTTCATGAATGGAAAAAAAGGTGAGTTTTCTTGGAAATTAGGACAAACATTTGTTATATCTTATTACATCCTCCCAGAAGTGTTTTTGATGAAAGTGTTGAATCCTAAATGCAAATAGTCATCATATCAGAATTTCAAACTTGAATACAGTTAAATAAACAACATTAGTACCTGCTTTGGTACAACAGAAACAACCTTTTAAAGTCAAGGAACTAAATATTTAGTCATTTTTTTTTATTTCAACTATCAACTCCTTATCTTCAAAATAGTGCCTAAAATATTGGTTCAAATTTGTTTAGTTTGCTCATGGTAGGGTACAAGCAATTAGTCTAAAATGTGATTAAGATTTATAATTATATTCGAAACCTCGTACTTTATGATGCTTTAAATTGTTATCTCAAAACCAGGCATGTAAGCCTCGTATTTACCCTTTAATCACCCCAAATCTTGGCTGTGGTTTATACACTGATGCAATCATTATACTAGAATTAGCTGCTGAGATTTTCTGCCTGCTATATGATAAAATAAAATATTTAAATATTAGGCAGCCTGATGCGAGTAAAGGTTTCATCTCTTATTCACTTTAGCTCTCTGCAAGGGGCAGCATCGGTGCTTTGAAATAGGAAACACAGCAAGGCAGAGCTGGCAGGGGTCAGTCGACTTTTGATCAACATTTCTCCCAAGTTAATTCTTCCTCCTCCTGCTTCTTCTCCTTCAAAAAAAAAAGGAAATAGAACAAAACAAACAAAAAAAATGAAGAACAGATGGTATACGGTGGTGAAAGACAACAGAAAAAAGTATAAGTCTGTATATCTGAAGTTCATGAAGTGCAATACAGATAGAAAAAGCAAAAGCCAATGTAATGAAAGTGCAAAAAGAGCAACACGACTGCACAGAAACTACATAAGCTAATCATAGCCCAGGAAGACAGCTAAACGTATTTCCATTTGAGGGACTCATTAAAACTACCACTGGCTTACATACCAGTGCAACTCATGTTCCTTACTTAACAAAGAAAACAGATACTGCTAGTTTTGTCCGATGAAAACAATCACAACTATCAGACCATTTTTTGCAAAAAAAAACAAAACAAAAACTGATAAGAGAAGATAAGCTAAACCTCTATTGATCCCCAGAGGGGAAATTCAGGTGTTGCAGCAGTACAGGGGTAAGGATGCCTCTCAGAGGGTCATTACCAACTGTAGAAACTCTCTCTCTCAAGGCTGTACAGTCATCTTATCGGACAATAGAGACTTTGTGAGGTCTGAGCTAGGGCAAGGTCACTGGACTCCTTTTTCGAATCAACGCCCCCGCTGGGCGAACTTCAAATTTATTGTATTATATGTAAGTATTAAATCATGCATCAGCATGATATGTCTCCTTTAAAATTAAAGTTGACAGAGTAAGTGTGTTATAGGACAACTGAGCCGTTCTGTGCAGTGCAGTGAAGGTGACAGTGTTGTTAAAGTGACAGTGTGACAGGTAACAGCAGTGATGATGACATTACATTTAACAGTTGAATACATTATATTATCATATTTCCTTAAGATGTCCTGGCATCAAGAACTAGTTGAAAGAGATAAAGGAGCCTTCTTACCCTTTCACAAGCTCTATCCTCCTTGACTATTGTGCTGAGGCCCATTTCATATTGCTGTTTAAATGCACTTTTGGGGTTGGTTTGTGCCCAACTGCAACAATATGTAGTGTTAAGCTAAGATTACCACTGGTGAGGCATGTTTGTATTCTAATTTCAAACCTTTCTTTGTTCCCTGCAGGAGATGATCATTGACAAAGTGAACGGTCACCCCGTCCCCCGATACTTGATATACGACATCATCAAATTCAACGTGAGTACTTCAGCTTATTCATACATGTGTTGTCTCTCCTCCGACCTTCCATATCTAAAAATCTGCCATACGTCAGACAGAAAGAGTGTCTGATTTTAGGTATTCCATTAACAATGTCGTCCCTGAGCAGCTCCCTCTGCCCTGCATACAATTTATCAGAGCATGGTTTGAGCTGCATACCAGGGAGAAGCACTGATGTGGAATTTTCTTACCCTGAAGGCTGAAAAATCAAATCCACCATAGGTTCATTTGAGGCTTTACTGTTGCAGGCAGTGGAGCGGTGCTCATCCAGGCTCTGCAGTGTTTGCCCGGAGACGACAGCACTTGTCTGTCTGCTCGCTTGACCCACACCCTGTCAGACAGCAGGCTTTACGTAAGTTTGACCTTCAACACAACAGCCTGGCTGAACTGTTTCTGACCCTTACTGATCTAAGACTGTGTACTGTGTACTTTACCCTTGAAAGTTTCTCTTATTTTTCCTCCCTGGACTTATTTTTGAAAGAACTGAAAACAAAAGTCTGTTGATTTTAATCAAAACCCCTCAGGCCACAAGAGGTTTGATTGGCTGTAAAATAGGTTGAAGCTGTGGTGCTGTTATCTTATGTGTTTAGTCCATGCATCATGTTACAGAGACTGTAGTTCTTTGTCCTAAATTGGATTATGCTGCTCTTTATAATTAGATGACAGTATGTGTCTGCTGTATATGCTGTCAGTTATCGATGTGCTGATGCCATTTTTTCCCACTTGATACAGATACTTGTGCTGTGGATATCGGCCGATATGGAGTACTGATCTGGCACCAGAATGTTACAAAAAAAAATCATACCACGCCAGCATGACTGTGATATGATTATCATTGTTGTAAGGCCTGGCTCAGGTTAAACCCTTTGTAAAACATGAATAAATACAGCACTGATGCAGCATGATTGTGCTAGTTAGCTTAGCTCCAAACTAAACCAACTCTGACACATGTGTGTCTGTTGTGCCTGTGTCATGTGATCAATTCCTCCAGGTGCCTGCAGGTCGCAGCACAGCTCTACTGTTTTAAGAGCTGTGAAGAAGAATTGTGCCAGAGTTTAACGATGCTGAACAGTAAATAGATTACTAATTTAATAACAGATGGTATCGGATGGTGCCTGGACTCCAGTCATCACCGTTACCAATGCCAGCTTTTTCAGCAGTATCGGAGCAATTTCTGATACCAGTATTTGAATCAGAACGACTCTACCGTCTGTGATTGAAAAGGTCAAATCTCGTAGCTATAAAATATCACCAGCTTACACTTGTCTGTAACTCCATGCGCCCTCTGTCTTTCTGTTATTTTAAATGTGTGTACTATCTACTGTATAAAAATTAAGCTTTGTGATCAGAGAATTCCACACAGTGTTATTTGTAATTTGACTTTGTGACTTACTCTTCAGCCTTCACTCTTGGACACTCCCAAGTAAACTCCTCATAAACTATGGCAGTCCAAGTGTATCCAGAAAAGTAAAAATGTGGCACAGATTGTGCATTCAGATGTACTGTAGTTACGAGCTGGTAAACTCTAAATACCTACAGATTATCTGACCTCCCAATTAGAAAATTTGACCTAATGGGGTATTTCTATTGACATATCTAAAATGAAACTTTGATATTATGTCTTCTAAGATGATTAGAGGCACAAATGTGTACAATAAACAGTCCTGATGAGGAGGAGCTGGAGCCGACAGATGAGTACAGCTGTAACTGAGGGTAGCCAAGGTCACCTCTTGCCACCATTTTGAAGCATGTTGGATCAAAAGTCAGACATTTTTAAGCATGCTTAAATTTTTGACATACCTGACGAACATCAACATTGACCTTTTTATGATAACTTTGTACAGCGTGGCCTAATTTAGCTTGATGTTTCCCTCTACATTGAATGCTGAAGTTGGCTAAAATGTCAGTGTGTGAAGGTGGCCTCAAGAAAAGGAAAAGCAAAGTGGTCACTTGCCAGCCACTTTATTATGTACACCTTGCTTGTACCGGGCATTTCTCCCCCAAACAACCTCAGTATTTTCCATCATAGATTAAACAAGGCCCTGGAAATATTTTTGTGGTTACACATCCATAATGCCAATCACCTGGTACTATATTGCGTTGTGATCGGAAGAAGGCGGAGGCCACTGGAGTATAGTAAACAGTCCTGCTCAGCATTATTGACAGCCCTTATTTTTTTGCATACATTTTACAATATCTTTACACATGAATAAAAATGTACCAAATTTATATTGACATGATCTTTTAATTGGAGGTCCAACATACTTTAACAAAACATTTTTTTACAACTAACATATTGTTATTTCAAAGAAGAAATGAATAAATGCATGCAGCAATAATGGCATCCCTCTTCAGTATTTGGTTGCTTACCCTCTGGCAGTGATAACAGCCTCCAGACATTCCTTGTAGCCATCTCTAAGCTTCTTGCACTTCTCAGCTGGTATTTCTCCCTTTCTTTCTTTGCAAATTGTTCAAGCTCTTGAGCATTAGCAAGTTTCTTTTCCCCAATGGCAGATCTCAGCTCATACCAAAGATTTTCAATTGGATTGAGACCAGGACCAATTGTTGGTCATTTAAAAGCAGTCATTTTTCTTCCTTTTCAACCATTCCTGCGTGCTTTTTGATGTGTGCTTTGGGTCTTGTTGGAGGACCCATGATCTTCGACAAACCAAGTTTCTTACACTGAACATCTGGCTCTAGAACCTCTTGATAATTCTCTGATTTCATGATTCCTGTGACAAGGTCAAGGCCTACAGTACCAGATGCAGCAAAGCAGCCCCACACCATTATAGAACTGTTGCTTAACCACCATGCTTAACTGTTGGTATGCTGTTCTGTTCCACGTAGACTTCATTGCTCCGTCTGTCAACAAACTGTTGGTGTGCATTGCTAAACTGCTCTATTTTTGTTTTGCATTATGCTCTTAAACTTCATGGGTGCCAATAATGGTGAGCAGGACTGCATTAAAGACACCAGATTGAGTTGATTGACCTTTGTAGCGTGGTGTGTTGTCCTTGGCGGCACAGTAGCACAGCAGGTCGCGTGTGTGCCTCACAACAAGGTTGGTAGTTCTAGCCCCTTATTGGTCAGGGCCTTTTCGTGTGGAGTTTGCATTTTCTGTCAGTGCATGTGTGGGCTCTCTCACTTGCCTCCTATCGATCAAAACATGCCCACTAGGTCTAAATCATTCTTAGTTGTCGGTGTGAGAGTGGATGTTTCTCTGACTCTGTATATTCTGGCACCTGGATTCATGAACTATTAAAATGTTATCCAAGCCAGGAAGCAATTATCCTCCTAGTGGCGTCCTTCTTGTAAAATTAACCTTTATGCATGATAAAAGCTGGTTCTTCCGATTCTGTCCAACTGAACCAGCCGTTTTTCCGGAGAACTGCCTGCAGACAGCATTACAAGGCAGTTAAATACTAACACTCCCTCCTAACTGTAAATTAATTCATCCATTCAGCTCCGGTTGGCGTGCCGCTAATAGCAAGCAGCACTGGCACAGAGACAAATGAGCTTACGGTGTGCCCTTAGCAAGCCCGTCCTGTCTCCCCCATAAAAGTTTGATGAATACCTTGGGATGAAGAGGGACAGAGGGAGGCGGGATTACGCCTCATCCATTATGGGTTTGTCTGCGTCCCCCTTTTTCTGCATCGATGACAGGATCACTACCAGCAAGCTGCTCAATAAAAGCTCAGGCGGTGAGGGGAACGTCTTTGAGAGACAATACAGAGGTTAGCGCTCCACATGAATCCCACCCTAAGCCATCATTGCAGAGCCACCGTATTGATCCTCCCTGGCCATTATTAGTCTCCTCCATTATCTGTGGTGGGCTGCACCTTGGCACAGAGACTCTATCCTGAGAGTGAGGATGGGAATGCAGCAGGAGGGAGAACACACCACCCACTGAGCCCGTGGCCTAATGTGACACCTTACTTGTTTGGAAAGTCAGGTGAAGAAAAGGAGTGGGATTCTTTTGATTTGAGGGAGTGTGTTCTCTCGCTGTAATGGCTGATGTAACCTTTGAGAATAATGTGTTAGGTGGATTTTTATCAAAGTAAACATCAGCAAAGACATTCACCGAAGGCCTGATGTTGGTAGTCATCCAGCAGAGCTTCAAACTGCTGATTAGTTCATTTCCTTTTCATGCACAAAGCCCATTGACCCTGTTCACTACTCTGAGGCATGGAGGGAATTGTCCCTTTCTGCAAAAGCACAAAAGCCTTTTTTGTAGTCTTCCCTAAAAAGTAAATGCTGCTTGTCAGTCCCTGTCAGCTCCCCCACTGTGGGGGAACTAACAAGCTGTGATGAATGCATGACAGCTTTTACATACATGTCCCTAATTTTCAAGTTGCTTTGAATGAGCACTGTGGAGGTGTGCACGTCAGTGACTCAACACTTTGAGCAACCTTGTTGTCCTTCATCTTGACAACAGTCTCACGTCAGGTGCAGTTTTAGACAAGAAAATCAATGGGAGTAAGCGGGAAGAATGTAAATTCTGCTGCAGTGGGACTTTCAGAACAATCACAAAAGGGTAGCTTCACTGTTACTCCTGCAGCCCCCGGAGACAAACAAACTGATAAATATAGGGTGCCTGTTCTGATGAATGAAACATTGTTATGAAACTGTATGAGTCACCACATTCTGCTACCAAAACACAGTATTCTTACTGTTGATACTTTGGCCAATTATTGTCAGTTGGCCGAAGTATCTTGATAAATGGTCAAGATTGAGCACTATTTATTTATTTATTTATTTTGTAATATTTTTTTATATGAAATGAAGAACAGCAATAGCAAAAACCAAAAAAAGCTGAGCACACATACCCTCTCCAAGGCCATGCTAGACGAGTTGAAAAGAAAATAGATTTAGAAAAATAAACACAAATAATTAAATAAATAACAGTAAACAAATAAGTACATATATATAAATACATATTTACATACACACATAAATATATGCCTGCATACACATACATAGCTCTCCTAAGTAATTAATAATGAAATATACCTACATTCAAATACACTTTATAAATGAATGTAAATAAAACACTTAGAAAAATAATGAGTTTTAACTGATGAAGTTAAATAATGAGAATAACATTAAGAAATTACAGCCAAAAACAGAAAGAAAATTAGGGAAATATATTGATATAAATATAAACACATACAGTATATCAATCAATCAAACTTTATTTATAAAGCACTTTTCATACAAAAAATCTAGTACAAAGTGCTTTACAAAAAGACAGGTTAATTAAAATGAAGGATTTATGACCCATACCCACTCCAGCCACACCACAATCCATACACAGTGTTGATAAAAAGCATCATAAATAAAAGACAATAATAATGCACACAGCTGTACCAAGTATAGGGATGTAACGATATGGAAATTTTGTATCACGGTTATTGTAACCAAAATTATCACAGTTATCATTATTATCGCGGTATTGTTGCAGTGAGCTCAAAATGTTCTAAAAGTACTTTTACACAGAATTGAAATCATTTAACCCCTTTATTGTTATATTCATAACAGTTCTTTTGTCTTTTTTGTCAATAAATGTGTCAGACTCAGAGGCCAAACAATGCAAACTGCGCATGTGCACCTCGCGTGAGGCTCCTTAATCGAGGGCAGATACATAGTTCCGGCTTTTCCAGGCAAAGAGCAGCATCACCGTGCGTTACTGAGGCAGTGTGGTGATCAAGCACGATATAACGGTAATTTTAATTGGACACGGTAACGATTATCGTGGGAAATTTTATCGCGGTTTACCATTTTACCGGTAACCGTTACATCCCTAACCAAGTATGTACTGAGGAAACACCATCTTAAAGGTTTGAAAATGAGGAAACACTGGAGGTTGGGTTAAAGTGTAAAATTAAATATGTCATAAAATAAAATTTAAAATAATAATAATAATAATAATAAATTGAAATGAAGCTTAAAAAAAAGAAAAACGAGAAAATCAAAAAAGAAAAGATAGAAAAGATAAAAAAATAAAATAAGTTAAAATAACAAAAATGTGAGCTGTAATTAGAATAAATAAAAACACTATAAGGTAAGTCACGTAAAATCTAGACTTAAAAGGTAGGTTTTGAGTTTGTTTTTAAAGACATTAACATTTGCTACAGGTAGGTATATGTACAAATATACATAAAAGTAAACAAACAAACACGTGAATTGATAAAAAAAAATACTATTAATAAATTACTAATAATAATAGTAATCATGAAAAAATGACTTTCTGAAAGTCAGTCAACAGAATACAGCATTTTTTACTGTTCACTAATAACAGAAAGTTACTGACTAGATCAGAGAATCAGCAAGACAAAACTGTGAGACTGGTTTTTCTTTGTGGAGTATGGGTAATGCACAAGTTAGTACTTTTCAGTTTAATGTCCATATTTCTGTGCTCTGTGTTCTTTACCTGCTTTGGTATAGTGTTCTTATGTAAATGTAATTTGACAGCCTACAAACAGCTCAATCCCCATTTTGGGTCAAAGTACTGCCAAAATGTGCTCAAAATGCAAGACTGAGTATTTGTTAGATCCAGAGCTTTCACTAAATGCCCCTTGTGTGCATCTGAGTTGTCGGGTATTTCAAAAACAAGACAAGCTATGAAAGCATAATGTAGCAGGCAGTTGTGTTATAATTTCAATTTGGATTTGATTATAATTATGGTCCAGCTGAAATTAAAATTAAATTATAAATTATTACCGACTTGTAAACCTGTTGCTATCCCTTTAGTTATGTGACATCGTTTGGCCGTCAAAATGCAAGCGTCTCACGTCTCCTGCAAATAAAGAATTAGAAACTGAATTCACCTTTTTATACCCAAATTTGAGCTGCACACAGGGCAGACTCTGAGAAGTCAGGAATTAATCAAAAACTCATTCAACTTCAAAAGCTAAATATTCTGCTCAGCAATGCAAGAAAGCCACTGTAATTTGACATTTTAATCAACAAGTAATAATGTTCTGTTCATTCTGGGTTTTTTTTGTTTTTTTTTTGTAAAACTTTTAATTTAAAAATTCCGGTTAGGGAGCTTAATCATACTGCTGTAATAAGTATTAATGAAAAGTTAAAAAGATTTAGTTAATTACTGGTGCTGTTAATTTAGGGCAGCTGTGGTAAAAACCTTTCAACAGGTAGTGTTGTAAAGCATTTTTGAAGCACAGTACATATATTTATTAGAGCCGAGCAATACCTCTTTCTTTCTTTGGCCTTATTTGATCCTCATTAGGAAAATATGCATCAAATGTGCCTTAAGTAGATACCCCAGCATAGAGACTTTAGGCTGATTTATACCTGCAAAAACTACTTTTAAGTGCTACGAACATGGTCACTGTGCAGCTCAAAATGTTTAGCTATTGGGAGTAAAAGCTCCTCAGTCAGCTCACATACATAATATTTTATATGTCGTATTTTTGCAGCAGTGCATGCTTTGTCAAAGCTGACATGACATGTTTATTGTTGCTATTGAATTAGAGTTCTTATGCTGAAATCTGTATTATAAAGTAGAGGAAACTTCTTCTGGAAGCTGCTGTTCGGTTTCAAGATGGCAGCCATGTAGTTCTACTTACTTTTTTAGGATAACAATTGTAATCTACCGCAAGCTAGCTTCACTCTCTACTTGTTTTTTATGTTTACAGTTGTAAATATATTGAATTTAATGTACCTGTCTGTGCAGATGCCTGTTTAAAAATGCAACAGCTAAGAAAACTTTTGTTGTTTAAGATAATTTTTAATCCAGTTTGATCTTTGTGAATTTAATTGATTTGAGAATGTTCAATTGTGAACGCTGTCTGAAATTGACTCAGAGTTTGAATGCAGATTAGAGGGTTAATGTATGTTTTATTAGGGGTCGATAGGTTCAGTGCACATGTCACTCTGTTGGATTTTGACAGCATAAATATGAATGCATCTAGTTATGGCAACCTCCATTACATGTCTTATTGCAACTTTTATAAAAAAAAAAAGCTGAGGACACTTTAATATATATATATATATATATATATACAGCCAAGGTTGAGTTGTTTTATAATCAGTGCTAAAAGATATACACATTGAACCTTTGACAGTTGAGAAGAAGAAAAAACCTGCAGAAGCCCTTTTTTCTGTGGAGGTATGGAGTGCCTCACTGACATCAGCTACATTTGCTTCTGCTTGAGGAGTCTGCCCGCAGGGACCGTTTGTAGCTCTGCAGGGTTTTCTGACCTATGAATAGTCCCAGGGCTGCAGCATACCAGAACAACCAACTGCAGCCTCAATCTCATGATGCTCCAGTTCTCCCTCTGTGGTCTTATTTCACCTGCAGGCTGCTGTCACATATAGCATCTGTGCTATTTAAGCTCAGATATATGTTTCTTTCCCTTTCTCCTGGAAAAGAAATTAGCCTCGGGCTATAGAGCTGTATTTGCTAAATGTTGTGCAGTTTAAAGCACCTTTTCTCCAAAAGATCCTCAAATTACAGTGCGTTGAAAGCTTTCTCTGGCCCATTCATGTCAGCAAAGACTCGTAAAAATCAAACAAATCAGGTTTCTGACATTAAAAAACAAAAACCCAAGTGCCACATTGTCTTCACCTGATGTCCATGGCATTGTGTAGTGCCATAGCATGCTGCATTGTATTGTATGTCATTACTGTTTCATATCCTATCCTCTTCTGTCATGTTCAATTCAACCTTCCTGTCATATCTTTCCATATCCAAATCCCCTATCCTATCATACCCTGCTCTGTCCTAGCCTATCTTGTCTTATTCCATCTGTTCCCATCTTTCTTATTCTGTACTTACAGTATGTTTCATACCCTCCTATCGCACCTATCCTTTCCTGTCTTATCCTATCTTTTTCAATCCTAGCCTAATCCCGTTTTATGCTGTTCCATTTTTTCCTCACACCTTATCCTATCTTTTATTTCCTGTCTTATTCATATCATATCCTATCCTTTCCTTTCCTTTCCTTTCCTTTCCTTTCCTTTCCTTTCCTTTCCTTTCCTTTCCTTTCCTTTCCTTTCCTTTCCTATCCTATCCTATCCTATCCTATCCTATCCTATCCTATCCTATCCTATCCTATCCTATCCTATCCTATCCTATCCTATCCTATCCTATCCTATCCCATCCCATCCCATCCCATCCCATCCCTATCCCTATCCAATCCTGTCCTGTCCTGGACTATCTTTTCTGCCCATATCATATCATATCCTGCCCTGGACTATCCCATTTTTTCCTGATCTGTCTTATCCTGTCCTGTCCTGGACTATCTTTCTACCCATATCATACCATAACTTATCCTGTCCTGTCCTATCCCAATTTTTCCTGTCCTGTCCTGGACTGTCTTTTCTACCCATGTCATATCCTGTCCTGGCCTCTCCCGATTTTTCCTGTACTTTCCTTTCCTATCCTAGCTTTACTAACCCTACTCTTTCTTGTCTTATTCAATAATTCTTTTTCTAAGAATTTTTTTTCTTTCCTATTCTATTATCCCTGTCCTATCTTTCCCCTACTACCCTGACTATCCTGTTTGTTACTATTGTGTTATATCCTTTCTTATCCAGTCCTATCCCTCCACTATAAGTATTTGGCATATCCCAGCCTTTCTCTTTTGAATACAGTTTAATGAGAATAGCTAAACAGGACCTGAGAGGTGATTAACAAAATTCCCCGATCTTTATTTAGACCATGACTCTCTCTGTTGCTACACTCCTTAAGTCCCTGTCCCTTGGAGACGGTTCCTATGGCAGAGAAGTTAAGACCGTCTGGAAGCACAAGACATAATGACACCGTGTATGCTTCATCTTCGCAGTAATATCTGTTTCATACGTGAAATAATGTTGGCCGTGACTTTTACCCGCACAGAAGTGCCAGCAACCAGTTGACTGAGATAAGTCCCCCTGCTAAGCTGTTATTGGTCAATTAGAAGCAACAGCCTTCAGAGGCTAACAAAGGGTTTATGGTCAACCTCAGCCACTCTAATTTGTCCATAAATCACGGTGCATCCACTCTGTCTGCTGGGACTCTTGTCTGCCTGTTTCCTGTGTTCATAATGTCAGCCTGCGCCCACATTTCTATGTTTGGCATACGGCTGAACATGTGGGCATTCATGAAGGAAATAAGGAGGATACTAGAGGGATAATTGAAGCCACAAAGGCGTTTTCTGTAATGGAACATGGCGTAATTAACCGACAATGTGCACACATTTTTCTATACCACAATTCAGCAATGTTTTTATATCACATACAGTATTTGTTGGAAAAATCCTGCAGAAGATAGGTATTTTCTTATTCTTTAAAATCCTCTTTCAAAAGCGTCAAACCCTGCTAAAAAACAGAGCCATGACAAGTCTGCTATATGTGGGATGCATTTTTGATGCAGTTTTTTGAACTCTATTTTAAGAGTCTAGCCAACTCTGCATCAAAGTGACTCATAAAGGAGCAGGAACAGAAGGCTTCAGGGGCTCTAACAGTATAACTACAGCGACTATCCACATAAGTTTTTGCTCTAGACCTGCCAGTCGACATTTGTAGACAGGAAAAAGTCTGCTGAACAGTAAAAGTGCTCCCTGCTCTCATAACCTGGGGGATAAGAGGAAATAGATGACAGAGTCTCTCATGTGGCAAGGGCAAGGTTTGAACCTTCATTAATTGGTTGGCTTCTGAAGTAAACTTATGTAACCCATGGAGATGACTACATTCTGGATCAATTTTCAGGAAAGTGTTTGAATGAAAAAATCTCCCTCATCATTATTATTCCATGAAAAGCACACACTTGAATTGGCCTGGCAGGTTTAGCTTTTAGATGATGACGGTTGGATGGTTTTGTGGGAGTGTGATTGGTGGATAACATAACTTTTTAGTGTTGTGGCAGCATGTTTTGTAACAACTAGAGATGCACCGAAATGAAAATTTGTGGCCGAAGCCGAAGCCGAATAATAAATAAATGCTGGGCCGAATACCGAATACCAAACCGAATATCCAATGCGGCGGCAAAGTGGTTCACTATATTTTTTAATAGTGCATTAATAGTTTAGAGTACATTTTTAGACGTGTTTTTAAAAGAAAGTAATTGTTTATTAAATGTTATGACATTTTTTAATATTCCAGTAGCCTTTGCTTTTCAAAAGAAGCCCAAAAAAGTTTTTCATTCATATTAAGCCTTCAAACAAAACATGCATTAAAAATATGAATGTACACTGATGGATATATACCAATAGACCAATAATACCAACAATACTGCTTTAAAGCTGTCACTTTATATTCAATATTTGAATAACCGATCAAATATGGGAATAAATATCCATAATGGAATTGTAAACAAATATTTGAATGTAAAATACTGAGTGTGGCGACACATCAGGTCTGGAGCAGTGGACCGTTCCGTCCAACAGAGGGCGCTGTGAGTGCAGCTTGACCGTCAGACACATCCGGTGCTCTCTCGAGCCAAAGAGTTTCTGCTCCGAGTGGAGCGGACGGAGCGGACGTAAACAGCTCTAATTTTTAAAGAATCCTTTAAAAATTTCCTGGATCCAGACAGTGATCCGGATTACTCCCAAAATCGTATCATTTGTTCCTTGTCCCAATCTGGACATTTCCTGAAAATTTCATCGAAATTAGTCCATAACTTTTTGGGTTATGTTGCTGACAGAGACACAAACAAAACAAACAAACGGATGCCGGAATAACATAACCTCCTTGGCGGAGGGAATAAGCTAAAAGTCAGACTCAAAAGGTATGTCTTGAGTTTGCTTTTAAAAATATGAACATTCGGTGCTGCTCTCAGGTCTTCAGGTAGGCAGTTCCCACAGATGAGGGTAGTATTATTAGTTTACCTAATTTCTCCTCCATTCCTCTCAGTTCCAGTATAAGTAAACACACATTTTATTTCACTAATCCGTCTGGGAAAGAGCCAACAGAAAGTATTTGGGAATGGGCAGATCCTCTGAAAAGCATAACTGGTAGGGGATTGGATGATCATTCAATCAATCACATTTATTACCAGTCAATCAGAAAATGTCGTGGGTGGGTGCTACTGCTGTGATGTAAAGTGTAAAACTAAAGCCTCATAGAACAAACATTTGCCAAAAAACTTTGGAAGATTAGAGAAACTGTAATCTCTATTGATAAATGCTTTCAGTGTTAATGGTTTCTCATTCAGCAACCCAAGAACATCCGCCTGTCCTTGACTATTGAAAATATGCCCCCAAGAAGATGAATTTTACGCCTTTGGTGCCGCTGCTTATATAATTAACTGTGTATAACTTGAATTTATGCTAAATTATCTGCGACAGGAACAGTAGGGAAGGATGTTCAAAGCTGAGTCAGTGTTTTATAAGCTGTTTTAGATTGTGCAGTATTCTTCTGAGCTCATCCTTTAGCCTCCTGAGCTTCACACTGCAGAAGGATTTATTCCTGATTCTGAAGCTCTCTGGTGTTTAACTTTTCATGTGTGCTTATATATAGATTCTTTATGCAGTCTTTTCAATTTAGCCATAGAGGGGGTTATGTAATGCACTTGGTTGGACCACAGTCTTTGACTTTGTCCACTTATGATAAATGAATGAATGGCTGGGAAGCTTCTTCTTTTTAATGTTTAATATAAATGTGCTTAGTTTATCTTGGGAATTCCATACAAACTCATTTGTGTGCACTAGACTGGTGTCTTCATTCATATTTTTATAGTAACTTTAATTTCCTTTTCGATAAATGTAGCTATTTGAAAAATATGTTTACCTTTGACTTTGACTAATAGAGCTAAATCTAAGTTATTTTATAAGTTATCATTTATAAAGTCATTTATGTCAGCCCATTGAGCAGATTTAAGGACCAGAACAAGTGCTCTCTTTTGCACACCTTCTTCATCCTTCAGCTTGTTTCTTACCTCTTACTTTCACTTTTTAAGCAGCAAGTTTCTTTAAGGTCCCTGTCACACCCAAAGTTTGGCAGACTTGGTTCAGTTCGGAGATGAGGTTTTAACATTTTCAATTTTCACTTGGCTGGGTTTTCATTCCCACTGCACTTTGTCAAGTGGACCAAAGTCTGTCAAATATTGTGTAATATAGCAAACTGCCACTAGCTCGGGCTGTGGCCTTTGTTACTGCCACCCAGCATGACCTGGAAATACACAATCGGCTTCTGTAAGCTTGAATAAGCTTTGCAGTATTTGAGTCAAAATTAAGATTAAGTTGTGTTTGTGAATAATCACTCTTCTCTTAATCTGCAGTGTTTCCCTGTTTATCAGGCAAGTACAGCACATACACTGTATTGCCAAAAGTATTCGCTCACCCATCCAAATAATCAGAATCAGGTGTTCCAATCACTTCCATGGCCACAGGTGTATAACATCAAGCATCTAGGCGTGCAGACTGCTTTTACAAACATTTGTGAAAGAATGGGTCGCTCTCAGGAGCTCAGTTCCAGCGTGGAACTGTGATAGGATGCCACCTGTGCAACAAATCCAATCGTGAGATTTCCTTGCTCCTAAATATTCCACAGTCAGCTGTCAGCTGGATTATAAGAACGTGGAAGTGTTTGGGAACGACAGCAGCTCAGCCACAAAGTGGTAGGCCACGTAAACTGACGGAGCAGGGTCAGCGGATGCATAGTGCGAAGAGGTTGCCTCAAAACTTCATGTGGCCCTCAGATTAGCTCAACAACAGTACAGAAAGCTTCATGGATGGGTTTTATGGCCGAGCAACTGCATCCAAGCCTAACATCACCAAATGCAATGCAAAGCGCTGGATGCAGTGGTTAAAACATGCCGCCACTTGATTTTAGAGCAGTGGAGACGCCTCTTCATCTGGCAAGCTGATGGATGAGTCTGGATTTGTTGGTTGCCAGGAGAACAATACTTGTCAGACTACATTGTACCAAGTGTAAAGTTTGATGGAGGGGGGGATTATGGTGTGGGGATATTTTTCAGGAGCTGGGCTTGGCCCCTTAGTTCCAATGAAAGGAACTCTGAATGCTTCAGCACACCAAGACATATGGGACAATTCCATGCTCCCAACTTTGTGGGAACAGTTTGGAGCTGGCCTCCTCCTCTTCCAACATGACTGTGCACAAAGCAAGGTCCATAAAGACATGGATGACAGAGTCTGGTGTGGATGAACTTGACTGGCCTGCACAGAGTCCTGACCTCAACCTGATAGGACACCTTTGGGATGAATTAGAGCGGAGACCGAGAGCCAGGCCTTCTCGTCCAACGTCAATGTGTGACCTCACAAATGCACTTCTGGAAGAGTGGTCAAAAATTTCCATAAACACTCCTAAACCTTGTGGACAGCCTTCTCAGAAGAGTTGAAGCTGTTATAGCTGCAAAGGGTGGACAAACGTCATATTAAACCCAATGGATTAGGAATGGGAGGTCACTTAAGTTCATATGCGAGTCAAGGCAGGTGAGCGAATACTTTTGGCTATATTGTGTACCTCCAGTCCACTGCACTCACAACTTCTATTCTGATGATGCACCTGACAGATGTTAGGATTTTAAACCAGCTGTTTCTCCAGGAAACTGTTTTTATTTTTATTGCAGTCAAATTGGAAGTGTTATCAAGTTCTTAAAGTACTTTTTAATGAGGGCATTAAACTGTAATTTGCCTCTGATCTTATTTATAGTGGCAATAGTGTCCCCATAAAGTCTTGAGTTTGTATTAAGCAAATCAGAGCAACTGTAGGCAGTGTCAAAGGCATCATCGTGCTCTCTGCTCAGATGTGAAGTTGTTACTGTTAAAGTGTTAGCAGACATTCATTTGCACGTCTCACAGCAGACTCAGAGTCATGCCGATTTTCCAGTGAAGTCAAATCAGGACACTTGAAAGGTAAAAAAAACATCAGTTATTTGTTCTGTTTTAAGATTTTTAGAGCTGGTTACTCCAAAAAGATCTAATAATTGTCAGGGATGTTTTTAATAATGATAATAGATTTTTACACAAAGGAGAGCACTGCAAGAAAATTCACTCAACATGTTTTTCTTTGTTTATCTCAGAAACTCGGAGCATGATTAAATAATTATTAAAATAATAAGCAATTTATCACGTCAGTTACCAAGTATTCAAAGCATTACGCTGTGACCCCTTTAATTAGTGACAAAATAGCCCAAAACAGGGCAATAAGATCATATGTAAGGATGCACAGTATTATCCAAATGTTATCAGTATTGGCAGATAATCTCTGAGACGTAAATTGTTGGTATCTGCAAATATGAGCATTTTTGCTGATGTTTGCAGCTGTTTTTTTGGCTGTAATATTGGCAGAATATACAAATGCACCATTACAGTTTAGCTCGCCATTATGAAATGTCCACTCTTATAAATCATGGGTATCATTTTGTGAAGGTTAAATGATATTTTCCTTGCCTTACATCTGCTTCCATCGCAAACAGACCATCACCATGAAAGAAAAGTTTAATTTTGATGGAAGCTTTGTAATGCATTTTTTGTGTCAGTGGCCCAAAAATGTAACCTGTCAACATTTTCTTACTGAAGCTCCAAGTGAGATAATTAGACATTTTGCCCCTGCCTTGCTCTGTTTAGAAAATCTATCAAGGGACACCCAGTTTTCAGCACAATCAGGCCCAATTCAGGAACATTGCTTATTGGATCATCGACTAAGATGTATGTGCTTATTATATCTAAATGAGCTTTAGTTGTTAAGACCATATCAGTAATGCAATTTTTTTGATAGCTTTAAGGCTCTTTTGTGGCTGCAAATACATTACATTAGCATAATTCTAATAGAGGCTAAAGACACACAAACACAGTGGCTTTGTTGTGCATAAGGTAAACAGCATAGCAAGGAGTACAACGATGGAAGGGGGAGTAAAACTGCTTCCATTGCAGTCTTGTCCAGTTAGGCTCCCTAGCTTTAAGTGGAGGCTGCGTGCTCTTCACAAAACAACTGAATCAATACTGGTATAGGCGTAAAGAGTTTGGAAATATTTGATATTTGCAGAACTCTAATATTGTGCATTCCTGTTCACAAACACTTGGCTCAGCATTCACAGAGTTTTCTACTCTGGTACTTTCCCCATTGAGTTCTTTAATTAGACTACATTAAGGCAGAGGTCTCCTGGTCCAAGACATCTTGTGCACCAAAACATTTTCCTCAAGATTCAGACCTATAACAGCACTACTCATGTGTGAACCGCTAGGCCAGGATTAGTGTAAACTTAGCTACACTCTTAAGGTGCGTTCAGACCGGACGCTACTTGTACTACTTTGGCGATCACTCTCCATGCAAAGTCAATGTACAGCCGCGATGGGGCGGGGCTAACGCATCGCGGGATGGCTACATAGCTTGTCGCGCGATGTCAAAGTAAAAAAAAAAGTTGATCAATCAGCGGTGTGTGCACGTGTGACGGTACCCTAGACAGACAGTTATTCATCCGGACTACAGAGTAACAATCCATGTCCGTGTGGGAAACATTAGTCAGTGAGGACATTAGTTCTGCCTAGACGGACCACAGAAAACTCACAGATAATGCTGCTGCAGGGCATCAGCTGCAGTGTTTTGTGGTTGATGAGTGAAAAGGATACAGCTGGAATAATGTCCGCTTATACATCCTATTATATGATATATGACATGATTGCGGTGAAACTCAAGTGGAAGTGAAGTCACCGACAGCCGACGGCAACGGTGACCAAAATGAGGTATTTATGGATGCGTGGCACTACATCAGTGGGCGACGCGATTTTGGTACCACGTGAGTGTGTGGGCCAGGGTTTCCCCTTGAAAAATATTGACACTGGACAATGTGACCGGCAGGTTTTCGATTTACCGGACAAATGTTTGAAATTTTGGTCAAATATCTGAATTTATTGAGCTTAAATCTGGGCTGTAAAGTATACCTCCGCAGCCTCCGCAAAGCTGCGGGGGTATATATTTACCGATCATTACATTACGCTAGGAGAGAATAGTTTCACCATACATTTTGACCGGCGGTGTTAAAAGATGTCGGACTTCATCAGATTTTACCAGTCAAAGTGTGGTAATTACCGTATTACGGAAACCCTGGTGTGGGCTACATTGTGGCTGCATCTTCCTGCTATCACTGCTCTGTTTGTCCAAAAATATCACCCAAATAATATTCCTTAGAAAGAACAGGAAGAACTGGAATAATCTCCTGATAAGTACCCTGATAGATTACAAACTGACCTACAGACCTACAGAATGAAAGCATCCTGTATGTACAAGGAGTTTCGCTATAGAGGTGGCAAACTGAGCTTAAACTTTGAAAGTCGCAGACAAAAATGTTATGGGATGTTTTTCTGTGACTCATTCTATCACTGTGGTTTTAAAAACCTGCTAGATAAAGGTTAATATGACACTTTATTTTACGTCGTCTTGTCTGTTGTAGTCAAGTAAAATGCGTGGTTTGTTGAAAAATAAGTGAGCCTCCATTTTGGTGTGGGAGAATTGTGCTCAGGATGGCATTCTGAAAGCTCTGACTTGATCAAATTCATTTAAAATGAATTAAAATGCTGGCACACAGGTAAATGCATCTATTGTATCACTGCCAGTAGGAAAAACTCCTCTCAGTCACAGGGTCACTATTTTGCCCCAATAAAATGAGAAGTCCTCTGAGTGATGACCATCCGTCTCAGTTGTAGGTCATATGATAAACCACATGACCCTTAATTGTCACAACAGCTCAAACAAAATTGGTGCCACCTCCAACATTCACAAGCTTTGAACATGCAAGTTCTGTGAAGGTGACAGCACCACAGCCTACATGATATGCACCCAGCTAATTTGTGCTATTGTGTTATAATCACTGCAATGGTTTTCTCATGATGCAGTGTGAATGTGACACATCCCACATTTTGATAATAATATTAACAGCTAAACCAAAAAGAATCTCCCTCGTCTGGCCGCTGTCTTATTCTTGATTTGCACGGTCACAGGAGTGATAATGTCACTGTGCCTGTGTGATACTCCTGAGGGCCACACTCTTATATTTGGCCTATGTTGTGATAATTGAACTTGTGCAATTGAAAGTTTATTGAATCTGATTTCCAGCATCTGATTCTCATTTTCACACCATCATAGAAACAATTATCACTTTATTTTCACAGATTGTAGTATCACTGCGCTCAGTCGTGCTGTGTGTGGTTATATATTAAAAGTAATTGTTCAGAGATACATGGTTATCTTGCATAAGGCTTGGCATTGTACTTTCTTACATAAGACTGGTGAATTAAGAGTTGCATTGACCTTCTTTTTTCTGTTTTGTTGATTATTTGTCTGACTCATGAGACAGTGCAGCTGAATAATTGTATCCAATCTTAACTAAGCATTGGTCATACACCTCTTCATCCACTCTGAAAGAAATCTTTTCCTCAATCCATGGCTCAGTAATTTCTTAGAAAACTCTTGAGAGGAAAATGGCCTTTGCCAAGATGTAACAGAGCAGAATATAAATGCAGCTCAGTCACGCCTTCGCGCTCAGTGGATTTCTTTTATAGATCAGGAGGTATTGATCCGTTTCCCTATAGAGCATGAAAAGTGGCTCTGTAAATGTCATATAAATGTCTTTTTTATGTGTTCAGACATGTTTTTGACAATGTGAAAATTAAACATAATGTGAAATAGAACACAGTTCAGACGAGATTCTCAGAAAATATTAAGTGGGAATAGGGTGTCTGTCATCCTATTTTCTTTAAAAAACCCTTTTTAGAGAGTTTTAAAATGGTCATGGCCATGCCTCAGTCATCATTTTGTCACTTTTCTTGTCCTTACAAATGTGTTTTTTTTATAAGCACCAAGCATTTGCAGACTAATTTCTGTAAAATTTAAGGACTTTGGGCTGTTCAAATCTAGTAAGTTAATCTTTTTGATTTTTGTACATTTACCTGTAGAAATCAATATATATTCAGATGCAACCCTGGTTTAAGAAGAATGCATTTTTTAAAGCGATTGTTCAGCTGAGCACAAAAACAAAGGAAAGCACAGTATTTCATGGGGAAATCTTTATGGTGCCACTGTCTTGTAAACAAAAGGGACAGACGGGCATCTGAAAGCATTAATCCACTATTTGCTCCTCTGGGTTTTTTCTGGAGCGGGATTATGGAATAACCCTGACTTCTTAAAAATCAGACATGAAACTGGTTAAGTGCATGTTGAACCTGGACAATACATTTTATCTATAGGTGCCTTTCTCAGCAGTCAAAGTCACCTTTCAGGGCAGAGTTGAATACAAAATAATAACCAGAGAAGAAAATGGTAAGTTTAATGGCCATCAAAAGATAAAATAACTTAATCAGATTGAAAAAAGGAAAATCAGACTTAATATGCTAGTTTAGAAAATACGATTTTCAACGGGATTTGAGGATGGAGAGTCAGTGCTCTGAATGTCTAGAGGAAGGGAGTTCCAGAGGCGGGGAGCACAGCTGCTGAAGGCTCTTGGGTCCATGGTGGACAAGAGGGTGGATGCCACAGTGAGGCGAATGGAGGAAAGTGGTCTGAGGGAGGGAGAGGGTGTGTTGATGAGTAGAAGTCTAATTACTGTTACTGTTGTCATTATTGTCTTATTTGAAAGCAGTCAGTTTAAAGTGAATCTTCTGCTTTGCACATCTGACTCGCCGGGAAACAGATTTAAGTTTTTTTAGTTTTCAGAAGATATTGCCATTGTAAATTAAAAAAAAAGAAGGGTCTTGGTATTGACCCCTGTGGAACTCCTGAACACAAACACAAAAAATGTTCCATTTTGTTCTTTTACATTCAGAATAGATGACTTCTTTCCTCAGTATTTTATATGTGCCAATACATCTGTGATATTGTGGTTTCATTTTATTATAACTGCTCTGTTTTTCATGTAAAACAGTTAAGAAAGCTGTTCTTTAATTTCTTAAAACAGTTACTATAGCAGAACAGTAAAGGGAGTTGGGAAAAATTGCTTTATTTTATTAAAAAGGCACCAATGATAAGAAAATGTCAATTTTTGGAGATCCACAGATAATCTAAAAATCATGTTTGACCATTATGAAGTTCCTCTGCTTGTTGGGGCCCAATTACTCTGACAATATCGATTTCATTTTTCATTTTTTTTCTCTCTGCTAAAGAAAATGCTTTCTGCTCTCAGTCTTTGGGCTTCATTTATTCCCTCTCTAAACCCTCACATTTGTACTCAGTCTATATCCATCTAGCAGCTTTTAAAAATAATCACTCATCATTTTCTCTCTTTTTCTGCAAACGTGACTCATTATTTCTGATCACTTTGTCAATAGAGCAAACAAGGCTAAATGTTGATGGCTGTGGAGTGCTTGTGCTGCATCCTGACTGCACTTCCTCTGTTTATCATTTTTTATTTTTGCTGGTTTCTTTATTTGTGTTTGTAAATTTTAACATACGCTTCTTTATCATCAGTCAAGGGCATGACTGGCTGTGTTTTTTGTCTCCCTGATATCACCTTTGCTGCCTTTGTTGGCCTGTCTTTGTCTGTTTGACAGGCCGTGATTGGCTCAGGTTGACATGATATCTGTCAGGAAAGACAGTATGTGGCTGTCAAATCAGAAGAGGAAGGTTGTTGTCATGATAATAAGAAAGAAAAATATTACTCTGTACCATGCACTTTTCATGTTGACATTCCAATTCGCTCTCATGCCAAGGTCTTGTGCAGAACTTTATGTACCTGTATACTGCTCTCCTATAGAGCAGCTATAAATAAGAGCTTTATGAAAACACTCTCAGTGCCTCATACTAAGGCTGTGGGGATTTTATTGTGTGCACCAAGGTTTTATAGTGCCAGCTAGAGAAATTGTCATTTACACTTTGTATTCATGTGTTATTGTGTGTATTTCTTTGGCTCAAGGTTGCCAAAGTTTGTAAAACATACAGTGCTTTATGGTAAAACATGTTTTAAAACTATATAAAACAATGTTTGTTAAAAAGTACCAAGACTTTGGATCCTTTGCAAGGCTGTGCAAATTTTACCTCTGTCATAGTGGTTATATTTTCACGAGGGTCTGTTTGTCTGTCTGTTACCAAGATTAGGGTAAAACTACTGGATGGATTAACATGGACATTTTGCCAGAGGTGTAGTTTGGTCCAAGGAGGGAAGCCATTACACTTTGGTGATGATGCAGATGTCTGGATTCAAAAAAATCACAAAATTAAAGCTGTCCCATAGGTTAACATTGGACAGAATTTAAAGAAGTTTTATCTGCTGTTTCTCTACAGATTGGCCTCCAATTTTACAGGATAATATGGGGTCCATGTCCATGTCATCAAGGCAAATTTCATCTGGATCCAATCCATATTGATGTCACAAAAAACACTCAACTTCATAATGGGAAATCCCATTAATGACTTTTAATAATTCATGTAAAATTCAAATAGTAAGTCATGTTCTCAAAACTTGCTCATACAGGATAACAACCTCCATGTTTGTGCTGAGTTTGGTCCTGGCACTATCCTGGATCTGGTGATTAGGGCTGAAAGATATATCGTTATCGTATCGATATCAAGATATGAACGTTCAAGATATCGAGCAAGCAATGATATAAATTATATAGATTTTCCCTGTGCTCGCCCTGCATGTACAGCTCTGAAAGTCGCAACAAATTTCATTTTTACAATTACCCTTGAATGCACCTCTTGGTTTTCAGCGAACCTGTAGTCATACTATATTGTATTGATGTCGAGATATCTGGCATGAATATCAAGATATGAAATTTTGTCCATACTGTTCAGCCCTACTGGGGATCCAGAATCATCTTTTACAGGAGTTGTGGAAGAGCCACGCTGCTTAGCAGGTGGCTGTGCTCTTTCAGTGCTCATCTAGTTAATTCATAGTTTTGCTAGTTAATACTCTGGACTTTTGCTCTTTAGTTGTATGTCTTCCAGAAACATGCTAAAATCTCATATGAAAGTCATTTATTTTAGCCTGTGTGGGTATGCATTTTGTACATCTCTGTAACAGTGTCTCCATGATTATCAGTAATAATTTATTTTAAGGTTGGAATAAGAGTAATTATTCTTTTTGTGTGTTTCAGGGTCAACCTGTCGGTCATTGTGATTTCAATATCCGGCTGTTGTGTATAGAAAAAGAGATAATTTCACCCCGGTTGGAAAAAATGAAGACGGGACAGATCGACAAAACCAAGGAGCCCTTCAGCGTCCGAAGCAAACCCTTCTTTGACATTCATGCAGCACGCAAGGTAAGTCGGCATATATGTCCTTTTTAACCTACTGTCTTTAAAATTGATCCTCGAGTTGGGATACCAAAAGGACTTTTGCCTCTTAAAACAAACATGTGCACTTTCCTTGGGTAACTATTAAATGCTGTGTCAGCAAATTGATATTGCAACTGGTGAAGTTGCTGTTCCTCAGCTCCTCGTGGAGTCTTGAGGGCAAAACTGGTCCAAATAAGGATAATGAGAAATAGGAATGAAAGGTACAATTCCCAAAGGTGAATTGGGGTGCGGTTGTTGCATTTGAATCTTGGGTGACTTGAAAGGATGGGGTTCTTGTGGTTTTGTCATTAGCACAAAAGTGATTCGTTATTGGTTTTATCATGTTAAAGACTTAAGTCCATTGAAGTTTTTCCATCAGCTCTCTTTATAACTTTGCTAAGCAGCTGGATTTTCCAGATTCCTGTCTCTCATCAGACAGATCAGTCTTGCAAAGCTTCAAGCTGAAACACTGGTTGCTTTACCTTTTTTCTTTAATGGACAAAGAGGCAGTAGTTGTGAGTATGAGTTACGCCGCGCTCACATTGGCTCCAGAATGGTTGCAGTCCAGATTCGGTGCGGATTTTCCGCAAGCTGCCACTCATATCAGCTCCAGATAGAGGCTGTGGCTGGCTCCGGTGCCAGGTGCGGAAACGGCACTCGCGAGAGTAGAAGCTCACGTAGAGTTCACGTTCTTGTCTGGACTTCGCGCGAGAACAAGCCCCATATACAGGAACTACATGTAAGGAGATGCTGTGCTGCTCACTTTTGCGACCTCGTGTCACCGGATGTGATGCTATGTTTACATTTATTTCTAGCGCGAGTATGCGGTCAAAAAAGAGTCAAGTTACATTTGTTTGTACACTGATTTTATTTTGAAAAACAACAGATCTTCATGCCACCCAGCATTTCACTTCCTGTATAGCTTGTCATATTTCATTCAGCTTGTGGATTGTTTCCGTTGTGCCGTCAACTCCCGCAACCGGACTCGCACCGCGCGGGGCTAATGTGAGCCCACAACAGTGATTTTAATGATACGATTTACATGCGGAAGCCGCACTGGACCCGCACAGGATTCAGTGTGAGCCTGGGGTTAGTGTCGCTGAAAGTGAACCATGACTAACAGCCTTTGATTAATTTGTTATTAATATGACTGACAAAACAAGTTATCAGATCATCTTCCACTATTTCTAGAAAGATTCTGCTCTTTCCATTTACTTTCAATGGGATCTTGCCCAGATGGTCTAAAATGTATCCCATCAATATGTGAAACAGTCCATCTTGTGCAGCCTTTCCCGAAGCTGGATCCTCATGGAAATTGGGTCTTTATTCATCAGTCAAGCACAAGGTTTGTCCCAATGCTGGCCAAATTTCCATCATTCTTTGGACAGTGACCTGCAGATTTCTGCAAATGCATGCAACACACATTGGCTCCTGATAAGGTTTAACAAGAAGATGTCAGTGTCGAGTTTCCATAAAGTAGATAAAACCGTCGGCAACCAAGAATGATCTCAGTGTGGTCTGCCTCTCTTGGTGTCATTGATCGGTCAAACACGTGCCTTCTGCTCTATCTATGATGCTCAGCTGCTGGTGTTAAGTTTCATATTTTATAGGCATGTCTGTAAACACACACTGAGCTGTAAGTAGGTTTATGAAACATGATGGCAATGCAGAATAAGAGCTTTACATATCACAATATTTAAGAATATTTCCAGCACCTGATTTTGGCTTAACGTGTGCTCTTTAATGCTAAGAATAAATGACATTAATGAAGTCGCATTTCCTGCTCAGATTATAATATATCGCTTTTTTCTTTGTAGTTGTCACATTATAAATATATAACGATGTCTCAAGTCAGAGTTTTTACTCCTCACAGGCTGAGGACAGCAGAGCTTTTATCCTTGAGCAGCTTTTAAGTCCCCCCTCAAAGGCCTGCTCTCCTGCCCTTAATATCAGGTCTGTGGGAGGTCAAAGCACGATTAATTTGATGTTTTTCTCGCCCTTAAATCAGTCGGTAATCTCAACACACTCAGAGATGATCAAAGACGACAGAGGGGGGAAGTTTCCGACGTTTCTTCTTGTGTTGAGGTCAGATTTATCCCTGCCAGAGCTGGCTTTGTGGTGTTTTTGTCCTTTTCAACATTCTCTGCATGACTAGCTGGGTTACCTCTGCTCTAACCCTGCCCTGTCTGCTCCCCTGAGGACTCTTGTGAACCACCACATCCACTCTTTGTTGATTGAGATACTCCAGAAGTGAAGTCACTGCCACTGTATCTGCTCTCTGACTGCTCTATTGTGTCGTCCGGCTGCCATCTGCTCCCCATACAGTCACATCTCTGTTGCGTGGGACATTAAAAGAGGGGAACTGGACTCTGTCTCATTAATTCATCGCTGCACAGCCGTACCCTTCACGGCATGTCGACCCAAAATTCCTTTTTCTGGGTGTTTTCAGTCATAGTCTGGAGTTGTATGGTGGCTTTTGTCTGCTGCGGCAAAGCTCCTGTTTTTCGTCTCTAATTCATGCCACTGTTTCCCACTACTTTAGGAGCATTTATCCTTTTGCGTCCTCCACTCGCCCAATTATCTAACAAAGGCCCCTTATGTATTACATGAGTTGTACACGGGGAGAGCCAGATAATGTATTTTGGGAAATTCCCTTTTGTGTAGGCTGAACAGACTTAGTTGTCTGAATTCATTATGATTGAAAAGTCGTTCTGATGAGAGTGGCCCCTCGAACACAATTGATATTGTGCTTTCCGCAGTGTAATTCATGCTACACTTTTAGGTTGAATTACATTCTCATTTACTCAACTTAAAGAAGTTCACATCAAGCTTTTAGAAAATAATACTTTGGCAACTGTTACAATCCCTGCTCGATGGGGAAAAGGGAAGTAACATAAAATAACCAGATTTTAAATGGTTTAAATAAAATGTATTTACTTTTAAAGCAAAGGAAGTAAGAATAACAAAATGAGGTCAAAAAGGGCAAACTAAAAATTACTGGTAAAAGTAAAATACACAAACTGAATTTCAATTACCGAAGATTACCACAAACTTAGAAAATCCACAAACAACGACTAAAAATTAAGAATAAGAATAACTATATTACCAAGAAATAATATGAAGTTCACTATTTTTCACTATCTTTGTTAAAAAGTAAATCTGAAAATACAAAACAATGATACAGTGGTCTGTTCTCCATCCTTGGGGTTTGGTTCCAGACCCACCTGTGATAAGTGAAAATCCGTGAAATAGGTAACTATAACCTATTTAAATATACCCGAGGCATGTTTTGAAAACTTTTACAGTACTTTTAAAAGAATTGTAAAATGCACAAAACACTAAAGTTACGCGGAAGACCGGTCACTGTAAAGAGAGACCTGAAACTTAGAGAGAAAGAAGCAGTCATATCCCCTCCCTGCGAGATGTAAAGCCATGTGATACACAACAGCCAATCAGCAGCCGAGAAAAAAATACAGACATTCTGATTGGCTGAATCGGTACGTACAGGCATTATATGATGACCTGCAAGATTTAAACTCATAAACAGCACTGAAGAATGCCGCTTAATGATGGAAATGTATGCAATATAAAAATAAATATGTCTTACAGGAAAAAAATGTGAAATACTGGGACCACAAAAACCAAACCGCGATATCACGGGGGTTAACTGTAATTCAATTTTAGCATTAAAAATCTAATTTCTGTTAAAGAGCCTCTATATACTGGTATATTAACCATTACAGCAACACACAATTGACTATGGTTATGAGCAATGCTGTTAAACTTCACATTGTGTGGTGGTCTAATGAATCTGTTAAGCTGCTGATGCTCACGTGATGCCCTTTGACGATTTTCCCTTCACATGCAGATCAGGATGCGCTCATTTCTTGCTAAAGAAACTCTTGGATGCCCAGATCTTGGTTTATCTTCCAAGCTGTTTGTTGGTATTTCTGCAGAGTATCCAAAAGCTGAGTGACTGCATCTGCACTCTCTTGCTATCTGGCGGGAACTGTTCCTGTCCTGGCTGAGAAATTGTATCTTAAGACCTGTTTCCTGCGTTAGGTTCTTTGTTTTAGCCATTTTTGTCTCAGGAGAACTTTCAAACGTGCTGGATTGCACCGTCACAGTGCACAGCAACAAAAATAACATCTTCAATAAAGTGATCCTACTCATTGGCTGATCAGTGGTACCAAAATGACCCAATACTCAAAATGTCTTGTGTTTTTCTATTGAACTAATCAATTTTAATTTTTAAATGGCTTTTTATTAGTGTAACACGATATTGGATTTTTGCCAATATCTGATATGCCAATACTTTTTTGATTCATTATTCCAAATACCAACATTTAAAGTCAAGAGCACAAGCTCTGTACTTAACAAAAATGGACCTTATTCCTTCAGTGTCACAGTATACTAACCTGACATGCCAGACGGACAGTTCCATATTGAAAATATTTCACTAATCCATCTGGGGAGGAGCCCTGCGAAAATTTTTTCAGGGGCAGAACCTTCAGAAACAACAGCAGCTGTTGATTGGATGATCGTTTGGCTCAACACACTCATCGCAGACCAATCCATATCAGGCAGCGCTGCTATGGCGTAGCATATGTAGTGGCTAACAGTTAGCCATTAGCTGCTACGACTAATGGCTGACAAGGGCAAGCAACAGTAAATGGCCGTTAGCCGTAACGGCTAACTGTTGTTAGGGACTAACTTTTTCTTAGCTGATTCCTAACGGTAACATAAGTTACAGTTGTTTGCCTTCTCATTAAAACTGTGGTGAGTTTATAACAGCTTCAAGTTGAGACTATCATTTCACATTAATTGTACAACACAGATTTAAAATTTAGCACTTATATGTGACATGAACCTCATGTAAGACAATCCCTACGAAGTAAACTTATGAGGAGATCATATTTCTCCAAGTATAACTGAGTAAACGTGATAGCTAATTGACATTAGCCTCCATTATTTGTGCAACAGGTAGTGACTTCACTTCCTGTTAAGTCACTTCCTGTTGTCGTCAGGCCCACAGGCTCCCGCCTCTTTTCCCTGATTGAGCCGTTAAGCATTTAGCCGAGTGAAACCGCTGGACAATGAAGGCTGACAAGACGGAGATGCATCTTTTCAGAATCAGCCAGGTCCGTCTGCTCTGCAAGGCTAACAGTATAATATCACACAAACAGATGTGTAACAAGAAAAACAGCTTTTAACTCTTGGAATCATGAAACCATTGATATTTAAATGAACCCATGCAGAGATGAGAAGGTGCATCAATTTTGAACATTTGTATAAATTTCCGTTATTCCAGCTGATATGTGTGGCTAATATATCAGCCGTAAATATCCACAAAAATTTCAATATCCGCCAAAACTGACACTTAACTTGTTAGACTGATATCGGCCGATACTGATATCAAACCGATAATATCGTTCATCCCTACTTTCTATGATTTTTTAAGTGTTTTGGCTGAGACTATACTAACAGAAATTGCACTTGGTCACTCTAAAATGGTTCTTAATGCAATATATAACAAAAGCATGGAGTGTCCCAAAACTTTGGCACATAAAATCACTGCATGAATGGATGAGTGGCAAACACTTTTCTTGTAATGCTGCTATTCCTGTACCTTGTGAAAATCCCTGCTAACATTTCCTCTGAACAGAAAACTAGGTCCGACATTCTCACATTAGTTATCATACAGTATTGTTTTAGCCAGCACTCAAACTTCTACCCACTACAATACTCTGTAGCATTGTTATTGCTTTAAAAACATAAATGCTCAAATGGTTCACAGTGTTTGGATAACATTTACCATCAATAAAATCTGACTTAGGGTTTATATGAAGTAATTAAATCACTATCCACAGTGTTAAAAATAACTGAGGGAAATTAAATGTCTCTCATTAGCATTTGGTCTTTGCAGCGTATCTAACATCTTCTCTCATTTATCATATCTCCTAAAGAATCAGGCCTAACCTGAATTATATTTCTTCCTCTAAGTCTGATATCTCATGTTGACCTCCAGCCATCAGCAGCCTCCTCATCTGAGTCCAGATAGCGATGAGCAGATGAGAGAAAGACTTCAGGTGGAGGTACGAGTGTCTCACCTGAGAGCAGATCACATCTTGAAAAAGGCTTTCAGACTGAGATTGAGTTTGAACAGAGACCTGAAAAGTCGTTATCTGAATACTTGTATAAGATTGAAGTCCAAAACCTCATCACAGAAAGGCAGGTAAGATAAAGGTTAAGTGTACGTACTGAATACAAAATAAGCAGAATTGACTCTTTTAGGATGTAGAAAGTGAAGTCAAATACTTTAGATTGTGTGCAATCGCAGTCCCTGATGTGCTGTTGTTTTTTAGGTACTGAGAGCTACTTTGCTGCTTCATTTTCTGAGACTGTTATCTTTGAAGTGCTGATTTTTGTTTTGACTGTTGCCTGTGAGACTGATGCAATCAATTATGGAGAGAAAATTCAAATTTCAGTTAGTTTTTTTTTTAATTTCATCTCTTATATGCTCTTTTTTCTCAATCTTCCTCTCCTCATCACTTTGTCATAGTTGTGTCTAATTGCACAACAGTATTAAAACTTGTTCACACACACAGTACTCATCGTGACATCACGTCTTCTTCTGTACACACAGGCCACTTAAGGGTGTAGACAGTTTATACTGAAGTCTGATGGCAGTCACAGTTATATTATAATGGGAACAACAACGCAAGACAAATTTCCAAAAAAAAAAAAACCTGAATTAAGCTTTAAGACCTACAATGTAGCTTAGGTTACTCAAAATCTGATATTGGTTGCTTCTCTCCCACTTATTGTAATTAGCCCACTTTTTACAAACTTTTATTCATGTTTTTTTTTTTTTTTTTTTAAGTTATTTTTTGGGGCTTTTATGGCCTTTATTTGATGGGACAGCTGAGAGAGACAGGAAAGCGGGTGAAGAGAGGGGAGACGACATGCAGCAAAGGGCCGTGGCCGGGATTCGAAGCAGCAGCCGCTGCTTTTGGTTGGCAGCCCCCATACATGGGGCGGACGCTCTACCAACTGAGCTAATGTCCGCCCACTTTATTCGAAACCTGAACTCTTTGTCCCTCTTCAAGTCCATACTCAAAACCCACCTGTTCAGGACTTCATACTCTTCACCACAAATTTGCCATTCTCATCCACTTATCCATCATTCTCTGTTGTGTTTTGCTGATTTTACAGTCCTTGAGAGTCTTGAAAGGCGCTTTTGAATAAGATGTACTATTTTTATTATTTGTGTATGACAAGATTTTAATAAATCTTTTAAAAAGATAAAAATTTAACTGCTGAATATATAAGTGGTGTCATCTAACATCTGCTGTTTACATCAACAAATACTTTCATTTCTTTCCACTGAATAGTCCCAGAAAAACAAAAAATTGTCAGAATCAAAATGTTTTCTCTTTCCTTTGGGTGTAGGCAAGTTTGCGAGCTGCAGTGATGTTTGATTCCATGTTGTTTTCAAGTGATATTGCCTCCATGAAAAATAACTCTTCTATCTAGTTTTACCAATACTTGAGTCTGAGTTGTGCTGATCTGCAGAAATATGGTTGTACAGTGTGTATGTTTCAATTTTATTTCAAAATATTGATTTTTTATGAGCTTTTTATGAGTTAAGTTAACAAACAATGCTACACTTCATAGGACTGTGTAGTGTATTGTTTTCACATTGTGACTGTAATATGAGCAATGGTCACATCACACAGTCAATCAATCAATCAATCTTTATTTGTATAGCGCCAATTCACAACAAGTGTTATCTCAAGACACTTTACAATAGAGCATAAAGCTCTTCATTTTATGGATACACATATATGCATAGATACATATATACTAGGGGTGTAACAAAATGGCCAACTCACGAAACGATAAGAAATACAAAAGAGGGCTCACGATACAAAATAAAGATTATAGAAAATCCCCAACAGTAGGAAGTTGTGCAAAAATCTAATTTTCTTTATTTTCTTCCTAATGCAGACAAACAAAAATATTTCTGCATCAGTACAAAATAAATGCTCTTTGAAAAAAAAACAAAATTGTAGTTTTTTCCCCTTATTTAGACTACAGTGCAAATACAAACATAAAATCTCAATAAAACGTGTTTTGTTGTTGTAACAATCAGGATAACTACATTCTTGAATGAAAAGGAAAACAAATAGCAGTCCTCAGAGCTGCAGTTTAGACCTATAAATGTCTGAACTGTGAACTATAATATTTAGCCTATAACAGTGCAGATACTTCTGATCTTCAAGTATGATCAAATTCTGTCAACTCAACAGTAGATGCAAAAATCAAATATTGTTTTTTATGCAGACTTACACAAACATACAGTTGTTGCCTGTCTCCAGTTCAAAGTAGTTGGTAGTTGGTAGTTGTACTCGCCGCAGTATACGCTGAACTGTAGCGGCATATTTTGCACACGGTTGTTGTTTTGTCTGCAATCTTCTCACCGTTCTCTCATCTTTTACATGGGAAGCCAAAATAGGTCCACACAACCGATTTATTTGACGAAGGAGCGTCAGCTAATTCCTCAACCACGTCTTCCTCCATTCTGAAGCGAGTGTTTTGCTACGGTAGGCGAGGAGGGTAAAAATATCACCAGTCTCAGTGGTGCCCCTTCACATTTTTTATTTCATGCTCTTATTTTGTGCGTCTTTGAATTTTATTTCATCATTTTTTATTCCGTTAAACCCCTAATATATTCATATATAAAATACACATATAGATGTGTATATATATATATATATATATATATATATATATATATATGTACAAATATATATATGTAACACCCAACATGAATCCAGTGTGATGTCATGTTGCCATTTGGGTGTTGTTTGATACAGCGTGGGGACACCTTCACTTTAAAAATGGTCTTAATTGCAACAACCTTACAACACTGAGAGCTTTTAAAAATTAAGATGGGCTTTAAACATTGGCAGAACTAAAGTTTTAAGTAACAGCTGTGACCTTAGAGTTCGTTAAGCCTTTTAAAATGTTTCATTTCAGTTTCCTTTAACTGTGCAAGTTTGGGTCAGAGTGCTGCAGTGCACGATGGAAGAACGAGTACATTACCTTCAGAATATCACATGTATTTCGCAGGAGGAAAAAATACACAAACACTGTAGGCATGTCCTTCATACATCGTTTTAATGAAATACTTTGCTGATGTTCCTGGCTGGCCAGTATCACCATTTATTAGTGGTCATGCACAACTAGTCCTGTTTTTACAAAGGCCAATTCTTATAATGAATGTTCCAAGAAAAACAGGCAGATGATACCGTCACTGAATAGTATTTTTAATCTATTTGTACGAGTATCTAGACCTCAGCCACATTCGGAAGTGAGAAAGAGACATTTCCACCAATGTCTGCATAAATTTATCCCTATCCTCTTTTAACATCAGGTTATTGTTCCACATTATTCTAACACGGTTAAATGGTTGTCGCTCTGTGTTCGGAGTTTCTATTTTTGTCACTTTATGACTTTTTTAACAGCCTAACCTAACCGACCTAATTTGTTCTAATTATCAGCAGAATTGTGGGAACCCTCAGATGTTGGAAATTTCACGGCAGCTCCTCCTCACTTTATGAAATACTCTGCAATAAAACATTCATCAGCTGCCACCTCTGGCCTTTGTATTACACCCATCCCCCGTGGTTCGGCTCAAGAACAAGCTGCACTCCATCATCTGCATCCTTTCCCTTTCTCTCTCTCTCTCTCTCTCGCTGCTGCACCCACTCACACAGGGAGACATGTCGACTGTTGTATAAGGCGTCATGCTGCTCGGATGAATACACAATGCCGCCTTAATGACTAATGTTTGTTTACCTCTCATGCTTTGAACATTTTAGGTTTTCTTTAAAGCCTCCAATACCTATTCCAATACCTGATAACACACGTCGTCTTTACAGTACAGGTCGTGTCCACTGGAGAGAGCAGGTGAATATGTTCCTGTGTGTGGTGTAGTGGCTTACTTTGTTTATTTTGCTCCCCTGCTCACGCCACAGGCTCTTATTGGATGTACTGAAGGAAGGGAACAAACATCCTGGAGGTCAGGTCAGCCAGTGTGTTTAGATGCTCCACGGACTGTTTTGTTTATTCTGCGTTTCACCACCTACTCCGCCTCAAGTCTGCTTTGACCCACAGGGGTATCGTGTCACCCTCACCTTCCATCGTGCTCCAATAAGTCTGAGATAACAAGCACAGCTACTGACTCAACAAAGACAATACTCCGCACATAATATTTACACGTTTGTTTGATGATGCTTGTTTTTAATGGTTTCTCTGCTGCATCTCCAGCATCTCCAGCATATGACAGAGCTGTCAGTACCACTGACATAATACCAATACTCTTGAGGAAGCGTATTCTGCAACTTCATAAGAACCATGATTCATATGATGCTTTATAATACACTTAATATTTATATAAGATAAAATGGGAAACAGTAATATAAGATAAAATAGAACTTTATTCATCCCTTGGGAGGACTCCTTTAGGGAAATAGATATTCCAGCAGAACACAGGGCTAAAAGAACACAGGATATAAAAACGTTAAAAAAGTTAGCAGATAAAAGTGCTCAGCACTTTAGTTTCTTTTCAAAATCAAAATTTTCTATGGCATACTGTTCCACAATACTCCCCCAAATGCGGGCCATTGATTACAAACAAGAGTTTTTAAGTTGCACACATTTTTTTTCTCTATTTAAGATCAGGATGCAAAAAAGAGTACATCCCAGTTAAGAGATCGGGAGCAAAGCAAAATTTTAGTTAACATATTACCCTTATTTTCATCTAATGGTAAAAAAAATGTGATGTTAAAGATGCTGTAAGGAGTTTCAAAGTACTTACAAAAAAAGTCTCACTTTTAGATATATGCCTGATGGAAATACACACTTTAAGATGAGTTTTATAGCATCAAAATAGGTTATCTATAAATGCTATTCCTTAGCTTCGCGGTAGGGTCGGACAGGGCTGGACTGGCCTGGACTGGCCTGGATATTCGGTAACAAGACAATTAAAACTGGAGCAAATTTATTTAATTCGGACACGTCTTAAAGCACTGGGCTGTAAGTAACGATATATAGCCGGCTACAAACCTACGATACTAATGGGGTGCTGGTTTGGTGGAGTGGTTAGCAACCAGGCACCCCATGTACTTGATTCTGCCGGTTCAGGTTCGAATCCCGCCTGTGACCAGTTTGCAGAGTGTCTTCCCCTACTCTCTCTCCTCCTTTCACAAGCCTATCCACTCTCTCTCTCCTATCAATAAAGGAACAAAATGCCCAAAACCATACATTAAAAAAAAAAAAAAAAACTACGATACTAAGTTTTCCAAAAATTGCTTGTTGTCACACATCAAAAACTACCGCTACATAACTAGAAAGACATACATTACCTTATCACTTTGCATCCAGTAAGTTGTTGAAAAAAGAAGTTGTAAAGCAATGCAGAGTTCTGAGGAAGGTCCGAGCTGCATTCATTAGCATCACAACAATGCACGCTTTGGCTTGGGTCACGTCTTTACGACAGTCGCTGCGCGCGCTCATGGGTAGCAGAGTCTTTGTGTCACCGGAAATAGATTGTCCTCATAGCACCTTTAAACTCAGCTTTGTCAAACTTTTGAAATTGCTCTTTAGTCCGTTTAAATATTGATTTAAACGTTACTTTTAATGGGAGTGTACTCATTTATGCTGGGCACTGTATATATATGTATTTATAAATCTAAATAATAAAATATTAATACTAACTATAATGATAATACTAACATAAAGCAACATAAAAAATACAGCTACTGACTGGCTACTGCTGCTACTGCTCCTTTCCATCCTCTGTCATCCTGTTACCTGCTGATATGTTTTGCTATGTATTAGCTTTTGTAGTTATTTCTATTTAACTTTTGCTTCCCAATTTACTATTTGAGGAGCCTGTAACAAGGTTGGTAAGGAATAACTTCACTTTAACTCATCATATAACTTTGATTCCTATGTGAAAGGGATCAAAGCTTCCTTCAGTAAGGATGCACCTATCAGTTGTGTCGTAAATATATGCCAGGAGTTGCACCTTATCCACTTTAGTCAACCTACTATCTGGCGAAGAGCCTGAAAAATTGTTTAAACTTGTCACCAACGCAACTTTGAGTTAGATGAAAATGGTGGTTCTGTATCACTTTTTGACGCAAACAGATCAGAACAAGTTTGTTGGTTCTGTAAAATAAGAATAGGTTCATTTTCCATAAGCACATCCTCAGTCCTGCAAAGATGCACATTTTTTATAGCCCTTCAAATGCCTGCCTATTGTTCGTTTAATGTGACACCCAGCTGACCTCCAGACTCTCCAGCTGATTGCAGGTATGCTCTCTTCTCCTGTGGATCGTCACAGACTCAGCCGCGTTGAGGGGCTGCCTCCTGCTCGCTGCTCCCTCTTCACACCGACTCTGCCTGTGCTGTCGCCCTGAGTGTGTCTGAGTGTGTGGGCTGAGCTCAACACCACTGTGCGTTACTCTTTGAAGTATTTTATCTTCCCTGCAGACAGGCTGGTGATGTGTCCTACCTGCAGGTATAGTTTCACTGCAGACATTGACTGCATGAGCTTCCATCTCTTCGCTTTGTTAACCCAAGTCAGTATGGACTGTTTTGTAATTATTTAATTTGCTAAACCATCCCAGCAAATCCTGTCCTTAACAATCCTTGGATATTTGATGCGCATCTTGCAGTTACAGCAACTTTTCCTTTTAGTGCCAAGTGCAACTAAAGCGAGCAGGTAATGCAACCAGTAGCTGTGTCTCATTTCAAGGAAGCATTCTTCGCAGGATCCCAACTATGTAGCTTGACAATCAGGCTGAAATAAGATGGTCTGGTTGCTGGAAGTTTTCCAATGTTCTTCACCAGCTGTCTCAGCCCTGCTGCCCCTGTTGCCTGGAAACCTTGATACTGGAAACATACTTGCTGTTAACTACACAGATGCATCATGACACACCCCCTGCCTGGATTCAGTACCTTTAAAAATAGAGTACAATTTGATTTTAAAGGTTTGTTCAGGTTTTTTGAAGTGCAAGAGGAATCCTAGGGAGAATGGTAGTACATAATACCATGGCAAACCTCATAATTATTCCACTTAACTTGACAATTTGATACAGTTAGATTCTTTACGGCGCTTAACTTTTCCTCGACAATGCCCCTGTGTTTTAGAAATATGTTATGCAGCAGAGGTCCACATATCCTTCCACCAACAACTCCCCACATTAGATCAGGTCAGAGTGCTGAAGGGCGGTCAGAGGGTGGAGTACAAACCGACACAAATAACTAAATTTAGTTGTTGTTTCAAACATAAACATCATGCCTCACGTCTGCAGCGACAGAGCCTTGTGTTTGCAGTGCCCATTTTACCCATCAGGACTACAACACGTAACAGTTGTTTGTAGCCTTACTAAAATTAGAGCTCTGATGATAGTCCAGGAGAAGCCGTGTTACTAATGACCCTTTTCCAGTAGCATGCCTTGGCCCTACTCTACTTGATTTGTAGGGTGTTTCCACTAGCCTGGTATCTCCTAAAACAAGCTAGTTTTAGTACCTACTCTGCTCTGGTTCCAAGCGAGCTGAGCCAATACTGAAAGATGACGTCACCAACTGCCGGCTACTGATTGGTCAGACAATGTCGTCATCGATGAGTCATGAGCGCGACAACCTAGCATGCTAGCGGTAGCTATCGTTAGCTTACCCTCATACATATTTTCGTTGCAGCTCGATTGCTCTGGTCCTCGACTTCATTCTGTTGTATATCTTCCAAAACTCTCCCGTGCTTCTCAAGGAGTATTTCTTCTTGCCACCTGCAGCCTTCTTCTGCTTTCCTTTTTACTCGGTTTGTGACAAAATGCCACAGATTGTTGTGTCGCACTCAGAATGACGTCACTGCAGTGCCGCTCAGCTGTTTGAAGCGACACTGCACCCCGTTGGGCAGGCGACTGGGGCTAATGGAAAAGCAGCGCAACGCAAGTAGAGTAGAGCCGGGTAGAGTTGGGCTAATGGACAGGGCCATAAGTCTCACTTATGACAGCATGGAGCCATCCATGCAGCAGTCCTGACCACAGAGGCTATGTCGAGGAAATGCTGTAAAGAATTCGTCATTATTGTATAGTCAAACAAATGTAGTTTGTTGACTTGCTTGAACCTTAAAGTGAGTAGTTTACAGGCTGTCTGTGGCACCATGTACTGCTGTATACTGGCTACTTTCTGCCTCTGGACAATTCTCCAGTGATGAAGCTCACAAGTTCCTTTATTGGCAGTCATATTTATGAGTGCCATGGGTCTCTTGCAACCCCACTTCAGAAAACCTGGACGAACCCTTTAATATGTCTACAAATGTGAGTAATAAATCAGTATCAAATAATGCAATCACCATAACGTTTGACCCTGCATGACAGCCAATGCAGAAGGAAGCAATGACAACATCTGTTAAAGAAATCACAAAGAAGCTGAACACAAAAAAAGCACAAGAAGTAGCCATAAAGCAAATTTAAGTCGCAGGGTTATGGCCATATAATCCTGTTATCCGGATCATAATAATGGCAAATTCATACCACCTCCATAACAATGTTTTGTTAAAGGCAATAAAAACTGTCAAGCGTGCACAATAATGAAGTTCGGGGAGGAATGTTAAGAGAAGAAATATCAATTTATATTGATTAAATCATCCTGATACAAGGATGAGTTTAAGCTACTGAACATGCATGACAACATGTTTCTGGGAATAAAGATAAATGAGAATTTCTAAATAGTAGAAGACACTAAAGCCATAAAGTGTAACATCCAACTAATTAATTAGCGAGGTTAAATTACAGATTTACTGAATAAATTTAATCTTTAGTTCAAGATTTGTTGATCAGTTTTTTCTTAAAATGCTCAATTGAGCTTCAGTTGAAAGATGCTTGAAGTGGCTGCTAAAGTTTCAGGAAAACTTCTTGCCAAACCGTTTTTACCACAGCACTAATTCATCAGTTTAACAGGTAATTTCCCTTTCTTTTGCTTTTCTGCAGCAACTCTTTCATACTTGAGAATTTGTATGTAATTATTTTTAATCATGATGAGTAAAGAGCTCACTTGAGCTGTTATTTGATCTTCACAGTAATTTCAGAAGAAAATTGTAAATCAGAGCTTTTGCAGTACCACTACACTATGTCTTAGCTTTAGTTGTGAACTTTCAGAGCAGTATTTTTACTTTTAATTTCATGGAAGGAAAGGTAAATCCATGCTTCACATGTCTAGTTTGTGATGATTTCATTCTTATGCCAGTTTAATTTCATGCTGTGCCCATAGAGTTCTCATCAGTCATGCTGATGCCATCTTGGTTTAATACCAAATGTGTTGATGACTGTGCTCATCTTTTCCCAGCCAGCCCAAATATATGTTTAAAATTTAATCAAGATTTTAATAAAATGAGCAGTATCCATCAAGGCGTTCAGAGACGTTTAACTTCTCCTGTCTGGATAACCTAGTTTGACTCGGGGCAGGACAGGGCGGTTTTACAGCCCCGGCTGGATCCTGTGATGTGTACTTTTGGTTTGAAAGGTCTGCTGCACACTGACTTCAGAAGTATGTTCACATTAAGCTTGAAAGGGGGCCTCCAGCATAAGCCCCTGTTGTCTGACCAGAATATCAATCCATCCCTTTAGACTTTGAATCAGCCCTCACAACTTCACCGTCTTGGAGACAGCAGGAAAAACACATGAAAGGAGTAGAGGAAGAAAATATGAAGCCAGGGTTGTTAAGGGAAAGTGTTTATTTATAATTCTAAGGAAAAGTAAGCCTAAGTTATCTTTTTAAGGAAAGATGTCAAAATAGGAGATAACATGGAGGGCTGAAATATTTGACCTGATGAAGAAATGGTCATTTCACATTTAGGTAATTGCTTTTAAAAGCATCTTTTTATTTCTATCGTTAGTTAATGAAAAGCATAGAAATGGTTCAAATAGGCACTCTTAATTTATCTCTGTATGGGTGCTTCATTCTGGTGTTTTCATGTGAGTGTTACTCATCACAGCTTTAATACCACGGAATTTCAAGATTTTCTATCAAATTTATGCTAAACAACACTTTCTATTAGACCTGATGCCATCCATTAATCCTGCAGTCCTACTCATCATTATTGGCACCCATGAAGTTTAAGTGCACAATGTGACAGTACAAACAGCGTCTTTACAATCCTCTCTAACTGCTGTGCATCACTTTATCAGACTCAAACTTGGCAGAAGTAATGTTCACATATTAAGTTTTGTAGATTATACTTCATTAGCTACTATGATCATGCCGTCATATTTAGAATAGGCAGTTTTAATTGCAACCACTTGAAGCCTACAAGGAAAAGAACACCCTACCAACAATTAAGCATGGTGGAGGTTCCATAATGGTTTGGGGCTGCTTTGCTGCATCGAGCAATGGAGGCCTTGACCATATCACGGGAATCATGAAATCAGAGAATTATCAAGAAATTTAAGAGCTTAATGTCCTACCCAGTGTAAGAACACTTGGTTTGAGTCGAAGATCGTGGGCCCTCCAGCAAGACAAATACCCAAAGTACACAGGAATGGTTGAAAAGGAAAAATGGCCTGTTTTAAAATGGCCAGCAATGAGTCCTGATCTCAATCCGATTGAAAATCTTTGGTATGGCTGAAATCTGCCATCGGGGAAAAGAAACCTGCAAATGTTCAAGAGCTTGAACTATTAGCATAGGAAGAGTGAGAGAAAATACCAGCTGAGAAGTGCAAGAAGCTTATAGACGGCTACAAGAAACATTTGGAAGCTGTCATCAGTGCCAAAGGGTGTGCAACAAAATATTGAAGAGGGGTGCCATTATTGCTGCACACGCTTTTTTTCAGTTCTCTTTTTGAAATTACAATATGTAACATGTAAAAATGTTTTTTTTGTTGTTAAAGTATATTGGACCTTCAATTAAAAGATCCTGATGACATAAATTTGGTACATTTCAATTTATTTCTGAAGATATTGTTAAAGCAATGAAAATAATGAAGGGGTGCCAATAATACTGAGCAGGGCTGTATACCGTCCATCCAGTGTTCATTTTATGTCTGAATTTAAGAGTATTTAGGCAGCCTCACTGGTTACAGTTGGCTTTCAGCTGCATCAGAGTTTCTCAAGAGCATTTGGTTGTACTTCTGTTTTGATTTAAATGATAAAGATTTAGTTTAACCAAGTTGAAAACCTAGTACCAGATATTATGTTGTATATATACAACAATTAAGTTATCCTTCCTTGTGTATCCCTGGACCTGGCTTTGTTTTTTTTTTATTTATACTTTTTTTTTTATCACAAGTAACTTTTGAAAGTTTTACCATAGATTCTAAACAGGTTGGGCGTCATTTCTGTGTCAATGCCTAAAGATTTAGTCTACTCCAGAATTACCAGTTGATTAAATGTGTTCTTCCTTTTTTTGTTGTTCAACATATGTTGCAAGTACCAGTCTAATACATCTGAACTAATGCAGTCAGTGGCCACTTTTAGCCACTCTGGTTCTTGTTATTTCCTCCTGCAAGGCTGCAGTACTGGTGTTGATATTTCTAAGTTCAATATCAGCATCAGTATTCAGATATTGAGCTCAAAAGTATCAGCAAATGTAATGCTGATGAAACGTAATACTGAATTCACCCCTGCTCATCGGAATTCCTTGATTTTTAAAGCAGCTTCACGTAGACACTTGAGCTGCTGCAGTGTTTTATCTTTTTTGTTCTTTATTCTTCGACACCAGATATCGCCATCTATTAATCTCACATGACTGCAAAACGCTTGGGTTTTTCTTTTTATGTATTAATCAAATGTAATACTCTTTAATGTCTAAACTAACAGTGTTAAAATCATTCTTTGCCGGACACATGGCAGCAAAAAAGCTCGTTGGAAACCTCCGCACTGTTTGTCTGTTCGGACTTGGTTTCTTATCTATTTGGACTTAGCCTACTTAAAGGTCCATTGCAAGTATCCGTAAAGCAAAGACTCTGTCATAGAGATGTGATCTGTGGTAATAAACAACCTTCAAAAATGCTTGAATAAATAGGTATTTAAAAGGTTTTAATGTAGCTAGGAGCCCAGATGTCCTTTTGTTTGTTTTTTGTTTTTGTTTTTGAACACACATATAATTTAACATTTTTATTTATGGGCAAGAAGGTATGGTCATTTAATTACGCCTGTTAATTCAGGTAATGATACCCAAAGGAAACCAGCTGTGGATTTTTGCACATGTACTTCTTTACACAGACATTTCTGCCCCTTAAGCTCTGTGAATTTTTTTCTGCTTTTTTTGTTTTTCTTTTGTTAAACTGTTAAAATCAAAACCAGTCGATCAAAAGACAAATTAATGAGATGTTTTATCCCCTCCCAATGTGATTCATTTTCCACACACTCTCACTTGTGCGAGGAAAATGAATCAAAAATCATTCATGTGGCTGTGTTGACGTTGCACAGGTAATTATACAAATACATAATAATGCCTTCTGTCCCTCTTGGTTTGCTGTCATCTTGAGGTAAGCCCTGTGAAGGGCGTCCTTCGTAGAAACGAGTGAAAACCTGTTCTGCATTCTACTCAGTCCTGGTAAATTTGTATTCCAGTGGAGTGATTGTAGCCAGGCTCATCCAATATGTTATTCTGAACCACACTGGCAAACGGCCATTCAAAGTCAAGGTTAAGAGTGTAATTTGTAGATCCTGGGAAGCTTTGATGCTTTAAACACAAAACACCCAAAAACAGTTTAAAGCGTAAACACAAACTCGGTAAAATTGCGGTAAAAGTTAGAGAGACCATTAGACAGGCCTTACAAACAGGTTGCACAAATCCTCTCAGCAGTTGCCTGAAGGTCTTGATAAATTTTTAATGTTTGTACATTTGTCAGTGCGTCACTCTGGATAAGGCTGTGCACTTCAGTCTGTCCTGCTTTTTCCACTGGTAATATTGAAGCTTCTATCTACCTTAGAGAAAGTACTTCAGAAATCACCACCTGCTTCATGAAACAATGTGAAAAGAAGTTCATACAATCACATGATGCATTAGCTGCGCTTCCTCAGCATGCAGTTGTGTTCTTAGTAGTTCTTTCTCAGACATCCTTTTTTTAGTACTAAAACTATCCACCTGAAGGTGATGTGAGTCGGTGTCAGCCGCAAAATCAGGCTGATTACATTAGATCGATGATTTCCAAACCGGGGTAGGGGTACACGAATACCTGTGGGATCTCAAACTGTTTTAGTAGTTCAAGTTCAAACTAGCATTTTGTATTGTGAGTTTTGATAAGGGCCTGAAGTGTTGGCAGAGAGGCTGGAGGGTGGATTAGTGAGGCTTCTTGAAGAAGGAAATCTGTCCTGAATTACCTAAGATTCTTATTTTAACATCAGTTCAGTCAGACGGCCTTCTCATTAAAGCTGTGGTGAGTTTGTAACAGCTTCAAGTTCATAACTGAACATTTTTTAGAAATGTACATTTCTTTTTCAAAAGTGAACTGGTGTTGCCCACTGAAATTGCTGGTAAATAATCTATTTAGTGAGAAATATTTCACTTTAAGAGATTTTATTTGTATGTTATGCATGTTAAATGTGGGAGGTGGGGGTGGCAACAGGCTTACAGGCATGTTTCTTTTTCTAGCTGCTGTAAGTGTGTTAGAGTAGGGGATACATGGCTAGAGGTCAAGTGTCTTAAGGGGTACAGGCTGCGAAAAGTTTGGGAACCACTGCATTAAATCATATGCGTGTGTCATAACTGCCCCAAGCAACCCAGCACCAAGCTTTAGGCATGGCATAACATTTCTACTTTGAAGCCTAATCTCAGTTAGCCCCTCTGTTGCTCATCAATGCAGACAAGGGATGGAAAAAGGGAAATTGAAAAAGGTACTGGACAGATTTTCTTTGCTTATCTCGCACTGCAGAGCATGTGTAAATGTTTGACGCTGTGGAGATAAAGGAGCATTAATCCACATCTGGGAGAGAAATGTTTTACTTTCACTTTCAGAACAAACTTTTGCTCCACTCAAGTTGAACTGGGTAGTTGGGATTTCTTTTCCAAGTGGAAAATTTCAACTGGAACGACCCCTGTGGTCAGAATTTCCTGCTGGGAAGTTGTTGGATTCTTACCACACCCGAATTGACAATCAAAGATTGCTACCCTAGGTGTAAACAGTTATTAAAGGTGTAATCAGCGATGTGGGAGAAAACGAGTGGAGAAATTGTTGATATAAGAATTTAGACCCGCCTCTCCCTTCATACCTCACCCCTGGCTCCACCCTCAAAAGCTGATGGTAGTGCATCGTCATGGAAACGGCCGTAGAAACTGCGTAGTTGACCAACAAAGCCAATGTAGCCCCTATGACTCAGACAACTCGACTGCCGTTATTGATAACATCACAACAACAGTACATTTTGGCAGATTAGACAATAAGATGAATGCCCAACGGCTGTTACTGTTATGTGAAGCACCACAAAGCTAACGTTGCTTACCTGTCCAGCAGACAGATGGCGATATCCGCTTCCATTTTCAAGTATTTCAATTCGCAGAGTTCCCTCCACCATCGGAAAGCAACACCAATGTTGACCCGGGTCTTCACTCTTTCATGGTCATAGCCCTTCTTTTTCACTTTCTGCTCCTCTGACCTTTTTCTTTTGGGCTGTTTTTCAGCCATTGCTACTGCACATATTGTATCTCTCTCTTACACTAACTGCGCACGCTACGCAGCCTACTACTCCCCCTCTCCCCTCTTTCTGATATGCGCATAAGTATGATCGCCCCCTGGATGTGTGTGTGTGTGTGTGTGTGTGTGTGTGTGGGGGGGGGGGGGGGTTACCGTGTTTTGGTAACTCAGCCCAAGCCACGGTATTTACCTGCTGAAATTCAGAGCCAAGGCTGCGTATTGAAACCGGATTTTTTTTTCAACATGCTGTCAGTGGGGACATCTTGTGGATGGCGAGGAGAAATACGGTGATTTTGTAAAATACTTCATTAGATCAGAAGATTAGAAGATCGCTGACTACACCTTTAAGCTCCTCTAATTCCATTTATTAGCACTTCTTACTTGGCGTTGCTGCACTAAATCAGCTGTATACATGGTATTGTACGACATACTGTATATACGTGGAAAGGCTGCTTTAGTGTTACTTACATTCTTCATGTGCTACATGCAAACTACATCACAGGGCTTGCTAACAACGGCTAACCATAGCCTGCTAAATCGGCAAGTTCTATCTGATTTAGTCACTTTAATGCTGATAACTCAGATATGACACCATTCCCTCTTCCCTCTTTCCTCTTCCCTCTTCCCAGCTCCAGTGTAAACAGAATACAACATAAGCCTACCCATACGGAAAAGAAATACAAAAACCTTATAAAATTATTATATGTCAGCATGTTAAATATTTATATTTTATATGTGTAAGACTTATATGATTTTCTCATGATTTACTCATGAAAGTGGCCACTTTTGCATTGTTTTCATACAACATACTTATAAAAATTTTACATGTTACATTAAACTTTATATATGTTACATATAAAAAACTTAATTGAAAGATGTGCTTTCCTTATATAGTCCATATATGTTATTTAGTAATTACCTACATATTTTTACTATGTCACAGTATTAAAATTGTATCCATTACATATGTATTTTTTGTATAATAATTGTAATTAATTTATATGATATTTTCCATTGTTTTCTCTAAGAATATTTTTCATTATTTTCTCTATACCCTGCTATCCGTTTTGGGGTTGCAGGGGGCTGGAGCTTATTTTTGGGGGCCTATACCGGCTATATACATTCAGGAGGTGGGGTTCACCCTGAACCCAGAAAGGGCTTCCCGACCTGGGAATCGAACCTGGAACCTTCTTGTTGTGAGGCACATGCTCTACCAGCTGCGCCACCGTGCTGCCTGATAATATGCTGTTCTCAAAATGTAAAATATCCTATTCGTCTAAAATAATTATACCGCTTTGACAACTTTAACTGTGATGGTGTGCCAGTCCTCCAGTCCTCTAAATTCAGTATTGGCCAATACTGTGTTGTGTCAATGAAATAACCCTGACAGTAGAGACATATATAGATCTATACATATCTCTCTATCTCTCTCTCTCTCTCTCTCTCTCTCTCTCTCTCTCTCTCTCTCTCTCTCTCTCTCTCTATATATATATATATATATATATATATATATATATATATATATATATACTATATATATATATATATATATATATATATATACAAATATATATACATATATACTTATATACATGTATGTGTGACAGTGACATGCCATGCATATTTTTCTGTCCGAGTACAACATTTCCTTACAGAATAAATTAAGCAATTCATCATATGTATTACTTTAAAGTACAAAATCTATTTCATGTTAATATATCTCTAGCACATCCATACAGTTTGTTTGTTTGTTTTTTTTTGGGCACCTCAAACACCAAAAAAAATCAGGTGGTACAACCGTCTGAGCAAATGAACACACTGATTAAACAATAAAATTAGCATGTCAGTGATGCTAAATTAAAAAAGAAATGTATACTGTTGCATTATTTCATTTCTGAAACATTTCAAATAAAATACTTCTTGCAAATAAAATAGTTTATAATCTGTTGAGGTAGCTCAGAAACTTTTGTCACACAATTTTCAGTTTGCTAAATATCAGGATGGTGCAACTGTAACATTAGACTTTTATTTTGAAGTGAAAACGAGATAACAGTAAAAAGGATATTGCATCATCTAGAGGACCCCAACTGACACCTGAGACCAGGTGAAAAGTTTTGTAGATTGCTCTCAAATACTGATAAAAATTCATATTTTTAGTTCATCGGTAGGCTGATATAATTTCCATGCCAGGTGGTACAACCAATGTAATACTGTTGAAATATCAATCATAACTTTAAATAACACATTTTATCTAAAATGACACATAGTTACTTAATGACAAAGGTTAATGCTTGTACAGTTGCCTTGGCAGATGCCTTTTTTAAACTAAAAATAATTTGTAATGTCAGGCGACGCAACCAGTGAGTCAGTGGCACAACTGCAGGGAATGTCACTTTAAGAGATAAATAGTGGTGCTAGAGTCATTAATAGTTACATTTCTATTTTATTCTTCTAATTTTTAGTTAAAAATGTCATAATTTAAAGCTTTTGTCATAATTATCATTTTGTATTGAGAAATTTTATTTATATCAATGCTTTTAAGGTTCCTGCTAATCGATCAATTCTTCAATGATTCCCTTATTGATTTCTGGAGATTTTTCCTGTGTGCAAATGTTGGCCTGTAGATTTTCAGTGTCAACAATGTCAAACACATGTCACAGCATAGATAACTTCTTCTGCAAGTTGCTGGTATTTCCACTCACTTAAAGTTGTCAGTAGGCGCCTTTTGTAAAAGATTAAGCCACAATTCTGCTGTTTCTGAACCCTGCCAGTGGGAGGAATTGATAAGGGAATTGATAAACAAAAAGACTCTTGATATTAATTATTTGATGGAGCTGTTAACCATTTTCAACTGGAATTGATGTTCGATTTCCATCCCTAGTAAATATTGAATTAACTAATCATTTACAAAGGTAATTTTTTTTTCATCATTGATTTATCTTTAATTAATACAGTTGCATGAAAAAGTATGTGAGCTCTCTGGGATTACTTGGATATCTGCTTAAATCGGTCATAAAATATGTCCTGATCTTCATCTAAGTCACATCACTAGACAAACACAGTCTGCGTAAACTAATATTGCACAAAAAAATAATCTGATTTCATGTTTTTATTCAACACGATATGGAAACAGTCACAGTGCAGGGTGGAAAAAGTATTTGAACCTTTGGGTTTAATAACCTTCCTTTAGCAGCAATAACCTCATCCAAACATTTCCTGTAGTTGTAGACCAGACCCATCTTCTACACCATGTTTTCTGTCATTTCTAATGCGGTCAGGTGGCACAACTGTTCCTCGTCAGTTGGTGTGACGAGGTAAAATAGTAATTTAAACCATCAAATAACAATCTAAAGTGAACAAAAGTCAATAAGTGGGATGAGAATAGTTATTTTATTGAATTCATTTATTTGCAAGTTTTTGATTTAATTTTTTTGTCTTGAAATATAAAATCAATTGACAAAAATGCTTAATATCTGGACTCTAGAGTGTAATTCGCTTGAATTATTGTAGATAAAAAAAAACGCACCCACAAATTAATAACGTATGAGTCACCACAGACACTTAAGGAATACTCGCCCAAAATGTCACATAGAAAAAAACCAACAAAAATATACATATACTTACATATTATTGGTTGCACCACCTGATATTTTCTGGGGTGGTAGAGTTAAAAACACTTCAAAAAAGTAATTTGACATGAAACATGAAAAATGTTAGTTAACAACTGAAATCCATTAAAACGCTTTGTCCTTGTCTCAAAAATCTGCATTATATCCATTTTCAAAGAACTTTTTAAAATTACATTTTTGACCCCTTAAATTTGTCATTGACATATATGTGTGTGTATATTTGTTTTTATAAACACACACACACACACACACACACACACACACACACACACACACACACACACCAGGTTTTGACTATGTATGTACCTTAACACCATACATACAGGCCTTTGAAATGATCAAGAATCAGAGATCTCATCTATGTGCCATTTTACATAGGACCCTCCTATGTTTTTATGTTTCTTGCAAAACTTTTAATTCCAAATAATATATGTAGGATAGAGCAGATCTCTACTAAGAATATTGTATGTGTTGTATGTGAAATAGCTGTCATATATAGTTCTTGTAAGTATGCAAATTTTATATTTTTCATTTTACAAAACTTTTGTATGGATCTTGTATTTTCTTTAGGATAGAGCAGGTATCTACTAAGAATATTGTATGAGAAATAGCTGTCATATATAATACTTGTTAGTATGCAAATTGTATATTCTTCATTTTACAAAACTTTTGTGTGGATCTTGTATTTTCTTTACTTGTCATGCAAATTATTTACAAGTGTCATATATGTGATACAGTTATTTTGTAAAATCCTACAATGTCTTTTCCATATGGGTACCTTTAGTACCACTTTTCACTAGGATTGTGGGTAGTGTAGTTCAGTCACACGAGATTATGATAAAGTTTTAGTTAAAAATATGTTGACAAAATAAAAAACGCGTGCCTTTTATAGGGAGATATTGCTCAATTTTACACCCAGTCAACTTGTTTTACATCTATCTGATAGTTCCGACATCTTATTCACTAATCAAAACACAAAAGCAGCACAAGCTGTGAGATGCTGTGGCTGATGTAGAAGGAGAGGAAGAATGAGTGGGCACGTTTTATCGCCACCCAGCCCTGTCTGTGACATGCTTTAGGCATTTTTTATATTTCAGGGTAGATGCACCACACTCCAGTGTTGCTGTACAAAGAAAAATGCCTTTTCTTGGGGGAGCAACTTCATAACAGTCGGGATAAAAACAGACAAGGTGTCACAATGTTGCTGCCTGTCTAACCCTAGGCCACATATCATTCATCATTGCGCCCTTGTGTGAAATGAGCCCAAAGATGAAACGCCGAAGGAGAAAATGGGCTAAATTCCATCATCCCGACAGTCGCTCTCTCCAGGGGATCCACATCTCCAGCTTGCTCTCCGTTGATTTGTCTCCTGGTGCATTTCCACTGTCCCGTCTCTGCCCCTGAGTCTCCAGTGAAAGCATGATCTCTTAATGGGAGCTGTACTGTTCACCTCCGCCCACACAGCCCCTTCTGTACCAGGCACAACAGTGTTTCATTTCTAAGGCAGGTTTACCATGAAAGCAGGGTCTCTGCCCCCTTATCCCTTAGAGGGAACTTCCTTGCCGTAGGAGGATGTGTGAGTGGAAGCCTTCTTCTCTTAGCATCTCTCCATCCAAGGTTCAACGTGCCTGACGAAGGTGGTGGGTGGGTGTGCAAAGATGGCAAGAGAACTGAAATGGAACTCCCAGATCTTACTGCCTACACGCCGCTCCCTCATAAAGGCTCTGCTTCTCTTTACTCCGGCTATCTTCCTTCTCCATGGCAGTGCGATTGTCAGGCCTTGTGTGATCTGCCGTGACTCATTCATCGTTTCTTTAGAGCACTGATGTTGCTCCGCTTTCTTTGCAAGGCCCAACAATTTTTGGTTGCTTTGGATAAATGAATGCAGCATGCCTGTTACAGTTAATGGCTGCTCTTACTTCGCTGAATACATGTCTTTTGAGGAAGAGTAATGTTTGCCTTCAAAGGGAGTTTTTGAAAATGAGAAAAAAGATACAGCAGTTAAAGTATAAACTGCACAGTGTATGTTTCTTTTCTTAAGTGAGACCCCTGAAGCTGACACAGGAGTCTGCAAGGTTTTTTACCAAATCCTTTACAGATTTTATTTGTTAAAAAAGAAAGTCAGTATGAGACCTGTAAGTCAGGCTCTTTCAAAGATGGAAAAAAACATTTCACAGTCACATCAGGGGTTTTCCACCTGTTTTCATGAGCAATCTCAGTTCATGTGAAGAAACAGCTGAGTGGAAATGCTAAAGCTGATGTATTCTGTGTTTGAATAAGTAAAAATGTCGGAACAAACGAAAACATTGGGCTTGCATGTTTTGCAGACTCAATAAGGTTTTTTAAAGTCTTCTCAAGTTTATGCAAATTTAGACAACCTACTATATCAAACTCAATAAGCAGATAGGAATATAACAGTATAAACATTTTATATCACGGTTGTTTTGACCAAAATTATCACGGTTATCATTATTATCACGGTGTTGTTGCACTTTGCTCATAATGTTCAAGATGTACTTTTACACACACTTGAAATCATTTAACCCCTTTCATATTATAACTATAACAGGTATTGTTGTCTTTTTTGTTTAAAATGTGTCAGGAAATGTCCGTTCATTATATTTTCACCCTTTTTTCAAGAGAAATAAAAGTAAACAATTCTGGCAAGTATTTGTCATTATTATGTTATAAATGCAGAGACAGTGTGTAATAACATGAAAAGAAAAAAACTGATGTGTACTTGAAACAGGATTTTCTTCACAAACCATTGTAAATGGACATGTTCAAAGTTTTGAGATTACCAAAAACAAACTTAACCTGTTTTATAAACGCTCACACATTGCCTACAGAATTAGGCTGCGTTTACACGGCGCAGAAAACGGTCAAATCCGATAAATTTTCAACCCGTATCAGAGCATTTCAGGGTGAAACACTAAAGTCACCGCATGTGAACACACCGTTTGTGTGTTGTAGCAGCGCTGCCTCTCTGCAGACCTACATCACCATCTACTGAACCAGCATAAATACTACAGCGGATTACTCGTCTCCGAGCGTTGTCGTCTGAACTCAGAAGAATTCAAAGACGCAAAGGACAAATCTTTGGGTTTTTAAGTCAGGAGTGTCCGTGTTAATGTAGCCTTAGTGTCCAGGTTACAGCTCGTTATTATAGACCACGTCCAGGCGTTTTGTTTTTTTGTTTTTTTTTATAGAGGATAGCCCCAGAGGCAGTTCCTCTCCAATTAGCCCCCTTCATGACTCTCCCCTGGTCTCCACTCTCCCTGGCAGAAGTCCTCAAAATTTCCTCCTCCAATATTTCCAAATTATGATTGATAAAATCCATAACAAACAAACTATGATGGAAAAAGGCGATCAGTTACAAAAGGCAGAAAACCACGGTGAATAAGCAGCAAAAGAATGACAAGAGTTCACTCCAGAATGATACCGTTAGTGTTGTTTATAACACAACAGCACATTGTAGCTGGTCCTGTATTTAGGCCCCTTCAACGAAAATGTATCAGTATAAAAAAAGAAGCAAATATAGTCATGCAAAATCCTGCAATTCTCTGAGTGTCCACTTGCGGCAGGCTGCAGAAGCATCTGCAGTGTCATGCACACCCTGTGCATAAGTGCTGACTTTCAACAGCACAGCAGTCCTAATGCACAAGGGCACATTTTAAGAATGGTTACACCACAGCAGTGCCAAAAAATTGTCCTGTTGTCCTGCATTGAGGCCCCATCAGCACAAATCAGTCAGTGTTAAAAATATTAAGCAAAAGCTGTAATGCAAAAACCTGCAGTTCCTTGAGTGCCCACTTGAGGCTGGCTGCAGAAGCGTCAGAAATCCCATTCCCACTTCAAATTAAAAAGCTGTTTTTACAGCAGAAATAATGATAACAGCCTAATTCAAAAAACAATTTCAACTGAATTTGTTCATGATTTCAAAGAGAACACAATGCACCTGTAATAGCTTGAAAAATGTTACAGCGTATTCATGTTATTTCTAAGAGTTGTTCACAGTTAAAGGAGAACCAGTATGACTACAAGCCAGGCATGTGTAGCCGATTGTCAGGAGGCCTGATGTGCATGATCAGCCAGCACAGTTTTTACTGGATTTTTACCAAAAAATATTGCACTTTTTAAAGGTGTATATACCCCACAGTGTTTTTCTTGTGTCCTATACATGTTTAACCACTTCTATGCACAAGATAAAAACTGTGTAGCATCAGGACTTCTCCCCCTGTTTACAGTGCCAGTTGCTCCCTAAGATGTCTCACTCCAGCCGCTTAATAGACCTGAATAGAGCCCCTGAATAGATCATTTACATGTTTGAGATTTTTTTGTTTGTAATCAATTATTTATTTAATGGCAGAATGAAATAAAATCCAAACTAACCTACCAGCTCGTTAGCTTCGGGTAGCAAGTTTAGAGCAAAGCCTGCAACAATTTCTGATGTGAATGACAATACTATATATCACTGGAAATAATCAGCAATTCTCTCTGAATAAAAATGATGGAAGAAATATTAGCATCAAGATTGCATCGTCTTGCAAAGTTTATTAAACGTTGACTTCAGAATCTAGTTGTACCTAATAATTTATGGCTGGATGTTACTATCTGTGACACCTTGATCTTCGCATCACTCTTTTTTCATCACTGCAAAACATGGATAAAAGTCATTGTCTTAGCATCTTAATTATCTGATGAATTATACAGCAGACTTTGCTCACTTCAAAGAGAATTTCTGAGAGAGACTAAATATTGTCTGAAGTGATTGTCCTCTGAGCAGCTGAGAAACCATCACTCAGCTCCTGAACAAACTGCTCAGGCATGTTTCAAAGGACAAACTCCTGAGGCTGTGCTTTGTGTGAACCGCAGCGTCGCCACAAGTACAAATGTCATTATGTCCTATTCCACGCTTTCTTGTGTTTGCGATTGAGGTTATAATTTGATTTGTTTCCCAGCAGCACTGAGACAGATGAGTAAAAACTCCGTCTCCATACCTACCAAACGCTCTCCTATCTCCTCCACAACAGGCTCTCACAGCGTCCAGGCCTGTGATTAAAATATCACCGCTGGACAATCGGTGAATAGATGCAGGCGCTGGTAATTAAATTTAATAGCTTCATTATTTTCTGTCCATTACTGAGACAGGAGACAGCTCACAATATGCAGTGAAAGACCTTGCCATGCACGGTATTTTTCCACCTTTTAGTCCATCTTCCTGTGTAGCTAAAATGCATTACTTTAGCTTTAGTTCATCCTGATGGTTTGGGCATGATACCTGATATCCGCTGCAGTGCTTCGCTAATGTAGTCTCTTCCTATTTTATTGATCAGAACCATTTCCTCTCCTCATAAACAGCAGTTACCTTCTCTCTGAACATATACGATTAGAAAGATAATTTTTCAAGTTTTTAAACAAATGTATGCAAGTTAGCCTCAGGCAGGTTCAGACTTGAGCTGAATGATATTAGATTAAAAAAAGGTATTAATATTATTTCCTCTTCTGATATGTACTGCAGTTTTTGGGGCTGTAATCAGATACATGTATCATATGTAAGATTGTTCTTATTTAAGGGTTGAAGGGTTTACTGAAGGAACACACAATGACTTATTTTAGAATTATAATGAAAATGTAGACAAAAGTCTAAATTTGACACTCACTATTTGAGTTGTAACATTTTGTATGTGACACACACCTGTAGCTTCTTCATCCTCAGTGCTACTAAGAAAAGACTCTGCATACTCCCTGGTTTTGGAACAAGTGTATTGATGGTGATTTCTTACGTACTTTTACCATTAATACCATCAAGGAAACAGGTAAAGTTTTGTTTTTTATTACACAATACTTAAATGCCATGATGTGCATGAAGTTATGTGACTGACATTGCACATCTGGAGATGCGACTAATGTGCATGTGCACATTACAGTTTTTAAATAGGCATCATTATAAAATACATTTAAAAAAGGAGTGCAGATCAGATCCTTTCAGTCATATGCACAGTTAAACAGAGCTGTTTTGAGCCTAGATTTAAACATTGTCAGAGTAGAGGCCTGTCTCACATCTTCAGAAGGACTGTTCCAGATTTTAGAGGCATAAAACTGGAACTCTAAATTCCCATGTTTCATCCTGACCCTGGGCACCAGCAGGAGGCCGGTCCCTGAGGTCCTCAAAGTCCGAGATGGTTCATATGGCACTAACATGTCAGAGATATACTTTGGTGCCAGGCCTTGGAGAGATTTGTACACAAGCTGAGCTGCTTTAAAGTCTATTCTCTGAGCCACAGGAAGCCAGTGTAGGGACCTGAGCACAGGACTAATGTGTTCGTACTTCCTGGTTCTGGTCAGGACCTGAGCAGCAGCGTTCTGGATGTACTGTAGCTGTCTCACAGCTCGTTTGGAGAGGTCGGTAAGCAGGCAGTATGTTGTTCAGTTCTTGTTGAAACAATTCCAGAATTTTCAACTTTGAATTTATAACAGCAAAAATCAACAGAATTTATTCCCATTCTTTTTCCAATGGCAAGAAAATAAAAGGCAAGTGCTTCAAATACTCCAACGTTTTTTTTAAAATTTCCAGGCAGTTGCATAATTTGGGTTAGATATCTTCATGTTTTTATTACCTCCCCCGGGAGGTTATGTTATTGCTGGCTTATATTTGTAAGTTTGTTAGTTTGTTTCTCTGTTAGCAAGATAACTCAAAAAGTTATGGATGGATTTTGATGAAATTTTCAGGAAATGTCCAGATTGGGACAACTAACAAATGATTAGATTTTGGAAGTGATCCGGATCACCATCTGGATCCCCCATGGCGAAAATATGATTTTCATGAATAGCTACTAAACTAAAATAGATATCATGAAATAAAGTTAGGACTAATATTTATGGTGAAAATCACAATATGGGAGAGGACTGTGGTGCTTTTCTAGTTTATTCAGGTTCCAGATCTGCTCATCAATTCAGGTAGTAAATGGTTTTGAATTAAGATTCTACAATTTATGTAGAATAAACATGATTAATATTTTGAGAATAAAAATCTGCCTTCCAGTATTTGTGGCCTATTTACTTCTGCTCTCTATATTAATATGAGGACATATTGATGCCACTAATTATTTACCAAAGCTGTTTGTTTTAATAATGATTTAAAACTTCAAAATTAGAAATGTATTAAATGTGTTATTGTTTCTCTTGTGTCTTTTTTCTTCATGCAGTTTCAGAAAAGACATGTTAATAAAATGATGAAGTGGAACCAGGTTGAAATCTATGAGCAATACCGTGGATATTCAGATAGATGTCATGTGATTTAATACATAACTACTGCTGTCAATGTCACAGAAGTGTAACCTCTTCATCACATATGTTCATACTCACTGTCAGTGATATCCCCCCCTCCTCATTCATTTCCTCTCTCCTCCCTGTGACCGAGTGTCCCCCTCTAACCAATCTCACACGTCTGATACCACCTTTGGGTTTGTCATGAGTTTTGGCCCCACCATTAGAAATCCTTAAACATCTCTTTGTGGATTTTGGTCTTTGTGACACTCAGATATATTTTAAGATACTGCATCTTTAAAGTAGTTGAAGTGTTAGTTTTTGAAATACTTTCCCCGACAGTGTTTCTGATTTATTCTTCATCAGCCAACAGATGAGCCTCTGTGATTCTGCACTTTCTCTCTCCACATTTGCAGATATTTCCCTGCATAGCGATGTGAAATCATATATCAAATCTGGCATTCACTATTACATTACAGCCAAATATTTTCCGAGGCATATGATACATTTTTAGATTGATTTCCTACCTTTCAAGCAGCTGCTGCAGGTTTGTCTTCATGCCAGAGTGGTTTGGATATAAACTCGCTTCAGATAGCTAATCCATCATAGAGAACGCAACCTCACCCTGAACTTTATTCAAACCTTTCTTTTTTTATCAGAGGGGACATGCCTGAATAACCATGAATTTTCAGTCTGATCTCTCAAATCTCCTGTTCGCTCTAAAAACATTGATTCCAAGGTCTTGTATTTCAGTTTTCCAATATCAGTGAAGATGGAGAACTTGGCTACCCTTGCTGGTGTCCTTACATTGTCTCCTTCATGTCTGAGTACGCTGAAGCCTCAGAGGTCATATTTAGACTTGACTGCACAGAAATCTTAAAATTATATATTTTTCCTCTCTGCTTTGACATTTATGAGCCCACATCCTTCTTAAATCAGTTATTTTATGTTATATGAGTTTTATAGAGCATCTGATAATGTCAGTAAGAGCTTTTTGCCTCTGAAAATGACTGAGAAAGAGACCAAAACCAATGGGAACTTTAAGGAGATATTGCTGAAGAAATGGACAACATACAGGGTAAAATGATCCCCTCTCTGTGCAGGCTTTAAAGGGAATAACAGAAGTGAAGCATAAGCAGAAGAGATGGTGTTGTATCTATGTTTGTGCACGTGTGACTGTTTGAAAGTGGATCTTTCACTGTGCTGTGCTCTCTTGCGCTTCCACAACACCGTAACACACCAAAGGAACAAACGGGCACCAGTAAGTGCGTTTTCATTACCCTTGGATATGCGCAAAATGTGCAATAAAAAACTGGTAATTGAGACACCTGAATTTCAAAAAAGCACTAAAATATAGCTAAAAAATGTTACGCTTTCATGAGGTGGATTTTCAGACGTTTCGATTTTCAAATATATCGCAAAAGCGCAATGGAAACACTTTTTCAGCAGTTATACATCCCAGGATGTGACACACCTGGTCACATAATCACTTCTTTTGGAGTAAACATGGTGTGGTACGCTTGGACAGAGGAGGAGACAGAGACTTTTCTTGCCATTATTCTCAAGAAAAACACAACTGCCATACTAGACAGTAAACAACAGAGGAATGCAGAGTTTTATAAGGTGACCAAAACGGAAATGAGGAAGAAAGAGTTTGACAAGCCTTGGCATATTCTTGCGTCCATCTTCCTGCAGTGAAATCTCGTGGGATGATATTTCACGAGGGTTATGACGCTCCTGCCTAGAAAAACCTTCAATGGAAACACGTTCAAAGCGCAAACAACTTTGTTGAAATTTTAGCAGTATCGCTTATTTGCGAAAAACTGTCATGGAACCCCAGCTAGTGATACGTTATTGCAGATTCAGTAGAAATCTTTCAAGGCATGACAGCTGCAGAGCCTCTGAACATCCCATCATGCAAGGTAAAAGCGTATAGTTGAACCACTTTTAAATAAAAATACAATCTATCTTTAGTTTTATCGCACAGGTGTCCGATCAGCAAAACAGATGCTCGTGTAAATGAGGTAAATGCAGTATGACTTTCTCTTTGAAATAATATCATCATGAGCTGCTGTTAGTTAAAACTCAACATCTGCTAATTTTGTATGATATCAAAATAATCCTGTCATAAAAAATATGCAGAGAAAAGAAGTTTGCACATACAGGAACACTGCAAACACAGCCTACAAGTGTTCATGTTGAATTCTTTTATTGAAGCCAGTGCACCAAAAACTTAACAAACACAACTGAAAGGCTTAAACCTACTCAATCTATACCACCTGAAACATTAAATTTTTTATAAGTATGCCTCAGAAGCTTCCTTAGTTTGGACTGTTTCAAAACTTGAAGTGTGATTATATCTGAATATACAGTTATGGGCTCATAAATTATAGAAAGGTATCCCCAAAAACTCTCTTCACTTTGTGCTTAATGGACTCCTTGGAGGTTTCCTTAACTTTTTGTTCTTTTCTGAAGTTAAATCGTGTGTTTGGGTTTTTTCTTTTGAGTTAAATTTGACTTCAAACAGAAAAATTATTTATTCAGAGATGGCTTAATGAGGTAGGGACTGTTTGGCAGCGTTTTTGTTTTGAATGTGGTGTACTGAAAAAAAAAAAACACTCTGTAGTTGCACTCTACCCTCCAGTTTCCATTGTTAGCAGGTAGAAGCCATTACAGACAAATGTATATGTGGTGTGACTGAAAAAGAAATTACACCTTTGGACTGAAGTGCTTCTTCACAATGTACAGACCCCTTCTTGTATAAGAGCCTCTTAATTTCTCTGCTGCACCCGCTGCGGCTGATGTGCTCGACGACGTGGAAAATGCGCTTTTTATTGTACAGTAGCTCTGCCGTGTCTCCAGGGCCTCGCCTTTTCTGATTTGTTGCCATAGTTTCTTTTTCCCTTCTAACAACTGCTGCGCTGCTCGGTGTTAATGGAAGAGATGAAATCCACTCTCCTCGGTCATCAAGAAGTTAATGATTTTGAAGCTATTCTTGTCCTCAACCTGGGCTGTCAGATTGCAGATATTGATCTTTCAGTCATGAATTATCAATCAAAGCTTTATTGCAAGGAGTTTCAGGGCTTGATTGATCAAAAAAATGCCTGAGTTTGCCCACATATCTGGAGGATTTGTTGAGAATAAGCCTCCCAGATGGTGGTTACTTTGGGAGATAATACTGGCCGACTGTGTAGCTGCAGTTGACTTTATAAATCAATGTTTTTTCATGTATTTCCAGCTGAATCCTCCAGCAACACATCTTAAAATCAGCTTTGCTAGACTGAAATTGTGTCCTTCTTTTTCCTTGCTGTTTCAGCTTCTGGAGGGCAGCTTCACGTCCCAGGTCAGCCACGAAGTCGATGGGCTTATCTTCCAGCCGTGCGGGGTGAGTCTCTATCCACCTCTGACAATCTGTCATTTTTCAAAGCAGCAGGTTTCAGTGTCTGTTACCTCCTTTTCTTCAAACCATCTCCATAAAAAACCGACAGCTTGTCACTTCAGCTTGCTGTATGTCAGTCTTGATGTATCTGCCCTGCGTTCTCTTGTTGTAGAGGATCCACATGTCATTGTTTCACATAAATAAAGGTCTAGTGAGACACAGTCATGGCAGGTTGTGTCACTACAGAGACGACCTTGGTTATTTATTCCACGTCTGAACAGCAGAAAATATTTTTTATCTGTGACAGTTATGCTGTTTCTCTTTCTCCCTGCTGTGGTGGCCTCAAAGAAAGAGCTGAATTATACATGAAACTCGTCCCTGATGACATTAAGTAAAGTCAAAAGACAGAGAGGAAGTTGTCATTTTATTTAATGGTCAGGCCATTGACATCACTGCTGTTTTTTCCTTAAGATAATATCCAGAAAACAAAACAAAATAATTACGACTCTGCTGCCATGGATCCACAAATATAATATTTCTGCATTAGACACTGTTCTTAGTGGTTGGATTAAAAACTTTCTCAAAGGAATGTGAGTCCAAACTTAAATCCCAGTTGTTTCTAAAAAGTTAAATTCTAAGGTTCTCGAAATAAAAGTAAACCAGTATTTAGTTTGTTGACTTTTCATGATAGTTTTTTGTCAACAACTTTTTTCCCATGGTGAAAACTAGACAGTAACTAATGAAACAAGTGCACATGGACAAAAACTAAAACTAAATTAACAGACATTTTTGTCAACAAATAAAAACTAGACTAAAATGTCTGATAGACCTTCATCCAATCAGACTTAATTTTCATGTAGAAAGTAGGGACAAGTTCGGAATATATATCCAATCAGAAGGTTGGGTGAGTTAAAAGAGACATCCAATCACAGCTGCCTTAGCTCCATGGTGGTAAAAGACTATAACTAAAACGAAATTAAAAAGTCTGTCAGAATTAATACTGAAGTAAACAATTTGAGTGTCACTGCTTGGAAACGCCTGCCATCCTGTGGAGTTGAAAGTGTTAGACATGGCTTTTTTTGTACCAAAAGGGCATAAGTGTGCCAAAAAATATCTCTCACATCATAACTCCACCTCAACTAGCCTGGAGCATCAATCCAAAGCAGGTGGGATCCATACTTTCATGTTGTTTACCCCAGATTCTGATCCTGCCATCTGAATGTGGCAGTAGAAATCAAGCCTCATCAGACCAGACATATTGTACCAGATTTTGGTGAGCCCATGCCAATTGTAGGCACAGTTTCCTGTTCTTACCTAGGGATGGGAATTGATAAGGTTTTATAAATACCAATGCTGTTAACGATCCTGCTAATCGATCCAATTCTTTAACGATTCCAGCAAATTTTGCATGTGGGCAAATGGTCTCATTTTCAGTGGCAACAATGCCAAACATACATCACAGTATAGATAAATGCTCCTGCAAGCTGCTGGTGTTTTCACTCACTTAAGGTATTGCAGTAGGTGTAATTAAAATTAAGCCACAATTCTGACGCTTCTGAACCCTGTCAGTTGAATGGAATTGATAAGGGAATTGATTAGCAAAAAGATTAATGATATCGATTCTTTGATGGAGCTGTTAACGATTCTCAACTGGAATTGGTTTTCGATTCCCATCCCTATTCTTACCTGTCCGCTGTGGTCATGATTTGACATGCTGTTGACCAGAAACAGTCCTCTGAAAAACTGACATATAACTCTATTGTCAGCTTCTGTCATCTCCGACCATTCTCTGTAAACCTTACAGATGTTTGTGTGTGAAAAGGATCAAAAGTTTCTAAAATGTTTGGACCAGTCTATCTGGCACCAGCAACTCCTCCATGTTTAAACCCAGTCTGGTCGCCTCTCTTCTCCATTCTCTTGATATCTTTGAGTTTCAGTTGGTTGTCTGCCGAGTAAATGCATATATTTGCAAATGCATTGAGTTGCTGCTCAAAGAGCAGATTAAGAGGTGTACAATAGCAAAGTGTCCAGTAAAGGTAGGGAGCAAATTATAAATTCCAACAATACTTACCAGTACAGTAGACTCTATTTGAGGATAAAACAATATTGAACACTTGACAAAAATTAAATGTTGAAAATATGGTGAATTGGGTAGTTTGTTGGATCTGTATTATGTAAATGTGGTCTGTGCCTTTAAAATGTCATGGTTAAAGCTGTGAGTCATACCAAAATAAAACCACAGAGACCTTTTGAGAGTCCATGTATTTCATTATATTTGCAAAGGTTCAGTAAAGTTATGACTTAATGATGCTTTGATTAAACAAAATTAAAATATATTTTGAAAATACTCTGACAGAAACGCACACACCAGAAAACAATGCTGCTTAAATGTCCAAAAACAGCTTCAGTTTACCATTCTGCATTTTTTTATTAGAAATATGCCCTAATGAATGATAAACATCACTGTTTTAATGTGATTATCCTCTACTCTTTGGTATCTGATTTTACCTTTAAGCTGTTTGATTCTGTCCAACAAAAACTACCAAAGCAGCCAAATGCTTTTGGCTTGTTGTTCGAGTCCAACAGATTTGCATTACAAAGAGCTGGAAAAGCACAAAGGATTATGGGTGCTAACATTTTTGTTTGTGTGTGTGGACACCTGCCTCTCTGTTGTTCTGACCCTGGTCATGTTGACCATATCCTCAGCTTTAGGGTAAATAATCAATAATGTTAACACAACACAAATAGATTTTTAATGAGGTGCATGGACTCCTGCTTTGAGTCTTTCTATTTCACTTTCATTTGTACATTTTATCTATAAATAGAGATTCTCTGCCTGTTTGAGGGTAGCAGTGCCTTGTGAAGTCTTTTGTATGTACTTTCCAACTTTTTCCTTAGTATTATCACTGATAACAAGAAAGATTAAATCTATTTATAATAACAAACATAACCTTGGGTAAAATTCTTGTCAGAACACTTACCCTTTTAAGCGTCTTTTACAGCTTAAAGGCTGCGTTTAATTTTTTTTCTCAACAAGGTTGCACTGTTCCCTGATGTTTTCAGAATTTATTAAAAGGTTTCTTGTTGAAAGGTCCACATAGATAGCTGATCATTAGCCTTGCAGAGCAGACAGACCTGCCTGATTCTGAAATCCTTCAGCTCTGCCTTGCCAGCCTCCGTTGTTCAACGAATTCACTCGGCCGAATTCTTAACGGCCCAATCAGGGAAGAGAGGCGGGAGCTGTAGAATGCAGACGTGACGACAACTGGAAGTTGAAAACCGAAAGTTGAGAACTGACATACCGATTAGCCTATTGTCCTCATAGATACTTAGTAAAACTTGACGAAATCTGCCCTCCTCAGAAGTTTACTTGTAGGGATTGTCTTTGACGAGGTTCATGTCACATATAAGTGTTAAATGAATCATCTGTGTGGTACAATTTAGTGTAAGACGATAGTATAAGGCCGTTAGCAGCTAAGTTAACGGCTAAGTTAGCCGCTATGTATGCTCAAAAAAAATTTTCAATTCTTTATTCAGCCATTTCAATAAAAAACAGGCGCATTTTGCATCATACATTCTTCAAAAAACACTGAGCAGCATCAGCAACCAATATAAACAAAATAATAAAATATAATGTATATATAAAAACAAAAAAAAAGGACAAATTCAATGAAAACATTGCTACATTATAGGAGGCAACCCTGCTTGATGTGGATTGGTCTGTGATGAATGTGACGAGCAAAATGATCGTCCAATCACAAGCTTGTGTTTTTTTTTTAAAATGTTCTGCCCCTGAAAACTAATTAAAAGGACCCCTACCCAGATGGACTAGTGAAATATTTCTGTGGCAGATATATGGAGCTGTCCATCTGGCTTTTCAGGTTAGCTGATCATGGCATGCCAACAAACCCCTCTGTTTTATCGCTGATCAGGACAGTGCCAATAGGTGCGCTGGACAATTAATTAACTTTCAATTATGGCCTCTTACAATCACCATAACAAAGATATCATTACGATCACAGTGTTGAATGCCTAGCTCACTGTACCATGTGGGAGAACCTTCTGGCCTGCTCCACAAAGTTGAGCCGGAGCGCTGAATGACATTCTCATAATTGATTAATGATTGATAAAACAGCTCAGTGTTGAAGTCATGGATGTGATGTGGGTTTAGTTCACTGCCAGTCTGCTCTTCACTTTATGGAGGAAATACTTTAACGTTGTATTTTCAAAGTAAAAGCCTGGTCTATTGTGTCCAGTAATGGGACGGACCACATTTTTACACTATGCTTTTATGCTGAATGTGTTTCTGGACCAGCTAATCAGTTTTCTGTTCAGCAGTGTGTTTCATCACCTCTTTTAAACTCTCTCCACAACAATCAGTTTTAAATTACAAAGCTGATGTGCAAGTTTTTTGAAAGACATTTTTAAATTGTAGTGATGTACCTGTATGTCACTTATGTTCTTGTGTTTAAGGTCAATGAGATCGCTTTATTGAAGACCATTTCCTTAAAACCTTCAGAACAACATAAACTAGAAAAGCACTATCTATTTTAATAAACTGTTTTTAAGACAATTCAAAATGTATTTTTACACAACTATAACTGTATATCAGAGTATTATTTTTTATTGTTTTATTGTTTCTGAATCTACAACATCAATTATTAATCACACCTAATAATCCTGATATCAGTATCAAGAAAAATATTTATGAGTATTGTTTCTTCCATACTGAAGCCGCCCCTTGAAATACTGCTAAGCTTTGTTTGGTAAAGCCCCTCTTGAAAAGGGGGTGTGGCTTAAGTTTTCCACTGCTGGGCTCTAATGTTTACTGTGGTCTTACCAATATGCTCAAATGTGTTTGCTCAGGGTGGATGATGTATCCCCTTATGACATTTTTTGCGAAAATGTCTAAATGAAAAAAGAAACAACAGCAGAGGAGGAGGAGAAGGGTTTTTTTTTTTGCTTATGGGTCTTTGTAGCACCCTATAATGTAGTAATTTACTGATAATGTATTGTATATAGTGTAACATAGTTTGCACTTAACTCAATCAAAAATGTACAAAAAACTTGTTAATGTAATAAAATAACCAATAATGTAATAAATGGTAAAAACTGGTACTGTAATACCTTATGGCATTATTGTTTTTTTTTTTTTTTTTGGTATATTATGAGATTAACCTGTAAAAGACAGTCAGCTCTTTGACAGGAAGTTTAGCCATAAATTCCTAAAAATGTCATAAGGTACTAAAATACCAGTTAAAATGTTAATACAATATCAGTCAGAATATTTTTATAACATTATTGGTTAACTTATTTATCAGGTTTTATTACAAATTGCAAATTTTGTTACACTATCAGGTGTAATTACAGTATTGGTACATTTTTACATTATAGGGTGCTATGGGCAGACTATACACACGTTTGTATGAAAACCGTTTTAAAGGTGGTAAGCGTAACTTACCTAATTCTAATGGCTGTTTCATCAGCAGAGGGACATATGGGCTGTGTTATGTGCCACAGAAGTTCCAAAACAAAGAGGCCTGCAAGCAAAAAAGTGAAGAGTTGTGAATTTGTCCTGCCGTTACGGCTTTATTACATCAGAAAATTTAGCCTTTCTCTTTTTTAAGCATTACATATTAAAGCCTGGTTATTTTAGTTGTACTAATTGAACATTTCTTGTTTTTTTCTTTCTGTTGTTGTGTATTTTCAGTTTTGGGTTTTCTCTGTGAATTATGAAATAATTATCGCACTGTGTCAAACTGTGCCCGTAGTTGGCTGGTGGAAAACTGCTCTCAGCAGGTGGCTGAATGAGTTTTGGAGCTGGCTGGTTTGTCATTTACAAATCCATACAGCCTGATAATTAATGCCACTCTTCCAATCAGAATTATTACCATGAATATCTTTTTGTGCAGGTGCTTGTAATTACACCCACTCTGTTGCCAGTATGTCACATCTGCAGGGTGAGATAAACAAGGTAGAGGCTGTGATAAATTTTGTTTTTAGTTTCTTTTTGGCCGTCACTTTGTTTCTTAGGAAATATATTAAGCCTCTGAATTTTACAAAGCTCTGTATATAAAATAGGTTTGGATTCTGAGCTCTTGGGGCAGTTGGGTATTGATTCAGAGTTATTTTTTCCTCTGTAACCTCCTTGAGTTTGATGGGTCATGAGCATTTGGGTCACAGGAAGGTGTTAAAATCTCTGGCCACGAGTATGGGGATGCACTTTGTTTTTTGTTTCTTTATTGAACCAGGCGAGACAACATCATCCACGTGCCAGTCACAGATTAGAAACACACTGTTGAACAAGGTTTGTGTTTTTCTAGGCAGATTTTCTCTCCTGTTTTTTGTTGGTCGCTGTTTAAAAGCAGAAATGGAATTAGTCAGGATGAAGTGCTCTGTCAATAAGGTTAAACTGATGACATTAGCTGGTTGTTGTCGACAAAAGTAATTGTTTTGGCAGCTGTCTGCACTAGCTGCTGCACAACCTGTAAAATGTATGGTGATGGTGATAAAAACCAAACCAATGATAGAAGAATTCAGGCCTGTTGTTAATAAAAAATTGCTTATTGTCGGAACCACTTACAATACTATGCTCAAACTTACCAAATTACACTTTTTAAATGTACTAATGATACCTGCATATTTGGCGGTTTTACTCATTCCAAAAATGCACAATACTTTAAAGATGCTGTGAGGAGTTTGAGTAATTACAAAAAAGTCTCACTTTTAGATATATGCCTGATCATAATACACACTTTAAGATGAGTTTTATAGCATCAAAATAGGTTATCTATAAATGCTATTCCTTAGCTTCACGGTCGGGTCGGACAGGGCTGGACTGGCCTGGATGCTCAACTTTGGGAACAAGACAATTAAAACTAGAGCAGATTTATATTATTCAGACACGTCTTAGAGCACCGGGCTGTAAGTAGAGATATATAGCCGGCTACAAAACTATGATACTTAGTTTTCCAAAAATTGCTTGTTGCCACACATCAAAAACTACCGCTACGTAACTAGAAAGAGAAACATTACCTCGTCGCTTGTTGTTGAAAAAAGAAGTTGTAAAGCAATGCAGAGTTCTGAGGAAGGTCCGAGCTGCATTCATTAGCATCACAACAGACACACGCTTTGGCTTGGGTCATGTCTTTGCGACAGTCGCCGCGCGTGCTCATGGGTGAAAGAGTCTTTATGTCGCTGGAAACAGATTCTCCTCATAGCACCTTTAAAGTTGTAACTTATATTGTATTGGCAACCAAAAATAGCTTCTCCTGTTGTATGTTAAGACGACTTTAGATATTAAAAACAATTGAAAAAATACCAACAAATAATGTCTCAGACTTCTATTTTTGTTCCTGTGGCAAGTTCTCAGTTTTCTTGATTGTTGCAAAGTTCAGGTCTAAGTTCACAATGCTATTACTGTGGCAACCATTTTTTTTTCATCACCTAAAAAATATTTCAGTCAATAGATTGTCAAGCAAATAAATTGAGTTGACTTCATGTTTTGCTCAATAGCTAATCTTTTTAATCTGAATTGCTCAGCCCTGTCTGATGCACTCAAATAAACAACTGCTTTTATGGATATTTTGTCAGCGTCCAAATGAAAATAATGATAATAATATTAGTAATGACAATGATAATAACTATATTTGAACAAAACTTTTAAAACCAGGTCTTCAGAGTGCTTTGACAAACAGACAGGAGCATAGAAAATGTCCTTGGACTGTCAGATTAGTCATATTTACAGTCCATTAAACTGTTTATCAGCAGTTTGATGAGCCTGGCGGAGGGAAATCTCTCCAAACTCTTGAAGGTCAGCAGCTGGTCCTGGTCTGCACAGGCGCTCAGACAAATGGGCCGGCTCGGAGGAGCTGGCAGCTCTAATGTGGACGAATGTTGATGCAGATAGTCGGCCATCTGATGTGAAGTTACAAAATACAATATTATGCAACACTGTCTGGCTTTACTTTTCTGTTACAGCATCAGCATGGAACAATCAGAGAATAATAAAAGGGTTATTGTTCTTCAAATCGGCAATAAACAGAGAGAAAAGCTGAAGTAGAATTGAAATATTATCTTAAAAAACACCTTTTGTATAATCATAATGTCAAACCACATTTGAATTGATCACATTCAGCTAACTGTTGTCCTTTTTTCCCAAAAAGATTGGGTGATGAGTTCAGTGTGTCAAGATGTATGTAAACAATTAACTCCAAAAACATCCCTTTTGTGGTTTAAACCTGTGTGAGAATGAACTCTGTTATTGGACTGCATTGGACTGAAGTGTGATTGATACAAGAACATCTTGTCATACTTGCTTTAGGCACAGTGGACATTTATGTTTTAAGAAGTTTGAAGAAAAGTGGTCAATGCGTTCTAAAAGATAAAAGAATCACAAGCAAGGAATTGACACATTTTACATCATTTCATGGCATCAAGACAGTCTTGTAGAATTGAAGAAAATTCCTTTAACTGCTATTAAGAGAGAGCATTGACGAGATATTTGCCAAAAAAACTTGATTGTTTATATCAGCAGATACAGCTGATAATTTGAGCATACAGATTTGACATTTATATTGCAAATATTTCATTGTACTGCTGGCAGAATAATAATAATGATAATGGTTAACCTTGTCATTACTTTGTGCTCACTTTTATGAATCAAAATTATTATTTATGAATGAACAACATAGTGGTTTTCTTTTTTCACATCTGTTTTAAACATAAATAGACTGTAACCATGAAAGCAACAGCACAATTTTAATTGAAGTAGAGGCTGTGTACTCTTGACACTTAGTATCAGAACTTATTTTGACGATAATGAGTTTGGAATTACCTATCATCAGTAAAAATCCAATGTCATGCATTGGCACTCGGATAGAGCTGAGGTGAGTGTCCTGAGGAGTGATGAGGAAACAAACACTAATATGAACGATGGCACGAAAGCTACGGTTCTTAAGACGGCTGCCACAGCCCCAGTGTGGGATTATTTTGGTTTTAAACAGAATGAATAAGGTGTGAGCTCATGAACACCAACGAGCCGACATGTAGCGTTTGTTTGAAAGTAGTGGTGATGGAGAAGGGGAGGTGTAGCAGAGCCTTCGTCCTGACAGTCAGTGCTTATTGAGGCGTTTGGTCGGTAAAGGAAATATAAATATACGTTTGACAGACAGTACGAGTCGACTGGGAGAAAGTACATGTCACAAACAATTCCAGAACTGTATAAACTCCCTTTTATTTATTATTTTTATTGTTGGGTTTGTTTTTGTTGGAGTTTCATTTTTTCTTTGCAGAGACAGGGTATATTTTTTTATTGTTTTTGATTTGTGGAATTATTTTTATTTACATGCAGTTTTTCCTAAAAGAGAGCCCATTTCAATTTCATTCGTTTTTTTTTCTCTTTTTTTTTGGTTTGTTGAATTTATTAGTGTTTGTTGAATTTATTTTATTTAAAAGATCTTGACAATCCAGTTAAAGTTAAATACTCTTAAGAAATTAAAGTTTATTGCTTTTGATATGGTGTACTCACTTTATTATAAAATATATTATAATTGCATCAATGAAAAAATGAAAAAAAAAACCCAAAATATTATTGACAATAATGTTGTTTATTTGCAATAATTTTTTGGACAATTATCATCCAGCAAAATTTGTTATCATGACAGGCCTAGCCATCAGCTTGGTTGCCTTGTACTTGCAATGCAATTTCTCATTACTTTTAGTGCTGCTTATTCTTCCGCAACAGTGTGATGAGTTAACTTTTCACCCTGCCGATTGGAAGCAAGCCAAACCACCTCTTTCATGGGAGTTAATGCGGCTGTTTGCACTGAGACAGTGATCAGTTGTTGTGTTTATATATATTCAACAAACTGCGACAAACAGGGAGCACCCACTTGAATTGGAACAACTTTTTTTCTAACATTAAACCCACTGAGAGTAGAAGAATAGAAGTCCATATTGAGTTTTATTGCAACAGCCCCCTTCAAAACTGCAGCTGTTCTGTAATGTTGTTGCCATCGTGAGACGTGAGGTCATTTAAAAAGGACTAAGGCAAAGTTGAAACTGTTAAATAGTCAAATCTGGAATTCCAAACTTAATGGGCCCATTTTAACACTCTGGCTCTGCATATTTAAAATGTCCAGCTGCTGAACTGCCCCTCTCTTGGCCCCAGCTTGACACAAACCAAACATATTTGATGTTTTTATCCTTTTTATCCTGGAAAATCATGCAAGAATGGTAAATTAAGCTTTTCTTTGAGCGTAATTGAAAGACAAATTATACAAAGAAGTGGATATGACCCTTTCTCGACTATTGTGGAAACATGCTGCTGATTTAAACATTCAGGTTGTAGTCTTGCTGACATCCCAAAACCTTGTATAACCATTTTTATTCTTTCTGATTAAACCTTCCTTTGGGTCACCGTCCACACTAATGATTGAATTTGCATCGATCGTAAGCCAATAATGCCTATCACTAAATTACAGTATTTAGTCATTCAGTAATTCTTGTTTATTTTTGGAGTTAAAAGGTTGGAAGGAAGCAATCAAAGGATGGTTATTATTTTGCAGATCATTCAATTGTGTTTATCTACATTGCTAACGGTGTCTTTACGTCTTTCTTTCAGGAAATAGGACTGTAGTTCATCAATGATGATCTACAGCTGCTTCAAAGATAGATTTTGATGGTAAAAGCAGCTCTCAGACCCTCAGGCTTTGACAAAAGAATCACTAAAATAAAGTTAACACAAGTAAATACAAAGGAATAAAATGATTTAATACTGCTTTTCAGAATCCTTGTCTTCATAGCCTTCAGCGTCAACATTTAACGACTCCAATAAAAATGACTAGCAGAATGGAGGTTGTTTTTCTTCGTGGTCTTAAAACTTGAAATGATTTTATGCTTTAGTTAAAGGTTTCGGCTGTGCCTGGGTGTTTAGATATTTTTTCTGTCATTGTGGAAAACAACATAAATGGAAAGCACCATTGGTCTCTGCCTGTTAATGCACAGAGTCTGTAATGGGAAACCTGACCTAATGCCAATGAAGGTAATGTGATGCTAAGGCCTACACTAAGTACAACTTGTGGAGCAAAAGTGGAAACAGCACTGAAACACTAGAAGAGGGTTTTCCAAGACCTCATTAAAAATTTACAAAGAGGAATTAAGGACATGGACAGAGGATGAATGCTACCTAAACCTGTATCCATCGATGTTCTGCTTTAGATCTGCTTTAGGTCTTCCAGCAAATTTCTTTCCTTTGTTTTTCTGCAAAAACATTATCTATGTCAACTTTTTGCCTTCTGCATACACAGTTTTGATAGACTACTTTTCCTTTTTTGACCTTTACTCTTTTGTCATTGGATTACTGATTGACAGCCAGACCCTTGTTCAGATCTTCTTCATATGCCATCCTATGTTAATGAACCCTTATTTGTGAAAGATGCTGTGCAGTGGGAGCTATCACGTTGGGTTTTGGAGAAACTCTTAATGCCACCTCCCAAAGTGAACATTTGAATATTTTGAATAAAGATGTTCTCCTGTGGGGCGGTAAAGACTTCCAGACAATAAGTAAACAGATCATTCTGCTGAAATAGTCTTTCTTGAATTGTCTTAAGAAGTAAGCATTTAGTTTGCTTGAAAAAGGCCTATTTATGATTGTGCACAACATCTCTAAAAGGGCTTTAATTTGAAAGAAATTAAATGAACTCACATATTAAAGCAAGCCATACCTTATATCAGTATTCAAGGCTATAACTGGGGGATTCCACTGGATGCGTATCCGGTCCTTCTCCGCTCTGCTCCGTCATCTGACGTGCGTCAACTCCCACTGGATCCGTCTGCGGTACGAAGCATTGCGGCTCTGCCTTGCAGCGGGTCAACGAGCTCATAAAGTATTTTGTGGTTTTGCACCTCCAAAATCAAAAGCTCCTCATCCATGGTGAAGTGGGGTGAGACTGAACTTTTGACACCAGGTCTGTCTCCGCCCTAAATGACGTTTTCCAGGTACAGTACTTTTCCGTTATTGACACGGTTTATTTTATTTTGAAACATCTACGGATGTTTTATTTTGCGTTTGTGCTCAACTTCCTGTCCCTTTTCTGTGTGCTAAATTGCTGCGCCGTGGTCCGGCATCTGGCAAAAATAGAAGTTCTGCGTATCTGCTCCGTCTGCCGGAGGCCGGCGGAGCAGATACACAGCCATGCCTGAGCCGTGCTGCAGCTGGTGGAAGTACACGCATTGCTTATAATGGAAACGGATCGGCTCCACTGCCGCAGCAGAGCGGAGACGGACCGGATACGCATGCAGTGGAATTTGGGCTTAAGAAAAGAGGCAGTGCTGTTTGGCTCCCATATTGAATCCCTCTGATCAGACTCAGTTGTTCTGTCCGTACATAATAATGAAGATAAATACCATAATTTCTCGATTATACCACACACTCAATGATTACTCGCAAACCATATTTCCATAATTTTTGCCTGGAATAACACTGTAGTCGAATATAACACACACACAAATTTTGCCCAAACCTTACTCTCTCAGACAATTCAACAATTACCTTTATTCAGAGTTTTAACCAATTGAATTTCAGTGTTTTCGCAACAAATACCGTACACTATCCCACCCTCTTCCACTCACTCACCACCCTCTCAAAAGGATGCGGAAACACCCTTTGCTTTCTGCCCGAGCATGCGCAGTTGTAGTGCACTGACCAATCAGAAAGCAGCTATCAACTTGTCAATGTCTTCAACCAATGACAGTGCAGCTATTTTGTGTCCCCTTTCTCACGAGATGGCAGCGCCCTGTGTTTGCATGCGTTTTGCAGAGAAACTGAATATTTCTGCCTTTTGTATTAGATTTGTTGCATTTGCGATGTTGGTGAGAAGAAATATGGTAAGTGTAGAGCTTATCTAAAAGCAAAAAATGTTTATTGTAAGCAAGAAATTACAGTATATACAGAAATTTGATAAGTAAATTTTGGAGTAAAGGGTCCAGGCATGATTATTGCTTGTTCTTTAAAGGTGTCATATCAGGCAGGAAAAAGCACACGCATTTAATGTTTTATATCAAAGATGCCTCAAAAGAGCAAACACTAATGAATAGGCTGACATTTGTTTGAGAGACATGATCAGCTTATAGAAATCAAAGCCCGTAGTCACCAGTAGATTAAATCCTGCTCATGGGATGGAAATTGACCCGATTTTATTGATACCAAATTTATTTATGATTCTGCTTATTGGTCAGATTCTTTAATGATTCCCTTATCAATTTCTGTGGATTGTCAGAGTGGCTTAAATAGGTTTTAGACGGCAATAACGCCAAACAGATGGTTCTCCCGATATTCAGTGCAGTGCTGCTCAGATAAATGCCTCTGCAAGTTGCTGTTGTCTTTATCCACTAAATGTTGTGCAACTTTGACCAATTCTGTCTCCTGTACAACCTGATTCTTACTTCATTATGTATGCTGAACATCCCTCCTTGGGAAGTGTGACATCTTGATTTGCAAGAACAAAGACGAAGGAGTTGTTAAGCAAAAAGACTATTGATATTGATTCCTTGAGGGAGTTTTTATCGATTCTAAACTGGAGTTGGTCTTCGACTCCCATCCCTACCTCTTCGTCCACCAGTATTAATTCAGTGTTGAAGTCTGCTTTGAAACTTGGGCTGAGACCAACAGGATAAGAGCTAATCTGCTTAGCTTTTGAGCTAAATGATTTGCATGTTGTTGTTTGAGGTGCGTTGGATGCCCAGATGTCAATCATCGTCTGACTACATCGTTTAACTAGTTTATAATAAAACACCTATAGACATAACTGCTTTTAAATAGTTGCTTATTGACCGGCAGTAAAATTCACCTGTTTTGTTTTATTCTGCCATATGTACAGGACATACATAAAAATAAAAAGTTTCTCTTAACCCCTTAGTGTAGACCTATGACCATAAAAAATAGCAAAATTAACAAGTGTCCAAAATTAAGGTGCAAATATATATATATATATATATACATATATATATATATATATATATATATATATATATATATATATATATATATATATATATATATATATATATATATATATATATATATATATATATATATATATATATATATACATATATAACAAATACAAAAAAAGCAACAGTAAAAGAAATTAAAGATAAAAAAAGAAAATGTGCAAGGACATAAATTATATATAAGATAAGGTCTGTCAATGTGCATGGGGTAAGATATATATGAATAAAGCAAGCATGAATTATGATTACCTAGTCTTCAGTGTGTCATTTAATGTGATTATGACGTCATGTTCATACCCTCCATACTATATTTTTACTGACTTAAAGAATGAATCTTGTATAATTAACCTTAGGAAAAAAGATGCTTTCTGGGTAGTTTTCCACAGAGATTGCCTGTTTACTTATTTAACAGAAAACATTAGGAAATAGCCTCTACACCACAGTGTAAATATCCCCCTCCTCTAAAAGACTAAACAGATTTTTTAGCACAGTAATGTCTGATTTTTAGCCAATTTCAGCTTTAAACTAAATACTTGATAAGAGTTCTGTTTATAAGCACATTACTCTTAAACTGAAAAGCCAAATCGCAGCAGGTTACAGCAAACTGAGCAGCTCGAGCTTTAGAACATCTTTAAATTCTCGTCAGCAGCACCTCTCTCTGATTAATGGCAATAGAAGTCTGATAACACTGCCTCCCCTCTGCGATTGTTTTCCAAAGACATTGATTTTGCTGATCTTCTGGGCCAATCACTGCATCAGAAATCTCTCCTTGTGTGGATGGGATTAAGGTGGTCTCGCGGGTTAATCTCAGCAGTGTTTCACTGCAGTGATGCCCATTAATATCAGCACAGAGGTTGTCTCTGCTGCAGCCAGCCATCAGTGGGTGTGTTATCTCCTACAGCACACACGGCGTCCTTGGAATATGTTTCTTTTGTTTGGAGGACATTAGAGAGGTTTGAATTTAGAGCCGAACCACTGCCACAGATGGCTGAATATCTTATCAAAGGGGGCTCCAGATGGCGATATCTGTATGAAGATTATCACCCTGTCTGTACTCTTGAAAAAATCTCAAGCAAGTTTAGCTCCACTTTAGCTTAGTCAGAGCATGGGGTGGGATTCTTCTGTAATTTGGACTAATTGACATATTTATACCTCTATGATGGGGTCAAAGGGATATTTTGGGGGTTTGAAGTGGGGTTTTGTGATGTGCATAGGGTTGCAAATGGGCAGAAAATCTCTGGGAATTTTCCCCAAACTTTTCTGGAAACTTTCCACGGAAAAGTTAGGTTGGGGAGTTTTTGAAAATACTCCAAAATGTAAGCTTTCCATGGGAAGTAACTGGTAATTGTTGTAGTCTAAGCAAACTGTATCATATCCAAACATAAATTGCACCACAAAATGCAATATGGCAACTGGTAGAAATGGTGAGCTGCAGCTGCAAACCTCAAGCTTTTGCAGCCCTCCCCATCTTAGCAATCCTACTTTAAGCTACATTAGCCTGTTGCTTTTTGAAACAGTATGCCATCTGCTTTTTCTTTTCATATCTTGCCTCACTTTCAAGTCCATGACAAACAGACACCATTCTTTTAACTGTGTGTGCAGTAAAAAGAAAGAGATGAGCAAAGCTTGCCCACTGCTATTTAGCTAAGCACAAACACTGGGAGTCAATGGGAAGTGTTAGCCTGAAACGAGCAACTCACTCACCACTACGAATCAGTTCTCATCTTTCACTTAAAAGAGTCGTTTGAACGACTGGGCTTGCTAACATTGCAAACCACCACTTACATTGGTCAACAAAACAAAAACAATATATACATGTAGGCACAGATAATTTAATGACAGTAGAAGATAGCATAACACAACGTGGTAAAAAATAGAGTTGCAAAGAGTTTATTTGAGGAAGAGGCAGTGTAGGCAGAGGCAGGTCACACTTCCCATTGACTCCCAGTGTTTGAGTTAAGTTAACTAGCAGTGGGCAAGCTGTACCCATCTATACTGCACATACAGTCGAAAGACTGCTGTCTGACGCATCCCTTTAAAAACATTCGTCTAGATGAAAGATTATAGAGACATACTGTATATCCAATACTGCCATTAAGCAAAAAGAATATCAAGATATAAAGTTTGGTCCATATCGCCCAACTTCAGGTCAAAAGTCATATCTTGCTGTTGAACATCATTTGACCCCTTGGTAATCCTACTCTAATGGCCCTTTTCCACTAGCATGCCTTGGCTCTACTCTACTCGGCCCTACTCGATTTGCAGCATGTTTCCACTAGCCTGGTACCTCCTAAAACAAGCTAGTTTTAGTACCTACTCCGCTCTGGTTCCAAGCGAGCTAAGTCAATACTGGAAGATGATGTCACCGACTGCCAGCTACTGATTGGTCAGACAATGTTGTCATCCATGAGTCATGAGCGAGACGACCTAGCATGCTAGCGGTAGCTACCGTTAGCTTACCCTCATATATCTTTTCTTTGCAGCTCGATTGCTCTCGTCCTCGGCTTCATTCTGTTGTATAGTTTCCAAAACTCTCCTGTGCTTCTCAAGGGGTATTTCTTCTTGCCACCTGCAGCCTTCCTCTGCTTTCCTTTTTACTCAGTTTTTGACAAAAAGCCACAGATTGTTGTGTCACACTCAAAATGACGTCACTGCAGTGCCGCTCAGCTGTTTGCAGTGACACTGCACCCCGGGCAGGCGACTGGGGCTAATGGAAAAGCAGTAGAAGGCGAGTAGAGTAGAGTAGGGCTAATGGAAAAGGGGCCTCTTCTTTGCCCACCACTGTACTTTCACTCTGTGGCATTCATTAAATTGTGGAGCTACATAACCCCTCTATAGTAGTTCTCGTTGAACTCTATGTTGAGATGTTACCTATGACAGATCGTTGGTTATTGTGCATTTAATATGGATGATGAATCAGCCTGAGCACCTTAGGTGTGCTTTGCTATTATTTAAAGCATCAATATGTCAACACTGCCAACCGTTCACCTCAATATTTACTGTTTAAGTGCACCCATCCTATTAATCCATAACCTTGTTTATTCCTCCTCATTTTCCAAGCCAACCCACAAATTTGCACCATCGTCCCTCAGAAATCAAAAAAGGAAAATGCTTTTATGTCCCTGTTGTCTAAGCTGCAGCACAGATATTCTCCACGGATCAGATTTATTTGGCCTCTCGCCTGTAATCTCAGAACAATACCTCTGCCTTCGAGCAAAACACAGTTATTGAAATGAGACTCTAAAAAAAATTATAAAGGAAAGGCATACCTTGCAACAGGCCCTGAAGCAAGCTCCCCTCTCCACATACGTTTATAATGAAAGCCTTTAATTTAATCCGTCACATTCCCTTCAACTGTGATTAAGATAGCATGTGTGCAATTAGACCAACAGCCTCTTGACATGAAGGAGACACTCAACTATTTATGAATATTTGTGCTGCAAATGTTGGCTGAGTTTGTTGGTATATTTCATTTCATCGCTCTAACACTAAGCTCATATGTGTGCGCGCTATAGTTATGATTTATTTATTGCTCATTTCCACAAAATCATTTCAGACGGTAGCGAAGAGGAGGATTAATATTTATATGGGTTGCAAAGACAGTCTAATCTTAGATGAGCCAAGCAAATTGGATTCATGGTTAATTTCATGGTATGGTTTAAAACGAAGAGCAAAATGAAATATAATCAACCTATATCCACTCGCACCTGCTTATACCCCTGCTTACTTTTGGTATATTTATGAATGTTGTCTTGATTTCATCTGCTTTTTATTTGTTTTCCCCACGGATCATAACTTTGAAACTTTGTTCGCCCAATTTTATGTCCACCATTATTGAAGTCTGTATGGATCGCTTTTAATATTGTTTTTTTAAATTAAAGACTGAGCAGCATTCAGGGGTTGAGTGGCCATCAGAGGGTTCACAAACAGCCATCCCATTACGAGCCTCAGGAGCCAGTGATCAAAGTCTCTGTTGTTAATTTTCTGGTGTCATTAGTTTTTGTTTGGATGATCCAGAGGCGGCTGTCTTACAGGTCACGACACTGAGCAGAATGATGCCTGTGTGATGAGACCAAACTCTTTTAAGATTGAGGGATATATGTGTGGCAGGCTTTTATCCCCTTAACAAAGCAAACTGGACTTCACCCCGAGAGAACGAAACATTGTCCTCACCCCACAATTTTAATGGCAGCATAGACAAAATACATGGAACTGGTGCAATTAAGTGTGAATTTAATTTCAATGTTTTATGAGCAGTCACGTCACATCAGTCTGAATTTACTTTGGTAAATGAAATACAACTTATTAAATGCAGTCAAGAAAAGTTTCTTGGTAAAACACTCCTGCTTTAAACATTTTGATAAGGTCAGATGAGGCTTAAACTTATCGGAAACAACTTTTATTAATTTATATGTGCAAGTTTAGTGGTGAAGAAGTTTTTTGATTCAGAAATGGGCATTAGTGTTAAAAATTGGAAGAAAGCGTTGGCTCGGACACTAGCTTTTGTATTGCTATCCTTGTTGCCATCACTGTTAGGGATGCATAATTTCGGGAATTCCAAAACTCTGTGGGAACAGAAGTTAACAGGAATTTATGGGTATACACCTGGAATTTACAAACTTGAAGGTTGACCCTCAACAGGGAATTTAAATATGGCTGGGGAAAATATATTTGACACAATCTTGACTTAAAGGTGCTGTGTGTAGAAATTGGCATTTTAGTGACATCTAGTGTTCAGATTTTGGAATGAGCCCGTCCATTTCTAACACATCACATCGCTAAGCGATGAGAGCAGGTGAAGACCTAAAAGGATCCTGAACAGGGCATCATTTACAACAGTTACGAGGTGAGGGTGTTTCATGCATATTTGTAACTATTTTTTAAATAGATTATACATCAGTTAAGATGATAATAATAGGTTTTGTAAACCTTAGTAGAGTCAGTCAAAAAATTGCATTTTGCTCTTTTTGTCCCCAAAACATTGTTAGCCTCCAGAGAAGGAAGACCCATTGTGTATAAATATGATAAGAGTTTACTAAATTAATTAATTAAAGGAAAACAAAAGTTTTATGGTGATGATTTTGCACCTATTTCTTCAGACTTTACATACAAATAGAAACATTACGTCCCATATTCACCGATTCTGTTCAGCAAAATGCTGCCAGCTTCCACACACTACACCTTTAAAACAACCAGATTTTATGCGAGGAGTATACTTAAGAATGCTTCTGCTACTCCTAAATCACATTCTCAGCACACTGCTTAATGAAGGGGTATTGAGGCCTGGCCTCCTATGTGCACCCTGCATTCCTTCGTCACATGCAGCGTTACTGTATGTTGCATATTATGTCATATCCAACAGGCCTTGAAACTGGTGAGCTCTTGTCATCAGGTCAACCTGTTTTTCCGAAAGATGTCAACAAAATAGTGGAATTTAGACTGTGTGCTGTTGTTTCTCTTTAACTAGGGCTGAAAGATATATCATTATCTTATCAATATTGAGATATGAACATTCAAGATATTAATATCGAAAAAGCAACAATATAAATGATATCGATTTTCCCCACGCTCGCCCTGCATGTACAGCTCTGGAAGTCACAACAAATTTCATTTTTACGATTGCACTTGAATGCGCTGCTTGGTTTTCACCAAACTTGTAGTCATATTATCTGGCATGAATTTCAAGATATGAAATTTTGTCCATATCGTTCAGCTGTACCTTTAACTCAGATGACTCAGTGTTTGATGTTTATGACTTAATTTTTGTTGCTACGGTATCAAGCTGTTATCAACATCAGCTAATTTTACCAACAAGAAAAATGCTCCTTGATTAAGACAGAATAAAGGATAACTCCACAGATAAAGCAAGTTTACGTTTAAAGTTTGTTTGGTGCCTTTAGAGAAGATCAATCATGGAAAATAACAGAAATTGTTTCCAGTCATGGCTGTGAGAAGTGTCCACAAATTCAACAAGCGTTTGGTTGAATCATTCATATCCTCAAAGACTCTGTGTACAGACAAAACCACCACTTACAACTTATCTCTTAAACTGTGTTGCACAAAGAGCAGCTCCTCCACAGTTTCAGTATTCTGCTTTGGTGTTTTCTTCCCTTTTGTCTATCAAAGTGAAAATGACGGGACCCTGTGTCTTCCTGGGGAAATATGGATTGTACTAGATCAAACACAACCTGGCTATTTCTGGACTTTAAAAGGGTAACAAATCTCACATCAGCAGTGGATCAATATCATGTCACGCTGTCTGTTTGCTTCTCTACCCCCCTACAGTTTCTCCTCTATTGGCAGCCAGCAAGGGCCTGCACATCACACTTGACAAATTTACTTTCTTAGAATGATGCTCGTCCTAGTTTCATCACAATAGTAGATTCAGAGCCGTTCTAATGTCAGCCTTTACAGTAAATGCACCAGGTAAATAGGATTGTTTTGATAGATTTCACCTCTCATCATTTTTCACGCTCAGGTTTCTTCAGGAGCTTTAATGCACCCGTCATGCTTGGGTAAGCATTGTTGCCGTATTTCCTGTGTCCAATTTGGACACTCTTATAAAAGCGGTTTGCTCTTGGGAGTTCTAAAAGTCTTAGCAGGCAGTTTTTGCAAAATACTTTTAAGTTTTTTATCTTCCCTGCCAAAAAGGTTTAGTTCGAGAAAAAATCGGAAAGTGCCGAGGCAGCAGAGGAGCACTTTGTTGGCTTTACAGCTGGTGGTGCCTGCAGTCATGTCAGCCTCAGACTTTGAACAGTTCGTTATATTCAGAAGCCTTGAACACGAGACAGAAGAATGGAGCTCAGGAGAGGCAGGGACATTTAAGATGGGAACAACCTGATTATAGTTACTGTGGGATTATTACGGCTGATGAGGAAGAAGAGAGCACTGAGCAGAGCAACAAGTCACATCAAAATTTAAGTTCTGAATCTGAGTTAAGGCAAAAATGAGCCAGTGTAAACTTGAAATTTTGTTTTCATGAGTTTTAAACGTGGGATTAAATGTGCTCAAGTCCAGTTAACATTAGACAGCCCTGATTCAAAGTAAAAGAAGAGTTATAAGAGTTGTCGCCATTATCCTTAATGAAGTTCTGCAAACTATTTCTTTTTATCTGACATAAGACGGGATTTAAGTAAAAGGATAAGTTCAGGTTTTTTGAAAGTTGGATTGGTAGAGGCCCATCGCACCAGAAAATGTGTTTGTCAATAAGGAACTTGCCAACTTTGTCCCATGGGGAAGATATATGGGAGTGAGCACTGGTGCATAGCAGTACATGGTGTCACTGAAAACCTTGTAAATAACCCACTTAAAGGTTAAAACTACTCAAAAAACTATGTTGGCTTGACAGTATGCTTCACTGAAATTATTTCAGTGTTGAACTTTTCCTGGATAAAGCCCCTGTGTTTAGTGCAACAGCGTTGTGTTTGCAGTTCCCCTTTTACTGATCAGGACTAGGACCACATGGCAGATGTTTGAAATTAAAAAGCTTTGGTGAAAGGAGTGCCAGGAGAAGCATTGACAATAGTGGGCCTCCGAGTTTGTGGACATATGCTCGTAGTTCATGCATCTGCTCCACCAGGAAACTTGTGATCTGTCCTGCTCCTCTGTTCTCCACCCTTCTTTCTACCTGTGACTCAATCTGCAAAGTTCTTCCTCTTCTTCAGTTCACAAAGATATCCTCTTGTACCCAAAACTAACAATGTCATCTTTACCAGAGAGTAAATCCCTTCATTTTAGTTCAGTTTTTGTGAAGCCAGTGTTTGTTTTGTCCTCTGATGACCTGACTGTGACTTGCTGTATAGAATCTAACTGTACTGTATAATCAAGCCAATGTACTTTTTGAGAGGTTTTAAACTTGTAAGTGGGTTAATCAATCAATCAATCAATCTTTATTTGCATAGCACCAATTCATAACAAGTGTTATCTCAAGACACTTTACAATAGAGCATAAAGCTCTTCATTTTATGGTTACACATATATGCATAGACATATATATACTGTACATATATAAGATGCACATATACATATATATGCAGATAAATACATCCAACACCCAGCATGAATCCATATAGCCAATCATGAATCCCTCCATCAGTCTCATGATGCTGCGCTGGATGCGAGGGCAAAGGATGGGAGGTAAGAGGAGACAAGTGGACTAAAGTAAGAACTAAAGTTAGTGACAGATCCATGAACCACAGACCTGTCTTCTGATTTATTAGAGGTTAGCCTTTTAAGATGGTGCATCTCGTTTTCAGGAGGGTGCTCATGTCTTAATGGTTGTGGTGATCATTTTGTAGGAGTATAATCGATGATATTGTTACTGAAAATAAGAATTTATGGAAGTGAAGAACTCATGGATGCCCAGACCACAAGTGCATCCCCACCATATTTGTCTCCATTAAGTATAAATGTATTAAAGGGCTCTTGAGATGTGACATCCCATTTTCAAGAGGGATCTCATGCATATGTGGTGATAAAAATAGTTACTGTTTTTCCACTAAATGTAGCGGGTAAACAGTTTTTTCAATGCCAGTAAACCCTCAAAAAATTGGTAAGCGACTCCTTTCCCACTGCCAGCACACCCGGGCTAATCACCAGCAGAAGAGCTGCATGGCTGTTTTTTTCCCTCTGATGCGTCAAGCTAATGTAATCACGTTGGTGACATTATCAGTACATTGAAACATGGCTAGGTAAACAATAGAAAATTGCATGGAAGCCATGGGTGTGGTGGTCAACTGTTTTCCGTATTTTGTACTGTTGTCCCTCATTAAAGTGTACAAACTCAATGCAGACTGAATAACATTCGAGCGCTACTCATATAAGGGTGAATAAAATTAGTTCCTGAGATAGCAAAGAGTTGTGAAGTTTAAACACGTTACGCGTTACGCCATATGTCATCCCACAAATTAGTGCGTTGACTGGGGTGCGATATTCCCAATGGAGCAAATTGGAGCGAGCTGATAAAAACCTGTGTTGCTTTCAGGGTCCATCTACCCTTGTCTACAGCCTCAGTCACACATTCCCGTTTTTCATGGCGATTGTGCACGATTGTCATAATCCTGATGAAATGTGCCTTGGTTGTGGTACGTGCGCTACTTGGCCTGGATCAGTGTTGTATAGTCATGGATGAACAGCAGGGAACATGGAAGGGTCCCGAAAACTGTCGTGGAGAGTCGCCGTTCTCAGTATAGCGGGGTGGAAGCCTAATGCAGTCCTAAGGTGAACGGTATTAGCGTGGCATGTACGGGGCTCAATCAGGCCGATCGTGGCTCAGCATTGAAAGCTTTCTGAGGACGACTGTTGTATTAACCGAACCTGAGCGGGATGAACACCCCCGAAGCGCTGTAGAAGTGCTACTGACGGTGTATTTAAGGGGTGTGTCCAGGGTCGAGACAGTCATTTCATCCCGCATCATAGCGATCACACCAGCCTTGCCAATCATGTACAGTCGTGCACAATTGCTATGAGAAACGGGAATGTGTGACTGGGGCATTAAACCCTTTCCCACTACCGACAGGACCCAGTTGTTACCATGTTAATTTTTTTTTTTGTTTGGCCAGTGGGAAAGGGATATTACAAGGTTTCTGGTGGCACCATGTACTACTACGTACCGGCTTCTGTCCACTCTTGATATTTCCCCCCACAGACAAAGCTTGCAAGTTCCTTTATTGGCAGTCATTTTACTAGTGCAATAGGCTTCTAGCAACCCCACTTCAAAAAACATGAACTAACCCTCTAATTTTGGTTGAAGGTTGGGGTTTGTCTGCTTCAGGTAATGCGCTTTTGAATCTACAAACCAGAAAGGTATATCCAAAGACTGTTTATTTCAGCAGGTTCTATCCTGTGATTAAATATTTAGTTTTTATGTTCCACTTTCCAACAACTGCAGAAACCATATGGCCTTACTTTTGCATTCAGTCTGCATCTCTCCTTTCTGTTTCCACCACACATCCTCTGATTTTCTATCTGCAAACAGAAGGGCAACAATTTGTATGCAACCAAACATCATTACATTAAAATGAGTATGATAGATGAGAGATGTGCTTGGGGTTTTTTTTCCGCTGTTTGTGTCAAGCCCCGTTGATAACAACACTCTTTGTTCTCGATGTGCAGTCACTTATGGGCAAGACCAACAAAAGTAATGGAAGTGCTATCAGCGGCTCTCTCATTTAGGGATGAATTTGAGGGTCGTCTGTTTATTTAATCTGCAGTCTGTTTGCGTTTTCATGGGGCTTGTTGCTATGGTTATGCGGGCCTGGATGCATTTAAAGCATTTTTTTTCCCTCACTCAATAAATGTAGCATCCTTATTTTTGCCTGCAGTGTTGGGAACAAGAATCAACAGATGCTCTGGGTGGATGATTTTCTTGGGGAGACATTTCAATCACCAGTTGGGTTTTTACTATGCTGGTATTAAATTTGCATTGTGGAAACTCGTGCACGCTTTCATTGTGTATATGTTCAGAGGCTACAACCTGCAAATCCTTAAATGTTGGGACTTTGAGGAAGTCTATAAGTCTAAGTAAGTCTAAAAGTCAGAGCCATTAATTCCTGCATGATTTATTAAGGCAACTATTTTCTTTTCTTTGTCTTTAAGGGCCTGTAAAAAATGTAAGGTTCAATATTAATTGGTATCCAGTAGGTGTGGGAGAAAAAATAGATTCACGTAAGTATCGCGATTTTTTTGTCTGCCGATTTTTAAATCCATTTTTTGTTCAAAAATGGATCCCACCCTACCCCCCAACTCTTTAGGCGCTAAAGTAGCAAAATTGTGGCAAGCAACATTGCTGAATAAAACAGGCCATAGCTGTTAAAATAGTGCCGAGTAGTGTTACTATTTTTCACCAGCAGATAGTGGACAGGTGACAGGTTTCTTTTCAAAGTTTGCTTTGCCTCTCCGGGGCCGGTGAGTGCAGAGTAGGGGACTGGTCTGGGATGCAGGGAAGCTCAAAACACCGCGAAAAGTGACTGTGTTAGCGGGAATGAAAAAGACCGCGGAGCTCTGGTCAGAAGAGGGAGAAGCCGGGGGTAAAAAGCACAGTGCAGGCAGCAGAGGCGTTCATGGTCGGCCCGTAAATTACAGTGATGATGATGGGTGGGAAAACTAACCACTTTGAAACTATAGTCTTTTTAAATCTTCATAGCAAAATTGAATATTTTCTTGAAAAAACTCTGTTTCCTAAAGGGATAATAAGCCACTTTTAATGCAATCCAGTCTTTTGAAGAGCGAGTATAAACAGCTGGTTAAAATATATTGCTGAATAAATCCTAAAAACAGACTTGCATGTGATGTGTATTTTTCCTGATATAGTCTGGAGGCATCATGATTGTTCATCTTTTTCACAGGTGTTAATAAAGCTAACTAAAGATTGCAAAAATCGGCAATATCGTAGAATCGCAATTTAAATCGAATCGGCACCTAAAAAATCGCAATAAATCGAATCGGGAGAAAAGTGAATCGTCCCAGCCCTAGTATCCAGGTTGCATCTGTAAAGGTCTGTCTAACTCTGTTAGAAGACAACACCAAGACGCATTCTGCAATAGTTACAACAGCATGGCTGTACAATTAATAAGCAAAAGCATGGCTGAACTGCAAGCAATGCAGACCTCTTTTTGAAAATGTAAGACACATTATGAGGCACAAATTACGGCATCAAAATCCAGGCACTGTAGAGCGTCTTACATGTACATCAGGCAAGAGTGAGGAAGAATTTCTCTTTCAGTACTTCAGCGATTAGAGTCTTAAGTCTCTTGAGGCTTCCAGTGTGTCATTTGAGGGAAAGGTGATGAAACAGAGTGGTAAACACTCACTGTCTGTTGATTTTAGGACCTGTTGCATGCATTGAATTCAGAATTTATATGAGTGTTTCCAATGTGCAGTCAAATTTATCACTTCAAAAATTGAGTATATTGATTTTTTGCATTAAATTGATTCAGTACCTTCAGATCTCTGTATTTTGATTTTGTCGTAATTTCTATGATATCCCAACTCTTTTAGAATTGAAGTATGAACAGTTTAAGGTAAGGGACTCAATTGCTTGAGTTCTGTCTACGCATCACTTACGTCCGAGCTACAAGTCATCTCACTAGAGGTTATTTTGATTCCTGCACATCCATAACTAACTGCATTGAAGAATGTTCCTTTTTCACGCCCACGTTTTTTTCAGAAGAAAAGATGTACTCAGTCGAGGGTCTTCAAAAAGAGACATGGCCTCTTTTCCTGCTCTTTGACTGACTGCGGTGAATAGCCTTTGTGGAGTGTCCTGGTTTCAAAGGCACATGAAGGCTGCCGCCTCCCACACACACACACATAGACACACATGCTCTCACAGCTCCACAGCAGACAAAGCAGAAGGACGCTCGTTTCCCTTCACTTTACAACTAAAACGACGAATAAGCGTCTGCCCTTGACTCAGCCAATCTAAGTTAGAGTGTCTTGTTTCAAACCATCAGTGCAAAATGTTGAAGTGATCTGTTTACTCTGCAGCAGATTACATAAAGTTTCTTTAAAGTCGTGTTTCATTGGACATTTTTGACATTTTGAAATGAATGAAGAGTATATTATCAGAAGTGACACGTATACCCCTTTCAGATTGGCCAAAAAAACAGTTTAAACCCAGTGACAGTTGGCCCCTGTTGGCAGTTTGAAAGGATATGATGGACATTTCGACCCAGGTTGACTTACCCTCTAAGCCGACACAGGTTTTTATCGGCTCCGATCAGCTTCAGTTGAGTCAACTCGCTAATTTACATCATGACATCGGCTTAATGTGCCCACAGCATATCTTGTCTGTCCCATCTGTTTGTAACTTAAGTGAATCTTTGCCAATCTGATCAACAAATTCCGTCTGACTTTGTATCATCAGTGCTGGGATGTCGTTCAGTCTGCCCAAAGTTTGTACATTTTTAAAGAGGGACAAAAGTACAAAGTACAAAAAACAGCTGACCAACATGTCCACGGCCTCCAGGCTCCTTTCCATTGTTTACATGGTCGTGTTTCATCGCTCTTTTGGTGTCATCAACGTGATGACATCAGCTTGACACAACAGAGGTGTGTCGATTAGACCTGGGTCTGCTGGCGGGTTAACCTGCATTGAAAAGACATGCGTTGACCCGCTAATTTTAGTGTGAAAGCGGTAATAAAGTCAGTTTACAAGTATCAATTCAAGAACTATTGTGCTTTCCTGACCTATAAATGTTGTTACAATTTCAGATACGTATGTTAAACGATGCTAAAGTGTCAAATTATGAGTTTCATGCATTAAGAAATTAGCCCTGCAAGCTATTTTGGAAGTGAGCTCTGCACACTGTTGTACAGTCTTTTTTTAACAGTGTAGTCCAAGTGGCGTTAATGTATGCTTGACTCCCCGACATGTCCATGCCCAGGCATATGCTCCAGGCCTGTCCCCTCTCTCTGTGGAAGTCCTCACTAGTGTGACCAATCACAGCAGAGTGGGAAGTGGAGTAAATTACACAGACCATTTTCAAGGGATGTAGGAATTACAAGGAAGAGATGCAGTGAGAGTTTCAGTGTCCCAAAGATCTACAACGCTTTCTGTCTTGGCAAACATGTAGGTGCTCTATAGGAGTCCAAAATCAAATACAAAGGCCTGAAAATATCAAGAGTATTATAGCTGATCTGTAAGAGGGTCAGGTCAGTGCATGGAAACCACACAAAAACAAACTTTCACGGTAGCCTGGATGACTTTACTGTAAATGTTACTGGTCAAATTTTAAAGCCACACTATAGTGTCAATATATTTTTAAATCAGAATTCCAGTACTGGTATGGGCAAAATTTTGACTTCAGGGAAAGTTTTATTTATACATGTTGCAACTCACAAAGACACAGGTGCCTGTCAGCAACACAGGCTGGTTTTTGAACCAGTCTGAGATAAGCTAAGAACATGGCTTTCAAAAGAATTTTAACTAGCCTCTGGTCTGAGATTGCAAAGGAGACGAGAATTATAAATAGCTGCTACACCACCGCCATAGCCCGTGTCTCATTGTACATTGTTTAAATCACTGGGAGGAGTGGATTTATTAAACTGACATTCATCCTGACACAACCACATTTCAGTTAAACAAAATAAATCATTGGGATTATCTCATATAATATTATTAACCAAATAAGAGATTCTAGTAAGAATATTATGTGAGTCTCTATGGAATAATTATTTTTTATTTGTCGCTTTCATAAATGTCAATACAGTAATGGCTGGAAATTGCTTTAAAGCAAGCACAGAGGAGTGTGGAGGACCAAAGCTCTGTGTCCCGGTCTCAGCTCTAAGAGGTCAGGATTCAGTATAATTATATTCTGCCATGTTTCTAGATAAAAATGCCCTATCTTATATTGCTAAGAGATCCTTTAAAACATTCCTTGATCCATATCTGGATTTATTACACTTAAAAAAGGAACCACACTTTCCTTGTGGTACTTTCAAATTAGTTGAAAACCTTTTGAGTTAATTACAAAATACAAATACCAGCAAACACTTAACGTTTGGTGGAGGTAGCAAAATGTTCATGTGCATCTCTGTATTTCAAACCCAAATCTGTCTCCAGCTCACTCTGTTTTTCTACCTAACAAACTACTATTGTACTTTCTGCAATTGCACTCTACTCTAACATAGCACACAGATTGTTGGCCGTAAAATCACAACAGATGAGTGTAATTTCTCAGGTTTCTGGGCTTGACCCTGAAAAAATGAATAACATACATGAGAGAAAACCTAAAAGGATTTTCTTATCCGACAGCTTGCCTGAGCAGGCCTGGTGTGGTGGTGGAGGAGGAGTGTTAGTGGTGGTACTTTTCTTTGTTTCTTTCTGCTTAGGATGATTTAGAGTTCCTTTTTGAAGTCCTGTTATAGGTTCACCTGTGGGTAGGGCCAGGAACCCCTTGTATGGTCATGTGTAGTGACAGCAGCAGGTTCTCCAGAGAAACCCTGCCTTGTTAATTTCCCGCTCGTTTCCTCAGAGTAGACTTCTGTTACCGGGCAACCTGACAGTGACTGAGGCTGATCATCTGTTCCCCACCTCCATCCGTCATGCCTTTACATTTCCCATGTTCCAGTGCGCTTGTTTCGCGTCCTCCTAAATGTCAGCCACACATAAATCATTAAAGGAGCCCGTGCTTCCCTCCACAGCATGTTGTTTGATTATGTTGTTGTACATTGAAACACAGCGGTGATGGAAACTAATCCCTCTGATTGTTTTTGTAGTTTTTTTTTCATCTGTTCTTGTGCAAACACCAGCTCCTCTACTTGAATTGTTTTTTCTCTCTATTTGCATTTCATAATTGTGTTGACACCCAGAAATACATTTTGAGCCACATTTCAGTTCATTTGGAAGCCTTGCTGCTCCAGATAGTTAGATGCCAACAGTGAATCATTATGGAGCCTAATTTGTGTGTGAGTGTAACTGTGACTGTTGCTTAATGTCTGCTCAGCTCACAAATTATTCAACTATTAAGACTGCAGAGAACAGCCTGACAAAAATAAGCAAAAAGTGTCAACCACATTCAATGAAACAGACTTTTGTTTGTTTTGTTTTTTGCAAGTCCTTCAGTATACAGGGTTTTTCTATATTTATCTACTTCCACCTATAAGGCATAAACTTATGACCACTAACTGATTATAATTATAATAATTGTTATGCATTTATTTAAGGGGCCCTTTCATGGCACTCAAGGTCACCTTACAAAAGATAAAAATTGCATTATAATAGGAATAAAAACAGGTACAAATAAACAAACAGTACAATAGACAGTGCCAAAGACCAGAGGGAGTAAGAGAGCTTGAACAGATGAGTCTTGATGAGTCTTGGTTTAAAGGAGGGTAAGGACTCAGTGTTGCGGAGGTCAGGGGGGAGAGAGTTCCAAAACTGGGGAGCCGAGCGGCTGAATGCTCGACCCTCCATGGGGGTGACAGACAGATGAACAGAGGAAGGGGATCAGAGGGTTACGGGCAGTTACAGAAATATGAATGTGGTCAGAGAGGTATGAAGGGGCAAGGTTGACTTGATGATGATGACTTTGTCGGTGTGGAATAAGATTTTGTGTTGAATGTGGTATCTGTCTGTCATGACATCTTCCAGTGGGTGGGATGTGTCAGGCAGAAAGTGAACATTTTGTCCTTAAAGCTGATGTTAGCAGCAGGAAAATGGGTAAGTGTCAGGGTTTGAGTGAGCCAAATTGCGATGGCTGGATGACTGGGTCAGAGCGTCTTCAGAACTGCAGCTCTTCTGAGGTGTCTGTGGTCCACAGTGATCAGTGTCTATCAAAAGTGGTCTAAGCAAGGAACAGTGGTGACCCAGCGACAGGGTCATGGGCTGCCGAGGCTCACTGATACATCAAAGGCTGGTCCGAGTGGGCCGATCCAGAAGATGAGCTACTGTTGCTCAAACTGCTGAAGAGGTTAATGCTGGCTCTAATAGCAGGTGTCAGAATACACAGAGCATCACAGTTTAATTTGTGTCCGTACAGCCACAGAGCAGTCAGGGTTAGGGTTCATTTTTCTACAAATTTTACATGATTAGGTATATTTTATTCAAACCCTAAATATGACTTTGTTGATCAAATTGCTTTTCAACTTTTTCTTTGTAAAATCAGTCCTAGGCCTGTCACGATCACAAATTTTACTGAACGTTAATCGTCTTAAAAATTATTGCCAATAAGCAATATTGTTGTTAATATTTTTTTTAAACATTTTTGCATTAATATAATTTTAATATATGTCATAAAAAGTGAGTTCACCGTATCAAAAGCAATGAACTTTAATGCCTTAAGAGTATTTAACTGTATTTTAAATATCAAGAGCTTTTAAATAAAATAAATTAAACAAACAACAAAAAAGGAAAAAAAACAATGAAAATGAAATGGACTCTCTTTTGGGAATAACCTATATGTAAATAAAAATCATTATGATAATCAAAAACATTAAAAAAATAAACCCTCTCTCTGTTAAAAAAAAAAAAAAAAAACTCAAAATCAAAAACACAGACAACAATAAAAACAATAAATAAAATTGAGTTTTTACTGTTCCGGAATTGTTTGTGGTGTCTGTTGTGTCCTCCCAGTCAATTGTGCTGTCTGTCAAATGTTTGTAACATTTCCCGAAATGGTAGTTTTTCAACCGTATTGAAGGGTTGCATTTCTTTTGTAATGTAGGAAACGACACAGTCTGGGAGCATGCACCATTTTGCACTGCTTTATTTATATTTACTTTGCAAACCAAACGCCTCAGTAAGCATTGACTGTCAGAACTAAAGCTACACTGCACCTCGCCTTCTTTGTTGTCACTACTTTCGAACACATTTGACATATCGGCTCGTCAGTGTCCATGGGCTCACACCTTGTTCATTATGTTTAAAACCAAAATATTCCCACACTGGGGCTGTGGCTTAGCTCAGAAACCATCGCTTTCGGGCCATCATTCATATTAGTGTTTGTTTCCTTGTTACTCCTCACAATGCACACTTGCAGCTCTGTTTGTATGCGCAAGCAGTTCGCCTCCCCCCCGAAGATTGAATGAATGACAGATGGCTCACTCCACTCAATCCACTATAGAACCAGTGCGCGAGAGGAGGAAAACAAACACACATGCACGTGTCAATTTACAGAGGCCAGCAAACTTACCAAGGACGCTTTTATATGGTGCGGTTAATTGATTTATTGATTATCGTGACAGACCTAATCAGTCCTGTAGTTTTATAATAGTAATTTCAAAGTGTTTTTAAGACACTGCAAAATAATTTGTAGAATTTGTTACACAGCCTGTCGATGCAACATGCTTGTATGATTAATGTACAAGATACAAGAAAGTTTGTCATTGTGCAAAAGGACACAATGAAATAAAATTGTGGCTCCAAGAAAAAATCAAAACCATTAAACATAGAGGAGTGCAGATGGTGCATTGAACAATCTCGCAGCCTGAGGGAAGAAGCTGCTCTGCAGTCTGGTGGTACGACAGCAGATACTTCTGTGCATTTTGCCTTTTGGCAGCAGGGTGAACAGGCTGTGGCTGGGGCGCGTGTTGTCCCCCAGTATCCTCTTAGTTCTGCGTAGGCACCTCACTTCCCCAATATCATTGATGTAGGGCTGTAAAGTCTAAGTCAACTGGTCGACTAATTGGTCGATGCGTCCTCAGTCGACCAAAAGTCTGATTGGTTGACCAAATGTGTTAATTTATTTTTTTCCCCTGCAGTTCATTTCATCAGGAGAAACGTATCAAGTGAAATGGGGGTATTTTCTGAGCACCCCCATCATTTCTCAGAACACCATTTTAATGTATTTATCGTTCATTTCAATATTTTTATTTAAGAACATTTCAATATTCTAGTCTAATGATCGTTTATTTGTTTTATAGCTGCATATGCACCCGCCCGCTGTCCACTGCAACAGCGGCATCCCCCACCCAGTCCGCGCTGGATTTTATGCCTCATATAAACACCCAAATGCATAAACGACATCACAGAAGGAATTGACAGTTTTATTTCTGAGGGTATGAGGCCCATTGGTGTCTTGAAAGGCCAAGAAAAACATTGAAACCTGGATATTCAGTGCCAGCGCGCCAGACAATTACGCACGCACTAATGGCAGAATACGAGGGAGTAAAAAGAGTAAGTTTCCGAGTTAATAGATTAAGATAACAGGTGTGTACATCTCTTCAAATGGAGTCCTACATGACAGTGACTGCCCATTTCATTGATGAAGACTGGAAAGCAAAGAGTCTTGTGTTGAAAGAGAAAAAATAGAAGAGGCGCACACAGGGGAAAAACAACGCTGCGCGATTATAAGTTGCGATGCCTTCAAAATTCCAGCAGAAAAAGTGTCTGTTGTAGTGAACAACGTGGTTAATATGAAACTCTGTGTGGAAACACTAAAAGAGTCCCATGAATATCAAGGTTCCAATGTTTTTCTGGATATTCAGTGTCAGCGCGCCTCACAATTATGCATGCACTAACGGCAAAATACGAGGGAGTAAAAAAGAGAAAGCTTCCGAGTTAATAGATACAGATAACAGATGTGTGCGTCTCTTTGAATGGAGTCCTATATGACAGTGACTGTCCATTTCATTGATGAAGACAGGAAAGCAAAGAGTCTTGTGTTGAGAGAAAGAAAGGAGGGAAAGAGGCGCACACAGGGGAGAAACACGGCGGGGGGGGGTCGATTGGTCGATTTTTGGTTGACAATAGCTGTGTTTTAGTCGACCAACAATTTCTTTGGTTGATTACAGCCCTACATTGATCAGTGGTAGATGGGTACCGATTATATTTTGGGCAATTTTTATCATTCTGTGCAGTGTCCTGTCCTGGGCCGAGCACATCCCATAACTTGTGGAAATTTTCTTTCCTTATCATGAATTTAATCATCAAGAAATTTTCACAGATGAATAGCCATTTTATAATCATGATCTTAATAGTAATTAAACCTGAAAAGGATAAGCGATATAGAAAATTAAATGGCAATAGTTTTCCATCATTAAGAAGCCCTACTATTTACAGAAATATTACCAATGTTTTTATACCATGTGTAGAAGTTAATTTGACATTTTCATGGTTATAAACTCAAAAATTACCCCAAATGTGTGTAGGACTTCCATTGTGCCTGAGTATAAGAAAATTGTCAAAACAATTTATGTTCCAACCAGAATCATTTGAAAGTTAAAATGTCAGTTGATTTTCTGCCCGGCTCACAAATGATTCAGTTCTAAGTCTGCACAGTGATGGCTTAACAACAGTGTCACCCTTGTTCCATGAAAGTGGTTGTAATCTGTTTCAGTTTCTTGCAAATCTTCCAAATGTATTCAGCTTTATTTTGAAGGCAGATTTTTTTCATGTTCCCGCAGAAATACAAGGCGGGGAGGTGTGATGACATTCTGAAGTGGAAGCCCCCCAATCTGAACTCTGTGGACTTTCGCCTCAAGATCACAAAAGTCGGAGGAGAAGGGTGAGTTCTTGGCACCTAATGAATCTAATAACACCCATCTTTTTGCAACAAGACATTAACACGTACATGCACTGAGGCTGAGTGATTCGCTGTCAGAGGCTCGCTTTGAATCAAACAAATCCACTGAATCCCTTTGACATTAATCTTTTCTTTACTATGGCATCTTTTCCCCTCATTTCCTTTTTTGCCTTGGGCTTTAAATTCGTCTCACAGGAATGCTTTTATAGTGTTCATTTCTTTTTCTACTATCACCTTTATGCAAATCTAAAATGAAGTCTCAATTTATGTTTGTGACAATGTGTGAAAAGACAACACCACTGCCCTTCTCATGTTCTCTCATTTTATGGTGATTAACAAAACCCTACGACATAAATAATTCAAACACACGAATGCAAAGGCAAGTCTTCAACCAGGTAAATATTTGAACTCAGCAGGGAAACATGGAAGTGGAAATGAATTCCTGCAGGTCATTAGAGCTCTCCAGCATGTACAGTATGTACTTCTGGTCTGGGAGGCATTTGATTTTCTTTGAATCCCATTTATTTTTAAGGTGTGCGTTTGGTGTTTTCTCAATAGTGTAAGGATGGACCCCAGATAAGTTTCAGGGTTTCAAAATGAGCAGTCCACCTTAAGTGTGGCAAAGGTTGTAAAATAAAATACTGGTAGTTGAAGGGTAAGAACTATGACATATATAAACAACCTTAAAATAATGTATATAATAAATACAACTCTTTACCACAGAAGATCATTTGGAGCCAGGTGCTTGTTTTTCTAAAAAAACAATCAAACAAACAACATGGAAACCAGATCAGCATCAACCCGTGACCCAGTTGACTGGAAACTGTGTGTCTTTGACTGTGTTTGTGTTAGTTTCCATGATCATTCATTTGATGAGGATGTTAAAACCAACTCAACAGAGTTATTAAAGGGGACACCTCTGTAAAAAATATCATCCCGTTTATATCCCAATACTTGAAGTAGTTGTATGAAGCCTGAGCTCTCTCATATTCCTTCATTTAAAGGCATTATACATTGTCATAACTGCACAACTTGCTCATGTTGTGGCTTGACAAGTACACAAATACAAGTTCAGAAAAGGATATCTATAGCTTGATTTGGTCATCACATCCCTGACAGAGACAGGGAGCCTGGAAACCTGTGCGTAAAGTCTTGGTAGTCATGGATGGGGATGCATGATGTTTGGTTTTGCCAATATCCCAATTGTCTGATTCTTCCACTGTCATTACTGCAAATACCAATGGTAACATTGATTTTTCTTTCAAGAATATGCAATTTCTGCTTTCACCTGTTTCTCATTGGGACAGTTTGTGTTAGAAATAGATTGGAAAAAATAGATTTTATTCTCCAATAAATGATTCTCATGCTTTTTAAATGGAGACATTTTGCATAATAAGAGGAAGCAGTATGGTATAAACATACACTGTGACAATATTTCAGTCAATATACATGGCTGATATATATACATAACTGTAATATTTGCTGTAAATATTGGTTGAAATTTAGAAACTTTTTAAGATGTTATCTGCCAATAACATTGTGCATTTCCGGTCAAGAGGCTGAAAAAGACAGCCGAGATGCTTTAGGCCAGTAAAAGGTAGATAAAATGATACACAACTTAGAACTAGTCCACATCCTTGTGGATGGATACCTCTGCTCTGAGAGACGTATTTTCAGGTGAAAAGCCCATAGACATTCTGTTCTTGATCTAGGCAAATTATAGATTTTCATAGGATTTGGTACCAGTGTATTATCAAAGCAATAAGTCCTGCATAGCATTAGTGATCCAGTGCCCTATTTAAGCATTTTTTAAAATAAAAAAATACTGTATATATTATAAAAAAGGAGTACTCTTTTTTTAAACATGGCTCTGGTTTCCACTGTGTCTGAAAACCATAAAGTTAATGAGGTAGGACACATTGGCCATCATCTGAGGGACAATTTAATGCCCATTAGAATAAATGAACTGATATTTGCTGCCAAGTGAGACTCGAGTTTATTGCCCATTAGGTTTTCCAATGCAAAGAATTTATCATGTTTTTGTGCAATGACAGTAAATGTAAAATTGGCAGGCTAGTTAACAGCAGAACACATAATTACTGAGGACTTAGAATGAGGCTTGGATGAGATAGTTTGTACAAAAAAATACAAATGCAAAGGGAAGTCAGTGAGGCAAGCAGAGAACCAAAGATCTTGCATAAATAGAAACTGTGAATAAAGTTTGTCAGAGATACTGAGAGAAACAACTTTGCATATACTGCCATATATGAAACAACTGTCCAAGTATAATTTTGAGAATAAAAGCCTGATGTGAAAACTTGGGCAGATTAATGGAACAGTAAAAACAATCAAGTTTTTACTATGAGAATAAAGCCTAGAAAGTGAATCTGTTTGAACATCTTAAGCTCTGAATCTATTGACAGAAGTATCAGGACCCATACAGCAGTTTTCAGAGAGCTCAGGGCTCCCACACATCCTGGAAAACCTGGAAAATGATTGACCAATTTTCCAGACATGGAAATATGGAAAATAAGGAAAAAATAAAATGTCCTTGAAAGCTTGAATTGTACTGGAATTTTTTTTTGCTTTCTTCTACCTTGTTAGTTATCAAAATTGAAACATTGGAAATAGAGTAAAAATGTACTTGGTAACTAATGCACAGTTAGCCATAAAATATGGGCAGACAAAGTAATGCAAGATAATGAATAAAATATTAAACCTCAAAACAGTAGTGACATTTTTTTTTTTGAAAAGTGGTAAAATAAAATTTAGACTACTTGAACAGTAAATCAACAAAATATATATTTAAAAAATCAGACTAAATACAGATATAAATAAGTATAAACCATAGATTTTAAACCAAAAAAATTTTCAGCATCCTGGAAAAGTCCTGGAAAAGGATTTCCAGAAAGGAGTTGGAACCCTGTGTGTTGTCACACACAACTAACTGTAACTCAGCCCGGCAGATGGCGCTCAAAATCCCTTGACTCTGGGAGCTTGAACAATTGTATACCCCCTCTAGAGTGGACTACGCTCGTGTTTTGTTGTGGAGTAGAAAGATGACTTCTCACTTCATCATTCACGAAAACATGACATTCAGCAAGAATATTCAGGCACAACAGTGAATAAAGAACTTTTGGACAGGTGATTCAAGATTCAAACTGTTGTCACTTGAACATTAACAAACATGTTTTTCCGTGCATAATGAAATTTCTACCCAGCTGTCCACAAGAAATACCAGGTAAGAGGTATAGAATAGCAAGATGGTACTGTAGATATACTATACAAATATGAACAAAGATGAATATAACTATATATGGGTAAAAAATATAAATATGACTATGAATGGAGTGGGGCTTTATTAACAATATGGCTGCTGGTGCTGTTTGCCTCAGGAGTAGGATGTAGAGCAGGTGAGCAGCATGCACATGCACAAGTTGCCAGGCAATTGAAACAAACCCAGGAAGCAGTTGTTGATAGCAGTAGAACAATCTGTTTTTTGGCCAAGTTTTTGGTCCTGAGTATTTTATTCCCTCATCAGAGTTAAGCCCTGACCTTTCCTGCCTATAAGGAGGAAAGCAGCAAGAAAAAATGTTTTTTTTTTCCAAGCAAAACAGCTGATTTTAGGCAGGGTGGTATAAAATGAGCAAATCCAGATGTGGGATAGCATTGTTCAATTTTGCAATAACCAAATGAAAAATGACAGACACAAAATGACTTCTTATAATTGATGGCTAGGTGTGCTAACTAACGCTGTTCTCCCTGTTTTTTTACAACATTTTCTGCTACAACATATTTTTCTGGCTCTTATGAGAAACTGTAGGAACTTTTTATCCGCTAAGCTGGCACATATGGCTTCACCTGACTGCAAAAAAGGGTATGAAAACAGGGCTGTTATACCACAGAACTTTGCTTGCCCACATTTAGATATTTATTTTCATTATCGTGATAAATACAGACTGATGCAACATTTTTATTGCATGTCTGGCAGTAATGATCAATCCTGAATAGCTGTGCAGCCCTAATATGAAGTTTTTTTTATAAATGTGTGGGTTAAAATTTAGTTTCATCAACATTTCTGACATTTTTCAAACAGACTTGGTTAAGTCAAACAGTTGGTGCTTTCTTGTCAAGTTCCCAGTGGGTCTTTAAACTCACATTGAGGAGAAAAGAGACACTGCCAAGATGATTTTCACCTCCTTTTTACTCATTGTGATCCAGTCTCCCCTCTGATCTTCCTTTCCATTGGATATCCCAAGATGTTTTCACAGAGCTCAGTGCATCATTACAAACTTTATTGACTTCAGAACAATGTGCAGGGACAGCAAGTGGGCCCTTGCACTCAGTACATCTCAGATTCACCCTCACATCACACCACACAAAGAGCTGTGCCTGCTGCCTCTGATCTGAAGAACTCTTTACTCCATCCATCCGTTGTCTGTATTGCTTATCCCTTTTAGGGTCACAGGGGGCCTCAGCCTTTAACTGACATTGGGCAAGAAGAGAGTTCACCCTGGGGCTGAAAGATATATCGTTATCCTATCTACATCAACATATGAACATTCAAGATATTAATATGGAAAAAGCAATGATATAAACGATATAGATTTCCCCCGCACTCGCCCTGCATATACAGCTCTGGAAGTTACAATAAAATTCATTTTTACGATTGCCCTTAAATGCACCACAGTATCATCGCTGTCTGGCAACAGAGCTCGAAAGTTTGGGGGCATTTTACCAAAACAAGAGAGAAGAATGTGCTATGCAAAATCTGCAAGGTGGAACTTGCTTTCCATGGCAGTACGACGTCGATGCATAAGCATCTGACACGGAAGCACATTGTGGCTGAGTCAATTTCTGATGAAGAGGGAGAGTCGTCTCGATAAGCTAATTTGCTTGTAAGCTGCTAACATTAGCGTCAGCAGTCTTGTGACCAGACATCCCCGATTTCCAGGGAAAGTCCCTGTTTTAGATGACCTGTCCTCGGTTAAAGGAAAAGTTCGGTTCCTGCAGCTTTTACATTGTTTATAGAATGAAGAACAACAATATACTCACCCAGAAGGCTTTCCTGATGCAAACGGTGCTTCGGGAGATATTTAGATCCAAAATCGAGCAGCGGACACCAATATAATGGTAGCCCGTAGGGCATAGATCGCCGCTCCTAAAAACTGCATTAATCGTCCAAAAACTCATGTTTTTCACCAATATTCCATCATGATTTGCTCCGAAAGGACCGCCATTGCAGCCTGTGTCTCTCCACACAGCGCTGTGTGGCTGAACTAACCTCTGAACTGGCCAGGCTGTTTACATGCCCTTTGCGCATGCGCAGTGCGGCTCATTGTTTCAGGGGAAGATCGGCAGCTACAAATCAACTTTCTTCTTCCAGTTTTGTGCAAAATGGACGAATGTCTATGGGATGAAGATGTTGTGGAGGAGGACTTTGAATATGATGGACGTCCTTACAGTTTGGAGCCACAGTATACAGATATACAGATAAGGAAGCGTCATAGCGCTCCAGAGAGTACTGCGCATGCGCAAAGGGCATGTAAACAGCTCGTCAGTTCAGAGGTTAGTTCAGCCACACAGCGCTGTGTGGAGAGACACAGGCTGCAATGGCGGTCCATTCAGCGCGAATCATGATGGAACATTGGTGAAAAACATGAGTTTTTGGACGATTAATGCAGTTTTTAGGAGCGGCGATCTATGCCCTACAGGCTACCATTATATCGGTGTCCGCTGCTCGATTTTGGATCTAAATATCTCCCGAAGCACCGTTTGCATCAGGAAAGCCTTCTGGGTGAGTATATTGTTGTTCTTCATTCTATAAACAATGTAAAAGCTGCAGGAACCGAACTTTTCCTTTAAAGCTGTCCTCGAAAATGTACCGGATTTCAGTATTTTACTATTGTGCAGAAAGCATGAGCATGCAGACTAAGACAACAGTTATTGTGTTGCCAAGTCCGCTCATGAAAAGTGACTTTGGGCTCTTCTATTTGAGTGAATCCCGCATGATTATTGTCCAGCTGCCACTACAAAGCAAGACATGAGTGTGTAGGTAGTTTGTCTTTTCTTCACCCCCGTTTCCTGGTTATCACACCCGCAGGAATCAACCCAGCACACCTCCAAACACACTCACGCAACTTTGCAGGCGCCATAGTTGCCAGGTCTGCTCATTTTAAGCGAGGTGGGCCACCAGCTGCATGCTGTTGCGGTACGCTGCAGTTCAGGCATGATGCGATGAGTCGACTAATAGCAAAAATAGTCTTTGTGGCAGCCCTAGTAGTCATATTGTGTCATATCGATATTGAGATATCTGGCATGAATGTCAAGATATGAAATTTTGTCCATATCGTTCAGCCCTAGTTCACCCTGAACTAGTCATCAGCAACCTTCTTGCTGCAAGGTACACTCTGCTGTACCACTGTGCCACTAAAACTCTAAGTCCCTGTGTGAAATAGTTAAGTATACTGACTTTGGTTATAGTTTTTAAATTTCTCTCAGAAGATCACAGCTTTATACTTCTCAGCTGGAAAGTCTTTGTTTGGCATTGTTATTCCATGCAGCAAGATGTCATTGTCAAGCTGCAGAGTGTTGAGCAGCTGTTTGAGTCTTCTGGCTTCAAAAAGGCAACAAATGCAACTAAATTTTCTGTTTAATTGGTTAAATATACCAGAAAAATACCCCAATGAATGTTAAATATGCCACTGTCCGACACACACCTCCTGTCGCTGTCTTTTATGATTTTCTTTCCATAAAACAATGATTTTGGTCACCTTTCTTGTTGGTAGCTGCGATTTTTAAACTTTTAACCAAGTTGAAGTGCAAAAAATAATTTGTAATCAGTACAACACAATACCCATTCATTCATTGGAAGAGTGTTTGCTTCATTTTATGAAAGTGGTCATTTTGGAAATTAGATGTTTGTGTCAGAACAGTTGTGACAGATAATTATGTTTTGATGTGTCCTTTATTTGACTGGTAATCCTCTAATATTGTCTTACCCTGCACTGCCAGTATTTAGTGCGATTTTCACGCGTCACAGTTTTAATGATTCCCTGGACGCACATCCAGCAAACTTTGTTGATCCCAAAGTTTTGTTGTTGTGCCTCCATTAGGTCTGACATTTGGACAGAGGGTTTGTTTGCAATGAAACTCGAAACTTTGTACAAATCCCCGCTTAATGGAAAAGGGCACGCCATTATTTCTCAATTTGTTTATTTGGTCCACAGTTCTATAAAAACTGTGGCCATCGCCCTTTGCTCTGCTGTTTGGGCCCCGAAGCCAATGAAACATTCGCACACATTCACACACACAAATGGAGTGAACATTGTGACTTTAAAAATTAAGTCTAAGTATTGTTATTGTGACCATGGTAGCTTGTTGACATTCACATTAACAAACCAAACTGTCTCGAGCACAATGCCATGACGATGCTCACGTGGCCGGAGACTTACTGTTCAGATCTCCTCTCTCAGTGTGCTTTGTCTTGAGCTGAGTCTGCCAGTATTGTGTGAGTGAAGGCAAACAGACCCGCACCAAAGAGCTTTGTGGTCATTCTGACTTTTTTCCTTTAAGAGCCAGGTGACCTTAGCGACTGTCTCAGCTTTGAAGCCACGTGTCTGCCATCATTCAACAACAACAGACTGAGGGGGGCACAGCCGGACACAGACTCTCTTTCTGATCCAAAGCTGTCCTGGAGGCTGGCTTCTTCACTCTCCCCTGTGTGTATGTGTGTGTGTGTGTTTGTGGGAGAACACAGGCCAGCATTGCTGCTTTTGGAAACTTTTCCTGGAAGTTGCTCAAAAGATGACATTTGGACGGCAGAAGAACTCATTTGACCATCAGGCATGGTTAGGGCAAGGGCTGGGTATTTCCAGTAACTTCACGATACAATACGTACCCCGATACACGTAAAATGTGAACATTGACTATGCTTTAAGCAAAATTCTTGACAAGTTTAGTTTTTTCTTATAAGCAGAAAAAGAACAATGATGAGTTTTAAGTGGTTCTACAACTTGAGAGACATAAATTCAGATCCTCAAAGATGGTCGACCTAAGTTCAAACATTAGAACATATGCTTCATTATGTAGCTCATCTTCTACCTTGAACTGTGCCACAGTTAACATTAGCCAAAGTGTATTTACAACAACTGTCAAAATATTAAGGCCGTATCGATTCTGTAGAATCCGTATCGATATACTTATCCCAAAGGAGTGCGATACGATATTTTGGCGTATTGATATTTTGAGCACATGCCTGGTTAAGGCTGGGAAATATTGTGAGGTTAAAGTTATGTTGTTACTTTTTAAGGAGACATAGTTAGATGCAGTTGTAATGCATTCATGTTGATGTTAATTCAGTTGAAGAGAAAAAAGCAGCTGTCATGCTTCATCCTCAGCCAAAAGTTTAACAGAATGAGCCACCACCAATAATATGAGTATTAATAGATCAGAATATATTTTGTTTTAAATGGGATTCATTAAGTTTATTCTCCTTCCCACTCCTTCCACATTTAAATTGGGTAATGCTCAAGTGTTTTAGGATGTAATTCACTGTTTATTTTCAATTTCTATCTTAACTAAAAATAAAAGATTGCCACTACTTTGTATTTTGGCCTTTCTTGATGCCATGTTATGCAGATGTTGCTGACATACTTGTGCAGTTTTGGTTTTGCTTTCTCTCTTTTGAATCACAGTTGAACATTTCAACTACACCTACTGGCCAGTTTATAAGGTAAACCTTTCTAATAGCAGGTTGGTCATCTTTTCTTCATGGCAATAATTCAACCATGCACTGTAATATTCCTCAGAGTATTTGGTCCATATTGACATGATAACAGCACACAGTTTCTGCAAATCTATCAGCTACGCATCCACAATGAGATTTTTGCATTCCACCACATCCAAAAGGTGGTCTGTAAGACTGAGATCTGGTGACTTCAGTGGCTTATGGGGTATGGTGAGCTCATTGCTATGTTTAAGGACCCACTTTGTGAGCTGGAAAATAATCTCCTCTGACCTGATTTATGCCCAGAGAGCTGACACTCACTGGATATTTTCTGTTTTGGAGATAATTCTATAAACCCGAGAGATGGTGGTGTGTGAAAACCTGGGTAGATAAACAATTTCTCAACCATTTTCAAAGTCAGTAAAATCGCCTTCTTTCCCCATTCTGATGCTCAATTTTGAACTTCAGCTGGTCATTTTAACCATGTCTAAATGCTTTAATACATTGAGTTGCTGCCATGTAATATTCTAAGTCGCTATTTGCATTTACAAGCAGCTCAACAGGTTCCGCGTCTTTGCCCCTGACACTGAGTGAATGATACTGAACTGAAGCACTGAAACCTGAACTGCGATTTTGTTCAGTAGGTTTTTGCTGGATTTTGATACCCGTCCTTTGGCTCAGTGTAGGTTTGGAAATTTCAATAGTTTCTGTCTGAGAGAGAGAAATGGACAGACATTTAAGAAGGTAACAACTGTTTATTCATCAGCCCACACAGTCAGTCCTTGAACACGTCTTTGTGTTCCACAGAGGTATACAACCTTGCAAGTTTTATTGCCTTTCTGAAAGCGAACGCAGAGGCAGCAGACGGTGATTACAGTGCTGCAGGAAGAGTGGAGCAGTGGAAGGGAGCAAAATGGAAAGAAGAAGCAATTCCAGAGAAGCATGGCGGTGCCCCTCCCATGTGCAGCAATTGAACAGAGCCATGTATTGTATAGATTGCTTGGATTTGGGACATTTTCAACCAGCATTCAGATGAGGCGATGAGTAACAGTTATATCATTGCTCACTAGGTGTGTGGTGATTTCAGAAGACCAAGAAAAAGGAGAATGATTCAGACAGTCTGGCTTGGATTTGCTCTCTAGAGGCCGTCATCAAGGCTTTTAGTTTCTGATGTTTCTGCTTTCTGTGGACTAAGTTACCATTACGTTATCCTGATCCATACTCTGTGTAAAGGAGCCACGATTAAGACAGTGAAGTCAGACCCTTTTTCTTTAGATGGATGTGAAGTCATGGAAGTTAGTAATATATAAACTGTAAGTCTTCACTGTATAAGGAAACTCTACTTACCCTTCATATGAAACATATGAAAAATGAGTGAAATAGTTTGATCAACACAAACAGTGCTTTCCCGCCATTCTGTAAACATTAAACCCAATGTGGTGCTTTGTTCAAGTACTCGTATCTATTTACACAGTTTACACAGGTCTTTGTGTATCAGGACTGTGTGATAAATCAATTAAAATATCACAATAATGAAGACATACATGTGTTTTGAAGTGAGGTTGTAAGTTCACTCTAATCGTAAATACAGAAGCCACAGTAATTCTAGTAAGCTCTACCCTCATGAGGAGGGAACTGGCATGGAAATGGGACTGTGCATGGATGAAGATGGGGCCAAGTTTTTCTGACAATTCAGTAAAATTGAGCCAAAGTCAGACCAACAGCAGCATTGGGTTGATTGTTCACTGCACTGAAAACACTGACAAGCTTTACTTTTCTCTTATAAAGCCCTTCTGTTTTGGTGCTCTACTTTGGTGCTCATGACCCAGTCTATTCAGCCTAAAGCTGCGTTCACACCAAACACGACTTTGTGACTGAAATTGCCCACCCGAGTAGCATCACCTGTCCATAAATACTTAATTTTGGTCACCGTTGCTAAGGTAACGTCACGTTCGCTCAAGTATCACCACCATCATGTCATATAATAGTATGTATTAGCTAGGGATGGGATGAAATATTGTTTGGCAATATATCACGATATAGTATGTGACGAAACGCATCGACTTTGAAAAAAATGGATCGTGAAATAAAGACGTCACGTCCGGTAATAGTGCATGTGACCAGAAGTGACGACAACAAACATTAACACCAACTACCTTGCCTCCAAAAAGCCGAATGATGGAGTCGAATGAGGTCGAAAATTGAGGATGGTCCGCCTGGATACAAGTCATCTGTCTGGTAGTATTTTGGCTTTCTCATTGAAAAAGACGAAGACGGCGAAAACGAGCCTACCGCTTGTTAGCATACACTCTCTCTAACCTCTCTAGGGTTAGAGAGTGTTATTGTTTGTGTTTGGCCTGTTAGGCCTTGTGTTTTCCTGTGTGCAACTCAACCAAAATTAAGTAAGTTGTAATTACACAGTGATATTTTTTCTTTTTTACTTTTTTGATATTGTATCGTGACATATCGTGTCGTGACCCTGGCATATCGAGGTGCAGCGTATCGTGAGTTTAAGTGTATCGTCCCATCCCTGGTATTAGCTGACATTATTCCAACTGTATCTACCAACTACAAAACACTGCAGCTGATTACCCTGCAGCAGCATCGTCTGCAGGTTCTCTTTGGTCCCGTGTAGACAGAACTGATGTACTCAGCAACTTCCCACATGAACATGGGTTGTTACTTTGTGAACCCTAATAAAAACCATTTGTCACGGCTACCGTCACACACCCACACAACACTGATTGGTTGTTGCCACACTGTCACATGCAATATCGCCTGAAGAGTTCAAACTTTTTAACTTTGGCGACCAAGCAAGGTTGCCCAGAGTGCATCCGTCACATTGTGGAAGGGTTGACCCCGCCCCCATCATGGCTGTACATCAACTTTACACAGAGAGAGATCACCCAGGAAGGTTTGGTGTGCAGGCAGCTTTATCTTCATTTCTATTCTTGTAGGGGTAGAGCCTACCAGAGTGACTGTGACTAATGCATTGACTACTGGCACAAACCTAATGGAGCCCCACCCCAAAAATACTGAACTATCCCCTTAATAGTATGTAAATTATACATTTCTTTATCCCAATCAATTCTAAATCAAATCAGAAGTACAGCCCAAAGTAATATTTTCCCCGACTGTGTGAATTATTTCCACATGCACCCTTTTTACTGCTCAACTTCTGTGACATTTAAAAGATTTAATTTATTCTCGTCATTTTAGTAGCAGGCAGTGCAATTTTTAAGTAATCCGTCTACTGTGCTTTTTGCAATAAATGCCAAATATCAGCATAGAGCATTTGTTGAATCTACAGGAAATGGTCTGTGTAAATGATTCTGTTCTCTGCACTCGTGGTGTCAATCAACGAGTGGATCTGAGATGTCAGGAAGGCGACTGCTCGCAGCTTTCAGCTCAAACATGAAGAATTCTTCTGAACAAACATGGAGCCTGTCTTACGTCTCCGTGCTCTCTGAATGAATCTCTCTGTATGGAAACAAAGCTTTATGGAGTCGGTGCCCCGCTGACCTGCCTGCCTTCAGCTGGCACAGTATCACAGAGATCGCTCTGCCTGAACCTCGACAAACACATTTAGTGGAATTTATTATCTTATTTTCTGCTGCTACAGTATTTATTGATCACAAATGTTTAAATATATGTGAAGTAAATGGTATCAGCTCTTTATGTTCTGCTGAATGGTCAAAGGACTGTGCTAGCAAACAAGAAAATTCAAAGTACAATTACAGTAAAATGCAGTCCATATGTCTCACTTTTGATTCACATTTTATGCCTCTGAAGCAGATTGGAGGCTTTGTCTATACATCTTGACTGTCAGGCAGAGTCTTCTGAAAAGCATTTCAAAAATTCTCTTTGGGGTTTTATTAAAACTTTGATCTCACGTCTACCTTGATTCAAGGATGAACTGGTAAGATTTTTGTGTTAAAACAACATTTAGATGTTATGGTGCAAGGTGCATCGAGAATAAGAGGGTCTTGCAGAAATCAAAGAGCTCAAGAAACTTTAAGTCTATTGTCCCCTCAGGGAGATTCGCCTTGAAACCAGATAAAAAGGCATTAAAACACAGTTACACTAACTCAGTCACAGAAGCAAAACTTTGAGCATGTTAATATTTGAGTACATACACCAAGGAAAACACCAGTGGGAAAACCAGACATGGAGCCATCACCAAAAACCATCATCAACTCTGCAGTCATTCAAGCTGGATCATTTTTGAGATCAACCACCATATATTCGGAAACAACCTAATAAGATCCACTATATGTTGATACAGATGTGCCTCAAAAATCAATAAACACCTATTGTTGAAGTAGTTAAAGGGACTGTGAGGAGTTTCTAAGTAAATACAAAAATGTCTCACTTTTAGATATATGCCTGATTGAAATACACACTTTAAGATGAGTTTTATAGCATCAAAATAGGTTATCTATAAATGCTATTCCTTAGCCTTCCGGTGGGGTTGGACAGGGCGAACTGGCCTGGATACTCAACTTCAGGAACAAGACAATTAAAACTAGAGCAAATGTATATTATTCGGACACGTCTTAGAGCACCGGGCTGTAAGTAGCGATATATAGCCGGCTACAAAACTTCGATACTAAGTTTTCCAAAAATTGCTTGTTGTCACACATCAAAAACTACCGCTACGTAACTAGAAAGAGATACATTACCTCGTGGCTTTGCATTCTGTAAGTTGAAAAAAGAAGTTGTAAAGCAGTGCAGAGTTCTGAGGAAGGTCCGGGCTACAACACAACAAACACACGCTTTGGCTTGGGTCACGTCTTTTGGTGCGTTCCAGTTGTAGTCAGAAGACGGAATTTCCGAGTTCCGAGTAGGAAACTAAAACTGGAACTTTCCCCGAAGTCGGAATTTCCTACTGGGAACTCGGTGAAACCTCGCCACCCCCGAGTTGACAATCAAAGATGGATGCCCCCAGTGTGAACAGTTATTTAGCTCCTGTAATAATCAATTTATTTGCACTTCTGACTGGGGTGTGTCGCTCTAGATCAGCTGTATACATAGTATTGTTAGACTTATATTTACAAAAATGCTGCCATAGTGATAATCACATTCTTCATGTGATATTTGTGTACAACAACGTAGGGCGTGCTAACAACAGCTAACAATAGCCTGGTCGATCGACATGTTTTTTTCCGACTTCAACTGGAATGCTGATAATTCGGTGATGATGTCACTCCCAGTTCCGAGGCTACTTGAACGCAGCATTACGACAGTCGCCGCGCATGCTCATGGGTAGCAGAGTCTTTGTGTCACCGGTAATACATTCTCTTCACAGTCCCTTTAATGAGGCAAATGAGTGCGATATGTGCTGCCATTCACTAATGCAATCTATTTATTTTCATTCATCCACTAGGCACAACATTTGTGTCCTTATGTCGGTCAAAATTGATGTTATTGGTAGATTTTTCCTGGAGGCCAAGCAAATTTGACTTCATGCCACAGTTGGCTCCCTGCGCCATAGTTTGGACCCCCATATAATTAGCCATCTGTCTGTGCTCGCAGCCGTGCCCCTTCCTTTATGCACAGCCAATCCTATTTTTACAGATGTGCAAAACTTAACTGGAGGACAGGGACAAAAAGGCACAACACACAAACAAGGACAGGCAAGATTTTGATAAAACTCCATAACAGTCTACAGATACATCAGGACTGTGTGACTCATCCATTTATCTCTTTAAGATGTACCAACAAGAGCTGTAAATGATCCTCTTTGTCATCCTTTTACACTTCTTTTGGTGAGAGCTTCTACTTTTTAATCCAAGTGACATAAAACAGAAATAGGATTTTGACTTGCCTGTAGACACACCCCATGTCGATTTCAAGTATTCCTTCTTCCCTGGCTTTATTAAAAAGCTGACAAATGTCCTTTCTGCTTGGTTACACAGCTCAGATTGCCTGTATTTCTGAGGCTACAGTGACATTTCCAAGTGCCTTGATTGTTTTAAGTAAAAAAAAAAAGAACCTGTCTTGAGTAAGAGTCTATATTTATCCCTGTTCTCAGTTGTCTCTTGTTTTAACACCAACGTGACTGAAGAAAATGGATGTTGCAGTGTAATTTAAAGTCAGTGGAACTCTTTTTGCTGCTCACACAGCTCAGACTTGCAGATTGTGAGTGGAAAGCAGCTGGAATATGTGGACAAAAGTCGTTCTCTGTTGCTTTTTTAAAATATTCTCTCCTTTATTATTCTCCTTGCAAATCCCCGCTGATTTTATTCGGTTGTTTCAGAGAGCTGTTGTCACGATTGGTATAATTTAGTTGTTTGCCAGTCCTGCAGGTTTATAAAAGTGGACTCTGCATGTAAAATGGAGGACTCTGTTTTGCACAGTCTTCGCACTTAGCAGTGTCCATCACAGCGTGGCTATAATGGCCCTCTTAATGCCTACTTCTGCTTCCTTCCTCCTTCTGTTCGCTATCATTACACAGGAGGGGGGTCAGCCAAGATGGGTGGATGTCGGATTTCAGATCCAATTGTAACGTCTGAACTGGGTGCATCAGCAGAGTCAGATTAGCTCTGTAACCCTTAATTTTTTTAGCTCTAAAATTGGATGCATAAGTTACAGTGGTGGTTAACTTAATCTCAGCCACACATAAAGGTGGAGTTTATGACCCACAAATTGTATCTTGGTTATCTTTGGCTTAACAATGTCATATTATTAGTATTTTCTGGAGAGAGTTTACAAATCTTTTCACAATAGTCTGTTGGATTGGACCACTTGGGCCAGCCTTTGTTCCCATTTGCATCAATGAGCCCTGGCCACCCATGGCCCTGTTCAAGGCTCACTACTGTTCCTTCCTTGGACCACTTTTGAGTAGATATTAGATATTACTTATTTGAAATCAGTTGTATCGATATCTGCAGTATTTACAGCCAGTATATCTTCCTCATATCGGCCATATATTGGCTGGAAAATTGGAAAATTACACAAATGTACAATTCTGCTGCACCTCATCACTGCATGTGCACAATTAAAATCAAGGTTGTCATTTTTACAAGCGTTAAATGCTGTTTTTCTTGTTTTGCATCTGTTCCTTACAAAAAAATAATTTTTTTGTAAAGTACAGCGCTTGTGCTCTCGACAAGAAATATCGGTATCATTATCAGGGATAATGAATTAGACAAAATCGGCATGTCCAATATTGGCAAAAATCCAATATTGTGCATGCCCACTTTTGATGGACACTGACCCAAGGTTATAATAGTTTTGGATTTGTCATTATAGTTTAGTTTTAGTTAGTTTTGACATTGTTTTTCTAATTATAGTTTCGTATTAGTTAGTTTTGACAGTTTTTTTCCATTACAGTTTAGTTTAAATTAGTTTTAGAGCGGGAATTCTAGTTTTTATTTAGTTTTGATTTTTGCAACAAGGCTTAGTTTTAGTTTAGTTTCAGTTTAGTTTTAGTTTTTTCATACCTCATTTGCCAGGTGCAGGATTCAAAAAGGTCAGAGTAAGTATTTTGTAATACTGTTTATTTCCAAGTCCAACATAGTGCTCACTGGTCAGTCAATGTTGATACTGTACTGTTGGCTGCTGCCTTAAATACAAGAAAAAAATATCAAACATCAATATAAACAATATAAACTCTCGGCTTCCTTGTTTTCATGTTTTCATATGCTGTATAAGCCTTCTTATGGGTGCTCCTCAAATGGGCTTTTGAGTTGTGGGATTTTTCCCCTTAAGAAGCGCTCCACATATCTTACCATTTTTAATTTCCACCAGGCACTTGCATTTATTTGTCTCACTCGGTCCCAGTATTGGGACATGCTTGTCCAAAATTGGTTGGGAAAATGTGTCAGATTAATTTAAATCCTAGAGCAGGGGTCGGCAACCTTTCCAATCAAAAGAGCCATTTTGCCCGCCACGCCCACCGAAAAAATCTGTCTGGAGCCACAAAACACATTTGAACCTTAAAACGACTCTACATTATAATGACATTAGATCTATAAGTTAGAAGACACTAAGACATTAGTGGCTAGATGACTCAGTTTTCTAGCCACATTTTGACCCTTGTCAAATTCGCTCAGGTCCTTACACTTGCCCATTTTTTCTGCTTCTAACATCAAAAAGTTCAAAAAGTTGCTCAAACAAAAAATGATTATAAAGTACAGAACTATGGTGTGAGCACAAAATGTGTTCAGATTTTGGATACATGTGAATTTATTATTGTTTCATATCAACCAAAAGGGAGCTGAGTAAGTTATGAATTTGAAAAGGGTAGGCAAAATAAGCAAAGGCTTCAGCCTACACCTTTTTCGGTCTTGTTTTGTTAGTTTGTTTTTTATTTTGTTGGTTGTTTGGGGTTAATGCGGGAAAAGCACTAACGTAACACTTGTTTGCTTTTCAATTTCTCACTTTGGTGTCTGTGAGATTTCATGTTTGAAGTTACCGAAATAAACTAAACTAAACTAAACATCAACTTTGAGTTCAGAATGTTCACTTGCTGCCTGATATATCCCACCCACCAACAGATGCTATGATGGAGATAATCAGTGCTATTCACTTCATCTGTCAGTGGTCATAATGCAGTGTTTGATTGGTGTATGGTTTTGATCTAAAACAGAATTAAATAAAGTTATAGTTTATGTTCCTGTGTACACAGACATTTGAAATAGATGATCTTGTAGTCAATGTGCATTTCACTATAAGTGTTTTTTACTGCAACTGTTTTGATTGAGCAATTTGCCATGCATCCCCTCTTTTTGACACTACATAAATGTTATCCATCTGAACAATATTGTAACTTTATATTATACTTGAAGAGCTCTGTCTATTTCCCAGCCTTTGTGCCATTTAACTGTCAACATAGTGTTTAGGAAAAACAACATCTTTATGGGGGTGGGATTTTTGGCAGACTGGGGTTATAGAGCAGTGTGTGATTAAGACATCTGTTGGGCATGATTGCTAGAATGAGACACAAACTCTCACACACACACTCTCGCAGTACGACTGTCCATAAAACCCAGTATAAAAACCAGTCTGAATTAAGCTGGCTCCCAGGCAGTGCACAGATGGAGATGCAGGGCTGCGTACTCCCCCTGACCCTGTCTCTGCATACGTTCCATACTTCTATTATTGCCTCAAATGTGCCCATAGTGTGCTTTTTCTCTTTAAGTTTAGAAACGTCAAGCTGTGCAGGGAGACAGAAGGGCTCATGGAGGTGTAATCTCACATCTCTGCTCCTCTGTTACTCGCTGGAAAGCTGAAGCCTAGTGATTTTCTTTGCACCCAGATACTCAAATGTTCCAGTGTTGAGGGTGTTTCGGGTGTTAACCATGAAATCTTTTTCGTCTTTCCAGGCTCCTCACACAGACGGCTGGCCTCCTCTACGTTGGAAATTATGACATGCCTTTTGCTTACATGAAGGTGAGAAAACAAACGTGTTGATTGGTTTCATTCATCCACGTGCCAACATGCCAAACCCCCCTCTGCGCTTCTCGCATCCATTTAGTACAGTGAAAGATTTTTGCTATGCGCAAAATAGGAAGATCAATTTCCAAAAATAGAATGAAGGCACCATTGTTCTTCAAATTCATCACTATTTCCTCTTGCAAGAAATTCTAGTAGTTGTGTTTCTGTAGCATAATAGTATTTAGTATTAATTGTAGTCATAGTATTTTTATGAATCTTTGGCACAATGACATACAGCCCTTTATTTTAGCATAAAGTTCTGCAGCGGTTCTCTACTGGTCAGGGCTTCAACACTCACCACCACCTCTTAGGACCCATCCACACATTAATGTATATATTACCCAACACTGAGAAATTACAAAATATTGAAAGGGTCAGTTTTACTGTGTTCAATGCAGGTCTATGTGTCTAAAGCTTGTAGATGGATTTTGAATGTTCACCAATGTATGGGTGTTATGCATGGGTAACTTGTTCAACTTAGGAGAACTCTAGCCCACTAGAGCTTAGTGCTGCTGAACGTTGTACAAACATATTGCTATGTCACTCATCAAATGCCATATAAGCAGTTGCATATGCCAGTTCACCACATACAACTGGTTTCAGTATTCTGAGTGGGTGTACCCAAAAGCAGGGGTAAGTAACTAGGGGACCGGGGGCCACGTGCTGCCTTTCCCCATCCTCAATGTGGCTCATCAATCATTTCCAAAAGAAACAACCCAAATTGGCAATATGTAAAATACACAACAACTGCTTCGTATGATTTATCATGAGTAGCCAGTACATGATGCTTAAAGTAGGGTAGGTGATAAAATAATTCTACCAGCCTTATATTTCTGGTGCATGCTTTGTGTTTTACAAGTAATTAAGGAACATACTTTGCTATGAGGCAGGAAACATAAATATAAAGTATTAGTAAAAACCATGTTTGAAACAGGGGTAAAGATAATATATATTTGTTCTTTTAAACTGTTTAACATTGGTTATTTCATTGCATAAATATTGCTTAATAGAATAGAATAGAATAGAATAGAAGACTTTATTGTCCATTGGTTTAAAACACAGTGGAAAATTGCCTTTGGTATCATGATCGCCAGCCACAACAGTTAAAAAGAAAAAAAAAAAACAAAAACACAACAGTAAAGCTCACAACAATAAAAACACACAAGTCCATAAATACATAAATAAATAAATAATCCACTACAATTCCACTACACACATAGGTTACCTGAGACACAGCTCATAGTTCATTCAAGATTGAACTATAGTTCATTCAAGATTGTTTACATTGGCTTTGGTTATGTATCATGCACATTCAATCTTGACTTTTGATTGTGTTTGAGTTATTTGCTATTTTTTTTGTTTATTTATGTAATTTTTCCTCATTGAGAGTGTTCGACAATATGTAACGGTGCCACCCTCAGGCACTGAAAAAATATTGATGTGGTCCTCTTGGGAATCAGAGTTGACCTCCCCTGCCCTAGAGTTTGCCAACAGAGATGAACACAGCTATAACTGAGGATAGCAAAGGTAAGTGGAGGTCAGCTCCTGTTCGCAACCTTAAATGTTGGCCGGAATGACAGTGTGTGAATAGGGCAGTAGGTCGGTTTCACACCCAGATCGTTAGGGGGAGTTGATCCAAAACAAATGAGTGCTCCTCATTTGACTCGGTTCATTTCTAAACATACAAACAGATCAGTTGAATCCTGTTTCATTACAAAACAATCGCGCAGGTATTGCTTGAAAGTAGGGATGTAACGATATGAAAATTTTGTATCACGGTTATCGTGACCAAAATTATCACGGTTATCATTATTATCACGGTATTGTTGCAGTGTGCTCAAAATGATCAAAAAGTACTTTTACACACAATTCAGTCACTTAACCCCTTCAATATTATTATCATAATGGTTCTTTTTTGTCTTTTTTATCAATAATGTGTCAAGAAATGCCCTTTGAGTACATTTTTGTCCTTCTTTCATGAGAAATAAAAATAAAGAATCCTGGAAAGTATTTGTCATTATCATGTTATTAACGGTGTGATTACAAGAAAATAAAACAACTGATATGAACTTTAAACAGGATTCCCTTTAGAAACAATTTTAAATGAACATGTTCAAAGTTTTGAGATGACAAAAAATGAGCTTAAACTATTTTATATACACTCACACATTTTTGTTTGCCTGCAGCATTAGTGTCCATGATACAGCTCCTTATATTAGACCATGTCCAGGACTTTTTTTTAAAATGACGATAGTCCCTGAAGGAATTAACCCCCTTCATGATTCTCCTCTGGTCTCCCCTCTCCTCGGTAGAGCTCCTCGGTATTTGCTCCTCTAAATATTTCCAAATAACGATCAATGAAATCCATAAAACACGAACTTTGACGAAAAAAGACGATCTATGTCAAAATACGATGAATACACGGCAAAACGAAGGCAAGAACACGCTCCAGAATGATACTAATTCTGTTATTTTTAAGATTTCTACATTTTTGGATAGAATTACTGATAAGTTACCTGTTATTCTCTCAGGTATGGCTCACTGAATCCTCCCTCTCTCTCTCTCTCTCCCTGCGGATCTGTCAGTTCATTTACTCGAAGTGTTCCTGCCGTTGAAGTCACGCACGTCTTTTTCTTTCGCTGCAGCTTCGTGTTTAGACAGTGAGACTGTCATGTATCAGTTTCTCCACAGCATCCTTGTAAAAATCCAAAATTCAACCAGACTTCAGAGTCCGTTTCGAGAAAACTCTGCTGTGGCTCGAACTTCGCTCTCAGGCTCAGAGGCCAAACAATGCAAGCTGCACATGTGCGCAGCTGCAAACTGCGCATGCTCACACCAGTTCAGGCTGCTTAATCAAGGACAGGGACATAGGTCCGGCTTTTCCAGGCAAACAGCAGCATCACCGTGAGTTATTGACACAGGGTGGTGAACAAACACGGTAAAACGGTAATTTTAAAAAGACAGTGTAATGATTACCGTGGGAAATTTTACCGCGGTTTACCGTTTTACCGGTAACCGTTACATCCCTACTTGAAAGTGGTGCTGTTGGTTTGCCTCCAGTCAATCCCTGAAGTAGTTTGTGTGCGGTGAGGATGCTTTGGTGGTGCAGTTTGATAGTGCGCCCTGTTGATATTTGGAAGGTTGCAGGTTCAAGTCCAGCTCTGGCTGTCACATGACGATGTGTCCTTGGGCAAGATACTTAGTCCTATGTTGCTCCCACTACTGGGTCAGTGGCATGTAAAAAGGATATGAAAGAGTGCAAATGTGTGAGTTATATCTGAAGAATGATGTACATAGAAGCTCAATACTATCAGTGAGTGCATGTACTGACTGTAAATCAAGAAATAAGAATGGTGCAAAAAATAATCATTCAAGCAAAAAGAACAAAAGTTTAACAATACTGGCTACATGTCTGTCTGCTAAGTTATTTCATATTAATTGTAGGCGTGGCTGAGGTTGGTCTTAACATCTGTCAAAATAATTGCGATATGATATTTTTGCCATAAAGGGCCAGCTCTATGCTTCTGAACAAGAAATTGTGCAGCAGGTAGTGCACAGCGGAGGGTTGCTGGTTCAATCCCCGTGTCAAGCAAGGCTTTTTGTTCTCTTTGTGCATGTGTAGGTTCTCTCCAGGCACTCTGGCATCCGTCTGACCAAAAAACATGCTAATTCTGTCAAATGGTGACGCTAACTTGCTCTTAGGTATGAGTCCGAGCATGTCTGTCTTTAGATGATTGTCTGTCTCGCTATGTTGCCCTGTAATTGGCTGGCAGCTTGTCTAAGGTGTATACAGCCTCTCGCCTAGTGTCACCAAGAAAAGGTCCCCCCATCCACCCACCCAAAACCCAAAAAGGGATAAGTGGCATAGCTAATGGGTGGATTGATGGCCAGGATATTGAAAAATGGGCTGTTTTAAAGCTTGGTTGGTCAATTGTAATTGATCTTTCCAGCACACCAAAACTTCTCAAACTCTCTTTTTCTTTCAAATCCTGCAACTGTTACTCATGTTATTAATTTTTCAAGTGATTATTTCACAGAAAATCCATTAATTTATTTCAGCTGCTATATTGTATTAACAGTTGTTTTTTTTTTCACTGTGTGATTTAAACTGGATGACTCTAATATAAAGACCTTAACTCAGACAAAACAAACCATTATAAGAGGTCTCCTTGGCCTTCAGGGATTTATGATGTACGTATGCCGAGGGTGTCCTTGGGATCAGTTGTCTGTGAACACAGTGTTGTATCTCATGTCAATGGGCTCTGTACATCATTAGACCTCCGACCTACGATAACACAGGCTCGGTCTAGCGCATTGTCAAACAGCTCAACCCTGTTGAAGCTTTAATAAGATTTTTCCCCCTTGTCAGTTTAAACTCAGATATACTGGCTCAGCTGTTGACTGGCATGAACTACCTTATAGTCAGGAATATAATCAACAGCAGTATAGAAGACACTTGGTTTGCAATCCTGCTAGCCACAGGTGCAGTAGTGAGGCAAAAACCCACAGCTTGTAAATCCCCCTGATCACATACTGTGCTTAATTTAGGGGTCTTTTCAATCAATCACACTCTCCGCAAGGTGCATTAACTATACAGCATTCAAGCATTTCCTTAATGCTGTAATTATATCCTGATAAAGGATTGTGTTTGTTTACAAACAGCAGGTATTCTACCTAATATTCCAAATGGTTGTAGGTCAGACGCTGTGGTTTGAACACTGCATATTTCAGCATTGTTTATCAGTCTGCAGGTCACAGCCATCCATCCACCATGTTTATCACCTGCTCCATTCAGGTTAGAGTAACGATGGAAGAGATTTCAGCTGTCACTGCAGGGTGCTGGGTACACCTTAAACAGGGCATCACTTAATCACCCAGCTGACATACAGAGAAAATAATAAAATACACCCACATCCCAAGAATACCAGTTGAACTGGCTTGATAATGGCAAAAATCATAATCATGATTGTTTAGCTAGACCTCAAGCTCACAATAATAAAAATGATTACTCACTGAATTTAAAACATGCACCATGTGCTTTTATTAAAATTAAAAGCTATGAACTGTCATTTTTATAACTAAACAATGGGAAATACATAAGAGCAAATGGAACAAAATAAAAGTATCTAAAAATAGTTATGGTAGCGATGGAAGAAGGACTAAAAGAAGAGTTCTGCATGTTCTGTGGCACAGATGTGCTTTAGTCTTGATTAATCCATTTTATTTATTATAGTGGGAGGCAGGAACTGTAATGGAAACTTCAACTTTCCATTGAAGTAGAACTTGAAGATATCATGTTATTAATAGAAAATAAGTCATTTTAAGTTATTTTTCAGGATTTGCTAGAACTATTGGTTTATCAGCTGGCATGCTCTAAAGTAGAGCTGGGAAATAAATATATACCATATTGCCTGAATAATATTCAACTTAATTATAAATCAACCAATAACCAATCAATGGATTGAAGGATGGACAGGAGGATAAATAGATGAAAGAATAGATGGATGGTTGATAACATGAAACATTTTTTTCTCGGTTATATGCTAATGTTACCTGCTTTGTTTGTACATGTCTGCAGAGGCTCTCAGTCATTCAGGTCATGAGTACCCAATGCTGTTTTTCAGGTTGGACATTGCTGATACACATTACTGAAAGTAATGTTTTACCTGATGCCCTTTTATATGTTGTATATAGTTCTGGTAGTCATGGTCACCTCTCAGCACACAATGATTGACTGACTCTTTCCCCTCCTATTTTGTCATTATTGTCCTCATCCTCCTATATCAGCCTCAGGCTCTGTTTCACAACAAGGTAGAGTCTGTGTTTGCTGTTTGGCTCTCTCAGCTGCTCCCAGGCAAACAGAGTGAACGCCGCAGCCCTCCGGTCATCTTCTGCCAGCTTTCATGTTTCTATTTGTGTTATGATATGTGTTTTACACATGGTCTGTGCGTGAATATGCTGAAATAATGGTGGTTACATGTCAGCACAGAACACGGCTACCTGTTGTCTCAGCTGTATGATAAATCTGACATGTAGAGACACATCAGCATGCAGTCTGTGTTTGTTTGTTTGTTTCCTGCAGTGCACACACGACTGACTACCCCTGAAGACTGCACAAACATGTACTGATGTAGCTTTCATTTAAATGCCAGGTGATTTGGCAGCCATAGACTTTCTGTAGAATTTTACTTTTTCCACTTTTTGCTCATGGTGGTTGTAAAGCAGCAGAAGATTTTTCTATATAGGCATAATAAGCTCAGTAGCTTCTGAAAAAACTCAACACTGTATTCCCCCTTTGTTTCTGTTGTGGGGGTAAGCGTTTGCAGCTTAAAGGAGAGGCGGGCTATTAGATCAGCGTGTTTTAAAATATGCCAATGCTGCATTCCATTAACCTCGGAACTGGAAAGAGGGAAGTGGGAGTGATGTCATCTCCGAGTTATCAGCATTCCAGTTACAAAGTCAGAAAAAACTTTCCAATCTGTTGTTAGCCGTTGTGTTAGCCGCTGTTAGCAAGCCCTGTGTTATAGTTCAAAAATACCACATTAACAATGTAAATAAATCTATGGCAGCATATCCATAAATACAAGTTGAATAATACTGTGTATACAGCTGTTTTAGTGCCATAAACACAAGTCAAAAGTGAAAATAAACAGAATATTATGGGATCTTGATAACTGTTTACACTGGGGGCAGCCATTATTAATTGTCAGCTCAGGGCTGCTAAGGATCCCCTGAGTTCTCAGTTGGAAATTCTGACCTTTTAGAAATCATGACTTTCCAGCACAACTGGAATGCAGCATAACATCTGTTGTAGACACAGAAAGAGCAGTTTTTATACTAATTCGCTCTAGAACCTGGTTTCAAAAATGTCTGTTTTCAGGCTCCTAAAACATAATTTCCATGTGAATGAAAAGCACATACCATAACCATACCATACCATCAGCTCCATGTGGACAGCCTCTAATCAGGGGTGTCCAAACATTTTTAATCGAGGGCCAAACACAAAGTAATACATGGACGACAGGGCCACTTACACCTCACCTTTAGTGTTAAAGTTAAGGTTTTGGGATCTTGGGGTGGCCAATTTGTTTTCAAGGGTCCCCGGTTGGCCCTAGCTCCCACAGGATTAACTCCTGGTCAGGAAAAGAACAATGCTAATCCTAAATCAGACACAAAGCAAGAAAAAACTGCAAGAAGCTGACAAACTATGATGGGATGTAGGTGCTTAAAGTAAAATAGTGTGATGTGCTTTATCAATGGACCTTGAGTTGGAACAAATGATGCATCAAATAAGTATAAGTACCGGGACTGGTATTTGCTGCTGTTGCTTTTCACATGTTTAGGGGCCAATTCAAATGGACCATGAGCCGCATTAGGGTTGGGGTTAGCCTTGGGCCATTATTTGGACACCCCTGCTCTAAGTGTCAAAAAGGCAGGATGCAGATGATATTTTGTCAGGCTTAAACATATCGTGTACAGGTCAAGTATAAGGTAAACAAAACAGATTTCACATTTTTGCCCAGCCTAACTACCACATCCCTGAGCAGATGCCAAACAGAAAAATATAGCAGCAGGTTGGGCTAAACCTCACCCTACCTCTAATAACTCTGGTTCCTGAAAGTGCAGGAGTCTTCAGTTCCTGTTGGTTGTGACATGTTGAAAAGGCATAATAAGCCAAAGCCTGGTTGGGAGTAGTAATGGCTATTGATTCCCCATTTAGTTTTCGTTTTAGCCCTTCATGGAGTCGGACTCCCTGTGCAGGCCTGCATGTGGCCTGAGAGTATGGCTCATTAATCATGAATAATGTGAATGGTGCGACAGATCCAGTCAGCAGAGACTGAGATAAGAGCAATTTGCTGTCAGAGCGCGGCTCCTTTGATGAAGCTTTGAGAGTTTGTAGGTGTGTGCATCACCGACTGAGCACTGAAATGTCTTTGACATATTTTTCCATCAGTGTTTCCCCCAATTTGTATGTCTCTATATCCATCTGCCGTAGCTTGTATTTTCAATAAAAAGGTCCTGTTGAGAGTTTCTTACCTGGCTATAAAAATATTAGAATTAACTTAAACAATCCTCAATAACACACAAGTGTAAAAAAGACTATTAGTGCAGTAGAAGTAGAAGTAGTACTAGTTTATTTTGAACATGCAAGATACAATATAGGATTAATTAAAGCCCCCTAAGTAGAAAATAACACCTATTGATTTCACCCGCATGCTCGAAAAGAAGTGGGAAGAAGTACAAAGTTATTTAATCCCAGACCTTCTCAATTAGGTATCAAAAGTCAATTATGAATATGAATACAGTACTTAATATCATACAAATACAATGCTTAATCTCATCCAAAGTAATCAGCAACCATATATGCCTTATGAATATATATATTTATACTTATATGCATACATACACACACACATACATACCACGAACAAAAAGTCATAGAGACAAAAAAATATATATCACAATACAAATAAACACTACACACCTGGTGAAGCCGCACCTTATTCCTCCCTGTATATTACAGAAATAAGTTCTTTGAACCTTTTTTTGAATTGATTGATGTTTGGACATTCATTAAGCTCCACATTCAGACTGTTCCACAATTTCACACCACAGACCGAAATATGAAAACTTTTCCTTTCTTTTTTTTTTTTTTAATGTATTTTTTGGGCATTTTTGTGCCTTTATTGATAGGAGAGAGACAGTGGATAGGCTTGTGAAAGGGGGGAGAGTGTAGGGGAAGACACTCTGCAAAGTGGTCACAGGCGGGATTCGAACCTGGACCTGCAGAAGCATGTATATGGGGTGCCTGGTTGCTAACCACTCCGCCAAACCAGCACCCCGAAAATTTTTCCTTTCTGTATACACCATTGTGACTTTAAAATTAGATTTGCCCCTTAAATTGTGTGCCCCTTCCCTTTCCGTGAATAATTTTTGGATATTTAGCAGTAGCAGTCTGTTTTTTGCTTTATATACTTTTGTAGATTTGGACTGTCTGCAGTTCAACAATACCTTTAACTTTAATAACTTTTATTGTATGAATAAAGGGTTTGTTTGATCCCTGTATCCCACCCTGTTAATGATCCGTATTGCTTTCTTTTGCAGAATGAATAGTGGATGTAAAGTTGTGTTGTAGTTTTTGACCCAGACTTGTAAAGAGAGTATTTATTTAGAGTAGTGGTACAGCTTACTCAGTTTGTTTCATGTTAAAATACATCTTATACACTTACTGTCCACTTTATTAGATACACTTGTTCAACCTCTCATCAACACGGTAGCCAATCAGCTAATCACATGGTAGCAACTTAGTTGCTTAAATAAACTTAATTAAACTTATATGCATACATACACACACACACACATACATACCACGAACAAAAAGTCATGAATTAATACTGTTAGAAAGGCAAAAAAGGTCCAACCTAGTACAAGCATGTTATACCTAATAAAATGGCCATGAGTGTATGTGTTGGATATCAAGTGCAGACATGAGTTGTGTAATTTACCATAGGCTTGCTTCGAGGAAAGAAGGAGGATGTTGTGCTTGACATCCATATAAAATTCCATGTCATCATCTTGAAGTAGATTTCAAATATACAGTGTAATGATGCCATAAGTCTCATACAATGTCATCCATCTCTACTGTGTCAACACTTTCATTGTCTGAAACTGCTACACAGGGTAGGTGTAAGACTGATTACTTCAGTGATTGAAAAGTTAAAGTAGAAAGAGGAAACTTTTAAAGATTTATTTTGGCTTCGGTTATTGCAAATTGGAAATTTGAGCTTTCGAATCGCAAATTATGTCAGGGTAATAAAATGTACTCCCTCCAGAAAATGATCAGTCACGCAACTAAACATAAAAACTAATCAATTCAAAGTTTGGGAGGTAAAAACACAACCCTCTGACAGTTATTTTTCTCCTCTGGTGTCTTTTCCTCTGAAAGACTGGGTCTGTTTTCCACCCATTTACCTTCATTTAAATATCATTAACTTGTTTTTCTCCTCTTAGATTTCAGATGTGTCACGACAGTCGGTCTGAATGTGAGAGATAATGGCAGGTATTACACAAATTCACTAGACACTGGCTTTTGTTTAATGGGCTCATGAAGCATCACAGGCTCACTGGACTCCCATTAGTTTGTTTTTTGACAAATAACTTCGACTCTGCCGTTGAAATTACACGGTAGATTAAGTTGTATTTGAGGTGGCTGTTTATTCGTATCATATGCTAAGCTAGTATGCTACAATCTGAATGTTTACATATGGAATCAGATGTCAGTTATGTGATTGTACAATGGGGGAATGACATGATTACACAAAAACATACATTGGTCATCTATAAGAAGGGTGGTCAGAAGCGTAAAATGGTCACAAAAACTTGTATTTCTCCATAACACTGTCCTAGCCTTGCAGAGCAGACAGACCTGCCTGATTCTGAAATCCTGCAGGTCCGCCTTGCCAGCCTCCGTTGTCCAATGAATTCACTCGGCTGAATTCTTAACGGCCCAATCAGGGAAGAGAGGCGGGAGCAGCAGAATGGGGACGGGACGACAACTGAAAGTTCAGAACCGGAAGTTGAGAACGGACATGCCGCTTAGCCTATTGTCCTCATAGCTACTCAGTGAAACTTGGCGAAATCTGCCCACCTCAGAAGTTTACTTGTAGGGATTGTCTTTGATGAGGTTCATGTCAAATATAAGTGTTAAATGAATCATCTGTGTGGTACAATTTAGTGTTAGATGATAGTTTAAGGCCGTTAGCTGTTAGCAGCTAAGTTAGCGGCTAACATAGCTGCTATGTATACTACATTATAGGAGACAACCCTGCTTGATGTTGATGGTCTGTAATGAATGTGACGAGCCAAACGATTGTCCAACCACAAGCTTGTGGCTTTTTTTAACGTTCTGCCCCTGAAAACAAATTCAAAGGGCTCCTACCCAGATGGACAGGTGAAATATTTCTGTGGCAGATATATGGAGCTGTCCATCTGGCTTGTCACGTTAACACTGTCCACCTTGCCGACATATTTTCATTATCGGGTTTCTGTTCAGGTCAGTTTTTAAAGAAACAACATTTTAAAAGCTGACACGATGTCCTGAATAAGATGTGGCTACTAACTTGCAACATATCAGCATTATGATCTCAGCTCTGAGTAGGTAAAATGACAAATTGGGTGTAGGTGGGTTTATCTGGCAATGCGCTCTATCAGTAATCGAAAAAGTTGCAGGTCCAAGCCCAGCATGGACTGTCACATGTCTGTGTCTCCTTGGACAAGAACCTTAACCCCGGTTGTGCTCAGTGCTGCTCAATGCTGTGTAAATGGTTATGAAAGGGTGAGGATGTGTTAGCTGATACCGATGAACAACTTACACAGAAATTTAGTAGGTGTGTGTGAATGGGACTTTTCATGTTTTTATCTATTCTCTTATTTATCCGTCTATATTTACTCTTCCCTTTTTGTCTCCCTGAATTGATGTCGTCTACCATCTATCTAACCATTTATCTATCATACATCTACTGTATTGTTGTATATGTTAATGTTATTATGCGACTTGTGTGAAAATATCAAAAATCAACATCCTGACTACCCAAAGACCCAAGAAGCCTGGGAGGAAACTAAAATATTTTAGCTAAGTACTATGATGTCGAAAAAGAGGTTACTTTTCTGTTTTTCTTAAAGGAGACATATCATGCTGATGCATGATTTAAAGCTATGGTCTACGATTTGGAAGCTTTATACATATTAATAACACCGTTTATAAGGCTGTTATGGTCCTATAGTCCTATCTACACAGTATAAAGACCAAAAAGAATGAAAATAATCCATTCAGTATATCCGCTGAAAAGCTGCATACTAGCTGACCAATAAAACCTAAGAACCTGCGACTATTAATTGGTCCGTGAGTTGGTCCGTGAGTCCATCCAATCCCCTGTCTCTCTCACTACGCATCGTCATGCGATGCGTAGTGCGTCATGGTCCCGTCTCCTCCCCTCTACCTCCGGTGAGCAGCTAGCAGCGTTAGCTACTGAACTATCATGGAGCCGGAAAAGCCTAGCGCCGAGACCGGCCGCCTCCTCTCCTGGGCCCAACGGAGCTCTGCCCGTGGGTTGAGGCCTGTTAGCGGGCTAACGGCTAACGGCTAACGAATAGCCTCAGCCGGCCGTCAGACCTTCAGCATCGACCGTTTCGCCCCTGGTTGATCAGGTAATGGCTTTGTTTACTACAGTGGGAGATGTCTGCTGAATAACTCTGGTTAGTTTGTGCCTGCACGGGCTAATAACTTGCAGGGGAGCGGGTTAGCCTGTTAGCCGCTAATCGTTTGCACTGTAAGCTGAGCTGGGGAGGACAGGCTGAGAAAGATAAATCCTCCCCCACACTCGGCTCCGCTCTGGACGGGCGCCAGACCCGCCATCTTGGTCTGCCGCCGGTCCAATTGAAATTGCTACTGCTGTGTGTTACAAGGGGGATTTCTGTCGTGTTTGATACTTTCAGTTGAGCTGAGCTGTTTTTGATTGAGTTTGCTGCTGATATACTGTGCTAGTCGCTCGTAGCTCTGTCCGAGGGGGCTTGATAAGAGGCGAGGCGACACGAGCTGGGGGTGGGATCTTGGAACACGAGGGGGAGAGGTGAGGGAAGGGGGGGCAGGCTGCGGTTTCAAATCGTAGACCACAGCTTTAATACTTACATATAATATAATAAATTTGAAAACAAGACCTTACACCCCCTTAATTTTCAAAAAATGAGATATTGTATTTTTTCTGATATCCTAGAACGAGATTTGATGCCTCTGAAAATAGGTCATTGCGAGATGACTGCGAGATTTAAATCGTCGTGATGACACGAGGTACATTTCTTTTTGTTGGAGTAATCTGATAAAAAACTTCCTCCTCTGTGATGTCCGTTAGCCACAAAACCGTCACAGAGGAACACATTCGTCCAGCAGCAGTATATAGATCCCTAGCTCATATTCACTCATTACCAGTTCTGGCCTGTAGGGGGACTCAATACGCGGTCGCTGATTTGAGCCTGCCAGAAAATACAGTAGAAGAAGAAGGACAGGCTGGCTCTACCCCCGATAGAACTGACCAATCAGAGCACAAAGGGCTGTGACGTTGCGAGGTAACTTTAGGTCAGCCTGGAAACTGAGTGTTTCAACGAGAGCTTGATAATGGCCTAAAATGAGGATTTTGAGAACGCTATTGTGGGGCAATGAAGGAACTAAATGACTTGTACTGAGGGCAGAAATGCTTTACAGGCATCCTAGTCTGGCATAGTGAAAAGGAGAAACAAGCATGATATGTCCTCCTTTAATATTGTGGAGTATTTTCTTCAAAACCACCGCCATCTGAGTTAATCTGTCAGCCCGTTAATGGTTCATTCTTTTGATTATGTTGTCACAGTTATGTTTGCAATCACTAATGTCCAAAAAACACATAGCTGCTGATCCACCTCTATGACTACTCTGTTTGAGACAGTCTGTTGGAGCTCCTGTTTCTCTAAGGCCCCTCTCCACATGGTCCCAGTCTGTTCTGATTGGTTGACCAGTTTACTCTGTGGTAATTGATCAGTTGAGCCCAGTTCATCAGTTGGCATTTCTCTTACAGTCTACGAGTCAATGGGTTTGAACAACTATGAAACAAAGGCAGGAGCTCATAGTAGTAGGTCTGTTTGGGGAGACTGGGGTGAGCAGCGGTTTCCATTTATAAGTTTGATTTCAGTCCCTCGGTTTTATTTTTTATTTTGAGGAAGCATTTTCATTGAATTCATATTTTGCATCTTATATCCTCATCTCAGTAATATATTCTTTCATATATTTCCACTTTATTAAAATGGACCTCAGTGCAGATGAGTGGCAGACCTGCAGGCAGAGCTCTGATTATGTCTCCAATAAAACAAAGGCAGGGTCACTTAGAGAGCCATGTCACAGGGAACAAAATACTACTCAAAGATATTAAAAACTTCCAATCTGAGCTCATCTTTGATGCAGTCTCCATCCAGAAATATTTCAATAAGCAGCGGCACAGTGTTCACTTACAGCAGCCCTTACAGATTTAGGTACTTGATTTGAAAGGAGGGTGGCTGCTAGGGCTGTCACCTTGTGTTCGATATATAAATAACTGTTTGAATATGGGGATAAATATCTGTAACTGAATAGTAAACAAATATTCAAATGTAAAATATTGTGTGTAGTGGCACATCAGGACAGCAGTGAACATAAACTGCTCTCTTGACCTCAGTAAACTTAAGAGTTGCCACTCCAAGCATGAACTAACGGCACCAAATTATCTGAGGAGCACTGTGTGGTAGTATTTTTGGTTCTACACCGTTGTTGGCAACTTTAAAATCAAACACTGGGCTGTGTGTTGGTTATGTGCAAAGCAGTTCACTTCACCTCCACATCAAATTTGTGGGCTCAACCATCTGCTTTTCATCCACGTTATACAGCCGAGCAGCTTCATCAAGAGTTTAGGGGTCATGTTGGTGCTGGTGGCCGGGCCTACACCCATGGGGCCCTGTTGGTCATTGGGGTCCCTGTATGACCAGTACCAGGACTTGGTCTGCATTGCCGACAGTAAGTTGGACTTGTTTACAGTAATGGTTGGACTCTGCCAGGCCTGCCCTTTGTTGCCCTGTTCATAAATTTCATGGACAGAATTTCTAGGAGCAGCCAGGGTGTTGAGGGGGTCCAGTTCAGTGATCTCAGGCTCTGCTTTTTGCAGATTATGTGGTCCTGTTGGCTTCATCAGGCCTTGGCTTGCAGCTCTTGCTGGATCAGTTCACAGCTGAGTGTGACGCCGTTTGGATGAGACTCAGCACCTTCAAATCTGAGTCCATGGACCTTAACTGGGAAAGGGTGAAGTGCCCTCTCCAAGTCGGGGTGGAGATCGGTCCCAAGTGAAGAAGTTCAAGAACTCAAGGTGTTGTTCATGAGTGAGGGAAGGATGGAACCAGAGATTGACGGGCAGATGTGATGTGATATTTAAGTCATATTTCGTAGCCACGATTTGCACAGATGTATTGCAAGAACCAACTCTTTGTGATCCGTCTCTGGATATTTCCTGGACATCAGTTATACATTTTTAGAGGCATATTAACTGTTTGTGATATCCCTGATCAAAAAATAGTTTGGTTCTTTTTTAAAGGGGGTTTCTTAATGTCTATGTCTCTAATAATTATAATTGCCAAAAAAAGCAAAAGGCTGTTTTGCCCCCAGAGGAGAGATAGCCAGGATTTTATGGACAGTAGTTGGAACATAGCAGTCACTGATGCCACTGAAAGCCTCATAATTAACCAACTTTTAGGGTAAAACTACACAAAAGCTATGTTGGCTTGTGTAGACACTACTGATAGAATCTTATCAGGTTTACATTAGGGCTGCAAAAACCAATTGATTGAATTGATTAAAATTGATAATTAAATTTGTTGTTAACTAATTCAGTTATCGATTTTAAACGGCAACAAATCGCGGGTGTTTTGGTGCATGAAATTGTAGCTTACAATCGGTTAGGTAGGAGGAGATGAGCCCACTCTCTTGCCGGAAGCTACTGTGAGAGGTGCACATGCACACTGCACATAACAACTTGCAAAAGGATTCACAATGGCGTCCACGCCGCAACATCACTTCGCGAACGACCAAAAACCTCCAAAAGCTGGGAGTATTTCACGCTCAATAAAGCAAAGCAAACGATCACTTGCAAACATTGCAAGGCTGACTTCATCTGGCATGGGAGCACGACCACTATGATAGAGCACTTACTTAGAAAGCACGTCGACGTGTTGGAGACGGACGAAGACTCATCTCGGTATAAAGGTTATTTTTGTTTGTTACATTCAGCAGCACCTTATTTTATTGAATACTTTATAGAAAAGGCTGCTACTACTTTGCCTACTTTCTTTAATAAAAAGTAAGCTTGTTAGCATTTATTTGAACAACATGCAAACAAGGCTGTTAGTGTACTTACAGTTTTGCGCAGTGAGTCATGAAAGAAAAAAGCTGTAATAAAATATTATTACTGTAGGAAAAATGCTTTTTATTGTCTTTATTGTAGTTTAGAAAGTACCCAAAATAACTTTAAGCTAAATTGTAAAGGAAATTGCAAAAATGTGTCATTATCTGACTAATCGATTAATATCTAAGTAATCCCCCGATTAATCGATTATGAAATTAATCGTTGGTTGCAGCCCAACTTTACACTTCTCAGGGGGCGAGTTAGCAAGTTGCTGTATTGGCAATTATATTTGTCAGTGCCATCGGGCAAAGTAACCCCACTTCAAAATATTCAAACTATCCATTTAAGCTCATGTATCACATGCCTAAAAACATCTAATGATACCTGTTTCCATGCCACTGGAACAGTGGAACAAAGTGAGTCCCAAACAACCCTTGTTATGTAGCTGTTTGTATGTAACTACCAAAGGTGCAGGCAAACTCCCACACTACCTGACAAACAGAAAAACCTTGGCAACACTCAGTTTGATAAATATTCAGACACTGCTCTTTATATGACTCATGGCAGCTATAATTAAAAATTTGACTTGATATATTTTGTTCTTTTTAAGTGTTGGTACTCTGCAGTACTTTGATTGCGAAAATAATGGAGTGTCTATTGTTTTATATCACAGAGCATTAAAAAGCACATAAACATAATCCTAAAAGATCTCATATTGTTCAGTATGTTGTACCAATGTCTAGAGTAAAATAACAATATCAGTAAGTAATAAAATCTTACCATCATAAACTCAGAAAAGCATCAAGTATGTGATTTCCCTTGCCTTGTTTTCATTCCTCTTTATTTTAAGCTCTGGCAGAAGAACATCAAACAAGGACAAAAAATAAGCCTCTTGTTGTTGCACACTGCTGCTTTTTGTTTTGTTCTGCATTCAGACAAGCAATTTTACAAGTAAATAGCAAGCTGAATGAATTTTCAATTGGAAAAAAAACAACAAAAACAAAGTAAAGACTTTAAAATATATGGTCTGGCGGTCCTTCATTCTTATGTTGTTAACTTCATGGAGTCTTAAATCTACACAAACATGGAGCAGGGAAGCAGGAACACCGAGCTTCTTACAGTAGTGCTCCTCTGGCTGATAAAGTCCTCGGTAACTGGTGGCACACATGTGCCGCCATAATGAGACTGATTTGGACGGATTAGGCACCAAGTGGTGGTGGGAAAAATAAATGCTGCCAAGATGTCACCCTTCACCAGCAGGGAGAGATCCCACCCCGCTGTAGCGGCTCATCCTGCCTGCACCACCCATCCAGCTCTCTGGCAGCATCTTGAGTCGAGCTTAGAGATTCTGTCGCTGGTTTAGATCATCTGTCGTCCTTACAAATAAAAACTATTTGAACTGCAGTCAGCCATTTTAATCAGTGTAATCTTTAAATAAGTAGAATTTCTGCACCGAAGTGTCTAAGAAAAAAGGTTTAGCCTATACTTTATATGTATTTTAGTGCAGTATTAACATTATCCAACAGTATTGAGGCCGAAAGAGTCTTTTTTATAGTTGCCATGCTTTATGTCTTGTGGTGGTCGGCATGTACAAGCAGTCATTACAACACAAAACATTAATCTGACATTTGATTATTTTGGGGTGTCACCTATGAGGCCCAAAGATCTTCAAGGAGCAAAATGTATCAGTTAATGCTTAATTCAAAGTGGACATTTTGACAGAGTTTGACAGCTGGGATTGACCCTTTAACCTTGTATTTCTGAGATCTAAGCACATCCGACATTGCAAACATGGGATAAACAATAACAACAGTCTTCACCTTTGACTTATAACCACCAATACCTGATCAGTTCATTCCTGATTCAGAGTGGACATCTATATAATGATTGAAGAAATGCACTCACATTGCTCTTGGGATGCCACATTTACAAGCAAGAGATGGTCATGGGGAACTGTTGCCTTGAGCTTTGACCTTCAAAATGTAAAAGAGTGATGCCGGAATGAGTCAAAAAGGAAAGAGAAAAGCTGGCATTAAGCATTTCTTGGTTCCTAAGCCATAAAGTTTATGGGATTTAGAAGATTGGTGTCCGATTATTGCCTGAAATAAGGTTTGCAATGATCACACACAACAAGATTTCAGTGTTTATCTGAATTAATAAAATGTGTATGAAATTGCCTGCTTTTGAATTTTAAAGTGTTGCTGTATGTGGGATGATTGCTAATGAACTACTATTAAGGACTAGAAAATGGTGGCATTTCCTTTTCTTTTTTAAATCAATCAATCAATCAATCAAAGTTTCTTTATAAAGCCCTTTACAGTAACCCAAAAGGCCCCCAAAGTGCTTTACAGTAGTGTCAGAAAATAAATAAGAACACTATGGATAAACACAACATAAAACAACACTGTAAGAACAATACATAAAAGCCAAAGATACATAAGAATACAACGGGAGGTGTGACACAGCAGCAAGGTGCATAAAAGCCATACGGAAAGATAAAACAAAATAAAGTCTAACTGACATGAACATAAACCTGGAAGCCCTAGTCAGGGTTAAAAGCCATTCTAAAAAAGTGAATTTTTAGTTTAGATTTAAAAAGACCAAAGTCGGTCATGGTGCAGATGTCTGGGGGCAGCTTGTTCTACAACGTAGGTGCCGCAACAGCAAAAGAACGGTCCCCCCACTGTTTACATCTCGACCTTGGAACATCCAGAAGGAACTGGCCAGAAGAACGCAGGGCCCTCGTATGGCTGTGTAAAGTTAAAATCTCCAATAAATATAGAGGAGCCAGGCCGTGAATGGCATTAAAAACAAACAACAAAAGTTTAAAATCAATTCTAAAACAAACTGGAAGCCAGGAGAGAGAAGACAACACAGGGGGGATGTGCTCACGTCTTGGCGTGTCTGTTAGAAATATCGCGGCAGCATTTTGAACGAGCTGAAGGCAAGAGAGGGAAGATTGGCTGAGGCCGAAATAAAGGGCATTGCAATAGTCCAGGCAGGAACTAATGAAAGCATGGATAGCCTTTTCAAGATCCTGCCGACTGAGGAAGGGCTTCACCTTGGCCAAGAGGCGCAGCTGAAAAAAGCTCATTTTCACCACAGAGGTTATCTGTTTGTCGAACTTTAGGCCACAGTCAAAAGTTACCCCCAGGTTTTTTACCTGTGTTTTAAAAAGAGGAGACAGAGTTCCGAGATTTATCGTGGCTGCATTTGGCAAAGAAGGGCTAAACAGGATAAATTCAGTTTTGCTGTTGTTCAGGTGCATGAAGTTACATGCCAGCCACTGCTTGATGTCACTAATGCAGCTCTGTAGTTTATTGAGTGCAGAGCCTTCCTTTGGGTTCAGAGGCAAATATAACTGTAAGTCATCCGCATAAAGATGAAACGACATGTTAGGATTTGCGATGACTGACCCTAATGGAAGCAAATAAAGAGAAAAGAGAACAGGGCCAAGAATAGATCCCTGTGGCACCCCGTAGAGAAATGGAACATTTGATGAGCAGAGGTCACTAATCCTCACCGAAAAGCTTCTATCTGACAGATAGGACCTAGACCGTTGAAGAGCAGTCCCACGGATGCCTACATGCTGCTCTAGGCAAGATACAAGGACTGCGTGGTCCACAGTATCGAAAGCCGCTGTGAGGTCGAGCAGCACCAGCACCGTGGGGTTCCCAGCAAATAACCAATAGCTTATACACCAGGGCTATTCAATTAGAAATTCAGTTGGGCCAAATTTTCAGACTTAGGACATGAGCTGGGCCGCACATTTTTGGCAGACAGTGAGCAAATTTAACCACGTAAAAGAAGCACCAACAAACACACTGAATGTTAATTACTTAAACTAAACTTCTGCTGAAATACTGTTTCTTTAAATGTAACACTTCAAACAGATAGACATTCAATGTCTGTAATGTTGGAATTTTTGTAAGACCTTAACAGTGTTTGTGAAAGTTTTTTCTGTTTTTCTCGCCAGACCTAAGTCCCAATCACGTTGACTTTGGGCCACTCAAGGGTTGCTTTTGGGCCGCATGTGACCCTCGGGCCGCTAATTGAATAGGGCTGTTACACACTATTGCCACAGCCATGAAGACCAACTTGATCAGGTCATTTAACAAGAAAAGTATTCTCAAACAGTAGATCACAACAACCTATAATACATTAAAATGATTGTAGTTTTTTTATGAATCAAACCTCCATGTTGTAGTTCCGTAGTAGCTTAATAAAAACTTTTAACTCATCGATAACATTTAAGCTTTAAGAATAGTGAAAAGTTTGTTTGTTCGTCATGATTATCAGAACGACCTGAAAATGTAAGTTTATTTTTGCTACAAAGTATATAATCAGCAATTATCCAACCACAAAGAAAAAAACCTTCTTTTTTTTTCGTAGAGAGAACCAGTTTATTCCGAGCTGGCGTACAAATATGCCGTTCCTGCATCACCAGGGTTCCCACTCGTCCTGGAAAACCTGGAAAATGATTGCCCAATTTTCCAGTCATGGAAAACAAATGGAAAATGAGGAAAAAAGTGAAATGTCCTGGAAAAGCTTAAATTGTCCTGGAAAATTATTTGTCTTCCTTCTAGCTTGAAACATAGAAAATGAAGTAAAAATGTACTTGGTAACTAATGTACACGCAGCCAGAAAATGTGAGTAGGTAAAATAATGCAAGTTAAGGCATGGAATATAAAAACTCAAAACAATGAGGAAAAAAAGAAATAATAAAAAAAAGACAAAATATAATTTAGGCTAAATTAACAAAATCTATTCAGAAAAAAGCAGAGTAAATAAAGATTAATTAATTATATGTGTCGTGCTGGAGAGTTAGAAACAAAGACATTCTAAGATCAATATGATCATAGCTAGAGATATTGTTCATCAACCTCTAATCTTGTTTTTCTAGAAAGCTAACTAGAATTGAAAACTGCCCACAGCATTAATGTAACTTCAGTTGGTTATGTGACACTGGAAAATGTCCTGGAAATGTCCTGGAAAATGATTTCTAGAAAGAGTGGGAACCCTGATCACTCTATCACTGATGTTTTGACTCTTGATACAGAGTAAACATCTGTGTTAAAGTTGTTTAAGCATTCAACAGAATGACCCATGTAGGCATACAAAATGACTGACAGACCACCTGTCCACATGTCAAACCATTTGTAGCATGGGGGCATGAAAATGGGAGTTTTTATGGAGTATTTATGTGAATCAAGTTCTGTGACTTCCAGTGCCGCTGCCCAGCCTCAAGTGGATATTAAAAGTTTTTTACACCTCCACTTTAGCTTTACTTTTGACCACCAGAGGTTTCTTCTTGGGCTCAGTACATGTTTTGTTATTGTTTTAGCCGAGAGCCCTGGTAGTGGAGTTTTACTGTGTGTAAATGCAGAAATCACAGACAAATGTTTTGAATTCTAACAATGACTAATCAGGCGTGTTGATAAGTTATGCTTCGTCTTCCTTCCTCTCACACTTTCTGTCTTCCCGTGTGATCTTGTCCCCCTGCTGTGAGCCCAGATGCCCCACACTCCAGGACCATACAAGCCTTTACTCTTCGCTTTAGCCTCTTGCCAAAACACCTCCACTTTCCTGGCAATGCTTGACACGCTCTGACCTTAGCCTCAGGTTGACATCTCCCCTTTAAAATTTCACACGGCTTCTTTGTGTTATAAATGTCCAGACCACCTGAAATATCACAGGACCTTTCCTCGTGAATTCTCCTGTCTCAGTATTGTTCTTTTCCTTCCAAACCAACAATTATACTTGAATCTTTAAGCTGCACTTCTTGCTCTTTGGCAGTCCTCAGATTTGCATTTTTCCAAGTCTTAAGAATCCTCTCAGTGAGACTCAGCCCCTCGACAAATAAACAACAGATGCTCAAATGTCTTCTTTGACTCATGCTTATCCTTAGTGTCTTGTGCCATTTTCATACACTTCAACCGTGTTTGAGTGTGCTCAGCATGCCGAGATGATTTTATTTTCTGAACACGGTGTGATGTAGTAAAGCTGGGATGCTGTGTAGATCAGTAGGAGGAGCAGGAACTGGTGATACTGCTTTGTTGAAGAAATCATGGATCTTAGATTGCGCTCATACCTTGAAAGTGAACACGGAAGAGTCGGTTCAAAGAGAGGAGCACTCTGTTCCTGGTTTGACATAAAGCATCTAAAGCTGCCTTCAAATTAGAGGATGCTTGAATGAGGGCTTGGATTACAGTAGTCCTCATGAAAATAGCCGGGTGCTCAGGAGTGTTCAGTATCCACTGAAATGATCTTGTTCTCTTGAAATTGTCCCTGGCTGAACGCGTGCTGGCTGCGTGATGGCTCCTGTGCCTGTCCGCTCAAACCAGATCTGTGTGTACACAGTGTGTTTGCTGAATCTCCTGTTATAGTTCCATTTCCTTTTTTAAATTTCACCTTGATAACACAAGAAATTTCACCCATTACTATGTATTCATTATCAGCTTTTGTTTCATTAAAAAAAGGTTCAAAATTAACTCTTATCACTACGCCTACTCAGATAGATGTATAAATACTGAGGGAAAACGTTTAGAAGAAAAGTATCTAAAAATATCCAAATTATAGAAACTTTCTACCAAAGTGCAAATTCTAGCTTTTAATTTGAAAAGCAGGAGCAGGAAGTGGAACTGCAAAGTATTTATCTCGACCGATAAAAGAGTCTGGTACTCTATATGTTTTTGTTCAATTCGCAGACGCAGAAATGTTCAGAGAAATTAGGCAAGCCCTTGATACTCTTTGTAGATTATTTGCACTCGATTAGAATGCCAGCAGTCCCAAAGTGAAAGTGCACAGTGAAATGAAATCTGACAATTGTTGTAGCCTTAACGCAGCCAACATGCGTCCAGTCTGAAATGGTCGTAAAAGCAAACTTGACCAGACAAGCTGGAGATTTATTTTATTTTATTTGTTTATTTCGAACATATAACAACAAAAATATATACAACACAAAAAAATAAGAGGAAATAATAAGAAAACAGATAACTTATTTATAATATCCATCTTTCTACCAAAGTGCAAAATCTAGCTTTTAATTTGAAAATCAGAAGCAGTAAGTGTAACTGCAAAGTATTTATCTCGACTGATAAAAGAGTCTGGTACTCCATACGTTTCTGTTCAATTCGCAGATGCAGAAATGTTCAGAGAAATTAGGCAAGCCCTCGATACTCTTTGTAGATTATTTGCACTTGATTAGAATGCCAGCAGTCCCAAAGCCCTGACTTGTTGACTTGCACAGTGAAATGAAATCTGACAATTGTTGTAGCCTTGACGCAGCCAACTTGCGTCCAGTCTGAAATAGTCGTAAAAGCAAACTTGACCAGACAAGCTGGAGATTTATTTATTTTATTTTATTTGTTTATTTCGAACATATAACAACAAAAATATATACAACACAAACAAATAAGAGGAAATAATAAGAAAACAGATAACTAATTTATAATATTCATCAGAAGTTACAATCTATATGCTCGAAAAGGAGTAGGAAGTAAAACTTATCTGGTCCTACCCCTTATTCCCTGTTACATATTTGACTTGTATTCAACATATGTTCTCCCATAGACTTGTCATGAAAGCAAATTACATGGATTAGATGAATCCTTGATTTTGCAAGGTAATCTAGCAGGTCTTGAACCAGCATGTTTAGCCAGGTATGCATTGATTTCAGTGAGATCTGACCCTGTTTGGGATCTCTTGGCTGGTCTTTAAGTAAAACTGGATTTCAGCCCAATGCCCATCTTTTGTACAAAGGGGCATGGCAGCTGATAGGGATTTTATTGATACCAATGCTATTAAGAATCCTGCTAATCAATCCAATTCTTCAACGATAACCCTTATTGATTCCTGCAGATTTTCCATGCGGGCAAATGTTGGCCTGTAGATTTTTAGTGGCAACAATGTCAAACACACGTCACAGCATAGATAACAACTTCTGCAAGTTGCTGGTGTTTCCACTCACTTAAGGTTGTGCAGTAGGCGCCTTTTGTAAAAATATTAAGCCACAATTCTGACACTTCTGAACCCTGTGAGTGGAAGGAATTGATAAGGTAATTGATTAGCAAAAAGACTCATTATATTGATTCTTTGATGTTAACGATTCTCAACTGGAATTGTTTTTTGATTCCCAACCCTAATAGCTGATCTGATGGATCTCTGATACGTTTGATATTAAGGTTTTATGATTGAATTCACTTCCATTGTGAGTGCAGGTATGTGCGATGTGTGCTCAAAGCAGAGATCACATTAACAAACAGGGAAAAATGCACATCTTCAGATTGTTTATTATTTAAATGCTTATTGTGCCTATAGTGATAACGTGTGCCATAGCGAGAGTGTTATTGTCTGTGCATGTTTTAATGATTCATAAGAATTAACGGATATATCTGATAAAACAGTGAGAACACTTGAAACTGTTCTTTTCATCTTCAACTCTTTAAATTACACTTGCCAACCCTGTCTCCAGCCAATACAATCTTGGCTTCTGTGCCCGTTGTTTTTGTACAGATCTTCTTCACTGTGTCAAGCGTTGATGCTTTTAGCCTGTACCCCCATACAGTGCACTGCAGAAATCCTAAACTATTCCTTTAAATTTGTTCCCTTGAGGATTATATGATGCACTTTGCCAGACAACCCAAGCATGACCCTTATTTTACCCCCTTCCTCTCACCATTAGATGAGTTGAAACTTTGAACCACTAAGTGTTTTAGCTGCAGTTCAGAGAAACTGCTTATCAGAGCATGCATTTCAGTATTATGCACTTCATTTACTGTTTTATGTTCTGGCTTCAAAAGCTGCATTTAACTTCAGATTGCCTACTAAATGCTGCCTCAAGTTTCCAGTGGTGAGTTTTAACAGCATCAGTGAAATGATGTGAGCAGCAGATTCATGACAATGTTTGAGAAACAACATGGCAGATACACGTGCCAGTCATTGTAAGCCATTGTTATTCATGAATGCAGCGGCACGTCTTCAAGCACTCTTATAATGGAGAGAGAAATGAGCGACAGTGGAGTAGAACAGACTGTCGGAGACTCTGAATGTGGCAAAATATATCAGAGGGTTTGTCATTTTCCACACAAAATTACAATTTTATTTCTTTCACAGTGCTTGAAGTACAAAACCATTTGTGTTCTTTTTGTGTTTGTGTTCCCAGGCAACCAATGAGCTGAAGCAGTACAACAACAAGATCATTGAGTGCACCTTCGCCAACAACAGCTGGGTGTTCATGCGGCAGAGGGTGGACAAGAGCTTCCCAAACTCCTATGATACAGCCATGGGTGAGACTGTTACCATATGTGTTTATTGTATCTCAGGCAGACTCATATTAGTACCTGTATCAATATGTCACCAGCATCATTTCAGCCATAAAATGGATTTTTGCAGCACTGTCAACTAGTTTAAACATAATTGTAGAGCACCTGTGAGACAAAACTGATACTACCAGTGTTTAGGGTGATACATTCTAAGTTGTTTTGACACTTTTGATTACTTATTTTGTATTAAAGCACATTATTAACATCATATTTCAGGACAGTATCACATTAATGATCAGACCTCTCTTTTTCTGTGTCAATTACCCCTTTTCCACCAAGCTGGTTCCAGGGCTGGTGCTAGTGCTGGTGCTAGAGCCGGTTCACAATTGGTTCAAGTGCAAACTGGTTAAGAACCGTTTGCTTTTCCACAAACGGGTGCCGGCCAGAGAGCTACGTCAGCACGTCAATGTATACGTCTGTATACGTCACGCCAGTTTCCCATAACAACTCGCGAACAACAATAAACAAAACAATAAACTTACCAGGCTCTGTGGAGGTTTGCTCCATGGTTGTGTCCTCCTGCATAAACTCCAGCATGGCTGTGGCCGAATTCAATGCCCCGGTAGCGCTGCACGCCGGTCGGTCCCCGAGAACAGCATCAAGCATTTTGTAATGCGGGCTGTTAATACGTGGCCGACCACTGCCGCTACGGCCCAGATCGGTCTTCTGGTCCCTATATTCTTTCTTTATATATTCTTTATATATATATATATATATATTCTTTTCAATCTGTTTTTTGCTTACTCCAACCTCGTCTTTTTAAAAATGGCTCTCTTCCATGTTTTTACTCTGCTAATCCCGCCCCCACCCCCTGACGTAAGCGCATAGCCCCCGACGTAACCTGGTTCTTTCTGCTGGCCCAGCAAAGAGTTGGTGCTTGCCAAGCACCGGTTTTGAGAGCCAGCAACCGGTGCTTAGTCTGTGGAAAATCAAAGAACGGGTGCTTAGTCTGGCTCTAGCTCCGAACCAGCCCTGGAACCAGCTTGGTGGAAAAGGGGTAAATGATAACTGAAGAGGAGAAAATAACCTCCAAAAGCTCCTGCGCTGTCTGTTCTCTTCTTTGTGTTAGCCTACCCACACGTAGCTGTGTGCTGGCAGAGGGTAAACACAACTGTGACAGTGCATCCATGACTGGATGGTTCAGCTATAGGGATGACAGAGAGGACATTTCAGCCGGTGATATCGTAATTTTTGCATGAGGAGACAAGGACATCATGGAATTAAAGAGAGGCCTAGTCGGTGTTTTCAAAGCTTTAGCTCAAGATATCTCCTGGATCTGCTTGACCTGGTTTGTGTTTACTGAAACTTGTGTTTCACAGTTTAGGTTTCTGACAGTCTACTTTATTGTGAGATGTTAAACCAAAAATTACATATTTGTAGTGCAAGTTTTAAGCAGTTCAAGTTCTCAGGTTTTCCATTTCTCTAACGATAAAACAGCTGTAGAAGGAAATTTCCTTGTATTTAGGAGCAGCTTAACCCTATAAAGCCAATTGTATCACATTTGATACATACTCTTATATTACCTCTATCTACTCAATATGATCAAAAAATTTAAAAAAAAACATCTGAATACAATCAAATAAATGATAAAAATGTCATCAAATGGATTATCAGTTGCCAAAAACACCAAATGTATCAAATGAGATACGACAAATCTATATGTTGAATTTTATGGACATTTTGATTTTTATGGATTTTAGCAGAAAGTGAAACAAACAATTCAGCTCCAAAAAATTAGAATTTTCTGACTATAATCCATGGTCTTGGGCCTTGAAGGGTTAATATAATTCTTAAAGGAAGAATAAAAATGTTAAACCAAAGTGCAGCAATATGAACTGAGAACTGAGAAATTATATAACATCTATCTGTGACTTGATGCACACACAAGTTTTAAGGAATTGTTAAGGTTTTCTGAAGAAGGATTGCTCTACAGCCATGACGCTAGTAAATATTTTTTGCGATAAACCAACTCCCACACTTGTCTCTTGAGGGAAAATTGCGGTTTATGTATGCTAGCCAATACATAGCAGTCAATGGGGCCACTGAAAACTTCATAATTACACCACTTTTAGAGTAAAAGAACCAAAAAAACTAAGTTGGCTGGATTATACACGACATTAAGATTCTTAACAGGGTTGAACTTTCCTTGGCAAAGCCCCTATGATTGGAGCTATTACAAAATGCAACATGCTTTACTGGCAAATATATTAGTTAGTGCCAGGGGCCTTGAGCAACCCCACTTACCAGAACCCCAAACTATTCCTTTATCTTTGATATTACAGTTATGTGAGTTGAAAAGTGGAGTGTTTGCACTTTCACTTTTATTTGATGTGTCGTCCCTCATTATGTTGTATCATTGTGATTGCTTACTGCTACTAAAAGAGAAAAGAAAACATCAGACTCATTCTAAATCACATCAGCTAGCTCTGGCTCATCTATATTTTACACCATCACTGGGATAAATGGAGAATAAAAAAGGGTCATTATTGGTATCAAACCCACAAATTGTCTTCTGGGAGCTTTTGAGCATCTTTCCCCACACTGTCTGCAGTTTAACAGCCCCTTAAAATCAGTTTTCTTGCCAAATTAAGCATCTGTTTTGGATCTAAAAGCTCAGCAAATTAATGAGTGCCACTGTCAGCTTACTTTGTGTGATTAAAAGGACTTGTTTTGTCAGGATTGTTCAGAGCTGGTGGTACTAATTTTCCACTTGGGTGGTATTAAACAGTAGCAGAGGAGGGAGAAGGTGTAGTAAGAACTGCAACATGATCACATGTCGCTTCTAGCACTCTGGACTGGTTTGGCGCCGCAGATTGGAAGCTGATTTTTAGACAGAGGCTCAGAGAAAACTGCGGTAAAGCAACTGACCAGCCTCAAACAGCAGAGGAAAGACAGAGGTGGTATGTGAATATGCTGAGCTCAGACCTATTGTTGATCAGTTTTTAGTGTGAAATTACTCTTTGTGAAGTTTTAATAATATATTTCAAGTTTTAATCAACACAACAACATTCCAAAATCGATTTGAATCCTTCACAGTAATGGTTTCAGGTTGTGTGGAAGCTGAGCTGTATTTCATCTTCACACGAGAGGTAATAGTCTTTGCTTCACAGTCCAGTGGAAGAAAAACTATCGTTCCTAACTCTACAAAATAAAAGATGGATAAAACAGAGAGTGAAGCTGAAATGGAGAGAAGAAATAAAAGTTCACTACAACGATAAACCTTCAAGTGTAGCGCTTATTCAGATGCAGACAAAACAATCCTTTATCAGAAAAATTATGAACGAATAAATTGCAGTCGCAAGAAGAAAAACCACAAGGAAGAGGAGATATAGTTTAAGAATGAAATGAACTGATAGGAGATGGAAAAGATGCTCTGAGTTATTGAGCCTTCGTTCCTCAGGCGGACGCAGAAATGGCCTTTATCTGAAATCTACTGAGATAGCAGCGTGTACATCCTCAGGCTGATAAAAAACAATAGTTTATCTAAATTACAGCTATCTTCTTGTTGGAACAGAGTCTAAGAGTGTGGATCGAAAAGTGAAAAGCCCATTCAATTCTCCAGAGCAGATGCAATTATTTTCATTCTCAATGTTAGAAATACCTCAGGTGGAATTTATCTGTGCTGACTGAGAGAGAAGCAATTGTGTATGCTCTTGTTAAAGACACAAATATACACGATTTGACTTTTTTTAACAAAAAGATTATGAGTTACCCACAACCCTGGAGAAAACCTACGCCACAAAGAAGTTTTTGCTGTCCCTGAGAACAATTGCTTCCCCCTCCCCTCCTCCACGCTGGCCTGCTTTCACAGTCAGAGCATTGTTAAGAGGGATGCACATTATTGGATTTATGAAAATAATCAGATATGCTGATATTTCCAAACATATTAGCACTGATGTCGATACCAGTATTTTGTGTCAAGGGAAGAAAAGTCTGTACTCACTTCAGATTAATGTGTGCCTGTAATGGTTACAGTCCATTTGTGTTAGAAACAGATGTGAAGCAAGAAAAACAATATCTTAATATTTAATAAATGATACTTTTGTTTTACAAAAGTGCGCTTTCATTGATGATGAGGAAAGTCGTATTGTACATTGTACATTTTTCCAATACCAAAGCCAATTTATTTGATGATTTGACCGATTTGTATGGACAGTACCAGTAATCAGCTTTTAGGCAAATACTTGTTGCTACAAAACTACGTTACTAAGTTTTCCAAAAATTGCTTGTTGTCACACATCAAAAACTACCGCTACGTAACTAGAAAGAGATGCATTACCTCGTCGCTTTGCATTCTGTAAGTTGTTGAAAAAAGAAGGTGTAAAGCAATGCAGAGTTCTGAGGAAGGTCCGAGCTTCATTTATAGCATCACAACAAACACACGCTTTGGCTTGGGTCACGTCTTTTGGTGCGTTCCAGTTGTAGTCAGAAGTAGAAATTTCTGAGTTCCGAGTAGGAAACTACAACTGGAATGTCCCCCGAAGGCGGAATTTCCTACTGGGAACTCGGTGAAACCTCGCCACCCCCAAGTTGACAATCAAAGAACAGTGTGAACAGTTATTTAGCTCCTGTAATAATCCATTTATTTGCACTTCAGACTGGGGTGTGTCGCTCTAGATCAGCTGTATACATAGTATTGTTAGACTTATATTTTAAAAAATGCTGCCATAGTGATAGTCACATTTTTCATGTGATATTTGTGAACAACGCAGGGCGTGCTAACAACAGCTAACAATAGCCTGGTAGATCTGCATGTTTTTTTTCAGACTTCAACTGGAATGCCGATAAGTCGGAGATGATGTCACTCCCTTTTCCGAGGTTACTGGAACGCAGCATTACAACAGTCGCCGCGCTTGCTCATGGGTGGCAGAGTCTTTATGTTGCCGGAAATAGATTTTCCTCATTGCACCTTTAAGAAAAGTTTGTCTTTACTAGAAAGGGTAACACTACAAACCTGCATCCCCATCTACTGGCCTGGCATGCACACTACAGCGTTTTCAGTTGTTTTCTCATCTCTGTGTAAAAATGGGCTGCTTTTGAAGACACAAAGGGAAGACCTTTGCTTTTCTGGTGGCTATGTTGTTGTGTAAGCAGGGCCTAAAACAAATCAGACTTTTGGCCACAGTGTATCGAGGCCTGTTCCCAGATCCTTCATGTTGAACTGCCTGATGCACACAAAGACCGGACCTGTGGGCTGCAGCTGGCCTATGGACTATCTCTATAAAGAGTCTGACGCCTTCGCAGGAGTGTCCTGGTTGAGAAATTAGGCAGCACAAATTACTAGTTTCAGACAGCTCATAATTATGTTAAATTAAGAAGTACTAAACAACCCATTTGCTCTTCTAAAGTGTATCTTAAATATACCAGGCAAAGCAGCTCTATGTGCCTTCCTCCAAGTCATTCAGCCTCCTCTTAAAAACATTATTTACCTGTTTACAGTCTGTCATCTTGTCTGAAGTAACTTCCTTCCCTCTCCCTGTGTGCCTGTTTCTTCACTTCTTTCAGCTGTGTGCAAAAGCATCCGGGAGCCCGTCACAAAGGAAATCCTCCTGAAGCACGTGGACCACTGTTCCCAGCCCCAGGCCCAGATCCGTAAACACCCACCGGACCCAGACTCCGAGCTGATGCCTCCTCCCCCTCCAAAGAGACCCAACAGGGCCATCCCATAGCCCACAGCTTTGCTCTTTGGACTGCTTTACAGTCAAAATGTTCATCCACATCACCACCAGCTACAAAAACAAAACAGAGATATCAAGGCTTTTTACCCTCAGCGTGGTCTTCATCTGCCTGTACATGAAACCTTTAATAGACTGCATCCCAAACATTAATTTACCTTGTAGACATGTTTGTAGCTTTAAGTGCTGGTGTTCTTATTAAAATGAAAAACATGATGCTTAGATATTTTTTTTGTTTTCTTATTTATCTTTCTAAAGTCTGAGCTAATTGGTATTTGTTGTTCTGGCTGTGATTAACACCTGGCAATGACTACCGTGTTTATGTTTTGTCATCAAGTTCCTTATTTGTTCTGAAGGAAGAGTAAACAACATGGAAGCTCCATCTGCTGTCTCAGTGCATTTAAATGAGGAAACAACACTTCGTAAGAGTTTGCAGTTTTACACATCAAACAGAGAAAGGTTTTTTTTCGAAGAATGATATTCAAATCAAGCATGAAAAAGACACTGTTTTGCACAACAGTTGCACATCCGAGCTTTTACAGTGACACCACAGGCTGATGGGATAACCCCTGGTGGGAAGAAGCACATGCCTTTACCTTATAGTCTTTAACAGTTTTTATTGATTTATTTCTTGTTGTTCTTAAATGAAAGATACTTTATTTCCAGTTGAAACCCAGGATAAAGTAAATAGCAGATCAATGTTGTCAGACTCTCCACTGTTACTGTTTGCTGACTGTAGGTAGGAAAACCAAATCAAACCATTACAAATACTTCCATTAAATAAAGCATTAACTTGAGCTGATTTTTACTGCCTTTAACAAAATTACTGCCCAGAACACTGACTTAAATCTTATGCTGAACATGATACCACACCTAAATGAGGCCCTAGCCACATGGAGATTGAAACAATTAATCTCATTTTGCATTAGAAAACCACCAAGAACGGAGAGATTTCATTGCATTTTTACCTTGCGTTACATTAGAACCGTGCCCGGAGTGTCCGAATCCGCAACTTTTGAGACCAGGGTCCAGAATGAAAAGTTTTGAATACTTTGTGGATGCGGATTCTTATCCGAATCCACATACACATCCCAGGAGCAACAACATCTTTGGCAGTTTACTGAGCAACATGTGTGCTGCTTCGATGAGAACTCCTGCATCTTCGTCTGTGCACTTACCATTTTTGTTTAAAAAAAGTCTTCACTGGAAGGCGTACGCGTGTTGTGACACAACCGTTTCACTACAAACCTACATCGCCATCTATGGGCCTGGCATACACACTACAGTGTTTTTTGCATTTCCATGTGGAAAGGGAGCTTTAGGAAAATGCAAAGGATAAACCTTTTCGTTTCTGGTGATAACGCTGTGTAAACAGGGCCCGGAAATGCTATAAAAAATAGCATATATGCCAGGCATGTAAGTGATGCTGTAATACTGCTGCAGACTTACACTAAAACCAGAGAAGAAGACATTTATTTATTTATTTATTTGTTTATTTGAATGGGACAGTGCACATTGATGAACATGCTAAAACATGTAAAAATGCCGGATTGTAGCTTGACGCTAATTTCCATCCGTAGTCCCATTAACATAGAAACATAATGAGACAGTACAACATTTCACAGTAAGAATAAAAGAAAAGAAGAAGGAGCAGTATTAATATAAAACAAGCATTGACAGTGAAAGACACCAAAAGAAAAAAATAAATAAAAGCACAAACCATAATATACAGACAGATAAATTGCAATGCAGGTTGACTGTGGGTGGAGAGCTAGCCCACAGGTAGGGAGACCATAAGAGTTTCATTTTGAGGAGTAAAGTGCATAGGTGCAGGGTAAAGTGTCAAGTGCTAAAGTGCATGAGTGCCAGGTAAGATTGCACAACGCCCTAAAGTGCACATCAGTTTAAAGTAGTTTGTATTGCACAAGGCCCAGTACACTCAGTTGCACATGGAGCATGAAAATAAAATGTTTGTGATGTAAACTAACGCTGAAGAAGAAGACACCTGAACATCTGGAGAATGTTGACTTGGTGTCCTGTTGGTCAAAATCCAATTCTTTAACACTTTGTGATCAAAGTACACGATATAACGGACAGGATTCAGGTTCAGGATCCAAGACACTTGGCACTTTCCTCACCAAGGTGACCACATGACAGTGCATGCAGTTTAAGGGAGAAGCAGGACAATGAAATCATTGTCTCCGAAATTATACAGATTGTTTTACACATGGAAAACGAGGGTTAAACAGCATTGAACTCACAGATACTCCCCACTTGTCTGTGTGGCCCCTTACAGGCTAGGACTGTCCCTTCTCCATAAGATTTGTGTCTTCGGAAAGAGATTCTCCTCATAGCACCTTTACACATGTGGACAAAATTGTTGTCCACGTGTTTTGTCCATTTAATGAAAGAAAAACCCACATGGTCACTGAAATAACTTGAAAATAACAAAAGTAATAATAAATAAAAATATACTGAAAATCAGACAATGATTTTAAATTTTGGTTCAGTAGGAATATTTCAAAAAACAAAATAATGAAACTGGCTTGGACAAAAATGATGGTACCCCTACAAAGGATTGAAAATGGTGTGACCACAGGGACATGTTTTTTTTTTTTTTTTCCCCTTGTCTGCATTATCTTTACAGCTGAGCACTGTGTCTGGTGGCAGCGTTGGAAAGACTAATGCAATTTTTTTTCTAGCAGTGAGAGATATGTGAATATGATTCACTGCTATAGTGACCATCACCAGCCCTCCCTGTAGGCTACTCCATCATATAAAACTTTATTTAACCCCTGATGGGAGCTGAGGGGGAGGGCCGTGCCACACCACAGTGTGAAAGAAGGGGAAATAGTGACAGACAAGACAGGACAAGACAAGACAAGACAAGACAAGACAAGACAAGACAAGACAACTGGGAGAGGAACAGACAGGTATTGTAGCTAGTTTAAGATAGTAGTTCAAGTGCTGTGCTGATGTAAGTCCATACTGGAAGTATGTGGTGTGTATGAAGAGGGTGGCTCATGTGTAGAGTGGGGGGGGGGAGTGGGATGAAGACCCTGGTTCGGGTAGTGGATGTGGAGGGGAGGTTAGGAGAGGGATAAAGACCCTGGTTCGGGTAGTGGGTGTGGGAGGGGGGTAGGGAAGGGATAAAGACCCTGGTTCGGGTAGTGGGTTAGGACAGGGAGGGTTGGAACGGGATGAAGACCCTGGTTCGGGTAGTGGGTGTGGGGAGGGGGGGTGGGAGTGGGAAGGGGATGAAGACCCTGGTTTGGGTAGTGGGTTTGGGAGGGGGGGTAGGAAAGGGATGAAGACCCTGGTTCGGGTAGTGGATGAGGGAAGGGAGCCAGGGACACCAGAAATGTGGGGTCTTGATAGTAGGGGTGGTGTGAGCCTACATGAATAAGAGATGGAGTGGCATGTATCCCAGGATGTGAGAAGACGTGTAAGAGTACCCGACTCAGCATATTCTGACGGGATCTATCATTTCTCTTAGTTAGTCTCGACAGGAGCTTGAGTATCTGTATATGCATGCATGTGAGGTGGTCACCGAATACCCGAGTAGTTGCCCAAACCCAGGGAAAACATGGCCATGGGCGCCCCCCGGGCCACCAGGGCAACCGAGGCCCCCACACAGTCCCCAAACTACCAGGCCCAGGGACAGCCCCAGGACCCAAGGGGGCACAGACCCACCCCCCCTGCCGACACCAAAGACAGCACCCAGGGCCCAGAGCGGCAGCCCCTCCGCAGACAGCACCCGCCCTCCCCGACCACCCGCCCACCCGGCCCCAAACCCCCCAGCACCCAGCCACCCCCATACAAATGGAAACCAAAGAGCCCAGAACAACTTCAAAGAGATTAGAGGAGAACTCCAAGGTACATCAGAGTTAGATCACACCATCTGTCACTGTTTGAGCCAAAGTGGACTGAATGGAGGACATCACTGCTGAAAGCAAGTCATAAAAAAGTGAGACTGGAATTTGCCAAAATGCATATTGACAAACCACAACGCTTCTGGGAGAATATCCTTTGGACAGCTGAGACAAAACTGGAGCTTTTTGGTAAGTCACATCAGCTCTATGTTGACAGGCACAAAATGAAGCATACAAAGAAAAGAGCACTGTACCTACTGTGAAACATGGAGGAGGCTCAGTTATGTTCTGGGGCTGCTTTGCTGCATCTGACACAGGTTTTTTGAATCTGTGCAGGTACAATGAAATCTCAAGACTATCAAGACATTCTGGAGCAAAATGTACGGCCCAGTGTCAGAAAGCTTGGTCTCAGTCACAGGTCATGGGTCCTTCAACAGGATAATGAGCCAAAACACACAGCAAAAAACACCCAAGAATGACTCAGAACAAAACACTGGACTATTCTGAAGTGGCCTTCTATGATCCCTGATCTAAATCCTGTTGAACATTTGTGGAAGGAGCTGAAACATGCAGTCTGGAGAAGAGAGCCTTCAAACCTGAGACAGCTGGAGCAGTTTGCTCATGAGGAGTGGGCCACAATACCTGTGGACAGGTGCAGAAGTCTCATTGACAGTTACAGGAATCGTTTGATTGTAGTGATTGCCTCAAAAGGTTGTGCAACTAAATATTAAGTTAAGGGTACCATCATTTTTGTCCAGGCCTGTTTCATGAGTTCATTTTTTTTAAATAATTCTGTTGAAGCATGGTTGAAAAGCAATGTCTGACTTTCATTGGTTAAATTTCATAGAATTTTTATTTATTACTTTTGTCAGATTCAAGTTGTTTCTCTGACCACTGTGAATTTTTCTTTCATTAAATGAAGGGTACCAACAATTTTGTCCACGTGTGTAAGTATATCTCTTGCTTTACAGTTTAGATAATGAATTAAACAACGCTAAGAGTAAGATTCCAATAAATTTAATTATGAATGAGGCACAAAAGAGGCTGTTTTTATCTGCTGTATTTTTGTTAAATCACCAAATACATTGCAGAAGGAAAAAATGTTGCGTTTAAATTTTTTCCAAAGTATCACTCAGAGCCTTATCAACCCTAAAGCTCTTAAGATAAATCTATGCTCAGTGTTTTAAGTCTTTGTCCAAAATGAGCCCATCTTTGTGGACTTTTTTGTTTTAAAAGGCCACATGTGTGGGAAAGAAGATGACAACATGATTACATAGCCTCAACAAACAAAGCAGGACTAACAGTGAAATAAGATGGGTGACAAGCCCACATAAAGAGACCTAAAGTTTGTTAGGTAAAAAAAAAAAACTTTATTCTGCTGTAGTTTTTGAGCCCTTTCGGTAGGATTAAGTCACTCATATCTTATCTTTTGACATTTGATCAAAGAAATACCATCTATTTCATCCACACTGGCTACCACTCTTTTGACACTTCTTTTTCAAGGATCCGACCGGGCAGGCAGCTTTTTGAAAGATGATACACTTTCTTTCAAAGCTCCGGTTTTATTGTCTCTCCAAAAAGCAGAGATACAGGTTAATGGGCATGAAAACAAATCTGTTTGAAGCTAAGATGGAAGACCTTTAATGACTTTAAAAATATAAATGTAATTTAAATATTGCAGTTAATTTTAACCAACATCAGTTATTTCCTTATTTTTCATCTCCATATTTTACTGCATTTCCTCTTTGGGAATCAAAGCTTGGTGACCTTTAACCCTCATGCATAAAAACAAAATATCATTGAAGCATCAAAGTTGGCTTTTTCTTTAGCTTTTAGTGTAGTGTTATTTTTAGCTTGTAAACATCTGTTTTTGTCTTGTTTGTAAGGTTGACATAACAAATTGGGCTATAAATAGCTGCACACTTGAATACTAATTGCCTACTGTTGTCTCTAACACCTTGCCAACACTTCCTTTGCAATCTGTGCCACACTGAGCAGGGATTGTAGGGTAGGGTCCCTAATTTGCCATGGAGGTAGCAACAGAAGAATAACTTTGGCAACGCGTTCATCCCAATTCAGGGGTGGCATCTTTTGAAGGACTTCATGTGTACTGCCAGGGCTGATCTGAAATTAGACTTTCCTATTCAATGGGAATTCCTGCAGCTGGCGCCATCTGCCCCTGTCCTTTCCCTTTAGGTCAGAGACAATGAATTTACCGTAATTTCTCATATAATTTGATATTTTTTTGCTCTTAAATCAGGTCTCATTTCCAAATCTCACCAACATTGTAGTTACAACACATCTGATACAAAAAGCTGAAATATTCTCTTTATCTGCAAAACATTTCCATCAAACTTTTGTAAATAAATAATTTTGGGTCTTTAGTAGTTAACCTCAGTGTACTCGTCGGGTAATTCTCAAGCGTTATGGTATCACTCATGATTAAACACACTGGGTGCTGCCATTTTGTGAGCAAAGGGACCGAAGTGGCTGCGCTGTGATTGGTTCAAGGCATCTGCATGTTGATAGCTGCTCTCTGGTTGGCCGGTACATAACAACTGTGCCTGCTTTGGTAGAAAATGGGCATTCATGAAGCACAAGGTATTTCCACATCTGGTTTAGAGAGAAAATCATGTACAGTATTTGCAAAATGTGGGTGCTTGTTAGATAGAAGTACTGCATTTTTCCTGGAAAAAAAGCATGAAAATTGGGAGGCATGTTACTAATTAGGGCGAGAAGTTATGTTATCTGTGTGCAAATGGGTAACAGAGTTAACAGCCAACTGTTTCAATAAATGTGGTTGAAGCATCAGAGAAATAACTGGTTTTGAACATTTATATCCTTTAACCAATATATACAATGATTATTATGTATTAAGAAAATTACAGTCAAGTAAACTAAGCTAATACAAGCAACGCCAAAGACCAATTCATCAGTTGCAATGGTCACTTGCTTTAGCTTTCTTACAGTCATGATTGTTTGTATGTTGTCTTAAGGTAGACCTAACAACTTTGATCCTGAGCAAATGAACTCTGGTTTGATTTTTTGCCACCTGAAAACAAGTCTTCTGATTGAGCCGGAGTTCAGTTTGCTGCAGGTCTGAAAGCCAATTGAACAAGACAAGTCAAACCAGAAAGCAATGCATTGAGCTTTATTTTGGTAAATAACAGCAAGCATGCTAATATAACATTCACTGATAATATCCATCAAACATTAGCATTGCTAGCCTAGCTAACCTCCTTTCATCTCATTGGGTTAATATCTACAAATCCAAGCTGCATTATGTTACATTAGGCTCCAATAAATATGCAAAACACTCAAAATGCAGCTTTACCTTTATTTTACGGCATAGATCTTCGTTCGAGCTGAATGTTATTACTCAAAAGCAGTTTCCAACTAGTGGCAGATGGCTATAGTGCACACCTCTGACAGGATTTCGTCCCCTTGAGTTAGTGCAGTGTGAAAGAAAACCAAGTGAAAAATGATGGTGTTGCCATATCACCACCCAATCTGAACCAGACCAAACTAGGTGGGCTTTACACAAGTACGAATTTGTAAGACCCCGGTAAAATAAACTATCTATCTGGTGATATTGACACACTGAGACGTGTATTTGTCCATGACTTCGCATCGTTTTTGAAAACGGGCCTGCAAGTGGATATCTGCGTATTCGTCTTCATGCTGTAGTTGGTATAAACAGATAAGTCCGAGAAAGACGTCAACCTCATAGCACCCCTCCTCCTCCTCCCCGCCCCCCAACCCACGCTGTCACGCACACCAACAACAACAACAATGGTGGCAGCCGGGCTGATTCTGATCTTGTTCCAGCAGCTACAAATATTGCTACGACTTTTATACCAACATTTGCTCACAGAACACCAACAACAGCAGCTACGGCAACCACAGCAACAAGTGCTCATGCAGAGACGCAGAATGTTACGCGCGTGCATGAGCACTTGCTGACGTGGAATCTACCTCGGAGCAGAACCAGACGGGCAACCCGACAGGATTTTGCGTTGTCATGTAAATATACAAGCCTGTGTACAATACGATATGTAAACAGCGATACATGTTTTGATGCCGATGCCAAGACAATACGGGGCCGTCCTGGCATGAGGAGGGCCTTAACCTAGTTCACTTTTCAAAGTTCTGTTGATTTAGGTTGGTGTGAGAGCTCACATGAACCCTAGTGTGGATCAAAGAATCAAACTTTCAAATCAAATCAAACTTTGATCTGCCTGAAAACAGGGAGTCTTGGTTAGAAGCAAAAGCAGAGTTTGGTTCCTGATGGGTATGAAAGCCATTCTGACCAAACAAGGCAAGGCAACAGACAAGTAGTGCACTATGGCTTAAATACAACAACAGCTGTGCCACCCTCTGTTTCTCTTTCCTAAATGCTCCTCTGAAGGATGCAGCCCCTGAAATGGGACACAGCTATTGCATAAAGCTGAAGCTGATACTGCATTACATCATTTGCCGTGCCGCTCTTACTTTGATAACATCCATAAAGCTATTTGAATTCACGCTCATTATTATGCGGCATTATTATGGGATGTGTGCGAGGTACAAAGGTGCCATGATGGCTGTGCATTATTACAGCAATGGGAAATGTAAAAATGGCTTATGTAGATGTCTCAAGATTGCACTCTTCCTCCACGCATGCCAACCCGGGGAGATGTCAGCCAAAATTGGCAACACTAATACAGCCATGAAAAAGCTCTGAGCAGAAAAAAACTGTTCATGATCTAGATTTTACAGTTTAGCATAGAATTGACTCATATTTATGGATAATTTAAAAGCCTCTGAGCGTTAATATCATATACGCTCTTTTACTGTTTCATCCCAAATGTCCACAGGCTTGAAAACATGAGAGATAACACACATGATCAATAATAAAGCAGCATTCACAGCTGATATCACGCAGCTCATCCCTTTTTAAAAGAACTTTATCTGTGCCGTCTGCAGCCTCCAGACAAACAAATATTTATCTCCAGCTCCTGGCACAAATCTGAGGATGAAACGCTCGCTCCATCGCCTTCCAATAAAGCCAAATGTGTCCACTCTGCTGCTGTAGCTGGAGGTGAAGTGTTTCTGTTCCCGTGCCAGCTCCCACCAGCTGTTAAACACAACTTACAGTTAACCTTTAACCTCCATCTGTAGCGTGTAAAACATCTCCCGTCACATTTGTAATCACGCTCATCATTGCTCTTTTATTTGAATCCCTCAGGGAAAACCGTGTTGCCAGGGAACATTTGATGATTTTTTTTTTTTTGTTCTCATCATGTTGCCCACGTTGTTGCCTGTTGCTAGGAGTGTTGCCCATCTGCACCGTTAATCACCCACTGTAGTGTTTGTAGAAATGATTTGGTCGGCAGCTTTCACATGCAGCACGTTAGTAACAAGAGCTGCCTGCTGCAGCGTTTGCTTTAGATTTCACTCATGACCAGAGCAGAAAAAATGTCTTCATCAGCATCAAACTACAGTTCAAAAAGAGCTGGGATGGTGTGCAAAATGTGAATAATAACTGAGAGCAGTAATATACAATTCTTTTTCAACTAATACTCACTGGCCACTTTATTAGGCACACCTTGCTTGTGCCTGGTTGGACTCCAGTGTGTCTTAAAAGCTACATTTATTCTTCACGGCGTAGATTCAACAATGAGCTGGAAACATTCCCAAGAGACATGATAGCATCACACAGTGCAGCTTTTGGACATCCATGATGTCAATCTACTCTTCCACCACATCCCAAGGATGCTGCATTGGATTGCGATCTGATGGCTGTGTAGGTCACACTGTCAAAACTGTTACTCTAACTTAACTCAAAAAAATTGATGCGACATTTACCAATACATTTTTTTGATGTTTTATGAACATACTGATTTTTTTTGAGCAAGTTCAAACTAATTTTATTCGCTTTGCGATATGCAACAAAATTCAGTCATTTCTACAAAAAGCAGGTAAGAAATTAGTTTACATCTATGTAAAAGTAGGCAAGAAATTAAGATACATTAGACTTGATTAACCCTTTCGTGCATGAATTATTAACTCTCAATTTTTTATTTTTTATTTTTATTTTAAAGCTGCTATGAGGAGAATTTATTGCCGGCATAATGCTGCGTTCCTGTAACCTCGGAAATGGGAGTGACATCATCTCCAACTTATCAGCGTTCCAGTTGAAGTCAGAAAAAAACATGCTGATCTACCAGGCTATTGTTAGCTGTTGTTAGCACGCCCTGCGTTGTTGTATGAAGAATGTGATTATCACCATGGCAGCATTTTTGTAAATATAAATCTAGCAATACTATGTATACAGCTGATCTAGAGCGACACACCCCAGTCAGAAGTGCAAATAAATTGATTATTACAGGAGCTAAATAACTGTTCACACTGAGGGCATCCATCTTCGATTGTCAACTCGGGGTGGCGAGGTTTCACCGAGTTCCCAGTAGGAAATTCTGACTTCGGGGGACGTTCCAGTTTTAGTTTCCCACTTGGAACCCAGAAATTCCTACTTCTGACCACAACTTGAACGCACCGGAGACATGAAGCCAAAGTGTGTTTGTTTGTAACGGTAAATGCAGCATGGATCTTTGTCGGAACTCTGCATTGCTTTACAAGTTCTTTTTCAACAACTTACAGGATGCAAAGCGATGAGGTAATGTATCTCTTTCTAGTTACGTAGCGGTAGTTTTTGATGTGTGACGACAAGCAAGGCGGGGAAAAGTTGTTATCGTAGTTGTAGACGGCTATATAGCCTATCGCTACTTACAGCCCGCTGCTCTAAGACGTGTAATATAAATAATAAAATAATATAAATTTGCTCTAGTTTTAATTGTCTGGTTCCCGAAGTTGAGTATCCAGGCCAGTCCAGCCCTGTACGACCCGACCAGGAGGCTAAAGGATAGCATTTATAGATGACCTATTTGATGCTATAAAACTCATCTTAAAGTGTGTATTTCGATCAGGCATATATCTAAAAGTGAGACTTTTTTGTAATTACTTAAAAACTCCTCACAGTCTCTTTAATTTTTACTTTCAACAAGTTAAAAGTCATGGTAATTTTTTATATATTTTAGTGGGAGTTATACATCTGTCCATCACAGTAGTAATTTAGGGGAACTTGATGAGGATCCACGAACACCTCCTCGAAAAACATTTATTACGAGTAAATAAAAATCAAACAAAGTCTGAAGTATATATATGTTTACTGTAATCAAACTATTTACCTTTGACTTACACCAAAATTTAAAATAAAAAATACAAAATTATTTAATATATGAATACAGAAAGGATACAATTTTTTTCCTTTGTTGGCTGTTCTGGATTTATGATGCAATATCTCGATATGGAAAAATATGGAAATATGAATGTTTTATGAAATTTGAGACACAATTTGGGAATTTTCCACCAAGTAGTTGCACAAGGTACTGCAACCTAAAGGGTTTATTTATTTATTTCAATTGTTTGTCTACTGTAGTAGCCACCATGCATGAAAGGGCTAAGGTAACTTTACACAGTAATGTGTTTTTATTTCATCATTCCAATATTCAGAGTTCATAAGTAAAGTAAAGTAAAGTAAAAGACTGTACTGCAAATGTATTCATCAAGCTGTATTTCACCAGCTTAGGTTAGAAGTTCATTGTCTTAGAAATATCTTAATGATGAGACAGTACATTGGAACTTAAAGGCAGGGTGATTAACTAGAAAGCACTCGGAGAGCGCAGACCTCCGCCAGCGCCACAGTCCTCACCCATATTGTGATTTTGACCATAAATATTAGTCCTACCTTTATTTCATCGAAATATTTAGATTCCTTGACCATGAAAACATACAATTAGCAATTGGATTCATAATGATATCTATTTTAGTTCAGTAGTTATTCACAGAAATCACATTTTTCGCCATAGCGGCCAGACACTGATCCGGATTAACACCAAAATCAAATCAGTTCTTCCTTTTCCCATGCTGAACATTTCCTGAAAATTTCATCAAAATCTATCGATAATTTTTTGAGTTATTTTGTTCACAGACGGACGGACGGACAGACAGACAGACAGACAAACTCTCCCAAAAACATAACCTCCTTGGCGGAGGTAATTATGGAAAAATAACATGAATTTGCATATAGCATTTCCTCAGGACTCCGTCTGATTGACATCCAGACATAATGATCATTTTAACCAGTATAACAAAAAGTGTATCTAAATCTGCTTACCCTGCCTTTAAACCTGGCATAGCTATGTAATGCGGATAAACCAACTGTTCAGGTTATTGTTTGCATGAGACAGCAGGAATAAAAAATAGAAAATGAGACCCCCTCGTGTTGTATTTGTTAATTTGTGTTGAAGGTAACTATTTAACTAGGTTAACTTTAAAATGATTAAAAAATGAACTGCCTAAGATGAACTAAATTTAGTACTTTTAAGTGATTTTTTTAAAGTTATGTCAAATGTAACACATCTTAAGTGTAATGTAATATGATTTCTTGCCCACCTTTACACTGATGCAAACCAATTTCTTATCTTCTTTTTGTACAATCCACTTAGTTTTGTTATATAACGTGAAGTTAATAATCTTAGGTTGAACTTAGTAAGTTCATCAAACAACAAAAAATTGACTGGAAAATGTTGCATCAGCTTTATTGAGTTAAAGGGACTGTGAGGAGTTTCTAAGTAATTACAAAAAAGTCTCACTTTTAGATATATGCCTGATCGAAATACACACTTTAAGATGAGTTAATAGCATCAAAATAGGTTATCTATACATGCTATTCCCTAGCCTTCTGGTCGGGTCGGACAGGGCTGGACTGGCCTGGATACTCAACTTGGGGATCAAGACAATTAAAACTAGAGCAAATTTATATTATTCGGACACGTCTTAGAGCACTGGGCTGTAAGTAGCGATATATAGCCGGCTACAAAACTACAATACTAAGTTTCCAAAAATTGCTTCTTGTCACACATCAAAAACTACCGCTACCGCTACGTAACTTGAAAGAGATACAATACCTCGTCGCTTTGCATCCTGTAAGTTGTTAAAAAAAGAAGTTGTAAAGCAATGCAGAGTTCTGAGGAAGGTCCAAGCTGCATTTATTAGCATCACAACAAACACGCTTTGGCTTGGGTCACATCTTTTGGTGTGTTCCAGTTGGAGTCAGAATTAGGCATTTCTGAGTTCAGAGTAGGAAACTGCAACTCCTGCAACAAGGAAACTGAAATCTCGCCAGGCCCCGAGCTGACAATGGAAGATGGATGCCCCCAGTGTGAACAGTTATGTGCTAACAACAGCTAACAATAGCCTGGTAGATCGGCATGTTTTTTCCGACTTCAACTGGAATGCCGATAAGTCGGAAATGATGTCACTCCCAGTTCCGAGGTTACTGGAACGCAGCATTACGACAGTCGCTGCGTGTGCTCATGGGTAGCAGAGTCCTAATGTCGCCGGAAACAGATTCTCCTCACAGTCCCTTTAAGTCAAAGAAAGTTTTTACAGTGAGTATGGTGAAAACATTGCTATGATTAAAAAATAAGTTTGAGACTGAGGAAACACTATTCCAATTGTTGCTTCAGGTTCCTGTTTCATTGCTGACAGGTGCAGCACCTGGTGTGGTCCTGCTGCTGTAGCCCATCTGCCTCAGGATTTGACATGTTCAGAAATGTTCAGCTTATAGGTCGTAACGTGTTTATTTGAATCACTGTTCCCTGTTAGATGGGGATGAACGTTTTGTTGTTATCAGACGATTATGTGCATTTTTGCAAACATCAACCATCGGCAAAAGAATCTGTTATGAGCAGAAAGCAGTTTCAGATGTTTATTTGCTGTGTCATCTAAAGACTGTCCATCTGTTTGTGCAGTTATAGAGTGTGTGCATTTTAAACCCACGTCTCAAACCTTAAAAGGGATTTCAGATATCTGTTTCATAGTAATTATCACCTATGACAGCTTTATTTCTGCCCGTAAGGCCCCTTGCGGCACGAGGCCCCAGACATTAATCAATCTTTGCCTCATGCAAAAACCATCTCTGACTTTATGTTGGGGTTTCATATATGGAAGGCACCGCAGAGGAGATAAACAGACATAGATCCGTCTGCTGCCGTTGTGCATTTTCACCTTTCCAAAAGCATTGATGTCTCTGCAGCAGAAAGCCTGTGACCAAAAGGTGAGCGTCAACTTTGATGAGGAGCAGCCGGCTTTCATGTGCAGCCAGAGGGGGAGAGAGCCCCAGGAGTACAGCTTGCTCATCTATCTGTGCTGTAAGGAGAGCAGTCGCCTCAGGCAGCAACAGATAGGAACTCAAAACACACATGCGCACGCACACAAATACACACACGGGCAGGCTGGATTTGTTACACTCCTGTGTGTTTTTTCACCCCACTGACTCACATTTATTCCCTGAATTTTGATGCATCTACGACTTCGAGCTCTGTCACTCCAAAGTATTAAACAAGCATCATTTTTAGTAAAAATAAGACAGCATGGGAGTGTCGGAAACACATACTGAATCCAAAACTGCCAGATACATAATACTGCTGAATGCAGTATGAGCCAAGAGCAACAGTATGTAGAAGAAAAGATCATTTAAACCCTTTAATGCGTTTTTATCATATTTGATACATACTTTTATGATACCTTTATCCAGTCAACATGATCAACAAATTACTAAAAATAATCTGAATACAATCAGATAAATGGTAAAAATGTCCTCAAATGGATTATAATATACAAAGTATCAAAAGTGATACAAAACATATGTTACCTTTTATGGAAATTTAAATCATGAAGGATTTCAGCTAGGGCTGGGCGATATGGCCTAGAAATAAAATCCCAGATTTTTTCCCACAACACCTAATTTATGATTTTAATCAATTTTTCCCTCCCTAAAAAAAACAAAACTCCCAGTGACATAAAAATTAAACAAATTAAGTTTTGCCTTTATGTTTCCCCCTTAAAGTCAAAGTCTGGGTCATGAATGGTTGATTATGTCTTATAAACGTAGGCAGGTTTGTCTACATAACACTAAAAGGTTGAGTTATTTTTACAGTATTAACATGAAACTCTTTGCTCAATATTTAATCTACTTAAATAACAAAAACAAGCCTATAAAAGTGCTTGTGCAAACCCTACAAGGCCGACCAACATGAAAATTGTAATTTTTTTTTCAAAAATTGCAACTACTTACAATTTGACTAAGGCAAGAAAAAAAATCTCGATTTTTGTTTTTTTTTAAATCTTCTGCAGAAAATAATTTGAATAAATTGATTTAATCGATTTTTTGCCCAGCTCTAATTTCAGCACATTTTTGCTCCAAAAAAAAAGTGTTTTCTGGCTGTAATTTGTATTTTTAGGCTGTAAAGGGTTAAGAGACTTTGGACATGTTGTTGATGCCAGATGGGCTGATCTGGGTATTTCAGAAACTGCTGATCTACTGGGAATTTTCCACACTAAATTCTCTAAGGTTTACTAAGAATGGTATAAAAAAGAGAAAACATCCAGTGAACAGCATTCTTGCCTTGATACCTGAGGTCAGAGCGGTTCAACATGTTGAGATCCTCCCTTGAGTGTGGCCCTGGTTCTGAAGGCAAAGGGGGTACAACACTGAAAGCAAGGTGTATCTAATAAAGTGGCCAGTGTGTTCATGCTTGCACAAGGGTCTTCTTTAAAAACTTGCTGACATACTGTATGTGTTAAATTACGACAGTGCTCTCCCTCTCTTGGTTCAAGCTATCTGTGGCAAATTCCTGCACACTGTCTGTATGTGGATGTTGACATTATATTTCAAACCATTGACTTAAGGCTGTTAATATCATAGCCAGAATCTGTTTTATTTTCTTCTTGTAAATACATATATAGATACATAATCACACACCTTATGTATGTGACAGTACAAAATATTGCACTTCTGGACTGGATGCAAAATGAGTTTTTGTTACTTTAATAATAATACATTTGAATCCTAATCCTAAGTAGTTTGACAGCTAACATAACTGTTCAATTTAATTTTCTAAGTGGAGCAAACACAGTTCAGATAATATCTAAAGCTGTAAGCATTTCTCCTGACATTGTCCTCAACCTGTTTCATTCAAACTTTCTTTGATCAAAATTTCCAGCAGAAATGGGAGGAAACCGTCTGCTCATAGGGATAAGGTGAATGTAAACACACTGTGTATATATTCATGAGGACAGGAGGTGAGGCATAGATTACGTCCCTCACTCTCTCCAGGCTCAGGTGTTTGGAGGCTGGAGAGAGTGAGGCGATATTAAATCAGCAGAGACGACTTGCAGGTCATTATCATCTTCATATCATCCACACTCTGAATAATGCATCCATGCCGCTCGCTGTCTCTGAGATCAGAGTGCAAACGTGAGCCTGTGTGCTGACAGATATGTGCTAACTAATCCAGACTTTTACCATCAATTCTGCCAAGAAAGTAAAAGGACCACACATAGTCATTTTCTGGATGAAGTTCATTCTCTCTGTTTCATAATACTGAGGACAGTTCGGTCGTCATAATGAGAACATTTCTTTTGGTAAATGCTGTAACACTTATGTCGTGTTTTTTTTTTTTTTCATAAACCACTGAAACCGGTTTTGATATCCTTCAGTTATATCTAGATTACATGTAAGTACACAGCAAGTGGAAATAGAACTACACTTCACACCACCAAGTCATGCAACGTTTTTTGCATTTTAAGGGTAAAAAAACAACTTTGCACTGTAAACTATTATATGTGTACTTACTGATATTTCCAAAACTGTTTAAGAGGGCAGGATGAGAAAATCCTCCTGTTTGGGTTCAGTAGAAAAATTCCAACCTAGAGTAGCATTATGCTGCATGAGGTGTTCCAATATTAAAGGGACCGTGAGGAGTTTCTAAGTAATTACAAAAAAAGTCTATATGTCTGATCGAAATACACACTTTAAGATGAGTTTTATAGCATCAAAATAGATGAACTCCAAATGGTCCTGTGTGCTCGTTGTGACTCATGTTTTTTACCATGTCATGGAACATTTTCTATTTTTAGACTAAGATTAGCACTGAACGTACTTTTCGAACAAGAAATACAAATGAAGCTAGAAAAGCAGACCTCCGCCAGCACCACAGTCCTCTCCCATATTGTGATATTCACCATAAATATTAGTACTACCTTTATTTCCTCTAAATATTTAGATTCCTTGACCATAAAAACTTATCATTGGCAACTTGATTCATAATGATATCAATTTTAGTTCAGTAGTTATTCAGGAAAATCCAATCTTTCTTCATGGCGGTTTTCTTCTGGATCTAGCTCCAAAGTTTTTGTAGATGCAACAAAACAAATTGAACACCCCAGATTCCACAGCATCTTGGCTATATTTTGGCATTTGTTGTTCCCTTACTATGACGAAGGATTTCTGGTTTTTTTATGTTGTTCTGGATCAGACAATCTGGAATTTTGCCGGGATCCAGATCAACCTTTGGTATCTTGTAGAACCTGTTGGAAACTTGTCCTGTATTTTTTTTTTTTTTTCAAAATGTCCTGTCTGTTTTTGGTGGAGTAACATGCACAAATGCAGAATATGGTCCTATCTTGCAATGTTAAAGAATCCTTAAAAAAATTCCTGGATGCAGACCGTGATCCAGATCACTCCCAAAATCCTATTATTTTTTCCTTGTCCCAATCTGGACATTTCCTGAAAATTTCATTGAAATTTGTCCATAATTTTTGAGTTATGTTGTTAACAGATAAGCAAGCAAGCAAACAAACAGACGCTGGCAATAACATAACCTCCTTGGCGGAGATAACTAAACCACCGTGCTGGTATATAGGTCAACAACACAAAGCATGTCCACGGTGGTTTGTGCATTTGCCCTGCAATTCAGTTTCCATTTAATGTCAGTGTTAAGTAACTGAGTGAATGTTAATGAATGTCTCTTAATTGAGGATAAGAAACAAGACCAAAGCCCCCTCTGATCCTGCATTATACTGAGTTATGGTGATGCCTAACGTGTCATTGTTAGTCGTCTCACAAAAGCTGGTCTATGACCATTGTGTTTCATAGCCAGGCTGTGGTGACAGTGAGCATGTCTGTGTGATGTATCCTCGCTTTGTTACAGGAAGTATATGAAGATGCAGGAGCTCTGGCATATTTTTCACTATTTCGCTGATAAATGTGTTTCCTTGTGATGCCGTGAGTCTCCTGCCTCTGTATCTGAGCAACACGAAAGGAACAACAGGAACAGTCTTCAGATAGACGTGACATTAACTTCTGCCTGTGGGAGTTTTTAAATAAAACGTAAGACTTTCGCTCCAACCTGATTTCACCCTAACACTCCACCACTTCTGATCCACCAGTAGTTTGAAGTTGCGTAGTTTTAACAGAGAGGAAATCTGCAGGCTGAGCAAACAACAAATACACTGCAAAAACTCAAATCTAGGCCAGTGTGTTTGCCTTATTTCAAGTCGAAAATATCTGAAACACTTATTGTACACCACAGTCACTCAACAAATCCAGATATCCAGATCCTACTTAAAGGAATAAAGAGAAAAGGGCACTGAGAAGAAAATATCTGCCAATGTAACAAGCAAAATTTTACTCATTGAGGGTCTTTAATTGAGGTTTAATATCTACTCTCAACAGAACATTTCATTTAAGACTCCCTTCAAGATAAATTAAGTTTGTCTTGTTGGCAGTTCATCTTTCTTTTTACAAGCAACTAAGGCTTTATTTTAGTTTTAATCCAGACATGTCTGAAGTCCAGTGAGATTTTTGATGACTTAAATTGGACAAATACTCTGACTCAGATATTAGTTTTTGCAGTTTAGACTCTTGGTTGTAGAGACCACATCAGTTTTCTCATGAACAATTATGCAGATTAACATATTTATCAGTGTTTGACACCTTGTGATATAAAAATGAACAAACTCGGTACAGCACTGTAACACCTGTTGAAGTGTCGGCAGAGAAACTGTCAATGATCTAAAAAGATGCAGCACTGAAAAAGTAGAGGTTCAAGTGAGAACACATTATACATTCTCCTGCTTCTATGATCTGGACTAAATTCTATGAGCCAAATGAGTTTTTGAAGCTGTTGATCTCGTTCAGTCCCATTATGCTCTATAATGAGACAATGAGTAATGTCAGCCTGTTTCTACCTTTATGAGATGTGCCCGAGCACAGAAAGTGAGTCTGTTGGATCCTGATCATTTTACCTTTGTTATGAGGTTGGCAGTGTTTGTTTGATTGTTTGTCAGTCTGCCTGAGAGCAAGTTATCTCAACAGATTTTGATGAAATTTTCAGGGCATGTTGATTCATGGCACTAAGGATGAATATTCAGACTATGGCAGTAGATGCCGGGACAGGGATTTTGCATAGGATTTGTTTACATTGCCTGATAGGCCTGTTTTCCACATTTATGCTAACAAGGCAAACATTTCTCAACAGATTCTTGAGTTGGTCATGGCCTGAGGAAGGAGCAGTTAGATATTGCTGGTGAACTGAACTGCAGATTCAGAATTATACCATGGACTTCTTAACCTCACACAAAAGGAACCTGGTAGACATCCCATTCATCACGGGCCTATCAGATCATGAAGTTGATAAATGGTACTGCCACTGTGTAAAGTACAAAACATAAACCACTTTATAGAGCAAACTCTTACCAAAACACATCAGAAGGGGAGTGAAAATACCCTTTCCATCGAGAAGTGCCTTCAGTTTGAATTGTTTTTCAGGTAAAAAAGAAATGTCGACAACATTTGAAAAATAATGCTACTGAAGCTGCTAGCATCTATGCTAAGATTTGTTTGAGAAGTCATTTCCTGCTGCTGTCTTACTCGTACTTCCTGCTCTAAAGGATGCTGATTGGGCTGCGCACAGTCATTGTAGATTGAAGTTTGACAAAATGGATCTATATGATTACGGCCATTTGATAAAGTGGATTCAGCTGCAATGCAAGGTTATCACAAGAGCACTGTTCACTTTTCCACATTTTGCCATAATAACTAGTCTAAAGCTACGGCCAAACCAGATGCGAATTGGCGAATTTAAATGCGCTTAGTGCCTGTGACGTGCCATGCGGAACGCCCAAAGCTGGACGCTGGACTTTTTTGACAAGCTGAGGGGCGATGCACTGGCGCGTGTCACTGCATCGAATTTGCATCGAAAGTTAAATATTTTCAACTCGAGCGTAGAGGCATTTGACGGCCCAAACGCGCCTGACACTCCATACATGTCGAGCCAAACGCATCCAACGCACCACCCGCGTCTTTGTGTCCAAACGCGTCTTTGCATCGACTTTGTATGTAATCTTAATGCGCGTCTTTGCGAATTCGCGACCGGTGTGGCTGTAGCATAGGAATGACAGAAATGCCAAGCGGAGGTTTTAGCACTCTGATCACTTCTAGTTGTTATCTGTGGTACTGTACTTTGGTGTTGTTAGGTAGCTTTATCACTCGTATTACTACTGTTGCTTCTGCTTCCAGCAATACAGCGGAGTAATGAGTTAACACATCACTATGTTTGTGCTCGGAGCTACGGCAGTTTTATTCTCATAGAAAATGAACCAGTGGTCAGCTGGAGGTGAGTAAAGACCTTGAACAACCTCGATGGGGTTTCTTTTATTTTAATGAAATGAATTAAAAGGGGGATTAACCACTTGTGTCAGAACAACTCTCTGGGTGTGAAAATCACCTCTAAGGTGGAAATAATATGTAAAGTAACTTAAAACAGAGAACTTCAAGTTTTTAAGCAAAAGGGACGTATTTGGAGTTGATGTGTAAATTTCAACATTGTAACTTGCTTATACGTTTTTTTATTAGTTCTGTTAAAAATGGTAACCCTATATTTTACATGAATATTTTTTATTTATTTATTCGTTAAAATGAATGCATATCAATTGTTTGCTCACAGTTTTCTAACAGTATCAATATGTTTGGGTTCTCTGCATCTAAATGGAAAGGTAGAGGTCCATTTTAACTACCAACATCTCCCATCATGTTTAGATTGTATTCTCTTAAAGTCTATTCAAGTGTTTTGCATTTATTCATAAGTTTTTGAAAGTCTGAAAATAGCATCCTTCTATCGATTATTCCCTTGTCTTCATCGAACACCCTGGATGGCGAAATAAGACTCCGTCTGATTGGATTTATTAACAAGCTCTGCTCCTGATAACGAAGTCAGACAGGTCTGACCTGATTATCTTGCTGAAATTAGAAATTTAATTGCATAAATTTTTCAGCTGCTGGAGTCAGGAAGGCACGGCGCCACAAATCTATTATGGAGATTCTCCTCCTCATGAGCTGCTCTCAGGCGTTACGTGGTAACAAATGACTGCGATCTGAGGGAAATGACTATGAAGCTGCAAAACTGTTTCTCCGTCTATTTCAGAAGGAGCAATCTGGAGGTTGGATGGGTGTTTCTGAGAGCAGATAGAGTCTGATTGCATCATTTGTCAGGAAAATAAGAAAGTTAGGCCTCCATCATCATGTTGACGTACATGTTGTGATCTTTATAGTCAAATGTAGTTTTTCTATCAACATGATTCAGAGTCTGAGGACAGAAACCGGCATCTTCAGCACTGATGGGGAATGCCGCTGAGAACTACAGTTGTTTTGTTGTTGTTTTTAAATACTTTTTGTTCAGTTTAAACCCTTAAGATTGTTTTTGACATTTGGACACATGTTTTATTTTAACCAACAGCAAGAGATGTAGAGAGACATAATAATCTTAATCAAAATGATAAGTGCTGACAACATATGTGATTAATTTCATTAATTAATAAAGGTCTGCATTACATGATCTTGGTAGTCATAGTATACAGGTCATAGCTACAGTATTTACCAGCCTTTTGAACCAATGTATGTTGCTATCACGTAGTAGTAAATATCAAGAGTTTCAAGGTATATTTGCTATTTCAGTGCTTATACAAGTTTGTTATTTATTGTTTTGAAGACCTGAAACAAACGTTGTATGAAGACTTTATGCACACAAAAAAATTTCACAATGATTAGCTTTAAAGAGTATACCATACTAAAGTCTAGTTTCTTTTGAAGTGTTTTGGCCAAAATGTTGTCTCTTTATCAGACAAAACAGAAGAAAATGCATCCACTGTATTACTGTAGGCTAGTGATCATCAACTGGAGGCCCAGGGGCCAAATCAGGCCCCCCACAGCTTCCCATTTGGCCCCCATAGTATTATCAAATTTTGAAAATAAGATCGGAAAGATATATTGCTGTTTTAAGAATTTTTTTGGTTGTTTTGTCTCTACAAGCATTTAAACAGCCTCCAAAACAATTGCAATTGACACAGTTTAATTGGGAATGACTTCATATTGTATCTTTTTTACAGACATCCACCTGTCAGCCAGTTTCAGCCAATATTTAACCAGGAGTTTCAATATTTTCCAGTCAAACAGCGACTGAGAATAAGGTGGCCCTTAAATGTAGTGGCAAAAATATATACCTGGCCTCATGTGGCTGCTAAGGACTGCTGTTACTTTTAAAGGTTAATAAACACATACAATTTTGGAAAGAAGAACTAAATAAAAAGTTGATTTTAACAACGCATAAATATTGTTTCTATGTATGTCAAAATCGGCCCGTGAAGCATGTGTCGAAAGATAAACTGGCCCCTGTACAAATTTAGATGATGACCCCTGCTGTAGGCCATCCTTCACCCTCTTTTGACAGTCCCTTCATGTACCAAAGAAAATTGTGAATAAAATAAAGCATAAGTAACACCAAGCTTTTTAATTTTCCGGGCTTTTGCCCTTCATTTGCCTGAGGGGTGGAAAATCATTGACTTTACAAACTTGGTGGAACAACAGGAAACTTATCGGGTAAGTGATTTGAGGTTGATTACAGCAGGCACTGTTGTTGCAGTCACTGGAGACATCTTTTAAAAAATAGGAGGGGAGTCAATGAAAATGGTGTGACCTTTTCAGTATGAGTGCGGGTAATCGTTGCTGCTTATTTTCCTCCTGCACTACATCAAGTCACAGGGGCCTTAATGGAGCGGGAGCCGAGTAAATGATGCAAACAGGGAAAATTGGTGAGTACTTCTCTTTAAAATGCTACAGATTTTACACTTGATTCTCAATCGATCAGTCTTTGAAAGTACTTCAGTTGTGCTTTGCCTGTGAAACTATTCGTAAAAGCATTTATTGGAAAGCCTATACCAGAAAGTGGACACATGCGGTTTGTAAGGACATCAACTTTAATGCCTTTAAAGATCAAACAAGGCCGTTAGACCAGAGAGAAGAGAAGTCAAAAGCACTGAAGTTTAACAGAATGATAAGAAATGAAACATAATCAGCATATTTATGCCTTAATATGCTGTTGTGGAATCACAAAATTAAAAAAAAGTTTTAAAAAAGGCAGAGCATAATTGAAAAAACAAAACTTAACAACACATTTATGAGAACACGACTTCACAGTGAAATCTGATGCATGTATTGTCTACCTCGGATCAAGGAAATAAATATTACCGAAAAAACATTTCAAACATATATTTCTTTAATTGGCCTACCACTTAATTAACAAACTTTCTAACCAATTAACTGATAAACCAAACAACAAGTGATCCAACAAACCGTTCATGAAAAAGCAAACAACCCAAAAAAGGGCCAAGTGACCAAGTAAGCACTTGATCAACTAAAAGGTGAACCAAAAAGCTGAACGAGCCAAATAGCATGTCTCAATACGCTCAACAATAAATCTCCAAACTAATCCAACAAATTATTAGCCCATTAACCAAACTGACCAACCAACAAACATAAAGCCAATTAACAGAGCAACCAACCAAACCAAACAGAAAACCAACAAATGGGCCAACACATTATCCACTGATAAATCCATCATCCAAACAACAAAACTACAAAAAGTAACCATGTTACAATTAAACCAGTAGTTGAACCAGTCAACAAATCAACCAAAAAGAAATCAAAGACCCAACAAACCAATAGGCCAGTGAACCATCAAGCAACCAGCAAATAAACCACATAAAGACAAACCAACCAATTAGTGGACCAACAATCCTACCAGCCAACCAGTACATAACCCTACAACTGGAGCAATGAAAAAAAAACAAAGCCAAAAAACAACCTTGTGTAAGGCAAACAGGGAAGCAAGTAGTAATCAACCAACCTAAGAATTACATTATAAAAGCAACAAACATTTACGCCTATTATCCAACGAACTAAGCAGCCCAGTAACAAGCATATCAAGTGAATTAACACACCAACCAAATGAACTAATCCATGATTCAGTATATCACTGAACTAATCAATGAATTTGTCAATCCACAAAATAATAAACCAATAAATGATTGAGCTAGCCAACACAACCCTGCAGCAACCAACAAACCAGTCAACAAGCCAAGCCACCAACCAACCAATGAAAAAACAGAGACAAGCAAAAGCAATGTCCAAATAAAACCTATAAACTAGTAATCCAACCAACAAACAAACTCACAAATTAACCATTTAGCCAAGAAATACACAAACTACTCAGTCCCTGAAATTGAGAAATGATCCGACAGACTAACTTACCAATAAATGCAAAAACAAATCAAATGCATAAACAAACTATTTAACCAACTTACCAGCCAAAAAGCCAAGAGACCAACCAGCAAATAAATTAAAGACCCAATTACTAATCATCCTATCAGCCATCCAACTGCCTTACCAAGCCTTGAATCAACCCACAAATGTTCCAACAAACCATCCAAACTATTTGTGAACGAACAAACCACCCAGTTTTGTACATTTTCAAACTCCAACCAAAAAAAAAAAAAAAGCTAAGCTAATGAAAAGACCACCAAATCAAAGAATAATAATAAAAAAAAACAGCCAATCAACCACTAACACAAGTAACAAACCAACACTCTGGCTGGCCACTAACCTGTTGGTCCACAGGCACAGTGTTAAACAACAATCCAAGGGCTCAATAAAAGAGTCAACAACCCATTAAGACACTGAACCAGATAATCTGCCAAGCAACAACTAAGTGAACAAATGACCCTATATTCGACCACTAACCAGTTAATGCATCTACAAACCAGATAATGAATTAACAAACAAAACACTGAGCCAAACAGCGAGCGAACGTAGCCAACAAATTAAGCAAAGCAGTGAAAAAGTAAAGAGATGACCCACTAACCAACCAGGTAAACGACCAACCAACAAATGTACTAACAAATACACCAAAGGTCTAACAGAACAATGAACCAGCCCATGAATTCACTAACCAGCTGACTAGGAAACAAAAAAATAAAATTACTAAGCCAATTCACAAAAAATAAAACCCAAACAACTAACCAACTAATGAGTTTACCAAAAAACAACCAGACATCAGTCCAAAAATGTTAAACGTAAAACCCTTCTGGATGACTGCAGTAGATTACTTGAGGAAGGCATTTGCTGTTCTGTTATCGAGTTGAATCTATTGTTTTATATAATCATTTTTCCCTTACTAAAGGCAAAACTAAAATATTTCACATCACCATTATTTTACCTGGTGATAAGTGTTGATACTAAAATTGGAAACTAGCTAACAGTCTAAGAAAGAAGAGTAAACATAGCAACCACCAAAAATTGTGCAGAATTATTGTAGCTAATGTGTGTGTCAGCACAGTGGTGGGAAATAAATAAAACATCCAAATCTGCTCCGCATGGCTGCAGACAGTCTTGGTCAAACCATGACTGATCCACAGACATAATGTTGTCTCTCTGCTGTATCTATTAACCTTTGTATAATTCATGGAATAACAGCACTTGACTCAAAATACCATTTTTCCTGAAATGGAAAAAGTGTGTTTTTATTGGTCAGTGCACGCTTCACTGAGCATTACCTTTGGTTCATGGGCGTGAAATAAGATCAGTGCATTAAGATTTCGCTCCATCCACAACAAAAGGATCTCATTTTTCTCAGCCGCAGTCCTCAACCACCTTCAATGCTTTTACCATTTCAATCTGTGCGGAGTTCAAGTTCAATAGTTCAAAGGGGAACTCTGTTGAAATAAATAATTCAGATCCCTGCAGAGAATAGCTCTGCTGATGCGGGGCTCAGAGCTTTTCAGTTTGATCAATCGAACAGCCAGCAGACCCAGTGGCATTATAATGGAATATCAACAGAGACGCAAGGACGGGAAGCATAAAGTGAAAACGTACGAAATCAAGATTGAAGGAAGAAAAAGAAAAGCCTGGGAAGTTTTAAAATACAGAACAGCTATATCATTATACATAAGGATTAAAGAGGCAGAGTCAACAAGTCCAATGCTGTGATCATTAAGGATAAAATATATAGATAATTTATGATTAAACCACATTCCAAAGAAGAATTTTAGAAGAGAGGTGTAATGTAAAAAATGCAACAGTTTTTCATAAAATCAAAGCAAAAGGGAGATTTGGTCTACATTGTTAAGGACTGCTTTCCTTTAAAAATAGACCTGTGGGGTGCTCCTATGTCATCTCCATGGCCTGAGTGCAGAGGCTGTTTAATGGCCTCAGCTGAACCCAGGATCTCTGCACTTTCTTGCAAGTCATTCTGTTTGTTTTGGTCCCTCCCTAAAGTCCAATCTGGGGAGTAAGCCCTGAGTTTAGAACCAATGTACGTGAAATAAGAGTTTGTATTAACTAGACTTTGTGGACATGAGCTTACAGGCTACTGTTCCATCTTACTTTCTCTTTAATTGCTTTGCTGGTCGGTTGGTCAGTTAGGTAGTTCATGGCTTGTCCACTGGTTGATTGATTTATTAATTGGTTTGTTGTTTGATTGTTTTGTTAAACTTCTTTATTTGTTGGCTGGTGGTTGGGTGGTTCATTGGTTTGTCTGTTTTTCTTTTCTTTGGTTGATTAATTTGTTTATTAACTTTTTGTTGGTTGGTTTTGGTTTATGAGTCATTTATTTGCTTTTGCTTCGATGGTTTTTGATAAATGCATTTGCTTTTTTAGCACAATGATTTGTTGGTCCAACTGTAGGTCAGATGGTTAACTTGTTTATTTGTTAGTTGGTTGGCTGGTGGGTCAGTTAAGAAGTTCATGGGTTTATAGTTTTTTTTTCATTGGTTGATTCATTATTGATCATTTCATAAGCTGTTTGGTTGGTATTTGGTTCATTGGTTTGAAAGTCTTATGTGTGGTTGCCAAGATGGTTCTTTTTCAATTTGTTTGTTGGTTTATTTTATTTTTTGACACATGGGTTGTTTGTTTTGTTGGTTTGCTAATAAGTTTGTTTGTTCATTGGTGTATTTATTGATTGATTGGCTTGTAGGCTGATTTGTTTATTTTTTATTGGTTGGTTCTTCAGTCCTTTGGTTGTTGTTGTAATTTAGTTTATTTGTCAGATAGACAAAGACAAAGGGTTTGTTGGCTGGTTAGTTAGGCGGTTGCTTGGATAAATTGATGATTTTTGTTGTTCTTTTTGTCTTTTGTCCTTTTCTTTGTCTATCAGTTTGGATATTGGTGAATGATTGGTAATTCTATTAGTTGCTTTGTAAAATAATATGTTAAATGTTATGTTGGTTGGTGGTTAGTTGGTTCACCCATTCACTCATTCCTTGGTTGGCTCATTGATTCATAGGATCATGCGTTGGTTGGCTGGTTAATTTGTTGGATGCTCAACATACCTAGAAGACAGGCTCCATAGCCTTGCTTCACTGAAGATCCATAGGTTTCTTCTAGTGGAAGAGGCCATTTTGGCAATTTGTTTGACAGGGGGGACTACCAACATGTTTAGCTGTGTTGCTCATTGCATGAATGCACAAGTTATTGTAGAAGTGACTAATCAGGCGTTCCAGCAATATAAGATAGGCTACAAAACCAGTTGGTGTTATCAAAGAGGAGAAATAATCAACCAAAATAAAATGTTGAACTGTGTTTGGGGAGTATAGATCTATCAGTAGGTTGAAGGTTGTCATATCACCAGTATGTGCATAGTATTTTGCTGTTTCAGTGTCAAAGTAATAGATTTATCTCTTTCTATTTGAAACTTAACTTTTCCCTTTCAGCTTTGTTGTGGCCTGAATATTTGTAAACCTGCCATGAAGATAGCTTTTTTATTCCAAATGCTATCATCTTATAACCTGAGTTTAATCATTTAAAAACAGAATCTCTAGGATCTTTCCTTGACTTGGCCTTGCAGATCTTCAGATAACCAAACTAAAAGAGGCAGCAAAGCATTTTGGAGACAAGTAAATTGGATTTTTTGGCTGCCAGGAAGGAGGGGGGGCAGCTTTTGTGACGGCAAAGGTAATTTTTCATTTGATTCAGCTTCAGGAATGTTTGCTGCTGTGCGAGAAAGATGCCTCTCTGCAAACTTTACTTTTTCCTTGACAAAGTTCCTTCCTAAAAATGTCAGCAGGTACAGTGTGATCTCGTCACACCTCATTATGTCAGAGAAAGCAGAGATGGTGAAGTGTGTGTGTGAGCCGGTGTGTGTCCAATGAGGAGCCGTAAAGGAAATGGACTCTGCAAAAGCTCCTTGAGTGCGACTGCAGTCTTAACGATGGAGCTGACACAGGAGAAAGATTTTGTTTGTCTTTGGAGAAATCTGTGCAGACATTTTGGACTGAATCGCTCTGATAAAGCTCCTCTCACTGCCAACTTGAGACGAGAAAGTGCTGATGAAATATCTTTAGATTACTGGATAATCTCTGCTCCTCTCAACACTAATTTTGTCTCCAGTCTTTGTCTCTAAAGCCTCTTTTGTTCCTTTTAATGCAGGGAAACACTGAACTTTGAAAAAGATGAAAATGGTCATATTAAATTGCACATGTGTGTATCTCAGCAGAGCCATTTGTTCGAAGGGTTCACCTTTGCTGTCTTTCAATGACCAATAAATAGCCAATATTTCAACTAAACTGCCATTTTACGGTGAGATTAAATGGATTGATGGTTCAATTCCATCAGGTACTGTCACAGGAATGAGTCACTTACTCGCAATAACAGTCACACAGTAAAAAGCTCAATCTCCATATCAAACCATCACCTACTGGAATCAGACAATAATGAAGAGAAAAGCTGTCCAATATTTAGAGTATTGTTCTGGGTCTTGGTAAAATGAACAAAAATCACAGGAGGAATTTCCCAAAGCTCAAACAAAATGTTGATATGGCAATATATTATCGTCATGACTCCTGCAATTCAATTCTGGCACCAAATATTGGGATGTTATTTAAATGGAGTTTGACCCATTCTCCTCTATGATCCCTTTCTGACTCCTCAGGGTGGGGTTTATGACACAACAAGGGTAACTTAGAGACATTTTGACATTGACCTCCCTCTTTAAATCCTGTTCAAAAGCTCATCTTTTCATACTGACATACCCAGTCAAATAATTTTTTGCATCTGGCGAAATTATCTTCTGTTACAATTACTTTTTATCTTATGTATCATTTTGTCATATTATTGATTTTGTTTTTATCTCTGCCTATAAATAAAATGTATTATTTTAGTTTATTATAAAGTATCATGGAGTTCAAGTACATCACGTCAGATTATACTAAATTGTATTGCTTTACTGCATTTTGTATCATACTATATTGTATGGCATTGTATTACTTCACATGACATTGAATCTCATCATCCATCCATCCATTACCCATACCTGTTATCCCTCCTATGGTCCCAGGGGGCTGCCTTGCACTTCCAGCTCCCACATTTAACCATATGTTTCACTCTCTTGTCAACTTTGAGGTCCTGGAAACTCTTGATAGAAACGTAGTTACAACTTAATCTGGAACAGGATTGCACAAAGAAAGACCTTCAATAATGATTACAAATGTTCTCCCTTATTTTCTTGATTATAAGTCATGACACTGAGAAATAACACTTTTGAAAATTAGGGCTAAATATGAGAATCAAGACTTTGGTGAGTAGGACACTATTTGAAGCTATTTGTACGAACTTAATAAGCATTGTCTCACACCCTGTAATTTTTAATAAGGGAGAAGCTGTTAACATTGTAAAAATCTTTTTTAACTGCCTGTTTTGGTCTTGATCTAATTCATGCTGCTGTTACAAAACTCTTCTAGGAGTGAAATTAAAAAGTCGTGACTATGCTTGAAAGAATTGAAAAATTTGATTCTGGAAAATCTCCCTCAGGGAAATAATGTTCCAGTTAGACTCCAGATATAAAAACCATTGGTAAGATCACTAGCCAGAGGACTGTTTGAATAACTTTCTGAAGGGATAAAACTTTGTAGGGGTGATAATATCCATCTACCGTCTATACCCTTTATTCTTTTTGGGGTAGCTTGGAGACCATCCCAGCTGACATTAGGTGAGAGGCAATCACCAGGTCAGTGTAAAGAGCATCAGTGTGTTAACAGATACTACAGTCTGGCATGTTGTCCTTACCTCTAACCAGTAAACATAGGTGGTTTTTCATATCTACAGCTTAGAAAGAGCAAATAATTTGTAGAAAGGATGGTATATCAGAGCTATTTAAAAAGCCAGTATGTTAATGGAGACCAAAGTCTGGACTGTTGTGTACACACCTAACCAGTAAACTAAGTGGTTTTCACATTTGGAGCCAAGTAAATCATTCACAGAGGGGATAATAGAGACATTTAAAGAGCATGAGTGTGTTCACAGATATGACAGTCTGCAGTGTTGTCCACACACCTAACTGATAAACATACAGCTTGGTAGAAGTAAGTGGTTTACTGGCATGATGAAACATCACACATATTTAAAGGTGTAGTCAGCGATCTTCTAATCTTCTAATCTAATGCACTATTTGTCAAAATCACTGTATTTCTCCTCTCCATCTACAAGATGTCCCCACTGACAGCATGTTGGAAAAAAAAGTCCGGTTTCAATACACAGCCTTGGCCCTGAATTTCAGCAGGTAAATACTGTGGCTCGGGCCGAGTTACCAAAACAGAGTACACCCCCCCCATCCAGGGGGCGATCATACTCATGCACAGATCAGACAGAGGGGGAGGGGGGAGTCGAGGTTATGAGTGCGTGAAAGTTAGCGTAAGAGAAAGATACAATATGTGCAGTAGCAATGGCTGAAAAACAGCCCAAAAGTAAAAGGTCAGAGGAGCAGAAAGAGAAAAAAAGGGCTATGACCATGAAAGAGCGAAGACCCGGGTCAACATTGGTGTTCTGACGGTGGAGGGAACTCCGCGAATTGAAATACCTGAAAATGGATGCGGATGTTACCGTCTTCGTGCTGGATAGGTAAGCAACATTAGCTTTGTGTAACAGCCGTCGGGCATTCATCTTATTGTCTAATCTGCCAGAATGTACTGTTGTCGTGATGTTATCAATAACAGCAGTCGTGTTGTGGCTACTATTGTCTGACGAGTCAGGGTTACCTTAGCTACGTTGGTCAGCTACGCAGTTTCTACGGCTGTTTCCATGACGATGCACGTCCATCAGCTTTTGGGGGTGGAGCCAGGGGTGAGGTATAAAGGGAGGGGCGGGTCTAAATTCGTTTATCAACAACCTCTCCACTTGTTTCTTCCCACATCGCTGACTTCTTTAAGGAGCATAAGTGTGTTAACAGATACTCCAGACTACAATGTTGTATACAAACCTAACCAGTTGTAAAAGGTGGTTTTTCATACCTACAGCTTCGTAAGAGTACGCAATTTTTTATTTTTTATTTTTAGAAAAGATGACACATTAAGGCTATTTAAAGAGCATCAGTGTGTTAACAGGTACTACACTTTGCAGGGTTGTTCACACACTAAACCACAGGGCCACCCAGAGAGACAGACAATTATTGATGCATTAAAACCTTATGGTAATTCAGTCACCACTTAACCCAACAAGCAAGTTTTTGTTCTGTGGGATGAAAACAGAGTGCCCAGATACAGCTAACACATGCTTAGAAAGAAAATGCAAACTCCACACAGAAAGGCCCGAACAGACTGGGGGATCAAACCAGCAACCTTCTTTCTGACAGGCACACACTACCTGCTGCCCCACCGTGCTGCACCCTAATCTAATCAAATTTTCCCTGAAATATCAGCACATGATGACCACTTTAAAGGCCAGAGAGTATTTTTGGACCAGCAGACAGTTGACTTTTGGATAACACTGAGGACAGAGGGTTGGTTTAGCCTCTTCCCAGAGAGGGCAGACATCATCTGTTCTCCCTCATAAAAGTAAAATGTGCTTTGGGAACATCCTCCACCTCCACTCTCTTGCCTCTGCTGCTCTACATGAAGAACACACTCCTCCCTCTATTGCTGCTGAATAATGGCACTTGACATCCATTATGAGCATTATTCTCTGAGGTGGAGAGCTGCTCTCCACAGACCCCACTGTCAACGGATCTCAGAGGGATAATCTCAGCTCATCATCAGTCTCTATGAGGAGAAAATAGACAAATGATTTATCCATTTGCCTTCATTTGAATGGAACCCATTAACCATGGATGCAGTTGTTTTTAGATTTTGTAAAAGTTGATGGCGGAGCTTAGAAATATTTTGACTCGGTTTAATTCACATCAGTACTGATGCATCACTGTTTTCCTTTGAAACTGCCTTTCCTCCATCAAAACCCACACTATCAAAGGAAACAACTGTGGTGTTTAAGTGTAAAAGCAATGACTCACATCTTGCTCTGCAGCAATAACAACATGAGTGTGAGTGAAACTGATGGATTTGTCAGTGTGGCATATTATGACATAAAATCATTATTTCTACTGTAGCAGCTAAGGTTGTGAACCTGAAACACAAAACAGGGATCACTCATTACATGGTAAATTTAACTTGTTCCCTGTGGTTGGTTCAGAAGTGCTAAAATAAAGGATTTCTCTGCCTGTACTTGTAAAGGGATGTATGACTTGACTTTAGGTCATTTTCACACCTAAAATTCAGTGGACTCAGTTCAGTTGGTGTGAAGTTGCAACATTGATTCATTTTTCTCTTGGTTTGGTTAGCTTTTATACTGCACCTTATCAGGCCATAACCTTGCACACCAGATGGACCATTCAATATATGCCACTAGTCCATCTGGGAAAGAGCCCAAAAAAAGTATTTGGGGAAGAGCAGAACCTTCTGAATCATATCTGACAGGTGATTGGGCATTCGTTCGGTAAATCAGCATTTATTAGGGACCAAGCAGATAACTTTGGTCAAAACATGTCAAAAACAGAATAAAAATATCCATAATATAAAGAAGTCTGTAGTGTTAGTATTTGTTGTCATTTTATAAAGATATGTGGTCCGGATCTGATAAAAGTGCTACTGAAGCTGTTAGCATCTGTGCTAATCCTTGTACATGCAGTCACTTCCTGCTGTCATCCTTTAGCTCATTCCCATTCCTTCATTAAAGGTGCTATGAGGACAATCTCTTTCCGGCGACATTAAGACTCTGCTACCCATGAGCACGTGCTGCGACTGTCGTAATGCTGCATTCCAGTAACCTCGGAATTGGGAGTGACATCACCTCCGACTTATCTGCGTTCCAGTTGAAGTCGGAAAAAACATGCCGATCTACCAGGCTATTGTTAGCTGTTGTTAGTACACCCTGCGTTGTTGTTCACAAATATCACATGAAGAATGTGATTATCACTGTGGCGGCATTTTTGTAAATAAAAGTCTAACAATACAATGTATACAGCTGATCTAGAGCGACACACTCCAGTCAGAAGTGCAAATAAATTGATTATTACAGGAGCTAAATAACTGTTCACACTTGGGGCATCCATCTTTGATTGTCAACTTGGGGGTGGGGAGGTTTCACCGAGTTCCCAGTAGGAAATTCCGACTTCAGGGAATGTTCCAGCCGCAATTTCCTACTCAGAACCTGAAAATTCCTACTTCTGGCTACAACTGGAGCGCACCAAAGCCAAAGCGTGTGTTTGTTGTGATGCTAAATGAATACAACTCAGACCTTTCTCAGAACTCTGCACTGCTTTACAACTTTTTTTTCCAACAACTTACAGGATGCAAAGCGACGAGGTAATGTATCTCTTTCTAGTTACGTAGCGGTAGTTTTTGATGTGTGACAACAAGCAATTTTTAGAAAACTTAGTATCATAGTTTTGTAGGCTTTATATGGCTACTTACAGCCCGGTGCTCTAAGACGTGTCCGAATAATATAAATTTGCTCTAGTTTTAATTGTCTTGTTCCCGAAGTTGAGTATCCAGGCCAGTCCAGCCCAGTCCGACCCGACCGGAAGGCTAAGGAATAGCATTTATAGATAATCTATTTTGATGCTATAAAACTCATCTTAAAGTGTGTATTTCGATCAGGCATATATCTAAAAGTGAGACTTTTTTGTAATTACTTAGAAACTCCTCACAGTCCCTTTAAAGAGCTCTGATTGGACTGTGTTGCTTTGGGACATTTTTAATTGTTGTGTGCTGGAGCTTGGCAAGAGTGATCTGCCTGATTACAGACATCGAATCAGGCAGATTTAGCTGCTGTGCAAGGTTAGTCAGGCGGACTAAAAGTCTGCCAAATGTTGCGTTATCTAGCCTCCCACCACTACTTGGAGCTGCAGTCTCTCTTAATGCCATGTGGCACACTGTTGCAGTATGAGGCAGAAATACTCAACTGGCTTTACGTTACAACACTGTTTGGCTCAAAGTTTTTGGAGGTACATGCTTGGCATATATAGGGTCCATAGAGCTTTGTGTTTTAGGGAATTACATTTCGAGTAAGTTTGAATATTTGATTGTTCACAAACATTTCATTCAAGAAACACCCAAATACACCAAACAAACTAACTGGCACATACCCCCTCTCTAACAGTAAGAACTTTTCAGGGGATAAATAGCCAGTCAATATAACTCAAAGCCAGGGGCAATTCCACCAAATCCTGCTGCTTTTCTCGCCCAGCTGTTTGAAAAGAAAACCCTCTTAATGTAGCAGCAGAGGAGTAGCAGGTTGGTATGGCTCCTCTCAGCCTTTAAAGCTTTCACTGCAGGGATCTATCTGATTTTCTCTAGCTCCAGCTCTCTTCTGCTTCCAGCCACACTAATGACACAACTCGATGCCATCGGGAGGTATTTGACAGTGGAGGCTGAGACATTTACAGTGGGGAAACTCAGAGCTTCGTTTGTTCACTACAGTAGCTGGCGTGGTTATGAACACCCTGCTTATAGACTCTGTCAGTTCTCCAAAAGCCTCAAACTGAGTGATTGACATGAGTCTGAAAGCAAACAACAGAGTATTTATTCTTTATTTCCTCCTGAAAAGGAAACTAGCAGTAAATACATGTTTTTTTCCACATTGTCCAATGTTGAAACGTATGATTTACATGCACAAAGGAACTTCACACAATGGTAGTTTTAATGCTTTTAAATTAGGGCTGTCAAAGTAGCTATTAGATTAAGGTCCAAAATTAAAGCACTAAGTACATGTCATTGTCAAGTGCTTTTTTTAAGGTGCATTTTATTTACGATACTATAGCAGCAACTGGATGCTACTGATGTTAGCTTCAACAATGATTGAAAATAAGGAAACTTCTATGCCTTTGAAAGCTCTCACTTAAGGAGTAATGCATTACAAAAATAATGTGATTACTGTAATGCATTCCTTTTTACGGTAACGTAGTAATGTAAACCATTCCAAAAAAAGGGTAATATCTTACTCGATATAAATGTCAGTAATGCAAGTTACAATGCATTTTTGATTTAACCCAAAATAAAGAGGTGTTTATTTGTTTGTTTAAATACAAATTTGCCAAATAGATGAGATTTAGGTTATTACGGAGAAGAAAAGTCCTCAGCTCGGCCTAAAGTTACAGTATCTCTAAGACCATTTAGCAGAATGTTACCTTTTGTCTGTTTTTGCTATGATTGATTCTTTTGTTGTGCCATGAGCATCAATGTGGCTGTTATATTCAACTCTTTTTAGCCTGAAGCTGAAATAAATCAGATAGCCACCACATCACCTTCCACTGGATGTGTATTGAACTTTTTTTAGCGTAATGAGCTACATTTAGAAAAACAAATCAGTATTTCCTGTTATTTTGATGAGATTAACTAAAAATAATGTGATAATAGTGTCATGCCTTACATATCAAATACAGTAATATCATAATGTAACTAATTACTTTGAAATGACAGTAAAAAGTAATAAATAATGCATTACATTTTTGAAGTAACTTGCCCAACACTGTTAGTTTCATACAGGACACATTTTACCTGCATGACAGTGGTGATGAGTGTGTGTATTCAATTTGGTACTTCTCCGGTGCCATACATTTTTAGGACAGCGCGTCCATATTTCCCACAAGCTGCACGTGAATCATGGCCAAACTAAACAAGAGAAAGAAAAACAGAGCTATTTTTTTACACAAGTGATTAATGTTTCACAAACAGCTCAGTTACACTCCCCTTTTGTACCTTTCAAAGTACTTTTGTAAAAGTTCAGTTTTTCATTTCAGTAGAGAAGCTGTCCGTGTTTGCACAGAATGCTTAAACTCTAAGGTTTTTTATTAAACAAAGTTGGTAATTCATGGGAAGCTTCATTGTGGCTTATCCCAAACTTTCTCATAAAGAGCACATGTCATGCTTCTTGGAGTTTCATATGCCTTTGAATGTGGTTTACATGTCCCCGCACTTTTATGCACAAGATGAAAAGTCTGCTGCATCAGCACTTCTCCCTCTCCCCCTCTTTAAAGCCTGCCCTCTACTTCCTCTCTTCTGATGGAAGGAGCATGTTTGAGCATTGCTATGCTGTGACAGTAAACATTAGAGTACATCCATTTCTTGAGAGGGGAATAGTCAAACACAGCTCATTAGGATTTACACTAAAATAACATAACGTAGCATAACATAGCGTAATGCAACGTAACATAACATAACGTAACGTAACGTAACGTAACTCAACGTAGGGTAGCTCAGCGTAGCGTAACTCAGCGTAGTGTAACTCAACGTAGTGTAACTCAAAGTAACGTAACGTAACGTAACGTAACGTAACGTAACGTAACGTAACGTAACGTAACGTAACGTTTTGAGCAGGGATGAAACAGAGATTCTTAGGCCAGAATCCAAAATCTGATTACGTTTTAGAGCAATAAACTTCAAAGATATGCTGAGGCATCCAGGACAAGTTTAGTTAAGTATAAGAGTAAAATATTGGAACTTTTACCAACAAAAGTCAGTTATTAATGTAACTGTTGAACCACCTTAAGATATCTTTGCATTAAAAGTGTGATTTCTGCTTGAAAAAAGATAAAGAATAAAAAAACTACTGTCTTTTCAGCTGTGAGGCAGGAAAGAAAAAGATTATAGAAAATGCATCCAAGCTGCCATTTGTAATTACGCTTTTTCTAAACCCAAGAGCAGAAAATTGAGTCCGGATTTAGGAGTGAGGGGGTGTTTGTAATTGATATATTGGATCTGGGGGGAAAAGCGTTGAAATTAGAGCTTAGGGAAGAAGAGAAAAGAAAACCGGGGTGCGACTGCTGCTGCACAGATGCTTCGTCTCAGTGAGCAGAGCGATCACTCTAAACTGAGTTACAGTGTTACTTTGTGAGGATTTAAAAGCCTGGATTCCCTGACAGCGTTGGCCCCTGCTGCATCAAAGAGTGCCCTCTGACTCAGAACACACAGACACCCTGTTGTTTTTTAAACGAGGAGCTCTAATGAATGTCTCCCTGTACCAGAACATCTTAGGATTACCACCTCTCTAAAAAAAACAACAACAAGACCCTTTCCACTGAGAGCCATTTGTTATGGAGTCGGTCTCTGTTCCAGCTGAGTGATGCTCTCAGATCAAAAATGCTGTGTCATGTGTGAGATAGCTGCTGCATAGTGTTTGATGATGCATCAGTGCATTCATCCCATTTGATTAAGAGGAATGTCACAAGTAGGGGTGTGCGATATGACGATATTAAATCGTTAAGGATTGTAACGATTTAATATCGTCATGAAGCAGAAAGATCGTCAGATCGTCTGTGTGGGTGCAGAGACTTTGACACGCACATTAAGCGCAGTTCATGGTAGTATCTCCTGTTTGGTTATGTAGCGTGAAGCCATGGCGGAAAGATAAAAGGAGATAAAAGCTTGAAGATTTCTGCACAAAAATCTGTCATAAAGCAGCTGTATAATAGTATGTTGTGTTGCTGCTTGTCAGCATCTCTGGGACAAAAGCTGGCATCCTTATTTAACAAAAGGCCACAAACCAAGAGCCAGTTACACTCCTGCCTCTATTTCCTCCATTGCTGTTTTGTCATGCAATATGAAGTCCAAAAAATGCACAGAAAGTGTTGCGTTTTCAAAAATACCTTCCTACATGTGGACACACCCTCAGCTTCTCATTCTCTTTGGCATTTTGCAAGTTGGTACTCTGTACTTGTCTTCAACAAATCACCACCCTCTATTGGAAAATAGGTCTTTCACCACAACCCCATTATGTGATGTCACTCCCTTACTCAATGTCTTTTGCTTCAACATAAGCACAAATCATTCATTTTCTATACCCCTTTATCCCTTTAGGGGTCGGGGGGCCTGGAGCCTATCCCAGCTGTCATTGGGCGAGAGGAGGGGTACACTCTGAACCAGTCGCCAGTCGATTGCAGGGCCACATAGAGAGACAAACAACCATTCACACTCATACCTAAGGGCAAGTTAGACCGACTAATTAACCTAATAAGCATGTTTTTGGTCTGTGGGAGGAAGCCAAAGTGCCCCGGAGAGAACACACACATGCACGGGAAGAACATTCAAACTTCACACAGAAAGGCCCCTGTCCAACCGGGAATCAAACGGGGGAACCTTCTTGTTGTGAGGCACGTGCACTACCTGCTGCACCACCATGCTGCTCATAAGAACAAATCAATTTTCTTTAATTCCCCTGACGCATTTGGCAAATGATGAGAAGAATCAAAAACCTGCAAACACTTCATGTTAGTGTAAATTATTCCATAGAAAAGACTGCTCTTGATATTGCTATTAAAACTCTGATAGTGTAATTTACTTATTCTTGAAACATTAAGAATCAACAGCTACAGCACCAATGGCCCGTGAAAACATGTTGTGATTTGCTGTTTAATTAGACCAACAAGAGGAAAGCCTTCTGTAGAAGAACCTTTATGCCCTACAGGAGGCAAAGCACTAATTATTTTAAATACATTAACTTATAAAAAAAAAAGAAAGAATGTTGACATGTGGTGATCAAAAAGGTCTGGGCTGAGAGAAAAAGGGTCATACATGAAGGGATGAGTCATCGGCTGATTGGGTCAAGGAACCTGCGGGGGCTGCGGCTCAGGGGGAGCAACATTTCGTTGATGAGGCATGTCATGGCAGCGTTCTTTCCCCCCTGAGGGTCCGTGCGCAGAGAGGGAAGAGGAAGAAGAGAGAAGGAGAAGTGGCTGGAAGGAAACATGGAAGTTGACGTGCAGGTTTTGATGGGAAATTGATCTGAAGGCTTGCTTTCTTGTGGTTTACTTTGTGATATTTTCTGATTATCCTTCTTGAGTAAATGTTGTAATTTAACAGCTAAGACCATCAAAGAACTTTAAGGTTTTAACAAATCTGTTTTATGTCCACTGAGTCCAAGTTAAATTCACAAATCTGTTGTTGACAAATGGTACCACCTGTTTGAACACAATCTCTTTGCTCTCCACTTTATTTTGGTCTAAGTTTGGTTATCAGCAGGCATTTTTTAAGACCTTTAATTACATCCGGAGAGACTGAGACTTTAAATCAGGGCCCCATTTGTTTCATAGCAGCTGGATTTGCCCGACAAGATGTCAGTCACATAGACACTAGATAGAATTGGACAAAACATGTGACACCAGCTGCTTATAAAGGAAGTCTTTGGAATGATATTGAAGCCAGTTAAATGCAGCCAAAGTGTACCAGCAGTCTCGATTTACCTTTGGATCAACCCACTGATAGACAGAAAGCCAGACCTGGGGTGGGACTTTAAACCAATAGTAACACTGAACTGTCTTGTAACTGTGTCAATCTGTAAGTATCACATAAATCTGAATGTAGTAGCAGAAATCAAACCAGTCAGACAAGATAACATTTGTTCTATTTGTCTTACAACATAATGATAGAAATTTAAAAATCCCTGCGATGAAATACATTTGTCAGCACACAAAGCAAAATGTTTTGTAGTATAATTAATTTAATCATAGGATTTTTATCTCAACTATCATTTCCAAGTTTTTAATGTAAAGTTAATTTTGTAACTTAAATTGGCAAAACCTAAAACAACCAGTTTAAGGCCAGGTGTGGTCAGGTAAACGTCTTAACACAGGGTTCCTGTAAAGACCAAATATTTCAGTGTGCAAGACTGGCTCAGTGGTGAACCATGTTGTATCTGGTCTGGGTTGAAATCCTGCATGAGAATGTTTTTATTTTGAGTAGTTTTCTCTCAACTCAAAATTCTGAGTTTTGTTCCAGAACTAAATATCTAGTGCAGGCAGTTACCTTGAAATCATGAGTTTTCTGGACTATTTTTTGAAAGTGTTTGTCCTATCATCTACTGTCCCATTTTGGTGAACCCTTGTGAATTGTAGCCCCAGTCTCTTGTTCTTAGCTGACAAGTGTGGCACCAAGTGTTGTCTTCAGCCGCTGCTGCTCATCAGCTTCAGGATTTGCAGATGTGTTCACTGCCTACTTCTTTCTTTACACCTTAAAGATTAGATCATCAGTTCTTGAAATATTCATACCATGCCTCATCTAAAGTCATTTAATCATTCTGTTCCACTCTGACACTTGGTTGAGGTTCAGCAGGCCGTCTTTACCATGTGCATTGAGTTGCTGTCACGTGATCGGCTGATGGAATATTTGTTAAATGAGAAGTGGAATCAGGGTACCTAATGAAGTGGTTGATAAGTTTAATGTGTCCACCATAATGGTCCAAACATACAGATAGACTTAAGTTGACAATAAAGTGTGAGATTGCTGAGCGAGCAACCTCATTGTCCAATTGTTTGTATGATGTTGTGTGTCATTTCTGTGTGTGTTATGCCTCACTGTTCAGTAGACGACAAAATTTGTGCACATCAGCTCTGTGTTGTGGTGTTTTATTAGAAAGTGACTCCTACAATAACTGCTTTGCCATCTTTGTTCATTTGTTGGTACTGATTTTGTTATCCAGGGATGGCTGGGCTCCTGGAGGGCACAAAGAATGGGCCCCCTTATTTTACCAGACTGATTCAAATGAACGCATGCCCTTCACCAGTAAGCTCCCCTCTGTCCCCCTGCTCTTGGGCGGGCATTGTTGTGGAAGTACTTACGCTTGTGCTTGCTGCCACCGCTGCTTCTTCCTCTGCTGCAGTTGTGCTAGTCTCCTTGATTAATTTGGCCTCAGATCAGCTTTTAGAGCTGATTGCAAAAACTGCTTCAGAAGGTTAATGTTTGGGTCAAAAGCCCTTACCAGTTCCTCTCTTTTTGCTCTCTTTTCTTTCCTGTTATTCTGATTTTTGTTCAGGTGTTTAAGTCGGTGAGGCATTATGGTACAACAGTGAAGTTCATTGGGACTGCACATTACATTAATGTTAACAAGTAAAACAAAAGAAACAGAACTAAAGAAACAAGCTTGTGCTATAGAAAGCTGTCTAACTTTTTAAAATGAACAAAAATTGGAAAATGTACTTTTCTTGATTTAGTGAAGCAGGGAATTTTAAGTGTTTTTATAGTCAATCTTACAATACTGTGGACCATTTCACAACTTACCTCCATAGACCCCCTGAGCAACTGGACAACAGGAAGCTTTCCCCTTAATCCCCTCTTCATGGCCTCTTTTCATAATTGTCTTGCAAACATGACATAAGCCTCAGTCTCAACCATCCAGCTGTAAATGTATAATTTGATTCACATTTGTGACAATGAGCACCCTCAACGTTTCCTCTTTGCCAGCTCAGGGAAATCTCTAAAAATGGTCCCTCACTGTTTAAAAAGTGAGATTCTATATTTTGACAGCATCTCTGTAAACTAAAAAAATCTGTAAAGATTTAAATAGAACGGGGGGGAGTTGACAGCAGTGCCTCCCCTCCTCCAGCTCATCTGTCAGTCACAACGTCAGACGTCTTCCCACACCATTGCTCAAGCTAAACTCTATTAGACAACACCTCCCACCCTCTGAGGCTGCACGCTCTGTTTAAACCACACACACACACACACACACACACACACACACACACACACACACACACACACACACACACACCCACACGCGCGCACATTGACGTCACAGCTGGGAGTTGGTGTTTGTATTCACTGTGCATAAGTTTGTATTTCTTTGCAGTTTAAACTTTTAAGCTGCTTTAATATGTCCTCACTAGTAACACAGTGGAGCAGCAGGTGGTGCTTAAGCCTCAGTATAAAAAAGTTGAGGGTTCAATTCTGCAACCAGGTGGAAGCCTTTCTATGTTGATTTTTCAGGTTGAGTTTTCCCCAGGCTCTCCTGTTAGCCCCCATAAACCAATAATGTGCTTCTTTGGTTAATTGATGTCTGTTTGGACCTGAAAGGAATAAGCCGGATTGATAATATATGATTGATGTTCTCACTAACGACTTAAAAGGTTTGGTTTTACTTTTTGCATTAATAATTTAGGACAAGAGCACCAACATGGTAACATTGCAAAGCAGCTGGATCTGCCTAATTCAGTGTCTATAATCAGACACATCTAACTTGCCAAGCTTCAGTCTGCAACCACTGTGCCTGGCAGTGCCCCCTACTTATCACTACCATTGACCTAGAGCAACCCACCTTAAAGGTGCTATAAGGAGAATCTATTACCAGCGACATAAAGACTCTGCTACCCATGAGCACGCGCGGCGACTGTCGTAATGCTGCGTTTCAGTAGCCTCAGAACTGGGAGTGACATCTCCGACCTATCGGCGTTCCAGTTAAAGTCGGAAAAAAACATGCCGATCTACCAGGCTATTGTTAGCTGTTGTTAGCACGCCCTGTGTTGCTATATGAAGAATGTTATTATCACTATGGCAGCATTTTTGTAAATATAAGTCTAACAATACTATGTATACAGCTGATCTAGAGCGACACACCCCAGTCAGAAGTGCAAATAAATTGATTATTACAGGAGCTAAATAACTGTTCACACTGGGGGCATCCATCTTCAATTGTCAGCTCGGGGGTGGCGAGGTTTCACCGAGTTCCCACTAGGAAATTCTGACTTCGGGGAACGTTCCAGTTGCAGTTTCCTACTCGGAACCCAGAAATTCCTACTTCTGACTACAACTGGAACGCACCAAAAGACGTGACTGAAGCCAAAGCGTGTGTTTGTTGTGATGCTAATAAATGCAGGCCGGACTTTCCTCAGAACTCTGCATTGCTTTACAACTTATTTTTTCAGTCTCATCTTAAAGTGTGTATTTCGATCAGGCATATATCTAAAAGTGAGACTTTTTTGTAATTGCTTAGAAAGTCCTCACAGTCCCTTTAAAAACACACAAAATATCCCTTTAAATTAAAACATTAAAACTATGCGTTTAAAAAACATAGTAGAAAAGAAATTGCACTTTACTACTTTGTTTTAAATCTGATCAAGTGCCTCGAACTTTCACTGATGCAGATTTACACATTTGACAATTTTGATAAGAATATAATCAAAAGTTTATTGCCTAAGTGAAGTAAATGTTAAAGTATTGTTGTAAAATCTAAAAGTTATATAAGCCAAAATACTAATTTAATACAAGAGGCTAATGTCTGTAAGGGTAATCTCTGTTTTATAAAGTAACACTAGTAGCTATGCTGAGTTTCTACATTTTGCTGTTATAGTTTGTTCTGTGTCCATTCACACTTTCTTCTCTTCTAGTTTTGCACAAGTCAGAAAACTTTGTTTTTAAGGCAGCACTGCCCAACCAGTGTCTTTTAACACGGAGAAAGAGTGGGGCTACGAACAAGAGGACAGCAGGAAGTGACTGCTCTTACAGAGATTAGCATAGATGCTAGCAGCTTCGGTAGCAGTTTAATCAGATCTGAATCTAATGTCTTTATTAAATGAAAAACAAATAACAACACTACAAACTTCTTTATAGAAAGGATATGTTATACATCTGACATGTTTGAGTGAGAGTTTGTTGTATGAAGTAGCTCACATTTTAAACTTTACACCACAGCAGTAGTGCACTCCTAATGCATGACCTGATTGGCCTGTAATAAATGAAATAAAGAACAATCAATCATTCAGTTACCTGCCTTTGAGAAATGTTGCACTTTTGACAAAGCGGTAAACCTCACCAATCTTGCTTCTGAATGACAGAGTCTTTTGAAGACACTCCTTTTATACTGAATCATAACACTAACCCTTGTCCATTTAACCTGTATAATGCTTCAAACAGGGGTTTCTAATCATTCCTTACCTTTCCTGATCTTTTGTTGCCCCTGTGCCAGCTTTTTTGGAAGTTCAAAATTAATTTAAATTTGACAACAAAAGGAATTTGATTAGTTGAAGGTTGAATATTTTTCCTTTGTTGTGTGTTCCATTCAATACAGTGCAGCAATGGATTTGCAATCATTGGGTTTGTTTTTATTTGTGTTTTTCTCAACTTCATTGGAACTGGGTTGTGGTACTGCCCTGTGTTAATTTGCAATATAAAAATTGAAATTGTTACAGCATTACTCACTGGTAACAGAAAATAACTCAGGGGCTCACAGAACTATTACAGCTGTGAAACTTAGCAGAAAAAAATGTGGTGAACTAAGGTGATTGGAATGGATTTAATTGGTTGGCATGGATAAATGGATCAGTGGCACCTCCAGTATTTGGATTTGTCAGCCATCCAACACATTAAACCAAGGATTTAGAAAATTGGTTTGCATGAAAAGAAGAGTCTTCAATCTTTTTTTTGTGCAAAATTACCAGGAAGTCAATTTTATGTTGTAATAGTTGTACCAGATTTATGTTGTATTTTTCCTTGATTTATATTATTCACCATTTACTACCATGTACTATCAATTACTTGGTTTAATGTCCTGCAGAAAACTTCCAAGTAATTGACTATAAAAAGTGATTAACAGATAATTTGACCATGGTTTCTGACAGACTTCACACACAGGAACCTTGAAAGTGTTATGTTTCTCTGTGCTGTGGGTGTTGTTCAGTATTTCCCAGCCTGGGTGTTAAAATGATGGACAGAAGCAGATCTGTATGTTCTGTACGATCTAAATCTGTGATGCAAACACATCGAGCTGTCTGCTAATGAAGGAAGCTCTTCATTAGAGACGCCTCGAGACTTTGATGGATAATTAATCTTCACATGATGTGCATTTTCTATGCCCTGTCTTATATCTCATAAACAGTTCTTTATATCTCACTAGGTGAAAGCACCATTTAGTTTTGCACACATACATGCCGCGTGATTTGTTGCACTGGTTCAACTGATTGTAAATGCAAATATCTGGCTAGTCAATCATATGGCAGCAACTCAAATTTAGGCATGTAGACCTGATCAAAACAACCTGCTGGTGTTCAGTTCGAGCATTAGAAGGGTGATTTAAGTGACTTTGAAAGTGGCCTTGTTGTTGGTGCCAGATGGGTTGGAATGAATATTTCAGAAACTGAAGGATTAAACTGGGATTTTAACACACAGCCATCTCTACGGTTTACAGAGAATGGTCCAAAAAGAGAAAATATCCCCACTTCTCTTGGTGGAAAAGCCTTGTTGATGCCAGAGGATCTGAAGAGAATGGCCAGAGTAGTTGGAGATGAAACCTTGATACGCAGAGGACCATTTCTGTCTTATCTCAAAGCCGGGAGGCAACTACTGCAGACGACCACACTGGGTACCACTCTTGACAGCTGAGAACAAGAATCTGAGGCTACAGTTTACACAAGCTCTCCAAAACTGGACAAAAAGAAGATTCCAAATATTTATCTGTAAGGATTACTTTTAATATTCTTTTGGTTTTCTATATATCATTTTGGTCTAGGACCATGTTTCTCCAATTATTTTTAAGTTCCCTATGACAGAATGTCTGGCTACCAGCCATATTTAGGAACCACCGAAGAAGGTGTATAGGACCTGGCGATTGGAGTGATAACTCTGCTATCTTAAGGTGCGTTCACACAGCAAGCGACCCAGCTACCAAAGTCGCGTCGCCCACTGATGTAGCGTCGCACGTCTATAAATACCTGTTTGGTCGCTGTTGGCGTCGGCCGTCGGTCGGTGACGTCACGTCCGCTCGAGTTTTAACCGCGATCATATCATATATCACATAATAGGATGTATAAGCGGACATTATTCCAGCTATGTCCTTTTCACTCACTTATCAGACACAAAACTCTGCAGCTGATGATGCAGCAGCATCCTCTGTGAGTTTGAGTTTGAGATTAGTTCCGCCTAGAAGGAAGTCATCCGCCCTGTAGTCCGGATGAATAACTGCACCGTCACACGTACACACACCTCTGATTGGCTGATGCTGCACAGCCACACACGACATCGCCTGAATAGATCAACTTTTTTTTAACTTTGACATGGCGCGATGAGTGAAGCGGTCGTCTTGTCGCCGGCTGTTACATCGCAGGAGGGTTAGCCCCGCCCCATCGCGGCTGTACATTGACTTTGAATGGAGAGTGATCACTGAGGTAGTACAGGTAGCGTCCGGTGTGAGCGCACCTTTAGATTACTACTGCCATATTTGTTACACACATGCCTACATAACTTTGTCAGTCCTGTACTGAACTAGCCATAATAAACTACCCTGATAAATCCCCAGCCTTGTCTCAGGCATCTTTCATGGATTGAAACATCTGAATTATAATAGCCTGGTCAAATATTTCTAGATTTTGCTGCAACATTCAGATGGTTGAGACAGAACTGGTGTTAACATCATGACAGCATGGATCCATCCTGCCTTGAATCAACCCTAGCTTACCTGAATATATTTCCAGACCATGTTCATCCCTTCATGACTACAGTCTACCCATCCTCTGTTAGCTACAAAGCTGAGTCACCAGATCTTAATCCAACAGAGCACCTGTAGAATATGATGGAACAGGAGATTTGCATCACAGGTGTACACCCATCCAAATGTGTGCAACTGTGTGATCATATTGTGTTAATATATGTCAAAATCTCTAGAGAAGGCTACAGCACCAAGATCAACATTGTTGGATCTTTTCCTTAAAAAACTACAGGTGCTTTTGAAGAATAAACCTTTGTGTAAGCAGTTCCAAAATTGTCAGGTGAGTTATTGTCAAAAATGTTATTTATGCTTAAGTGATGGATAATGCTGTTTTAGTGCATCAGAATTTCTATGGTCTCTTTCCCCACATAGACTGGGTCAGTTCCGACAGGTTGATTAGTCTACTCTATGGTAATTGGTTAGTTCGGTGCTGCTCTGCGCCATATTATCAACAACTCTGCTTCCATTCCACAGTCTTGGCACTGTGCTTGATTTGCCAGCCAGTGTTTGTGTTTAAGCTGCAGGTGTGGTAGGATGTCACCATTTTTTTAGGAGAGACTTGGAGGGACAGGGGTAGAGAAATGGCCCTTTTCCACTAGCACGCCTTGGCCCTGCTCTACTCGGCCCTACTCGATTTGCAGCCTGTTTCCACTAGCCTGGTACCTCCTAAAACAGGCTAGTTTTAGTACCTACTCTGCTCTGGTTCTAAGTGAGCTGAGTCGATACTTCAAGATGACGTCACCGACTGCCGGCTACTGATTGGTCAGACAATGTCGTCATCGATGAGTCATGAGCGCGACGACCTAGCATGCTAGCGGTAGCTACCATTAGCTTATCATCATACGTCTTTTCTTTGCAGCTCGATTGCTCTCGTCCTCGGCTTCGTCCTCTCCTGTGCTTCTCAAGGGGTATTTCTTCTTGCCACCTGCAGCCTTCTTCTGCTTTCCTCTTTTATTCGGTTTGTGACAAAATGCCACAGATTGTTGTGTCGTGCTCAAAATGACGTCACCGCAGAGCCGCTCCGTTGGGTAGGTGGCTGGGGCTAATGGAAAAGCAGCACAAGGCGAGTAGAGTAGAGCCGGGTCGAGTCGAGTAGAGTAGAGTAGGGCTAATGGACAAGGGCTAAAAGAAGCACAGGTGTTGGGACTCTTTGTCATTCATCAGTAGAACATGGATAACACATGAACAGGCATGATATAGGCTCTCTAACAAATTGCCCTCTTGACAGTATTACCTTATAAGGAGCATGTGCAAACAGATTATTACAATGACTATTCATAAGTACTGTTGGCAGGGTCTATTTTCTCTATCCTGAAAGTGCAGTGTTCGAAAGTATTAATTCACCAACCCTCTTAACTAACATTAAGGTCATTTACTCAAGACTACTTCAGCCACTTAATTAGCAAAACACATCCAATTAACCCTCTTGACCATGAGCATTTGAGCTGCATTGTGGGTAGTTTGGTGTATGAAATTTTGGGAATTAATAATACATCAGTCCAGGGCTTTTTTAAAAAATGGCCCTTGATAAGTTGTGTATAATTTACTAGTTCTTTTCAGGGCTATTCCATTTCTGAGGGACACAAAGTCCTTTATGTAAAAGAGGTGATGTTCTTTTTTGATACGTGCTCTGCAGCTTCTGTGGTAACTTGATGTTTTATTCCTCTTTTCCATCTGGGCTGATGTTTGTAAACAGTACGGATGAAAAAATCTTGCTAGCTTCTGTGTTTTTCATCCTCTCTGTTTTTAATTCTCAGTCGCTTCCAGGTGCTGTGTCTAAAACGCTGCTTTGCATAATTGTTCCACAAAGTGCCGCCATGATTGCCTGAAGAACCTCTGAGAGGAAGTTTTGCACTACTGTAAGTTCACAAACCCATTAGCGTTATCCTTATTAAGACTCCTTTGTTGCATGTCATTAAAAAGGCGTCGGCAGTATCCAAAGTGTTCAAAGAGTGGGTAACAGTCTTGACAGATTCTGCTGGAGTCCTGCTTATCGCCTTACTGTGCTATCATGATCAGTCAGCTCAGCTTTATGTTGTTTCTTTACTTTTTCTTTCACATTGGTTTCTGTTTGGCAAAGAAATAATATCACACCAGTCTCTGTCCAAATCTGACCCTGCATTTAACACTTATTCTCAACAGAGAAAATCTAACTGATAGGACTGATATTGAAGCGATAAAACAAACTGTCTCCTATCAGCAGTGATTCACAAATCCTGGCAAACATGAGCAGCCTCAGTGCATATTTTGGCAATCGGCCTGTAAATTTTCCTCTCTAGGCCATTTTAGGGCTGTCAAATAGCAGTAAGGGGAGCATTTAACCCTTTGTGTGTGTTTTGTGGATTAGATAGAGTCTTTTGGACCCATTTGCACTGATTTGACAGGTGCAATAGATGCTAATAGATGTTTGTTGAGCAAAACCTCTGATTAAAACATGAGTAAAACAACTCCCCTCTGTCTCAATGTCATGTCAATGTCTGTTTGTATCTAAAGGTAGGGTAGAGTCGAGTAGAGTAGAGCAGGGCTAATGGAAAAGGGCCAATATACTCCCAGGTGAAGAGCTCACAGAGGGTGGATAATGTTATGTGTAGGTGTGTTTGGGTGCAACATGAACAGAAAATACCGGAGCACGTCACGTCAGGTTTGGGAGCACATGCTAGGTCGACCCTTAGGGTGTATTCACACCGATGGCACATTTGCTTTGTTTTAATTCAGGGGTAAAAGCGACACAATTTTTTTAGTTTTCACTTGGTTCGTATGTGTTCACACAGCGAAAGTCTCTTGCGGTCCAAAGTTGTAAACAAATGACATGTGAGATCAAATGTTTCTCTTACTGGTCAGAAATCTTACCCTGGGGAGTTTCCTTCTCTACTTACATCAGTCATGGAGCATCAGGAGCGTGTGTGGCTATTTCTTTTAAAGCATTCTTGTGTCACTCATTTGCTAACTTGTGAGTTTGTAGACCTCTGTATTTTTATGTGTAGTGTCCAGTATTTGGCAAATTTTCTCTTCTGCCCACATTTCTATGAGGCATTTTATGTCCTCACTGCTCCATGTCAGCCCACGACTCAATTTGCGGAGATTCTTCCGCCTACTCTTCTTCTTCTGCTGTTACTGCATTGTCCAACCAGGTGCATTACAGCCCCCCACTACTACAGTGTGAACCACAGGTATGAGTCAGTTGTGTCAGTTGCTGAGGTGTTTGTGTTCTCACTGTAAAGGAACCGCTACAAGGTTCGAACCAAGACCACCTAATTTGGAGATCTCAACCCGCTTGTTTTGTCCCCCATCCAAGTGCGATTGCTGTGTCCACATATGCCCAATCAAACCAAACTTTTGGGGTCACTCGTTGTTTTGGAACAATTGCCCCAAACTAGCCAGATGTGAATACACCTTCGGCCATATATCATTCCTGAGGCCTTGTCTGTACCACCAGCAACGCTGACCCTACTTCATTCTAGGACGCAAGGTGCAAACCATATGTCCTAAGGCTCCAGAGGCCAGGGACACTGACCCCTTTCAGTTGTGTTTCCAACTGCTGTAACCTTCAGCTTGTATCCCTCCAGCTACCAAACTAATTTCCTACTATGTTTCAATCGGGACGTGAGTCTTTACTGACTGAGCTACACTGCCATTCCCTTTAGAGACCCATTCACACAATTTTGCTATGTTCAACTCAGTTTGATGAATCTGAGGTGAAGAGAAACATGTTGGTTGAGTTTTAGTGTCATAACAGCTCTCAGACTAAAAGTAGGTGGATTTAAATCATTTGCTAACATAGATATGACACATGGTAGCTCAGTTAGGGACCAGCTTATAGTCCGTAAATTAGTCCATAAATTAGACTCATAGTTAAGATGCAATCGGCTTAGACTGCCGGGGGGGATCTGGCACATTGGGCTCTATCTCTCTCTCACACTCTCTCCCCATGTCTACCTTTGCCCCTTTTGTTTGCTCCTGTACTCGTCTCTGGCTCTTGTCTTGTAGGTGGCCTGGAATCCTTGGTGTAGACTGCCTGCTGCTGTGGAGCCACGAAGCCTCAATTACTACAATTACAAACATGACACATATTTGGCCATTTCATTGGGAACATTTCATTTCCATTATCATGATAGCTGTTAAGATATTAGCACGATCTCCATATCCATGGTTGATACATCTATAGTATCTATATTCAGCACCACATAGTCGTGGGGTCCCTCTTGAAAATGGGATCTCACATCTCAAGAGGCCTTTAACACATTTATACTTAACGGAGACAAAAATGGTAGGGATGCACTTGTGGTCTGGGCATCCATGAGTTCGTCACTACCATAAATTCTTATTTTCAGTAAGAATATCATTGGCTACACTAAAATGATCACCACAACTATTCAGTCATGAGGACTCTCCTGAAAACGAGATGTAGCATCTCAAGAGGCTAACCTCAAATAAATCAGACGACAGGTCTATGGTTCATGGATCTGTCACTAACTTTAGTTCCTACTTTAGTCCACTTGTCTCCTCCTACCTCCCTTCCTTTGCCCTCACACCCAACACAGCATCGTGTGGATTTGCTGTTCATCATGAGACTGGGATCCACATTCAAGATTTCCTGCTGCTTAACAGAAGGTTTTTTTCTTGCCACCATGATGGAGGGATTCATGATTGGCTATATGGATTCATGTTGGGTGTTGGATGTATATATTTGTATGTATATATGTATATGTGTATTTTATATATGTTTATATGTATCTATGTATATATGTGTATCCATAAAATGAAGAGCTTTATGCTTTATTGTAAGTGTCTTGGGATAACACTTGTTATGAATTGGTGCTATACAAATAAAGATTGATTGATTGATTGATTGATTGATTAACTTAGGGGAACTTTGGCCTAGCGTAGCTTGGCACCGCTGACTGTTGGACAACCGCATTGTGATGTCAACCAACGAACATCGTGTAAAGTGTCCGTATTACACCATTTCACAACAGGCAAGTGCAGCTGGTCTCAGTATTCAGATTACATGCCTAGAGGATGAAAGACATGACCCCCAAAAGGGCCCCCAGTGGTACAACAGGAGTCCAGACCTGAGGAGGAAGCACCTCAACCCAACAGATCTGATGTATGTTGAACTTCTGTTGGGACAGTCCCAGCATTCACCAGCAGAGCTGAATATAACTGAGGGTAACAGAGGTAAGATGAAGTCAACTCTTGCTGGTGTTTACAAGCATGTTGGATCAAATGCTGAAAATTTTTAAGCACTTTCAACTTTTCTATGTACCTGTCCATGTGCTGAACATTAGCTGATGTCAACTTTGTTCTGCTTGGCTTGACTTAGCCCAAAACAATAACATGAATCCAAGACAGCAAAAACCTTAGTGTGTGAATATGGCTTAAATCAATTTCAACATTTTGATTAATAATAAGTTTGAACCAATTAGAAATCACTTCAGCACCACACATTAGTATTTTCAGTCTGAGCACACTCGATAATCTACTAAAAAATTGGAAGGTATAGCCTTTACCTCCTTCTTAACTGGAAATCCACAACAGTTCCTTTCAGCACACAGTGGATTTTTAAAGTTAGAGAAAATTAGACATTCAAAAGATGGGAAACTTAAACAAATTCTATGATAAATAGTAACCGTTCATGGATTTTTTTTTTCCAACAATGTAACCACCCTTACCTTTTTTATTTGGTTTTTATCATTATTTGATTTTTAATTATTTTTTATGTTATTCTTTTGATAATGTTACCAGTTCAATTATTTTTAAACAAGGTTTTAATTTTTGTATTTATTATTTGCTCTTAAAAATGCAAATCTAAATCTAATGGTGTATACAAACATGTTTAATCGATAAAAAATATGACACGGATAGAAATCAGCTCAGGATTTTTTAAAAAATAATATATGAAACAACTTGAGACAGGGCACTCTTTTTTCTCATTTTCAAAATACCTTTCCTAGACAGAGGTTTGTGCTCTCAGAGCTCTTCTAGTCACTAAAGTGTATTTATCATATTTCTTTCTTCTGTTTTTCAAATGCATTTCGTCAAACCTGCATAGGAGTTTACAGATGCAATTACAGTAAGGTATAGCTCAGTTTTTTTAGACCTTTCCTGTGTCAGTGGTTAACTTTGTCACATTTTCTTTATGTATGTATTTATTTTAACCCTGAAAATGAAATTCAAGAAACATTTAGGGAGTAGGGGGAACAAAAGTGGTCTCCAGGTTATAAGTTGCTAACCCGCGCTCCACACATTCACAGCTCCAGTAGAAAGAGGGAATCCAGAATAAAGGTGTACATGCAGTAAATAAAACAGATTATTGAGCAGAAAGCTCGCTCTGTTAATCTGATTTTTCTGTCATTTTACGATGGCCTCTCTGGAAAAGAATATCTAATTATGTTAACATGGCTGCTTGAGTAATCAGGTAACTTATTAGTAATTTTGTTAATGCTTCATCAACAACTTCCTGCTTGTAATTTCAGATTAGCCACAATTTATTGTTGTCAGAGAGTAAATGATCTTTCCCTATAGGACAATAATCCACACAGGCTTTACTTTGTGGAAATCCTCACATTTTTTCTACCTCCAAACATGTTTGTTTTTCATCTCTCTGGGCTCTGAAGGACGGGCTCCAGAAATACATTTCACTTCAGGGACATCAGAGTACATCTCTAAATGACTTCAGCCTCCATAAAGCTCACACTCCAGCTGGGATCTGCTCTCTAAAACCACGTCTGTCCATCTCTCTGTTCCTCGGCCTCGAGGTACAGAAACACCAACATCTCATTCAGAGGCACCCGGTTGCCATGAGGCTCAAGCTTAGTGTGTTCAGATAACAGATGTTTATGCCTTTTTTTACTCGTTTACTGCTCTGTTCTATCTGTGTCTCAGAACCTTCCCCTCCAGAAGCTGTGGTACACGGTTTGTGTTTGGATCAGTAACAGTTGTCGGATCAGGATGTGCCGGGGCTGGAATAAACACCCACTTCAGTAGGAGAGGCCTCCTCACACCTCCTGGATGTCCCTGGGATAATTGGCACAGAACATCTTGTTATTGGCCTTCTCTTTTTTTGGTGCTTCACGGCACGTCGACCGTTGTGAAGTCTTTTCCCACTGAAAAAAATTATGTTCTCTCGCTTTGTCTGTGCGCAACCTTGGCTGTGTCATGTGACCAGTCATTTCAATCCTCCCCGGTTGTCATGCCAACAGTATATCTGAGGCAGTCGTGCCGTGGAGAGATGAGATGTTTGTACTTCACAGACGGGCGGGCAGGTACACACAGTAGGTCAGAGTGTAACAAGCTTTGGTTTGGAAACCAAAGATCTTTTTTCAGGTATGGGTCAAAAATGTCTCCAGTTTTTTATTTAAAGGCTTTTGAGAGGAAAGGGTATCTTCAGGAGAGGTTTTTTGATTAATTTTTTATTCTCAATTAACTTAAAGAAAAAATGCCAATGATGTTGCTGTTCTTTTAACGTTTCCTTAAAATGATCTATTAAGTTCTTCCTTTTTTTCATTCAGCTTTTTTCCTACATGTAAAAGCACACGATGAGCTGATATTATAAAATTACTGCTGCACTTTTATCATATTTATCATGAACAATCCAACTTTATCTCCAAAGCTAGTTGTAAAAACAAGGTCAACAAAGTGCTGCACAGTTACTACCAATGTATAACTAAACTAAATAGTGACAAATGAGAAAACAAATGATAAAAAACAACATAATAATAAACAAAATAAAATGAAATAAAATAAAATAAGACAAAACACACAAAGAAATAAAGCAAAAATAAAAAACAAGAATAAAAACAATATTTTTCTTTTTCACCAAAGTGCAAGGCAAAGATAACCAGGCAGAAATAAATACGATAAAAAATTTAAAACACATGGAAAATTTAAGTTAAATTACATAAAATAACATTAAATAACCTTAACTAGATTTAATTGTATCAAATTAAAGTTAGATAAAATTAACTCGAGTAATACAATTAAAAGGTTATTCAAAATAAATCAAGACTAAACAGAATTAAATGGAAAATAAAATGAAATTAGAAAAACAACTGAATAAAGCTAAGTTAGATTGAACTTTGTTGAATGCATCCAAATAAAACAATTTAAAATTAAACCAAAGAACTAATAATAATTGATAGTAAAAGTCTATCAGGTTCATATTTTTATTGATCAATACAATCCAACCTCACCGTCTAGAGCACTGCAGCCATTGTGAAGGACAGACACAGGCTGCAGCGTGTCATTCGCTCTGCAGGGAAGGTGCCTGGCTGTAATTTACCATCTGTGCATGACCTGGAAACCTCCAGGACCCGGAGACATGCAGAAAAAAATGTAGGCGACCCCTCTCACCATGGACATGAACTTTCTGAGACCTGCCCGTGGTCCTGCAGGACTAAAAGCTCTTACCATAATAACAGTTTCCTCCCCTCCGCTGTGAACGGGTGAACTGTGCCCCTGCCTCCCTCCCCCCCACAGCACATACTGTCACTCAACATCAGGGTCAGTAAACATTACGGTAATGTCAAACTAATTCATGTGTGCATCAGTTTAACCCACATTCAAGGTTTTCTCTCTATACGGCACATTGTTGATGTTTGTGTGTTTGTGTGTACTACCCCTTCAATTCACCTCTTATCTACTTGTTGTGCTCTTTTTATTCTGTATTGTTCTGTTAGTAAACACTACGTTAACTTATCTGTTTTAATATTTAACCAAATCCAAGCCACAGTCCACACCTATTTTGGTCTGTTTTGGTCTATTGCTCGATTGTGATTCTTTTCACACCCATCATGAACCAAACCATGGTCCCCTTGGAAGCAAATCACCCTGTTTTTGGCAGACCAGAGTTTGGTTCTTTAACCCGCACCAGAGTAAATGCAAGTTTTCACCCAACCCAAATGAACCCAACTGTGCAGAAAAGCAAACCAGAGTTCTTTTTGAAATGTACAACAATTGTTAGATGTGAATAAAAACCACACACGCCCACAGACTGTGTAGTTCTGCATGTACATCAGGATGCTTACGTCACATTTTAATTTTTAATACATGACCCAGGAAAAGGCACCAAGTACAGGATCATTAGCTGGAGTCCTGTAGCTGAAGATTGTATCCTGTGTGTGAGCTTTTTAGTGTGCAGCGCAAATGTCTTTCCTATTTTCTTCCATCCTCAGTAGTCATTTTTACATCCAAATAGTTTGGATGGCAAAAAAATGTACATCCCCTGTCAACAGGGATGCAAAAAATGAGAATTAGTCTGGTAAAAAGCTGGCACTTTTCTTAACCCTATAAAGCCAATTGTATCATATTTGATACATACTTTTATAATACCTCTATCTACTCAATATGGTCAAAAACTTACAAATAAAAACATCTGAAAACAATCAGATAAATGATAAGAATGTCCTCAAATGGATTATCAGTTGCCAAAAACACCAAATATATCAAATGAGAGATGAAAAATCTATATGGTAAATTATATGGACATTTTAATATTTGTAGGATTTTAGCAGAAAGTGAAACAAACATTTCAGCTCCAAAAAATTAGAGTTTTCTGGCTATACATTAAGATTTCTTTTGTATCTCTTTTGATACATTAGGTGTTTTTGGCAACTGTTAATCCACTTGAGGATTTTATTGATCATTTATCTGACTGTATTCAGATTTTTTTCAGCAATTTGTTGATAATATTGATTAGATGGAGGTATCATAAAAATATGTATCTAATATGATACAACAGGCTTTGAGGGGTTAATCTGAGACCCAATATACTTAAAGGAGACATATCATGCTTGTTTCTCCTTTTCACTATGCCAGACTAGGATGCCTGTAAAGCATTTCTGCCCTCAGTACAAGTCATTTAGTTCCTTCATTGCCCCACAATTGCGTTCTCAAAATCCTCATTTTAGGCCATTATGAAGCCCATGTTGAAACATGAGGATCTCAAGGCTGACTTAAAGTTACCTCGCAACGTCACAGCCCTTTGTGCTCTGATTGGTCAGTTCTATCGGGGGTAGAGCCAGCCTGTCCTTCTTCTTCTACTGTATTTTCTGGCAGGCTCAAAGCAGCGACCGTGTATTGAGTCCCCCTACAGGTCAGAGCTGGTAATGAGTGAGTGTGAGCTAGGGATCTATGTACTGCTGCTGGTGGATGTGTTCCTCGGTGACGGTTTGGGGCTAATGGACATCACAGAGGAGGAAGTGTTTTATCAGATTACTCCAATAAAAAGAAAGGTACCTCGTGTCGTCACGACGATTTAAATCTCGCGGACATCTCGCAATGGCCTATTTTCAGAGGCATCAAATCTCGTTGTAGGATATCAGAAAAAATACAATATCTCATTTTTTTGAAAATTAAGGGGGTGTAAGGTCTTGTTTTCAAATTGATTATATTATATGTAAGTATTAAATCATGCATTAGCATGATATGTCTCCTTTAATACAGTAATTCTACACAAACCTCTGATCTCAAAAATGAATACTCTCTAGAAAATAAAGAAAGTGCTTTGTTACTGATGGATATTGTATTATACTGTAAACAAAATATTTGTTTGTATTTTGCTTTGGTTAAAAATGTATAAAATACCACATACTGTTATAAAGGTTTGCCAATGGCACTGTTGAATGAATAAAATTAATAAAGAAAATAGGAGATAGGAGGTTTGTACCCCACACCTATATCCAATATATTTCTAAGCACTTAAATGCCTTGATCGAGCTTTGTGCAAGTTTGTGCATCCGCTAGACAGCAAAATATAGACGGACATGCCACAAACTGCTGTGTGCTTTATGCATTTAGAGGATGCACTTTCTGCTGTCAGAGCAGGGCCAAGGCTGGGGTGTCTGAGTGGGTTGCATCTGAACACTCATCAAATTGAGGCTCAGGCAGTCTGGGCTCAATGCCGACCTGAAACCCATTTACTGTGTATCCTTTCCCACTCTCTCTCCCGTTATCGTCTATCAATTGTCTCTTACTATCAATAAATGTCTAAAGCCCCAAAATGTTGTAAAAAAAAAAAATAATGATAAGAAGAAGGCATTTGCATGATGTTGTTTTGCAGTGTAACACATTTTATTCTTCTTCTACCGGATTTTAAAAGTATGGTACAAAAACACAAAGTCAGAACAGCTGAGTTTTTGTTGTACTTAGGGATAAAGCTGATTCTGATTCTGGTTTCTTGTAAAACATCCTTAGATGTTGAATAGTTGACATGACAGTGAAGCTTTGGGCAGCAGTGTGGCAAAGCAGGTAGTTCAAGTGCCGTTAGATGGTAGCTTGTTCAACCCTCAGGTCAGTCAGAGGCTTTCTGTGTGGGGTTTGCATGTTTTTCCTGGGCATGCGTTGGTCCTCTCTGGACATTCCTGCTTCCTCCCACGGACCAAAAACATGCTAATTTGGTTAATTGGTGACTCAAAATTCCACCTAAGTTTGGTGTGAGTGTGAATGGTTGTCTGTCCCTCTATGTCAGGCATGTCCAAAGTCCGGCCTGGGGGCCAATTGCGGCCCGTGTTCAAATTTTCACCGGCCCGCAGCCTCTGTTATAAAATCAATTACATGCGACCCGCTTGCACCGTTGACTGCTGTATAAAATATTAGTGTACAAAAAACCTATTTTACATTTCATTAGAAGATGGCAGTAGCGCTGTGGCCACCTCCTTGTGGCACTTGACACTTGACCTTTTGTCATTTCAGCCCATCCCATTTCAAACATGGCGACTGTAGCTAAAAAAGAACAGTTGACAGCGAGTGCTGCCGATTCCAGAACAAGTGGAAATTGGAGCATTGGAGCAATATGAAACAACTGTGTCTGCCTAATTTGCCACGAGACTGTAGCTGTTTAAGGATTTCAATGTCAAGCGGCACTACCAGACAAAACATGCTAACTACGACAAGCTAACTGGGGACGAACTTAAATATTTATTTTTTGTTATGATCAAAACCACTGTTTTGAATTTAGAAGTTTACAGTGAGCATTTAATAGTGACTAATATGTACTGTTTCAAAGATATTAGATATGTTTAATCTTCCCAAAAGTGATTTTTCCAGACAGACTTTTTCCTCATTTTATCTGGTCTTCAAATACGAGCGAGTGATTTGGGTTAAAAACTTGAAAATAAAAAAAATGTATGTATTCCAATGCCACGTCTGCCATTTGCAATAAAAATTTCATTAAATAGTTCATTTGTATTTAAAGTTATTGGGTCAAAAAATGACGGACTGAATGGTCGGCCCCCGCACATTTTCACCTTACCAAGTCTGGCCCTCGTGGCAAAAAGTTTGGACACTCCTGCTCTATGTGGTCCTGCAATTGTCTGGCAACTGGTTCAGGTTGGACCCTGCCTCTCACACAATGTCAGCAGGGATAGGCTCCGCCCCCCTTGACCCCTAAAGGAATCAGTGGTATAGATAATGAATGGATGGATGGAGTTAAGCCCTCTGAATAATTCCAATTCAAAACAGTTTTATCCTCCTTCGTGGACTTATCATTTCCTTAAATATGATACTTGATCAAATGTCTGATTCACATGCAGCTATTGTTGTGAGGTCTATTTAATGAGCTGCGGCCTCAGGCATTTTCGAGTCCAGCTGGGGCACATTGTCCTCCAGTGTGTCCCAGGTTGGCCTTGAGGTCTCCCTATGGCCTGCCTTTCCCAGAGCCCCTCTGGACATGCGTCGTCCTCACCAGCTGTCTTGTTCGTATCTGCTCACTGCCACGGTCTGACTTAAAGCCTCTCTGACAGGCTCTCATTCTCACTTTTTCCTTTAGTCTCCGAAGAATAAGACAGTCAAAAGTCCACCATTCGCTTCACCTGGATGTGAGGGGCCTCTTTGTTCTGTGAGGACTCTGACTCAAAGGATGAGATCTTCGAGTGAACTGTGTCAAACTGATATAAAGAGAGAAACCACAGGGCACTTTGAGGATAACAGCTCGATAAAGCCAGGAGAACAAAATATCTGAGGATGTCTGAGAGGCTATTTACAAATCATTAAACATTAATATCTGCACTCTATGTACTTAATTCATTGGATACGAGAAATGTATCATATAGCAAATAACTGCACAGAAGAAGAGGGAATATAAAGACACAAATCAATAAAAATAGACATAGAGAAGTCCTAAATGGAACAGAAGTCACAACCAGAGCCATAAGATGTGAACACTCCAGCCAACAAAACTTTAAAAGACAAAACTTTTAAAGCTGGCCATCTTAGGTGAGAGTTTAGAAGTGGGAGATTTGGGAGCATGAGCTAAACAACTCTGGTAAAAGAACATTTATATCACAAAAATAAACCTGATCTGCACTTGAATAGCACAAACCTCTGCTTAGATAGCTCACATATTGCCATTACACTTAAAAGTAAAAGTTTCATGATGAAGTGATCCTCCGAAATGATCCTTTACCCTGAAAATCTACCATAAGCTCTTAGAATCATATTGATATTATTAATAGTTTGACGGATATTGAGTAAAATACGATTGTTCATGAATGGCAGTGATCTGGCTCACCAATTGTGGAGGTAATTGGCTGTCACCTCTTCAACTTGATTACAGATGTCTCTTTTCAGTTTCTAAACAAAACCTGGTTTGCAAAAAACTCCTAAAAGATGCTATGAGGAGTTTAAAAGTAATTACACTTCAAAGGGACTGTGAGGAGAATCTGTTTCCGGCGACATTAAGACTCCGCTACCCATGAGCACGCGTTTCTGTCGTAATGCTGCGTTCCAGTAACCTCGGAAATGGGAGTGACATCATCTCCGACTTATCAGCGTTCCAGTTGAAGTCAGAAAAAAACATGCCGATCTACCAGGCTATTGTTAGCTGTTGTTAGCACGCCTGCGTTGTTGTTCACAAATATCACATGAAGAATGTGATTATCAATATGGCAGCATTTTTGTAAACGTAAGTCTAACAATACTATGTATACAGCTGATCTAGAGCGACACACCCCAGTCAGAAGTGCAAATAAATTGATTATTACAGGAGCTAAATAACTGTTCACACTGGGGGCATCCATCTTCCGTTGTCAACTCGGGGGTGGCGAGGTTTCACCAAGTTCCCAGTAGGAAATTCTGACTCTGGGGGACATTCCAGTTGCAGTTTCCTACTTGGAACTTGGAAATTCCTACTTCTAACTACAACTGGAACGCACCACAAGGCGTTTGTTATGTTGTAGCCCGGACCTTCATCGGAACTCTGCATTGCTTTACAACTTCTTTTTTCAACTGTCTGTCAGGACTGAGCCCTTTCCGCCCCGACCGGAAGGCTAAGGAATAGCATTTATAGATAACTTATTTTGATGCTATAAAACTCATCTCAAAGTGTGTATTTCGATCAGGCATATATCTAAAAGTGAGACTTTTTTGCAATTACTTAGAAACTCCTCACATTCCCTTTAAGATGAGTTTTATAGCATCAAAATAGGCTATCTATAAATGCTATTTCTCAGCTTTGCGGTCGGGTCGGACAGGGCTGGACTGGCCTGGATACTGAACTTCAGGAACAAGACAATTAAACTAGAGCACATTTATATTATTCGGACACGTCTTAGAGTACCAGGCTGTAAGTAGCGATGTATAGCCGGCTACAAAACTACGATACTAAGTTTTCCAAAAATTGCTTGTTGTCACACATCAAAAACTACCGCTACGTAACTAGAAAGAGATACATTACCTCGTCGCTTTGCATCCTGTAAGTTGTTGAAAAAGACGTTGTAAAGCAATGTAGAGTTCTGAGGAAGGTCCGAGCTGCATTTATTAGTATCACAACAAATACACGCTTTGGCTTGGGTCACCTCTTTACGACAGTTGCCGTGCGTGCTCATGGGTAGCAGAGTCTTTAGGTCGCCGGGAACACCTTTAAGTCAGGGCTGTCCCAAATTTTTCACATAGAGGGCCACATTTATAAAGAATGTAAGGAATTCATACCCACAATGGTGCCAACATGTTAGGGAGAACAGTGTGTCTTGCTCTGCGTTGTGCCATGTTGGACTCTCCCAGTCATTTGCTTTGGCTGACATCTGTCAATCAAAGCAATGCCAATCATGTCCAAACAGTCCAGAGAAATCTTCTGAACTGGAAAATAAACTATTTTGCAGTAAGCTTTTCAAATATTTAGTCATAGTTTTTCTCCATCAAATGTTCAAGGACGCTTAATGACACGTTGACTTTTCATATTCTATCAAGTTATTTTTTCAGGGCCTTTACATTCAAGTTAAGATGACATTTAGACAATTTTTTTTCCAAAGCATGAAAGAGGAAATGTGCTGGTTCATCTGTCTACTGTGTTTCCTCATTGTGACATTAAACGGTGGCTTTCTTTCCCCTGAAGTGAAGTCAAATAAGGTGGCAAACACGTTTTTCTTTTAAATTCTTCATAATTCATGTCATCGATCTTTGTTTGTCAGATGGCTTTTAAGCTGAATAATTTTAACAGAATGCAGCAGCTATTCACAACAGCCTGAGCTAATGAGCGGGGAGTATTAGAAAGACTCTGGTAAGAGCTGAAACTCTATAAACCATCTTCTTCTTGACTTATGAACTTTACATAGTGCTTGTGGTGAATTGTACAAGCATCTTTCCCTGTTTTAATACACACAATGGTGAAATGAAATACCATAGGCCCCATGTCCTGGCTTGTTTTACTGTTCAAATGATGTTTTGGGTGTCTGTTCAGCTCGGATTTGAATAAAGTTTAAAACAGGAACATTGTGTCTCTGTAGAGGATCAAATGCAGCTCTTTTTCCCTCCCCTTTGGGAACGTTTGAACCTGAAAGGGCAGGAAGGCTATGGCAGTGAGGTCTGTGCTGGTTGCCTGCCAAAATGAAATGATGTCTGCTGGGAGGGGGGTTACATGTCTCAAAATGGACTTCCAGAAAGGTCATGGTGCCCTCTAACACTCATAATACCGATGCATCCTGTTGTCTTTAAAACACTGAAAAATCACACATAGAGAAGCTGAAACAGGGAGACAATTCCTTTCTAAATACAAGCAGCTCATTTTCATCTCCGCCATTGTTGTTAACAAAGCAAACAGCGAAGTTCTGCCCCTTCTTGATTTTGAGTGGTCAGTGAGGAGGAATACGTGATACTGACTAGCACAGTGCTATCTCAAAAGTTGAACTATTTTCAACCAAGAGTGCTGGAAGCGCAGCAACAAAAATCATCTCATGCCAATAATGTACGAAATTCATTTAAATTGAAACAAAAGTTGCCAGTGCAAAACAGTTCATGTGGCCCTAAATGTGGTCTGCAGTTGGTCTCCAGGTCATAGTTTGGACAATCCCTCTGAAAGAAGTTATGTGACTTAAGGTCGAGGTTAAACTTTTTCATTAAAAATGTGAAAATGAATTGGCTGTTCAGCATTAATGCCATTCCGTCCTTACCTAGAAATTGATTTTCATTAGTAGCAATTTTCCTCATGTGAGGATTATAGGATGGGTGCAGTGGATTCGCGTCTGAACAAGATAAGGTAAATTATTTTTGGTGGGCCAGATTTCCAGCTCAGAAATTTCACCAACATTATTCATTCTAACTTATGTTAGCAAAGAATTAGCATAAGGAGTTTGTGAGGCAGAATCAGCCGTCCAAAGAGTGACAGTGTTCAGTCATGTGAGACTTTCTGACTTTATTGCCTTTTTAAAAAGTTCAGCAGAAGAGGAGGAGATACAGAAATGCTGAACTGGCTTTTTCTCTTAATTGCATGAGTATGTTTTATAGTTGTGAAGGTCCCTCTTCCATCCCACTCTTTCAGTGATTACTTCGCTGAAAATGAGGATGGTCGTCTATCTAACACATGCACTTAGATTTAACATTGATGTTATAAGTTTAAGTCTCCTGTATTAAAATCTTGCACACTTGAAAGCAAAAAGTTCAGACCATTTGGATATGGAGGCTCTTTCTTGTCTAAGTTTAATGTTTATGCTGTAGAGTTGTCTTATTTAACGTCTCAGTTGCCCCTCTTTCTCTCTTCACAGTCAGCTGTCTGCCTGTCAGTCTGTTCATCCACCAGTATGAGGAGGAATATAAAACCTTATTGTTTGATAGTTTAGAGAAGTAACTTCAATGTCCTACTTTTTTCACTAAGCTGACGACTATTTTTGGGACTATTACTAGAGATTTGTTCTGCAAGAACTAGAATGCTTCAAAATGTCACCTCTCCTGCTGTTGTAATTTGTGTAAGGTGTGGAGCTGGGGGGAAATGGGGGTGGGGGAGGTAACAATTTGAAGGGCAGTACTTTTCTTTGTAACATATTCAAGGCTCATGGTATGTATTATTTTGCTTCAGGCATTTCTTTTTTTGCTAAATGGTAAAATCAATCAATCTTTATTTGTATAGCGCCAATTCATAACAAGTGTTATCTCAAGACAATAGCAAAAGCTCTTCATTTTGTGGATACACATATATGCATAGATACATATATACATATAAAGATACACATATACTTATATATACAAATATATACATCCAACACCCAACATGAATCCATATAGCCAATCATGAATCCCTCCATCATGGCGGCAAGAAAAAAACCTTCTGTTAAGCAGCAGGAAATCTTGAACGTGGATCCCAGTCTCATGATGAACTGCAAATCCACATGATGCTGTGTTGGGTGTGTGTAAAAGACCTTTTCATCATCTCTATCTTGTCCCACCCTCACACAGTGTGCTTTTCTAGATAGAAGTTACACCTTTGGGACATTTTATAGTGAACCCAAGATGGCGGTGCTCACTAGTGCAGCAGCTTTTGGCTGTACAGTTTGGTGTATTTCTGGTGGTCGTATTAACTTCATTGTATTTAGATACAATGACAATAAAGTGATTCTGACTCTGATTTCACCTCCACTGAAAGGGTCAAAGTTGACCCCCTCTTTACTCCATCTTCTGAGGTAGTGTAGGAGATGTAAGAAAAGTGAGGAGGGAGCACATAGAGCCACCAGGGGAGAGCAGTGCTGTGTGTGTGTCTTCATTTCTGTGGATGTGATACTTGTGCTCCCTCAAGGCAGCATCAGACTGTGAACTGGCACAAATGTTAAGTCCTCAGTTAATTTGAGTTTCTACTGGTGTAATGACAGCAGACCTTTGTTGAAGAAATGCTGTGTTTCAAGAGTTTCTCTCTATGTTACCCCTTAAGAATCCATTCAACGTCCTGACATATTTGTCACTAATGGCCAGTTTGCATAACTCCACTGTTTTAATATGAAAAATAATGACAATAACAATAATGATGATACTTAAACTAGTAATACTACTACTATATTTCCCATAACATGCAGTTACAGTTCAAGCAGTATCTGATTATAATTGCCAGGCTCTGAGATGGCTCTGTGATTGGTAGAAACATTTGTGATGCATTGTTGTTTTTATGCAGTGCCAGATTGAAAATAAAACTAAACTAAACTGGTCCTAATGACAAAAAATGTAAACTTCTAAAAAATCAGCTGTAAGAATACAAAACGCTAAATTTTATTTTCCACTTCAAAATGAGTCCTTTTTTAAAAACTACTTCAGCCTGGATTATACATAAAAATATTAATTATAGTTTGGGGATTTAGCCTTTTAAAGACTCAGTTATCTCTATTATTTTTTACCAAATCATACAAACAAAAATTAAAAAAAATATCTTTTAAAGGAGTATTTGATTACCGTTGTTATTAAGCCCTGAAATGGGCCAATGATTGATAGTAAGATTTAGTTTTTCTTAATTGTTTTTGTTTTATTGTTGCAGGCACCCTGGTAGAAAACAGTAAAATGTGAAATTTTGAGGCATTTCTTGAATGGGAAAATAGCACAATGTAGTGGACAAATATGAAAATGAAAAATTTCAGCACAGTCCAAAATAAATCTCAACATGAAGGTATGCATTAGTTTATTTAAAGATAAATGTGGGATTTAATACAGACTAATTTTCAAAATTTTTCAATTTGATGTATTTGGTCTGCTTTTGAGTAGCTTTGCGGTTTTAGGCTAATTTAAGAAACTGAGAGGATAATTCTAAAACACTATTATAAAAAAAAATATCCTCCAGCTAATTGTAGCCTTAGGCATTCAACACAGCCACAATGAGTTGAAAATATATTTAAAAAACTGAATGGCCCAAAATGTTCCTTGGATCTCTTGAAGCTTTACCACTTTTTAGCCCGACAGCCACAGATGGCTGTTTCCCAGTGAGTCTGGTCCTGCTTGTTAAAAGATTTTTATTCTCTGTCTTTTCCACCCACTGCTGCAGAGTGCTCCCTCATAGCGGATTGATTATGAGTCCTTCTATGGAGCACATTAAGTTTGTATGATATGGGCTACCATTAAAGTTGAATTAGATTGGATGTACTTGTACATTTACATGTTTTCACACTTTGCTCATGCAACATTATAAAGTTTAATGTGGTCGCTGGTTTGCCCATAAACATGTATGAACTTCAGAGAACAGAATTACAGCTAGCATATGGAAGTTTTATTGTCATGTCATTTTCTAAGCACTATCCAATCTCTCAGTTTTAAAGAACAAATATTACAGGTATTAGGAAGATGCTGTTATTTCAAACAAGGCCATAACTGCAAATTATTTAGTTTTAATTCACTATAACCCCACAAAGAACCAACATCTGAAAAATGTTAGCTGTTAATTCATATATTTATTTATGGAGAAACATGCATGGGGTAATAGACTGATCCCTTTTGATGAAACAGTCCTGTTCTGAAATGAAACATTCCTTATTTTGAGCATTTTGTTATTTAATCAACACTGTCAGTCTTTCTTTTATGTTTTAGTGTCTGACAAAAAGCTGATTGATTCCTAAATTAAAGGTGTCGTCATAAACAAGATACTAAATCAATAAAAGCAGAAAACAAACCCAGTGTTTGGATGACGTTAGTTCAATATAGTCTGTCCTTCTGAAATTACACAGGCTTTCAACAGAGAATGAGAAACAAATGAAACATCCATTTACCAATAATATGATGTGGTGACGCCTCCTCTCTAGACACAAAGATGATATTTATTGACAGATGACCCCCCACCCAGCCACTGTTTCGAGACTGATTAAATCTATTCATCACATTTGCTGCTGATTGCTTGGTGATTAGCATAATTAAGCAAAAGTTCAGCATGAGCTTGGTAGGAATGAAGTAAACAATAATTTGTCAGAAAGCGATGGTGCAGCTGCTGCTCTGTGGTACTAATGCATTGTACCTGGATTTTTCCTATTTTTGGATGCACCAGACAGTCTTGGGCTGCGGTTTCAGCATATGGAATCATGAGAAAAACGCCAGAGGTGATTAATTATCTCTGAGTCTGTTGAACTGCTTTCTGGCAAGACAACAAAAGTATCAGCTACGTCGTATGTGGCCTATTTTCAGGTGAAGCTGACTCATGCAGAGGCCTTATCATATGATGAACTCTTTCACTGGGTTGGTCTATTTTTAAGCACAAGTACCTCGGCTCTTTATGTTGCTCTGACACAAGCAGCCTAACCCTGAGGCAAGGGAGGTCGTCTGTTCGTCCATCCATCTCCAAGTCCACCTGATATGTATGCATAGTCATCCAACCCTTGTGAGCATCATCTCAAGCACACTTAGTGGTATGTTCTTTGAGCTTTGAACACATGCTCTCTCAGACTGGGCAATGAAATGAGTAGATTGTGGCAGTCAAATGTCACATGTCAAGGTCATTTTCTTTCATGCTAAGACCTTGTTTAAAAACCTCATAGAGGGGTTTTCATTGAAATATACTTAACGGTGCTATGAGGAGAATCTATTTCCGGTGACATAAAGACTGTGCTACCCATGAGCACATGGGCGACTGTCGTAAAGATGTGACCCAAGCCAAAGCGTGTTTGTTGTGATGCTAATAAATGCAGCTCGGACCTCCTCCCTGTTGTCTTGTCTTGTCCTGTCTGTCACTGTTTCCCCTTCTTTCACACTGTGGTGTGGCACGGCCCTCCCCTTCAGCTCACATCAGGGGTTAAATAAAGTTTGATTTGATGGAGTAGCCTACAGGGAGGGCTGGTGATGGTCACTGTAGCAGTGAATCATATTTACTTATCTCTCACTGCTAGAAAAAAATGCATTGGTCTTTCCAACGCTGCCACTGGACACAGTGCTCAGCTGAAAAGATAATGCAGACAATGGGGAAAAAAATGCAGCTCGGACCTTCCTCAGAACTCTGCATTGCTTTACAACTTCTTTTTCAACAACTTACAGGATGCAAAGCCACGAGGTAATGTATCTCTTTCTAGTGACGTAGCGGTAGTTTTTGATGTGTGACAACAAGCAAATTTTGGAAGACTTAGTATCTTAGTTTTGTAGCTGGCTATATATCGCTACTTGCAGCCTGGTGCTCTAAGACGTGTCCGAATAATATAAATTTGCCCTCGTTTAATTGTCTTGTTCCCAAAGTCCAGTATCCAGGTCAGTCCAGCCCTGTCCGACCCGACCACGAAGCTAAGGAATAGCATTTATAGATAACCTATTTTGATGCTATAAAACTCATCTTAAAGTGTGTATTTCGATCAGGCATATATCTAAAAGTGAGACTTTTTTGTAAATACTTGGAAACTCCTCATAGTTTGGAGGTCGAAGTCAGATGACAAAATTATTGTTATGCTGCTCCTGCAGACTGGAATCTGCTACAAGCGAAATTTGGTCTTGGAGAGCTGGTCTCTTTAAATCTTTGTAAATGCAGATTAAAGACAGGAGGAAGATGTAGCTGGCTGTAGATGCTTTGGCTGGTAACTTTCTAGTCTGTGACTCTAACTTGACTGGTTGATATATCTGTTTCTGTGTCTGGTATTGTTTCATGTCTGTAACTTTGTAAATGCGCTGCTGCTAGTTTTGGCCGCAACTCTTGAAAATGAGGTTTTTAATCCCAATCAGGTTTATCTGGTTAAATATGGTTCATCATCATCATCATTCTGGACCATTATCCAACACCTTGCTCATGAACATGCTATCTAAAGATCATATTGGGGGATTCTCTTTAAACTAGGGGTGGGCGTTATGGTAAAAATATCGTATCAAGATTTTTTTTAAATAAAATCATGATCACGATTTTATCACAATTCTTTATTATGTTGATTTTTCCAGAATAATTTGCATGTTTGACCATTTTTTCCCTATGTTTAACATATAAAACATGAAAAACCCTAAAAGAAAAGAAAAAAACAATTTAAGCCAAAGAAACTTTCTGAACAGGTTTTAATTTAAATAGTACAGTTTTTATAAAAATGTGCAATAAATGTAAACATAAAAGGTAATGAACAACAATAAAGTGCACTTTTGTAACATAAAACTAAACACACCAAATAGCTTATTGAAAAAGGTCAAATATAAATGCAAACTTAAGTAACTGGTTATCTTTTAAAATGCAACAATTTAGAGCAAATGTAATGTAACTGCAATGTCTATAGTCTGAGTGAATAATACAGCTTCTTTAGAACAGATTTTTGTTCAGTCATCTTAAAGCTTTCATCTCCTTTCCTCTTTCTGCCATGGCTTCACGCTACATAACCAAACAGGAGATCCCACCATGCACTGTGCTACGATTGGTTAGTTAGGTGCGTGTCAAAGTCTCTGCGCCCACACAGACGATCTGACGATCTTTCTGCTTTATGAGATCATCCCCACGTTATAATCCTTAGCGGTTAATATCGTCATATCGCACACCACTACTTTAAACTATGCGCAAATGTCCACTCTTACTTAAGTACGGGGTTTTTTTTTGTATCTATTTGACATGACAGAAAACTTCTATGCTCAAAGCAAAAATGTCACTGGCAGCCCCCACCATTTACATCACCATTAGCTTCATGAAATGGTGAGTTTCCTCTAAATTCATCTACCATTGTGATGTCATACCATTTTTTTTGTCAGTTTAAGCCCAGTGCAGAGCATAGACTGTAAAATGAATGCAGAGTTGTTGACAAAATAGTACCTAGCAGCTCCTAACTGATCTATACCACAAAGTAGACCAATCAGAGTACACTAAAAAATGGGCCTTAAAGGGCCAGAATCTCTTACAGAGCATCTCAGACAGACTGAGAATACAGGTGGATCAGGAGAACTTAGTATTAGAGGGCTTTTGTGAATATTAGTGGTTGTGATCATACTCTAACAGTCTTTATCATCAAATGTATGAACCAGAGTTAAGACAAAATATGGACTCTTTCAAGTGTAGGCTAATAAACACACTGATGATACACCAACTATAAATCATATAATCTGCTTAAATCTGGGAGAGAGATCACGTATGACACTCTCTGACTACAGTAACCCCTTCTGTCAAGCTCCTTTTTTAAGATGCATGAACCCAGAGTGAATCAGTACAGTACAAAATGTCATGTGGCGCATCACAATCACAGATGGCCGTGAGCTTTGCTTGAGCCATCACTCATTGCTCACTCACAGGTTAGCATGCCAACCAAGTCAGAGAAACTGTCGCAGTACACCAGTCGGTTTGACAAACCACCCTGCTGCCTGGAGTCTGACTGCTCGGTGGTGGATGTAACAAATCTCTGGACAATTGACAACAAAGTGAGCTGATTTATTCCAAATCATGGCCAGTGGTTATTTCTGGATGATTCTTTTTCATTTATTTATTTATTTCTACAATTAGTAAGAAGCTTATTTTTTCCTCACCTTACTACGGCAGATTTATGGTGAATGTAATTAAACAGTTTCATACATAAAATATATTTATCTTTCTGTCAGTAGCTGAGGGTTGTAGGTTTACAGGTTTTGGAGACATGTTTCTCAGAATTATAAATAGCTGCCATCAGTTGTCATTTGCACAGATGTGAAGACTTAATCTTACAATTTGGAATGGTTACATGCATGGTTGGTTCAGCATCTGTCATATTACAAAAAATAAACTTACATGAACTCTCCCATGATTTCAGGTTCTGCTTTTGTTTTGAAGGGGCTGTCCCTTTACCCATCACTGCATACATAACACACTGAAGGTGGGGCACAGCTGTACTTCCCTTGTTCCCCATCATGGCATAAAATCACCTGACAGAAACAAAACTCGTCATGAATAAAAAAGTGAACTAGATCACTGCACTCAAACATCACAGGCAGATACTCTCTCTCAGTCAAAGTGCATCTTTGGGTGCTGTTTTTCTGCCAGGGCTTTTTTTTTTAAAAAAGAAAACCAAGCACAGGAAGATATTCACTTCAAGCTTTGTGTGATTTATATAGCTACGAGTAAGTGAACAACTTTCTCTGCTCTCTCTTCTTTTGATATTTTCTACAACTTGGCAAGGTTTATCAAGGATGAATCATTTTTTATTTCTCTGCTTCTATTTGTCATGATCCAAAATAATGTTCTCTTTTCAGTGTGACAAAGATATGTGGGAATCAACCTACAGTATATTAACAATCAGCTGAAGTACACAGCAAATTGAGAAGAGTGGAAATCTTGGTGTTGGCAAAAGTTTAAGTGCAGGATCAATTCTACTCTGGGTGGGGTCAAATCCCTGAAAATGTATTCTCTGCTGATAATAGTTGATGTCAAAAATGGGTGTTAAAATTATGTCTCGGTAAATCAGATCATAGGTGTTACTGTAGGATCTTTAACTCTTTTCACACCAAAAAAGAGTCAACAATCACACTAGATCAGAGTTAAACTACCAACTTTCAAATAAGAGTAAAACTAATACTTTGTGATGTGGAACCACATCGACACTTAAAAATTTGTATTTGTATTTGTATTTGTATTTCTTCTTTTACTTAATAGTTTGTTTTCTTAAAGCTGATCAAGCTCTTTAAGCAGAGATTTAAACTTAGGTGAGCTCAGTTCCTTTGTTCCAATTCACCTCAAAAAGGATAAAAAATTGAATGTTTCCTTTGGATTGTTTTTTGTTAGTATGACCTTATTTTGAAGCAAACCAAATGGCTTAAAAAGGCAGGACTGAGCTAATGTTATCACATCACAGCCTGTGTTGCTATGACTATGAGTCACACCATGCTTTTATAGGAAGGACGCTAGTAGGCTAAGCTTCCTGCAAAATCATTTGCTCAATAGAGAGGGTCAAATGTCTTAAATCCCATCCACACTCCCAAAATACTCTGCAATTACAGAGTTTATGCAGATGAGTTGTATGTGGGAATGCTAACTGGTGAGTTTTTCACTTGGACTTTGCCCGGCTAACTTCCCTGCAGCCCCCCTAGTATTTTATTATTAATGTAAAGTCCATGTAAGCAAGGTGAAGGCAAGATTGGATGGGTGATGACATCATCCTATGCATCCAGAACCTAGAAAAGGGTAATTTGACAGGATGGATAAAAACAGCCGGAGAAGTTTACTTGATTGCACACACAGGGACAATCACACAACTTGCTTTTGCAGATGTTTTTTGGGATTGTTACAGACTTTGTTTCCTTTCTAACTTGTAGCGCCTTTGCCGCAGCTTGTTATTTCATTTGTACAGCGTTTCCATGTTTGTATTTCATTCTGGGCTTTGCTTGTGTTTCTGCACTTCAGTGTTTTCTGTTCTTGAAGCTGTTTTTCTGTTGCTGAACTGCATCAAGCCGTTGTAGGCTGTTTGCCATTGTCACCACCATATTTTTCAGATATTGGTGAGCACATGAGACAAAAAAAATTACTATCCTGGCTTAATCAGAATGTCAGGTTTGATTTTTCCTGCTTGTTAGTTCACATTAAGACTTATTCGACAGCAGACTGGAGTCTCTCACAGTTCTGAATTTGATTCAGTTTATAAAAATCTATGTGTAGGCATTGATTGTAAAAGATGTGTTCTCTATATACATGAATCATGACGTCAATAATTCTTTGACTGTGTGTTGTATGTCATGTATCTGGAAAGGAGGTGAGATATTCAGAAAGAGTGTTTGCTGCATTTGTATATTTATTTGTGCCAGAGTTGAAAAGTAACAAAGTACTAAGTGACAACAGACAACTGAATAAATGTCGAGAAATTAAGCCTTTAGCACCAAAGCATCAATGAGTGTTTAAAACATTCATCTCAGTTTCTGACCAGAGTGTCTCCTTAGATGTGGAACATTTTGTTCATTTCAGGCACAGACGCCAGCCGAGGCAGAGTAATATTAGTAATAACACCTGTGATGATGATGATGCTGTGGCTTCTTTGAGCTCTGAAGTAGCACAAGGATTTCACGTTCTGTCTGGTGAGACTCTCTGGGGCTGCAGGATGACACATTAATACATCTATTTTGTTTTTATCTACAACACAGCAGACACACCACTCCCTCCCTTCTTGGTCTACTTGACTGATTCTGCCATTGTGTAACACAGAAAAAAAAAATCAAAATGGCCAAATGAATACATGTAAATTGGATCATTTGTAATCGGCTGATTGGATCTTTTTTATTAGGGCCAGGCAGTGGCCATGTCTGTGTTATTGTGATTCATGACAGGATCTGACCCACTGATGTGAGGCAATTAATCCGATTTCATGTGCGGATAAATATCCAAAGGATGAGGAGCAGGGCCTGTAAGAATTAATTTCTAACTGAATGAAGGACATGTTTGGCTGCTGAATTATCTTTTTTTTTTCACTCTTATCATAAAAACGCTAACCCACAGTTCTGAATGGCATAATGGTTGTCAAATAACTTTATATTTGTGACAATTTTGTAGCATCAAGTAAACCAACACAATCTGTTCACTTGTTCACAAACAGGGATGCTCCGCTTCCTGAATTGTTTGGTTGTTTACATCTATATTAAGTGTCTGCTAAGCAAGGGTTTGATTTAAATTGAAATGAACAGTTTTGTCTCAGTAGAGGATCAGATGCAGCTCTATTTCCCTCCACTTTGAAGACGTTCAAATATGAGGGGAAGACAGGAGGCTATGAAAATAAGCTCTGCACTGATTGGTTGCGCTGGTTAAAATAGATTGACAGAAATGCTTTTTCATTTTCAGAATAAAACTGCATGTTTTTTCATGCTCCTCTATCACCATTATTATGCGCCTGATAAGTATCCAAGTACTAACCCTTGTTCCTGTTTCAAATAATTTCCTGTTTTTCCTGCTTCTGTTTTGTTGCACCTGCTTCTTGATTGTTCTCCCCACCTGTTTCCCATCATCACTCATTAGCTCTTGTGTTTCACTTCATCAATCAAACTTTAATTATAAAGCACTATTCATACATAAAATGTAACACAAAGTGCTGTACATTAAAAAACAGGCAGATCAGAGTTAGGGGATACAAAATAAAATAGGCCATGGCCCAGGTTTAACACAGACAGCCACTCACATGCACCCAAACACACACATAATGACATAAAGTCCAAACTTTTCAATTAGCCACAGAGGACTGAGGACTGAAGAAACGCTATCTTTAATTGAAAATGAGGAAAGACAGGAGCTAAGACTAAACTGACTAAATGAATAAATAAAAAAATAAGATAAAAAAGTTAACAAAATGCTCCAAGTTGATTACGGCTAAACTGTTTCAAAACCAAACAACAAATAAATGAAAAGTGGTTAAGAACATAACAAAGTGGTAAAACATGAAATAATCACTCTGAAACTAAAATGGAGTAAAACCCATGTGATGCAAATTAAAGGAGTTAAACACAATTCAGCTAAAAGCCAGATTAAAAAGGTAGATCAGGAGTTTGCCTTTAAAAATATTAACAGTAGGTGCTGCTTTCAGGTCCTCAGGTCGACTCACTGTCTTCGTCCCTGCACTCTCATAGTTTGCATATCCATAACCCTGCCTGTTTTTCTGACCTGGCCTTTTTGCCTCACGTTTGCTGCCTGAGCCGATTCCCTTTTTGTGTACTTCCTTCCTGCTCTTCGTTCCTGTTTTTAACCTCTTGTCATTGGACACTGTTGCCTTGCTGACTGCCAACTGTGTACCAACCCCTGCCTGTTTATTATCATTAAACTTTTTGCCATTTGACACTGGTTTTGGTTTTGTGTGTTTGTGTCTGATTACATCTGCCAAGGAGGTTAGTTTGCTGGAGTCAGTTTGTTTGTTTCTCTGTTTGCAATATAACTCAAAAAGTTATGGACGGATTTTGATGAAATTTTCAGGAAATGTCCGGATTGGGACAAGGAACGAATGATTAGATTTTGGGAGTGATCCAGATCAGCGGAAAACTGCCATGATGAAAAATGTGATTTTCGTGAATAACTACTAAACTAAAATAGATATTATTATGAATCCATTTGCTAATGGAACATTTTCATGGTCAAGGAATCTAAATATTGAGATGAAATAAAGGTAGACTAAAATTTATGGAGAAAATCACAATATGGGTGAGGACTGTGGCGCTGGCGGAGATCTGCCCTCTTCGATCGTTTTCAAGTTTATCTGTGCTACATTCAGAACACACCCCAACATAACACTTTGAGTAATATCTGCAGGGATGTACACATTGCCATTGGACTGCTGCTTCTGACCTCCTGCTCAGCGCATCTTTTTTTCTTCTTCCCTTCATCCATCACTGTCCTCTTTTGTCTCTCACCAAGGCTTTCCACTGGGTCCTTGTCCGTTGTGTCACTTCTGCACCATGGTTTCACTTTGTGCCCCGCTGTCTGTCAAAACACTCTGTTTTAGCACACGGCATGGAGCAGCACCAGGCAGTGGGAGCATGGAGGTGTGGAGTTCTTTTGGTAATTCAGTGCAGTCATGCCAGGTTATATGGTTTATGTGCTGTAAGAACAATGAAACAAAGGTGTGGTTATTGTTCCTTTCTAGTTAATGAAGAGTGGACTTCCTTGAATTTGTGTGCTACTATCATGAGCAATTGATCATTCATATACTGATCATTCATTGTCCTTTTGACTGGAAAGTACAAAACCCAAAACCAGTGAAATTGGCACGTTGTGTAAATCGTAAATAAAAACAGAATACAATGATTTGCAAATCCTTTTCAACTTATATTCAATTGAATACACTGCAAAGACAAGATATTTAATGTTCGAACTGAGAAACTTTATTTTCTTTTGCAAATAGTCATCAACTTAGAATTTAATGGCAGCAACACATTGCAAAAAGAGTTGGCACAGGGGCATTTTACCACTGTGTTACATCGCCTTTCCTTTTAAAAACACTCAGTAAACGTTTGGAAACTGAGGAGACCAATTTTTGAAGCTTTTCAGGTGGAATTCTTTCCCATTCTTGCTTGATGTACAGCTTCAGTTGTTCAACAGTCCGGGGTCTCTGTTGTTGTATTTTACGCTTCATAATGCACCACAGATTTTCAATGGGGGACAGGTCTGGACTACAGGCAGGCCAGTCTAGTACCCGCACTCTTTTACTACGAAGCCACGCTGTTGTAACACGTGCAGAATGTGGCTTGGCATTGTCTTGCTGAAATAAGCAGGGGCGTCCATGAAAAAGACATTGCTAGGATGGCAACATATGTTGCTCCAAAACCTGTATGTACCTTTCAGCATTAATGGTGCCTTCACAGATGTGTAAGTTACCCATGCCTTGGGCACTAATACACCCCCATACCATCACAGATGCTGGCTTTTGAACTTTGTGCCTATAACAGTCCGGATGGTTCTTTTCCTCTTTGGTCTGGAGGACACAACGACCACAGTTTCCAAAAACAATTTGAAATGTGGACTCATCAGACCACAGAACACTTTTCCACTTTGCATCAGTCCATCTTAGATGAGCTCAGGCCCAGTGAAGCCGGCGGCGTTTCTGGGTGTTGTTGATAAATGGCTTTGGCTTTGCATAGTAGAGTTTTAACTTGCACTTACAGATGTAGACGAACTGTAGTTACTGACAGTGGTTTTCTGAAGTGTTCCTGAGCCCATGTGGTGATATCCTTTACACAGTGATGCCGTTTTTTGATGCAGTACAGCCTGAGGGATCGAAGGTCACGGGCATTCAATGCTGGTTTTCGGCCTTGCCGCTTATGTGCAGTAATTTCTTCAGATTCTCTGAACCTTTTGATGATATTATGGACCATAGATGATGATATCCCTAAATTCCTTGCAATAGCTTGTTGGCAAACTTAAAGTATCTTTTCTTTGCTGTGTATTCAATTGGATATAGGTTGAAAGGGATTTGCAGATCATTGTATTCTGCTTTTATTCACGATTCACACAACGTGCCAACTTCACTGGTTTTGGGTTTTGTATATGAAGCAGGCAAACTTAAGCTATTCTAGTTGTTGTGATAAGACAGCATCAGAAAAAAGGTAGAGAATTTATTCTGATCACAAAATACTTTGATGAGGTTTTGATATCTGACTTTCCATCTCTCAAGATCTGCACTGTGCTGCATTTAAATGAAGCAGAGATACGGTGCAAAAATAGAAACCTATAACCTCTGCTGCCGTAACAGAGCAAAGACAAACCAAACACCTGTGAAACTGAGAGGTTGTTCTCAGCTCTTATGCAGCATAGAGAAGTCCTGTATAGTGACTGAGGACGGACCGAGCTTCTGCGGAGCTCTTCCACTGAAGAGGTGATCTGGTTATTTTAGCCATATGTATTAACACTCCCAACTTTGTGGGATCTCCAGCACCCCCAAGCTGTAAACACTTATTTTCTTTATATATTTGGAACCATGCAACAGATCTTTTTGGGGATAACTGTATGGATGCTTACTCTTTTGTCAGTATATAGAATGACTGAGTTCAAAAATGTCCCTTGCAGTTTTTTTTAATCCAGCCATTAAGTGCTGTGTCTTTCTGGAATGTTTTAATTTGTGGATCCACAGCGATAAACATGTAAAAAACAAATGAAAACATAGCAGTGATATTATTAGACCTCCATTTTGACTCTTGGAGTAAGTCACAGCCTTTTGTCAGTCTGCTGACCAATCAAATGTGCTCACTGTCTTCTTCTCTTGTTTTCCTGACAAATGTGTAAAATCAGCCAAAGAGCAACCAAAAGTCAACGAAAGACAAGACAGTTATTCATCAGCTCCTAAACAATCAAAAAGGAAGTGAGAGCAATGTGATGTGGCCCCTTCTAACATTTGAGATTAGAGTTGTTTCAAAACTGACACAACGGACTAAATGGAGTAAAATAAAGAACATCTAGAGAAATAAGTACAAGAATCGTAATAGTTCTTGCTGTAAAATTCCTCATGTACTAATAAGCTTTGTTTAAAGTGCAGTGATTTTCTTATTTCATTATTTCATTTAAGTTTTTTGACCCTATGTTCATACAACTTTTAAAACATAAATCTGACATCATCACGACTTCAATATTGCAGTAGGTTGTACTGAAACAAAACATATGTAATAAACTTATAACAAAAAAAATGACAAATCATCACGAAAAGAACATTTAAAAAATGTTGTTAAAAAATGTTCACAAAGTCAAAGTCAAATTCAAGGACAATAACCCATCCATACCCAAAGACTTAAAGACCTTTTGGAGACACAAGTAATAACATTTTTATTCAATGTGGTGCTATAAAAATAATTGGTAAACTGTAAATTAGTGGTATAATAGAAAATATGCATGTATATATATGGAGAGAAAGAGAAAGAGAGAGAGAGAGATAGATAGATAGATAGATAGATAGATAGATAGATAGATAGATAGATAGATAGATAGATAGATAGATAGATAGATAGATAGATAGATAGATAGATAGATAGATAGATAGAGCACCAGAGAGAAAGAGATAAAGAGAATACACAAATAGGCTGTATCATATAACTTGAAAATAATATTAACAGTTAAACTTACATAATAAAATAAATAAGATGAAAACAATAAATTAATTTATATTAATGCATTAAATTCAAATAAATTAGTAATATATACATACATAAAGGTTAATAATAAATAAAATTAAATAAAAAATAGTCAAGATAGAAAATAAATAAGGGTTAGAAGGGTTGAGGTTCTACATGCATTATCACAATAAATATTCAGTCAACCGAAAAGTAAAAAAAATGACCTTGGGCTGCAAGGATTAGAAAAAAACAGCCATTTTTATAGGATTGATGTCTGTTGTCAGATCCATTTGTTCAGCCCTACTCTTTCACATTTTCTACTTTAAAGTTATTAAACTACCATTTTAAATGTCATGGGTATTATTCACCTACCCCACTGTACCAATTAGATAAACTTATAAGTAAAAACAAAAAATGACCAATCTGAGGCCGAAGGGTCACATTTCCTATCAAAGTCGTGAGGAGGCACTGGTGATGGTTTCTGCCTGTCGCTTAAACAGCAAAAATAGTTACACCTCTAAATAAGAGGACAATAATATGAGGGAGGTGTCCCTGCTTGATGTTTTCTTTTCACCAAGACTCCCAATTTTCTATAATTATTCACACAATAAACAGGCAATGACTGCAAATGAAGTCTGCAACCTTATCTGTCTGGGACAGAGTGTTCAGGGTGTAACAAAGAAATGTTTTACAATGAAATTAAGCTTTTCTGTCCTTGTTAATTGTAGAAACTGTGATAAAAATTAAGTCAGTCTCACAGGACATTTAATCCGGGCTGATCTCTACTTTCAGTGTGCTTGGAGGTGTGTTGGTGCCTGATCTTTGTCTGCTCACGCCGTCTGCTCTGAAGAGCTTTGGGAATTTAAATCAGATTCTGCTTCTTCTTTTTTTTTCAATCCATCAGCCACCATTGTCGTCTGCCTTGTTCCTATGCAGCGCATTGGAGAGCTTCATGGGCAGGGCAGACAGCAGAAGAGCTACATGAGAACACGTGACAGGACTTGTAGGAGCGAGGCTTCATAAGTGTGAAGACTCAGAGGGAGAGAGGGAGAAAAGTGAGGAGACGCTGGAAGCATCAGCAGCATCAGCACCAACCTGTATCCACGGAGCAGCGCGCTCCAAACGCGCCACGGCACTCCTACAACCTGCTGGAAAACTTATTTCAGGCGTAAATTTAGAGAAAGAAAGTAGTGATAATGACGGAACCAGTGGTTTGTTTTTGACACATGAACGCTGATGATCTCCTGCTTTATGTAAGATCTGTGGATGATGCGCTTCTGACTTGGATTAACGCGCGGTGGTAAAGGGCGATTCTGCGCACTTGGAAAATTATGTAAGGTAAAAAGCGCTATTTCTTCTCTAAAATTCTCATTTATCCCCTTATTGATTTGTTCCTGTCATTTTATCGCACTTAATGTATTTTTACTTGTTTAAAAAATAGCAAAAGTAAAATTTTCTTCCTTTTGTAAATTGTGCAGATTTCTATATTTGTACTTTTGCGACTAATTACCGTTTAAAAAACACAGTTCGGATAAGGTTAACAAAGAAATAGCGTCTTTTTTTAAAATAATTATGCAGATTCTGCACATCTGCATTATGTAATATCAATCCCTCCCTCATTTATATACCTTTCCACTCTAACTGTGGATTGGATAACCTAAATTTAAGCGTGTGCAATGATTGTTTTGTAGATGAATTGGATTTTTCAGATTTCCTCAAGTGTATGACGGTTTTAATTAATTTTAGATTTCAATTATATACTCCAAAGAAGAAATATTTTTTTTCTGAACCTTGTTTGTTTTGTGTAAGTGGAGGTTTTGTTATTAAGAGAGATCAGGGTGCTGATATAAGTGTACATGCCATATTTCTTCTTTTATCAATTGATTAGTTTGAGAAAGTAGATCAAATGTGCTGAAAAACATTTTTTTGGTTGTGCGAGGACCTTAATTCCTCATGTTAATTAAAAATTGTGGCCAAAATTCTAAAAAAAGAGAATGATTCAAATGAACACCGGTACAATTTGGACTCAAAGATGAAAAACACCAAAATTTCAGCTCACTTAAATCCCCAAGGACAAAAGAAACATTTTTGTGTATTTTTGTTGTAGAATGTTCTGTTTACCATTACTATTTTCACACTTCTGTGACCCACTAAAACAGCTCCATGACCCACTTTTTGGTCCTGCCCCATCATTTGAGAACCAAGGTCATAAGACATTAATTTGTTCTCATCTCAGAAGAATTCAAAATCAAAGATGTGAACTAAAAATAGGGTTGCTGCAAAAACCTGTGTGGGATTCTTTGGTAGCATGTCTGAAATGTATGTTGTCACTTTGTAGGTTGTCCAGGCATCTCAGACTGCAGTTTCACCCTCAAACACAGCCATGAAGTCTGTGCTGGATGGTGTGGCGGACACCACCTTCCGGACTATCACGTCTGGTTTACAGTTTCTGGGCTCCAACGATGCGAGCTACGACAGCCCAGGCAACGATGTCAACTTCAAGGGAGGTTTCTCAATGCAGAAACCTTTATCTGCCTTTCGCAGTAACTCCTTCCCAGACAAAGTCCCCGTGGATGAGGAGCTCATCATGAAGAACATCCCTTTCCCCACTAATGCCACAGACCTGTTCAGTAACAGGACCACGTTCAGAGATGAGACAAACAACATACAATGTGGGGAGAACTTCATGGACATGGAGTGTTTCATGATCTTGACGCCGAGCCAGCAGCTGGCCGTAGCTGTGTTGTCTCTGACTCTGGGCACCTTCACAGTGCTGGAGAATCTAGTGGTGCTCTGCGTCATCCTGCAGTCGCGGACTCTCCGCTGCCGGCCGTCTTACCACTTCATAGGCAGTCTGGCTGTGGCTGACCTTCTGGGGAGCGTAATATTCGTCTACAGCTTTCTGGACTTCCATGTGTTCCATCGGAAGGACAGCCCCAATATTTTCCTCTTTAAGCTTGGCGGTGTCACAGCATCTTTCACAGCGTCTGTAGGTAGTCTTTTCCTCACTGCTATCGACCGCTACATCTCCATACACCGGCCTCTTGCCTACAGGCGCATAGTGACACGGACCAAGGCGGTCATTGCCTTTTGCATGATGTGGACCATCTCCATTGTCATCGCAGTGCTACCTCTGCTAGGCTGGAACTGTAAACGCCTCAACTCAGTGTGCTCAGACATCTTCCCTCTCATTGACGAGAACTACCTGTTGTTCTGGATCGGCATAACCAGTGTCCTCGTTATTTTCATCATCTACGCCTATATCTACATCCTGTGGAAAGCACACCACCATGCCGTGAGAATGCTGAGCCGCACCTCCCAGAAGAGCCTCGTAATTTACTCCGCAGATGGGACTAAAGTGCAGACCACTCGCCCGGAGCAGGCCCGCATGGACATCCGCCTGGCCAAGACCCTGGTGCTCATCCTGGTGGTGCTGGTCATCTGCTGGGGCCCAGTGCTTGCCATCATGGTCTACGACCTCTTCTGGAGGATGGACAATGACATCAAGACGGTGTTTGCATTCTGCAGCATGCTCTGCCTGCTCAACTCCACCGTCAACCCCATCATCTACGCCTTGAGGAGCAAGGACCTACGGCATGCCTTCCTCAGCTCCTGCCACGCCTGCAGGGGGAGCGCACAGCAGTTGGACAACAGCCTCGAGTCAGACTGCCAGAACAGAAATATTTCTGCCAACAGGGCTGCAGAGAGCTGCGTGAAGACCACTGTGAAAATAGCCAAAGTAACCATGTCTGTGTCGACTGAGACATCTGCAGAGGCCGTCTAATCACACAGGGGAGCTGTGTAAATGTCATCCTCCTTTCAAAGAATTCCATTCTGTATAATAAAGCAACAGTTAGATATTTCAGAGCAAAAAAATAAAAGATCCTCCTCTGAAAGTGCATCCTCACTAAGGGTGCATTCACACCATACGGTCTGGTTTGGTTCAGAGCAGTTGGCACAGTGGACCTTGATCTTGCTTGGGTTTCCACAACCAGTAGTACCCCCCAAGAATCATTTGTGCTAAACTCTATTTTTTAAATGTTACAGCATCAGTTTTGTTGGGGTAGACTTGAGAAACAATGATCCTCTAGAGACTTTAGTCTCTTAACTCTCCATTACTGCCATCCAGTTGACATTTTTCATTAGCGGTTGGGTCATCACTCTCCATTTGTGTGGCCAGACAAGCTTCCACAGTGTTTCCTGTTATTCTCCCAAACATCCCTCCTGACTGTGTTGTGCTGGTCTTGCTACTCAATACTGCCCCCCATTTTTGGTCGATTTCAATAAGTTTGCGAAAATGGACAGAGTACTGACAGAAAGTTGCGTACGAATCCTGATTAGAGCACAAGTTAGCCTTTACTTGGTAGACTGCTAAATGTGTAGTGCCTCCCTTTTATCAAAGGTCCTACATTTACTTCTATTAATCAAGTTAACACTGGTACAAGATGTCCCCATATTATATATTTTTTTAAGTTTCTTACCTAAAAATCCAACAATCCTCTCAGACATTGAGTATTGGCTTTCTATAAACCCTTCTGTCCAGCCCTGTTCAGAATAGGCTGCTTTCGTGTCAGTTCTCATAAGCTGTGTTTGACCACATCCCTCTTAAGAGGTGGATGTTGCTTTAGTGTTCCAGGGTTGTGCTCTAATGTTTGCTATGGTTGCACAAATATGCAACACCTGGCACTTGGAGAGGCGGACAATCTTCATGGGCTACTTAAGCATACATTTTCAAAAAGATGATGAGACAGAAGAAGGGGAGGGATTGCATTTAAATGTTTGTAGGGTTGGGAGACTGGCCATGGACACATTTTTTTGTAAACAGCCAGTTAAGATTTCATTTAGTAGATTGGACAGTGGATTGGATCGGGAACTAGGGAAGACAGAATTTAGGAGAAAGGGCCAAAAGGTAACTTTGTTCCAGAGCTTCACACATTAGGAGCAACCTTATTATGAGGCATGTGAACAAAAAAATTGAATATAGGTGCTCCCCAGCTCTATCTTATAAGGTTGGATAGCTAAGTTTCGCACACCAAAAGTGTGCCGTACAAAGTACCATACAGGTAGGACTGCACTGATCAGTTATGTAAGTATATACCCTTTAAAACTTTGATAGTGGAAATGCAAGTAATGGTGTAAAATAGACTAAATAGTACAGTAAATGGACTTGAGCTTACACCACTGGTCACATCTATCTATTCACTCTCTGATGGTACTGAGCTTCAACATTAGTTGTCCGTCAGTATTAACCAACACATCCAGGCCTTATCATACCTTTTTAGCAGTGGGAGCAAGTTGAGGTTGAGTGTCTTTGCCCAAGGACACATGAACTGTGTTATGTTGAACTGAACTGAATTAAACCAAACCACTTGATGAAAATGCATCTTAAGACGCTTTAGTGGTCACATTATTTTAGGTCATTGTGTGAGTACATGGTGTGCCAAAGTGCCAAAGGTATTGCTTAAAAAGGGGACTCTTAAGGCCTTAACACACTGAGTCTGTTTAACTCCTCTTTTATTTTGTACAAAATGACGTAAAATAATGAAAACAACCCCTTGTTGCATTAGTTATGTGGGCACACTGACTCTGAAACTTTCATCAAGCATATATTTTTCAGTCCAGTCCAGTCTTCTGTTCTTTTTTTCATCTGTCCAACTTGGTCTGGGGGATGGTTTCACCAGACTCTGCTCTCCTCCCTTGTAACTTCACATTACAGCTGTGCAGTGTCCGCTCTGTGAATTTCAACCATGGAGTCAGATCAAAATAGAGCACATAAAGAATTGAAGAGGATGAGTTCTATCTCAATGTCAGGCACATGGCATCGTGCCATAATGCACAAGTTTGATGCCCCTATGGCTCTGTGAGGAGTGGATGGAACCTGAGATTTCTTCATGATCTGAACTATTCGATGACTCAGTAATATTGTGGATACAAAATTGAAAGCATTGGACTCAGTGTGCTAGGTTTGTAAATGTTTCGTATTAATAGGACTTTGAATCCAAACTAACAGCCTCAGTGTGCAAAGGTCTTTATTTTAATGGGATTATGACAGATTATCATGTGTCTGTAGTTTACCATAGACTTCATGATATCCAGTTAGTGAAGGCATATTATATTTTTGTACTGTGAATTCAGGTTTTGAAAACAATATATCTTCATTTATGGGATAAGGGGCTACTGACGTTTTTAATTCCAGATGTTTTCATGTGTCATTTAGACTTAACATGTGTCGTAAATAAAACAATTTGCGTCTCTACTTTCTACATGTACATGTTGCACATAGACATTTCTATGAGCAAAACAATGTTCTGATGACTCTGATTGTTTGTTTCAACATTGCCATTAAAGGTGGCAATTTTTTAACTTCTTTTGACAACACTCAGTGAGTGGCAAATATGTGTGGAGATTCTAAGAGAAAATAAAGTTGATTCATGCTCAAAGGTTAAAAAAGAAAAAAAAAGCACGACAACTTAATTCACATGGAGGGGAGGGTTAAGAAGCTTTTTGAGTTGAAACAATCTGAAATGGCATTTTTCTGTGATGTTCATTTCTTTCCTCCTTGGCTGTTGGACCTTTAAAAGTAACACGTCTCTGTTCTAATGTAAACCTTAAGAAATGTACAGTGTTTTCTTGCATACATAGTGTTCAAGCTCACATAAAAACAACAATAAAAGCCTTGAAATCATCCAAACTGAAGCTAAACAGCGTGCTGGTCACACTGTAACAAACAGAATATGTTTCTGACTAAAGCTGCTTTCATATAATGTACGATCTTTTCTGGACTCAGCCTCGTATATGTGTCGTATCTTGACCTTTTTGAATCATTGCAGTGGGTTATTTTACGTGCTACTGTTGCAGTGGGGCAACATTTGGGGTAAAAGAAAAAGCAACACATGCACAAGCCTAGTGAAGTATTTCTGGTGTGAATTCTGAGTAAGAAAAAATACGTCTGCTGTTAATCTTTTCTTTCTAAACAGAGAAAACATTGGTCTTTTTCATTAGCTGGTACCTTGAATGGGAGTCTGTGTGTATGCATTGTGTGGAGAATCAACAACTGAGCTTACAAAAGAATCAAAGAAAATGTGATTTTTCTGAACAATACTTTGAAAATCTCACAGCACAACTGTTCTGTAGACATTTATCTTGATGTAAAGTTATTCAGACAAGCTGTCTTATCAATATGCTTCGCTGCCTCTCGTATTATTGAGTATTGACGATCAATATGTCAACTGTCAAGTGGCTTCTGTACAGTGGTGGCATAATGAGGACTTAAAAAAATCACAATCAGTCAAGTGTTTTTAGTATTGCTGTTTTCAAACTTTTGAATAAAGTCGCAGCTGGTTGTCATTCTGTCGCCTGTGGTTTGTTTGAATGATTGAGTTGCACATTTTTCATGTATTCATGCAAAGATTAAAGCTGAGCAGATACTAACAGAGGAGGCCAAGCCCAGAACCAGCTATGACGCTCTACTGCCCCCTAGTGAATGTCTGGAGACAGCCTCCTGAGCAAAAAAAGGCACTCTTACACATCTGACACATTTATTGAAGATTTCTGTGCTCACTTTATAACACCTGGAGTGACAAATACAACCATACTGGCAACAACACGATCCTCTTACTGCAACATCTGCTCTGCATGCCTCATCATGTGGCTTAGAGGGAGAGGAAAATGACAACATCTGCTCAAACAGCTGTAAGGCAGATTTTCTTCACTTATCAACCTCAGAAGTCATAAGGCTGGCTCAGTAATCACAGCAGCGGCCAGCTGAAAGGGCCTCTCCTTACTGGATTACAAAAATAAAATAAGAAAGGTTAAAATCACAGAATCTGCCATAAAATCATGAAAAAAGCATTCCCCCAAAAATCACCCATATAGCTGGGTTATGTTTATTTCTTAAACAAATCAGATGTCTTAACTTTATAACTTTATCAACTTTCAAGGTGCTTGGATAATAAAAGAGTACTGAAGAAATCAAACAAGCTCCAACAACACTTTTAATTTAAGAAACAACTTCAATAAACCACCAAATCTGAGGTTGTGTCACAATGTGAACTATGTTTTTTCGATGGCCCTGATGAAGGCCACAATTCAAAATGTTTTAGTCTAATCAAGTTGTTGCCAGAATAACATGCATTACTTTAGCTTTCCTGTTATGTTAATTTCTCTGCAGAAATGAAAAAATACAACAAAGCAAAAGCTACAAGAAGACTTTTTTCTTTTTGTGACAAGGCCCTCAGGAAGTCATGTATCTTTATTAACCACTGTCTGATGAGGATTTTATTCCAAAACATTTAAAAGTTTGTTTATCAGGAAAACATGACCCCACTGTTAAAATAAAGGCATTCTAATAATTTAAGGAGAATGCCTTGGAATCTTTTCTTATTGCTTCCATGACGTTGTGAATCCTGAAGAGCACTTAAAGCATTGCTGCATTTGGATATAATAGAAAGAAGTAAAATATGTGTCCAAAAGCTGTAAATAATGATTCAGTGCATTTTAAAGGTAGCTTTAGTTAACTTTAAGGTTATATTAAGCTAATTTTATTAGGTCTTGTTGTTTGCATATAAGTTTAAAATCGAAGTTGAATTTAAAAAACATACATTTTGGTGGCCAGTATTGACAGAGATCATGTTCATTTTGCTTAACTGCAAGTTATCAGAATTGTTCACTTCATCATGCCTGACAGTTTTTCCCAATTTGAATCTTTGGGTGTGAGCTTAAAATGGATTTGGCCCTCTTTATAAACTAAAGTCACTCATCCCTGCCTTACGTATGAGGGGGTGTGTTTATGGTTAAAAACAACACTTACATGAATAAATAAGTACGGGTTGGTGCTGAAGACAATCAAGAAAGCCAATATATTGATCAGCTGTTAGAAGGCTAATAACTCTTTTTCTCATGTGATGTGAATGTGAATTGTCACACTGTGCAGCTATCTTAGTGAATTATTTTAGCAATAAAAATTCAATCAATGACTATAATGATTTTTAACATCTTTTTGTTCAAAGGGTGATGCTATGGTACCTCATTTATAAACTTAAGTGTAATTTAACTATTTTTTTTTATGATACAGAGACCTTATTTATATCCCTCCAACTATAAGAGAAGTCCAAGGCAGCCAAAATTGTATAATTCTTCTGTTTAAAATTCAGAGTTGATATTAAAACATGATGATCATATTTGATAGTCATTAATGTATTTGTCATGCACGTTGAGCATGGAGAATGACAAAACATCTGCAGGACATCTCAACAACTATACAGGTGGACTTTAAGCAAATAATAAACAGAATGACAAAGTACTTTTTATCACAATGCATACTAACAGGAAATATTAACACTGATGAGCAACTAATAATAACTGTAATTATATTGTATCATTCAGAATATAATTCCCGTTAAAGAGCTCCTACATGCTGGTGCATCAGCAGTTAGACACAGAAAACAAGATTTTGGTGATTAACAATGCTGTTGATTTAATCTGTTGTGGCATTGGGTTGTTGTCTTATTAATATGTTAAGCACTGTGTCTACATTTCCATCCATCCATTGTCAATAATGCTTAATCCTTTTGGTGTTGCAGATGCTGGAGCGTATCCCAGTTGACACTGGAGGGCAACGACAGACAGCCATTCACACTCTCACACACCTAAGGTTCAATTAGAGTTAACAGCCAACCTAGTAAGCACGTTTTTGGTCTGTGGGAGGAAGCCAGAGTACCTGTAGAGCACCCAAGCATGCAAGGGGAGACCATGCAAACTCCACGCAGCCAGGCCCTGACTGACATGGAGGTCGAACTAGCAACTTTCCTGCAGTGAGGAACAGGCACTGCCTGCTGTGCCACCTTTATTCACCTTAACGTGTTCATTTTTCAACACATTTTGGGCATAACATCACATGTACCAACAACTTAAATAATTTGATCATTTGAATGATTTAAACGATTAAAATACATCTTTTTTAAATCAAATTTCATGTGGTCTTGTAAATATCAACGGTTTTTCTTCGTTAATGTTTGTTGAAAATGAAACTTCCTCCTATTTTTTTAGTTAGCAAACAAAACAATTTTGAAAAAAGAATACATACAAGGAATTCGGGAAATGTAGTCTTTCATACTCATATTTAAATCATGCGTATGGAGATATGAACTACAACTACCATGCCTACCTAGTTTTCCGACGCCTGCGCATTACGTTCAAGTAGTACGGAATACAACGTAGTTATCCTGAGCCGTTAAGATCTGTTTCCGTAACTAGTGCTTGGAAATCTACGATCATCTGAGTAAATAACGATCCTACACCGCAGCCGTTTCATCAACACGTCCAGGGTGGTTTGGATGATTCACGCTTTGTCAAATTTATCAGCAAAAAGCAAGGAGAGACCATAACGGTGCGTTTTTGTGTTCAGCCCGGAACCGCTGCTGCCGTTGGAGCTAGCATTAGCAGCACAAACCGGGGCCCAGGTCCGCGACATTACCTGCGACTTTTCGGCTTTCTGGTTGAGGTATTTTGGGTTTGTTTTAGCATCATGGCTTGTGGGGCTACCCTGAAAAGGACTCTGGACTTTGACCCATTAATGAGCCAAGCGTCCCCCAAAAGGAGAAGATGTGCCCCGATCATGTCTCCAGTGTCTTCGCCCCAGAAGTATTTACGCATGGAGCCCTCACCGTTTGGAGAAGTGTCGTCCAGACTCACCACAGGTAAAAATACTCAGCTGATGTTTCTTAAATCAAGCCAGGGTGTGATGTCGCTGGTTAAATCCTTCCTCAGATGTTGTCTGGACTTCGTTAGCTTCTCTGTCATTAGCAGTTCCCCAGTATGACCAGAGGGCTAAACCAAAGTTTAGTTGATTTTGGTTCCTTTAATTATATTTTGTGTTGATTTAACAGACTGTGGATGATCACGTACTGCCCATATGAATCCCCAGTAGCTGTATGGTTCTGTCTAGAGTTTATACCCAGCTTTAAAAGGGAAGTGGGTACACAGTGATTAAAGAGACCAGCACATTCCGAAGGTTTTTGTTACTGCACAGTGCTTCATGTGTCAGTTAGTGCTGAAGTGATTGATGCTTACTTAGTTACATGGCATTTTACTGTAATAGTAGGGCATTGCTCCTGACTGACGAGGATCTGTTGTGTCAACCATCTTATAAATTTGTAGACTGTTTGTATTTATGGAAGTGTTGGTAAGCAGGTCAACAGTGCAAAGCCTCTGTTTAGTACACTTTGCAGTATCCCTGAATAATAAAAACAGACTTTTGTATCATCAATATTAGATGTGTAATGTGCTTTTGATCAGTGATTTTCTTACTCTTGTCTATACTGTAAACATAGTGAATATTCCACTGAAGCTTGGTATGAAGAAAATAGTGAATCAACTTAAAGTGGCCAGAAAAATTCCAATTAGATTTTTTGTTACTAAAATTGTTAAGCCCTGTTTGACAGGCCTTGTTAACTGCATTGACATGGCTCCATTGACTTACACGTTTATAAGAAGCCTCTACATTCAAGCAAAGCCAAAACAAAGAGCCCAGCTACACAAAGAGAAAAAGTAAAACATAAAGAGTGCAACAAAACCCCAACTGACATGGTCAACCAAGCTATCCCAAGAGGCACCACAAACACACAGTGAGAACCTGTTGGAGAAGAAACAACAAACTATATAATTCAGAAAGATGGCATAAAAAAACTTTACTAGTGCAACTTTTATCCTGTCACATCCCTTCAATACATCTAGAATATCCAAAATAAGGTACATTCTTCACAAAAATGTCCCTTGAGCGGTTGTTTCATTGTCAAACACACCATATTTTCATACATTATCACTGCATATCAGGCTTACGAAAACATCAGCCAGCAGCTGCTGGTTTAGACATGCATTTTCCTGATTGACATAAGAAATTACTTGTTGGACAAACTTTCGTTTTTGGAGGTGATTGGCAGAGAAGATTTCAGTGTTGTGACAGAATTGTGTCCAAAAAAACATCAGCTTTGGTCCCAACTTTCGCAATCAGCATATAGTTTGTTTCTGCTCGATCAGTTATGAAATTTTGTTGTCCATTTGAACTGTCATGGTAACTTTTACTTCATACTTGTTAGTGGAAAAACTGTCAAACTGAAACCGTAAGGAGAACTACACTATGCAGGCATTAAATGACTGAAGCCATGGATTTCACAACCACTTTTTCTCAACACGAGTTCGGCACCTTTTTTTGAGCCGTTTTTAACAATGAAAGGTTAGACTCAAGGTTTAAAGAGTGGAAGCAAAACATTTTTCACCAGACAGAAAGACATTTTTGGTTAGATACTCTAACAACACTAAAAACTAAACCATTGCATCCATTAGACTTATTGAAACAATGCCAGGAGTTGGATTGATAAAAGTGAGTACGTTGAAAAGTGATGTTTGTCCATGAAGGTCTGAAGTTGGATTTGGGGGAAGCTGGTGATTTTGCTACATTTGATAAACCTGTTAAGGTTTTATAGCCTTTTTGATGCAAAGGTTTCACCATGATACAATGCCAGATATGATGGCAGATTTGTTAACCGATGAGATATTCGACCACACAGTGTAACTAAATTGCATTTTTCTTCCTTTTTCTTCAGAGCAAATTCTACACAACATCAAACAGGAGTACAAGCGGCTGCAGAAGAGACGACACCTGGACAGTACGTTCCAGCAGGCAGATGGATGCTGTCCTCTGGACCTACAGAGCTTTCACAGTGGATCTGTTCTACCAGGTAGACACTAGCTAAAGCTGCCAAGCTTAAGAATTTGAAAATGTTTTAAACAAATTTAGCATCTCAGCATTTCCAGGTCTTACATTTTTGGTTTCTATTTGACAAGTACTTATCTGACTACTTTATGGTTAGCATCACACACTTTTCACAAAACTCCAACTTGTTTATTTTTGCCCAAAGATATTTGAAGCTCCAGTCCCCACTCGCCCCACAGCAACAAAGACTCAAGGCATTTCCTTTAGATCATTTTCTTTTTTACATCTCCCAAGGCCGCAGGTCCAAGCGTGTGAATGTTGTAAAGGTCAAGAGAGCTTTTGACGGTTGGGTTTGGTAGTTCCCTGCTTCAGGTGCCCTGATGTGCTGCAGAACTGTATATTTTCTGTTAGAATGTTTATTTACAGTTCGAGTGGATTTTGACCCCCATGCTCAAACAGATGTTCTCATACTGAGTATAGAGTGGCAGCCCTATTCTATATGAATACCTCTTGCTTTAGTCCAAATTCACAGAATTAAAGGCAGCAATCTAACCTGAATATTGAACAATCTCTTAAAACTAACCAGTTATGTATGGCTAACTGAAATGCTAATCCAAACAAGTGTGGATTTAGGCTAAAAAACGTAGGAAATGGTCGGTAATAGAAGATTGTAGATGCTTACATGTTGAACAAATGCTGATTCATTCTGAACAATGATAATTTAAATGTTGTAGTCCGGCATAGCATCTAAGAAACATTCAAAATTTTAAAAAGGTTTAAATCATGATAGATATCTAAACACAGAAGATGTTTAAGGAATCACTGATGTGTAAATTGCTTTGACAAAGGATGCCAGTAATGCTGCGTTCTATTAACCTCAGAACTGGGAAGAGGGAAGTAGGAGTCACGTCTTCCCTTAGTTATCAGTGTTCCAGTTACAAAATCTGAAAAAAAAAACGTGCCAGTCTACCAGGCTATTGTTAGCTGTTGTTAGCACGCCCTGCTTTGTTGTTCACAGATACCACATGAAGAATGTGATTATCACCATGGCAGCATTTCTGTAAATACAAATCAAACAATACTGTGTATTTGGCTGATTTAGTGCAACACAGACTAGTCGGAAGTGCTAATAAATGGATTATTACAGGAGCTTAATAACTGTTAACACCGGGGGCAGCCATCTTCGATTGACAGCTCGGGGGTGGTGAGGTTCCGAATAGGAAATTCCGACCTCGGGGGGCGTTCAAGTTGAAATTTCCTACTCGGAACTCGGAAAGGCCGACTTCAACTGGAACTAGGGATGGGAATCGAAAACCAATTCCAGTTGAGAATCGTTAACAGCTCCATCAAAGAATCGATATCATTAATCTTTTTGCTTATCAATTCCCTTATCAATTCCTTCCACTGACAGGGTTCAGAAGCATCAGAATTGTAGCTTAATTTTTATTGCACCTACTGCACAACCTAAAGTGAGTGGAAACACCAGCAACTTGTAAAAGCAGTTATCTATGCTGTGACTTGTTTGACATTGTTGCCACTGAAAATCAGACTAACATTTGCCTACATGCAAAATCTGTAGGAATCGATAAGGGAATCGTTAAGGAATTGGATCGATTAGCAGGATCGTTAACAGCACCGGCATCGATAAAATCTTATCAATTCCCATCCCTAACTGGAACGCACCATAACCGTGACTGTTTTGTTTTGTTATTTGTCTTTTGTTTAAAACAGCGACTTCAACTGTGGAAAATGCCGAACTCAAATGTCTTCATTATGATACCACATGAAATTTAAAGTAACAAAAAAGAAAGGTTTAAATCTTAGGGTACAGAGGACCTCTGTTGAAAAGGGTTCAGCAATCTTGTGTAGTTTTTGTATGGGGAGAAACTGTACATACTGCAATTCCAAATATATGTTACAGTTTAACCCCAATTTAATCAAGAATCTGAAATTACTTCACAGTACCATGTCTTTGCCTATTTTCTCTGTGATGTTATTCACCTAGACATCAAGAACTGATTCTTACGTTTTAATTTCCCTTCAAGCCTTTTATTGTTGGCCAACTCTCTGATAGAAAAAAGCCAAAGACAAACAGCATTTGTAGCACTCTGGCATTTGTGGTCATCTACTTGTGAGAAGGTTAACAAGACACTGTTTTTCAAAAGCAACGATGAAGAAATGAGTGCACAGGTGGACCAGGAAATGAACCCTTTAAATTCAATTTGTATTTGTTGTATGTTACTTTGCCACCAAAGCTGATGTGATTCTCTTAAACCTGTAATGTGATCAGTAAGGAGGACTGATGTTTTTTTTTTCCTCTTCCAACAGAGCAATACGACGCCTTTGTTAAATTCACGCACGATCAACTGATGCGTAGGTTTGGAGAGCAGCCTGCTAGCTGTAAGTACATCTCTTTCTCAGTCCTCAGAGCATGCAGGTGTTGTCTTTTCTGACTTTATGAGGCACACGAGTCTGCATGTTGAGTTTTGATCATTTTCTCAGCTGGCCCTGGTCAGAAGTGTGCCAACGCTGTATTAAGCAATGACGTAGTGTGATGGAGCCAGCAAAGTGGTTTACACTGACAAAGTATTAACAGTATCCCACAAGAATGGAGTGTTTTCAGTGACCACGGTAATGTCATAATGCCCCACAATCAGCTTATGCAACTCATGTTAAGCTGATGAGTCCGTCAGTCTTAATGAAACCCTCTCTGATGATCTGACGTATCAGTAGTTGTCTCTTTGCTCTTGCATGCTCCCTGTAGGAGTAACTGTTTGCAGGAGAAAGGATTTGAAACTCTGACATTTACGGAGACCACAATGGCTGTTGTTAACTCTTGTTGGATATCTCTCACCCCTCCTCATCTTCTCAGCGAGAACACTGCAAGGAGCCTGACATTACATCTTGTCATGTTCTTTTAGACCTTTTTCCAATTGAGCTGAGCTTTTCTGTACTTCATTTGATAGGGGAGGGAGACAGTGGGAAGATTTGGAAAGAGTGCAAGAAGGTGGGGGAAGATATGTGGCAGATACCGCTTTCACACTGAAATTAGCAGGTCAACACGTGTATTTTCAAAGCGGTTTAACCCACTTCATCACGATGATGACATCATTAGTGCGACGAAGCCCCTCCATGTAAACAATGGAAAGGAGCATGGAGGCCGTGGACACGTTTTTCCTGTACTTTGTACTTTTGTCTCTCTTTAAAATGTACAAACTCAGGGTGCTGGTTTGGCGGAGCGGCTAGCAACCATGCACGTCCCATATACATACGTCTGCTGTCCCGGGTTCGAATCAAGCCTGTGACCAGTTCGCAGAGTGTCTTCTCCTACTCTCTCACCGCTGTTCACAAGCCTACCACTGTCTCTCTCCTATCAATAAAGGCATAAAATGCTCAAAAAATAAATAAAAAAGTACAAACTCGACGCTGATGACACAAAGGCGGATGAAATTTGTTGCTGAGGTGGCAAAGACTCTCGTAAGTTATAGACGGAGGGGGCGGGGGGATGTTACGCTGATGTCGTCCGTAAATTAGCCGGTCGACCTGGGTGTGATGTTTTCACTGAAGCCGATTGAAGGCGCACAGATTAAAACCTGTGTTGCTTGCAGGGTCAGTCCAAATGTCGATTAAACCATTTAAAGCTGTGTACGGTAGCCAGTTGTTACCTTTTTTAAACGTTTTTTTGGCCAGTGTGAAAGGGGTAAAAGAATGCAGGCTAGGTTGAAACCCAAGCGGCCCACTGGTTTATACTAACGGGGCATGCTGGCAAATGGCTCATGCACTGGTGCCCATAATTCTTACGTTTTGTCCCTGTTTACTGAATGTGAGGCTGCCTGGAAAATAATTCCTTCATTCTGTGTATTTACCTGCAGTTAGGAATAGTCAAGCTTTTGTTAGTCGACTACTTCTGGACTCTGAAAATGCATGGTAACATGGTAGATGCAGTATTACATCAAATTTTTCAGTCAGACTGACGCAGCCTTTGATTGAATTGACTCTTGGATGTTCACACCTCAGTTGAAGTCAGATGGACATGGTGTCTTCAGTATGCTTCAGTTTTCATCCCAGGCTTTGGCCGGCTCTGACAACAGTGGTGTACTTGCTGTCTGCCTTTTGACGTCACCATAATCTACAAAGAAATAGGATTTTTTTTTTTTTTCCAAAAGCAAGTCATAATTTGTTATTCATGAACATAGATGTGAAGTTGGCCATGTTCTTGCCACTTATCTGAAAGTGAACTGCTGCTTTATGATGCATAACTTACTGAAAGGGGGGTATTACAACATAACTATAGGGCTGTGGAAAACTACTTTAATGCAACTGATTCATTCTTGCTGAATATAGATGCAAGTTCACATAAAATTCCTAGCCACACTTGACCATAGCTTGAGTTCTCTGTGCATCTTGACTGGTTTGAGCAGTAATTTTGATTGTTTCATTGATCCATGACATACTTGCGAGCCTTTTTATGCCGTACTTGAAGTGATTTAAACAGAGAAGAGGCTGCTTAAGGCCGCTCGACAGGCAGCAGCTGGTTTGTTTGAAAATAAACTTTAACACAAGAGTGATGACCGACATAAACGGGCGTCACAAATCAAGGCCAACTTGCCGCTAGCAGTGAGCATGCACTCAAAATCAACCCTTGGACCTAAACTTTGACAAAACAAAAGGAACAACGATCAATATTAACATGTTATTTAAAAGCCTCTCTGTTAATTTTTAATGTCTACTGTAAAGATTTTCTCTGTGTTTGTTAAATGCTGATGAACCCATCACATCACACGTGACCTATGACTCAAAAGCTCTGACATGTTGTCTTCTGTTTGTCCTTCACAGATGTTTCCTGAGTCCTGGCGTCTCATTTCCAGGATAACCATTTAATGCAAGCTACTCCAGGGACTCAGTGGTCTGGTCGGACTTTTCTCCTAGCTGTGCCATATCGCCTCTCTGTGGACTCGCTGCTTCAGGCGTCAGTTGGTGGCATCCACGTTCGCTGTCTGCCAGAGTTAGGAGGGCTTCCTGCTGCCAGGACTTTCTGTGACTCTTCCAGTGGCCTCTTAACTGCCATGTCAATATTTATTTGGCTTTTTTTTTTTCCTGATGCCTTCATAAAAGGCTAACTGCCACCACACACTTGGCCTTCTGAGTTTATTTTTTGTTAGATATTATTTCTTTTACAGAGAGGATGTTAGTTTTGAAGCTTCTCTTTATGTGCTTTTTGAAAAAAAGGGATTGAACATTTGGTAAGTGGAAAGAAAGGCCACCCTCAAGACTGGACTCCAGGAATGGGCGTCTTGGGCTTTTTTTTCAGCATTGTTTTTAAACTGTTCTGGAAATTACTGCTTTTACATTTGTATACACTGTATTTTTTAATTTTGCTTGACTTCTGTTCGTTGTACAAAAAAAAAAGTCATGATTTTAATTGCTGTAGGTATAAAGTGGCTTTAATTCAAGAAAAGAAACAAATAAAGCGTTTACACAAACTTAACTGGAGATTATTGGAGACAGACTGATTCACAATGTAGAACACTGTCATTTGAAGAAGGAGAAGATGGTGAAGCTCACATGTATTTGTAGTTTATGTGCAGCTATCATGTTTTTAATTAAGTACATAATAGGCTTCCCATCATCCCAACATTCGTCCCAGGTGAATCTTTTGGCATGTGGTTGGAACTACCTTTCTTAGAATCAGTGCTGTTTTCAAGCAAATATCTCTACAAACTTTTCAACTATGTCAAGTAGAGCAAGTGCTGGAGGACTCATACCTACTTTATTAAGGAAAGAATATATACAATGCTAGAAAAGCATTCAGAGAGCGCAGACCTCCGCCAGCGCCACAGTCCTCTCCCATACTGTGATTTTCCCCATAAAGTAGTCTTGCCTTTATTTCATGTAAATATTTAGATTCCTTGACCATGAAAACATACCATTAGCAGTTGGATTCATAATGATATCTATTTTAGTTCAGTAGTTATTCACCAAAACCACATTTTTCGTCATGGTGGCCAGACGCTGATACGGATCAACACCAAAATTAAATCACCTCTTCCTTTTCCCCTGCTGAACATTTCCTGAAAATTTCATCAAAATCCATCCATAACTTTGTGTTATTGTGTTCACAGACAGACAAACAGACTCTCCTGAAAACATAACCTCCTTGGCGGAGGTAATAAGAGCTTAAATGTCAAACCCAAAACTTATGCCATGATAACCCTGAAATTTAATAACTAAGCATCATGATCCTGGAGAGTAATTCCTGTGGCCTTGTTTTGATAATACAGCAGTGATTCAGCATTTTATAAAAACATATTAATCACCAGCACATAAAAAGAAAAGGATCACTGCTACTGCAGGCTAACCTACTTAAGTCTTAACCCTTAAACTACCACCAGCTAAACTGTTCGGAGAGGGTATCAGTAAATTCAGGGATATTGTGTTTGAAAACAGAAGTCAAATCATTGACACTTCAGGGAACAGAGAAAACAACAAACAAACCAAAAAACAGATACTTTCTTGGTGTGGGATTGAGAAGTTTTAAAAGCGAACAGGCGATTATGCGATGACATAAAAATGAACATACACTATATTGCCTAAAGTATTCGCTCACCTGCCTTGACTCGCATATGAACTTAAGTGACATCCCGTTCTTCATCCATAGGGTTCAATATGACGTCAGTCCACCCTTTGCAGCTGTAACAGCTTCAACTCTTCTGTGAAGGCTGTCCACAAGGTTTAGGAGAGTGTTTATGGGAATTTTTGACCATTCTTCCAGAAGAGCATTTGCGAGGTCACACACTGATGTTGGACGAGAAGGCCGCTCTAATTCATCCCAAAGGTGTTCTATCGAGTTGAGGTCAGGACTCTGTGCAGGCCAGTCAAGTTCCAACACACCAGACTCTGTCATCCATGTCTTTAAAGACCAGCTTTGAGAACTGGTACACAGTCATTTTGGAAGAGGAAGGGGCCAGCTCCAAACTGTTCCCACAAAGTCTGGAGCATGGAATTGTCCAAAATGTCTTGGTATGCTGAAGCATTCAGAGTTCCTTTCACTGGAACTAAGGGGCCAAGCCCAGCTCCTGAAAAACACCCCCACACCATAATCCCCCCCTCCATCAAACTTTACACTTGGCACAATGCAGTCCGACAAGTATCGTTCTCCTGGCAATCCTGAAACCCAGACTGGTCCATCAGATTGCCAGATGGAGAAGAGCGATTCGTCACTCCAGAGAACACGTCTCCGCTGCTCTAGAGTCCAGTGGCGGTGTGATTTACACCACTGCATCGACGCTCTGCATTGCACTTGGTGATGTGAGGCTTGGATGCAGCTGCTCGGCCATGGAAACCCATCCATGAAGCTCTCTGCACTGTTCTTGAGCTGATCAGAAGACCCATGAAGTTTGGAGGTCTGTAGTGATTGACTCTGCAGAAAGTTGGTGACCTCTTTGCACTCTGTGCCTCAGCATCCACTGACCCCGCTCCGTCAGTTTACGTGGCCTACCACTTTGTGGCTGAGTTGCTGTCATTCCCAAACACTTCCACGTTCTTATGATACAGCTGACAGTTGACTGTGGAATATTTAGGAGTGAGGAAATTTCACATCTGGATTTGTTGCCCAGGTGGCATCCTATCACAGTTCCACACTTGGAATTCACTGAGCTCCTGAGAGCGACCCATTCTTTCACAAATGTTTGTAAAAGCAGTCTGCACGCCAAGGTGCTTGATTTTATACACCTGTGGCCATGGAAGTGACTGGAACACCTGATTCTGATTATTTGTATGAGTGAGCGAATACTTTTGGCAATATAGTGTATATTAGGGACAAAATCAATAAGGAAATGTGTTTTTTTTTTTATTTAAATCCCGCCCAAAGAAAATATCTGTTCTTTTGTATTGTCTAGTTTTTTTCTGTATCCTAAAATGACATTTTTTTAAATGATCTTTTTATTAGAGAAATGAAGGATACAAATATATATGTGTGTATATACAAAAACTTTTCAGTATTATTTAACATTATTTTACAATCTGTTTCCTCTTTTCATGAACCAAGGCGGCTTACACGGTATATTAACAGGAAGAGAAAAACATAATAAATAAAAATAAGATTAGCTACAGTTACTTCATTCATTTTTGTGTCAGGGAAACAAATTTGATCCATTTTGCCCAAATTTGGTTGAACTTAACTTTTTGAATTCTGAGGCAGTAAGTCCATTTTTCCATTTTGTATATCTCAAAAGTTATTTCAAACCACTCCTTCAGTGTGGGAGGTGATGATTCAACCACTTTCTTGTGATTGCTTTTTTACTAGCTGCAAGAAGAGCCTGTACTAGTTTAATATCTTTCCCTTGAATCATTAGTTGAGTCCGACCAAGATATAAAGTCTCAAAGTTCAGAGGTAGATGGGTTTTAAACACATCAGTCAATGTTTTTATGTATCTCCCTCCAGTATGATGTTAACTTAGGACATTCCCAGAATACATGAAAATGATTTGCTGTCCTTGAGCCACATCGTCTCCAACAGGAAACATTGTTGTTTTTATATTTTTCTTGGAATGGAGTCTTAAAATATCTTATAGCGTGTTTCCAGCAGTGTTCTCTCCAGATCAGTGAACTGGTTGAGGACCACTGGAAGCTCCAAATTTCTCCCCACGCTTCCTCTGATAAATTCAAATTTGCCTCCTTTTCCCACATTTCTTATGTGTAAAAAGTGTTTTCCCACTTTGCATAAAAGAAGGCATTGTATAGCGTAGATGTAGATTTGCATGGGGACATGTTTTTTTTTTTTTAAACAAATAATTATTCCTGAATTTATTGACTTCTGCCAAACAGTTATGCAAGGAGTTAAGGGGTTAAGCTTTTTTCTTAATTAATTCTGTGTAATCATGTAAGGAGTTGAACAAGAGCTGTCACTCTAAAATGTATTTGTGAAGCTGTTGAACAGTGAAAGTTTACAGATGCAAAGAGAATTTAGTTTGTGGAAGAAGACACTGAAAGTCCAGGACATTTAACTCTGTATTGATACTTACAGAAAGAAGCTAACCAATCAGGACTGTCTAAGTGTTGTAAATACTGAGTTAACTTAAAAACTAATGAAGCTTTTAGGATGTTTGACTTTGAGGGGGAATGCATCACCATGCCCTTATTTGAATGACTTTGCAGGTATGGTCATGATTGTCAAAGAGTGTCACAGTTTTTCAGCCGTGCCCTTCGTACACATACTATGATCATCACACACCAACATGAAGATGAAGGTCGTAAAATGTCAAAAAAAAAAAAATGTCATACTGTGTTGCTGATTGAATAGAGATTACTTAATACACTGATGAAGCCTAGCTTCTTCCTACTTCATTTTGAACATTGAACAGCATTAATACTCAGTTAACATCTGTAATTTTTTTTTTTTTTTTTTTACTTTTGTATTTTTAAAACTTTGTATCATTAAATCTGACAGTGAGGAATGTCCTGTTAGAGATGTTAATGGGCCAGCCAACTGTCAAGGTAAAGAATTGGGCTGCTGCCCTCACAGACTATGTCTGGACTGTCAGATTATAGTTGAGATTTGGGGTAGTTATGACATATCAAAATTCTAGTATTTGTTTTAAGTAGTCCCAAAGTTCAGAGCTGGAGCCTATCCCAGCTGTCATTGGGCAAGAGGCGGGGTATGCCCTGAACCGGCCGCCAGTCAATTGCAGGGCTACACAGAGAGAAAGACCAACATTCACACTCATACCTAAGGGCAATTTAGAGTCACCAATTAACCTAATGAGCATGTTTTTGGTCTGTGGGAGGAAGCCGGGATGTCCAGAGAGAACCCACGCATGTGTGGGAAGAACATGAAAACTTCACAAAGTAAGGCCCCTGTCCAACCCAGGAATGTCCTTGCAGTGAGGCATGTGCACCACCTGCTGCGCCACCATGCCACCCCTCTGAATAAATCTGAAATTTAAATTGACCAGTCCAAGAGTCAGCTATCAAATAAATGTATCTGACCCAATTTCTACAATGGCAGTTGTTGGGTGTCTGAATACTTGCCATAATGTTGCTCTTCTATCACTAACACATACGTATGACCAGGAGGGCTGTAAAGGGAGAAAGTTAGGAAGTCTAAAGGTCCATGACAGACAAAGGTCCCAAGATATTTTTTGCAACAGTCTTAAAATCTCTTAACTATTAGTATTCAATAAGATGCCAGGGTCTTTTTTTCTTTCTAAATGCATGAACAAAGCAAAATTTAGGCATCCTTTACATGGATAACCTCCCATGAAATCACATTTATCTATCTAAAGAAGGGCCATTTTGAAAATCAATAACTCAATATTAGTTTTTTTGATGCTTTTGCTGTACCAAATAACATGTTAAAATATTTGGATCTTCAGAAAACAACAGGTCATAGAGCAATACAAATGTATAATCTGCATGTTTTTAATCTTTTATGTTTTACAGAACAGAGATATATTAGGACTGAGTGACTATATGATCAAAATAAACTACTTGTAAACTAACAAAGGTCCAAATGACTGAAAGTTCTGTAGTTTAATTCACAATTTACTTTTAATTGGATTGTTTTCTCCATGGTTTGCAGCTCTTTTGTGTTGCAAACAGAATAACCTGGTTGTGGTAATTATGAGGGGCCCATAAAGAAATATTTACAGTCTTATTTATCATTAATTGGCTTTACCTGTGCTTTACAGAGAAGTCAGCTGTAAAAGAAAAAAAGGAAACAAAGAAAGGAAAAAAAGTAAAAACTTAAGCAGTTAAAGCAATGACAATGTGGCTTTTAATGTGTGCAATAAAAGTAAAAATAAAGTGCATCTCAAAATTAATGGCAATATAATGATCATAACATAATTAATGTGCTTTATAAAAGTGCTTTTTTATTTGTCTTTATATTTCAACTTTTATCCTTCATTTTTTAGAATTATTTTTTGATTAATATTGCCTTATATAACCACATTATTTTATTTTATTCTTTTTATAAGCACATTCTTTCTTAATATTTCTACTGTTATTAGCCTTGTCTTTTCTTGATTCATTTTTTGTATTAATATTGCTTTATGCAGCGACACTACTCTTTTTTATTTTATATTTTCACCTTTGTATTTCCACTTTTATTTGTTTTGTCTTTTATATAAATTTATTTTTATAATTCGGCACTCTCACGACTCCTTAGTGCTTGGTTTGAGAAACTGTACACCAAGAGGGACAGGACGCAATCTTATGTTTTTCGTGGGGCCCAAGATTTTTAACAGCACCCCTGGGAACTGCCTATGACGTTTAAATTGCGACTATTTGCAAATAAACCACATGTGTTTCATGTCGCAGGAAAGTAAAGGGTTAATACAGAAAATTACTGTAACTGAGCGGCTCTTTCGTGTCTGTCTGGAGCAACGAAAACTAAATCGAATGCACCTCTCTGGTCGTTGACGTCACTTGAAGACGACGCCTGTGATTGGCTGAGCGGAGAGGAAGTGGAATGACAACAAAGGAAGTTCAGCAGCTACATGTCAATGTGAAGCAAATGATGATGTAGGATTTGATTGAAGTTAATTTCACGTCTATTTAGTCGTTTTCTTGTTGCTGTACGTTGAAGAGACATGGCGTGTTTCTTCAGAAGGAGTATCGCGGCACAGGTAATGAAACTAAAGCTATTGTGAGGTGAAAATGAAAGCAATTGTTAACTTATCAGCTTGCTTTGACCCTGACCCTTATCTCTCTGTCATTATTGCTGTGATATAAAAGCTGCTGTGTGTTCATGTGTAGGTTGGGAGGACGTTGCAGCAGTCAGAGGATGCCATCATACCAGCCCTGTCAGCAGTGCCAGTCATTAAGAAACAGTTAAGTGTTTTCATGCCACAATAAACTGACTCCTTTAACCTTTTTACTCGCATCTAACCAACTCTTTGGATGTCTCCATTGTAGGCAGAATGCTGACTTCCGACTATTTATCAACAAGTTACAAACAAGTGGGATTTTACCCCTCGGTGGTGATACACAGCAGCAGACAGAAAACTTGGCCAAACAGGTAAAAACATCTGAGAGAAAGCAAAAGTAAAGCATGTCACTGACTATTCGTTTCTATCCTAGTAGTAGGAAAAAAAATAAGTTAGTTTAAGTAGATCTGACATCACTAACAGATAGATAGATAGATAGATAGATAGATAGATAGATAGATAGATAGATAGATAGAGAAATACACTGATAGAAAGTTAGATAATACACCATTAAATGAAGAATAGAGATAGTAACAAACAATACAAAGGGCCTACACAAAACTAGTACATATAATGGCTTTATGATATCAATGCCATATTGTTGTTGTTAAAGGTACAAATCCACAATCAAATGTTGTTAAGATATTGTTTAAAACATAAATACAATTATTTGCAAATCCATTTAACCTTAGTTTAATTGAATACATAGCAGAGACAACTTATTTAACATCCAAATGAATCAACTTTGTTGTTTTCTTGCAAATATTTAGTGATGTACTCAGCAGATGACCATACCAATGTTTGACTTTATAATTTAGTCTACTTTGCACCGATGTTTTTCTAATTTCTTACTTTTTTCTCATCATAAAAACACGTCACAGTTCATCCAACAGGTCATAAAAAAATGTAGCGTGTGTTTACAACAAGCAGTGTCTTAGGGGATCGGAGGTCACGGCATTCAATGGTGGTTTTAGCCTTGCTACCTATGTGCAGGTTTAATTCAGTTTTTAGCTTGTCATAATTGGTTTAACAAAAACTAACAAAAAAACTAATTGAAACAATGACAGTCTTGTTAAAAATCTTTGCACTTGGCTTTATTTTTAAGCCTATTTTATCTTGATTTTTTATCAATTCAGACATTCCAAACACATATTTGGGTTGCACAGCAACATATTACATTTCCATGTATAGATCAGAAGCGGTCTCGAAAAAAATCATTTCCATAAACTTTTTAGAAATGCATCAGACTTCAGAGCTCTTGGTAGGAGACAATTCTGAAGTTTAGGAGTTAAGTCCTTGAAGCTGTTGTGTTGTGAGATTTTCAAGAAACCTGGAGCACCTCTCGACCTTCTTTGTCATTTTCAGTTGAAGCTGGACAGTGTGGTTGAGAACATTTCTGCTGGATCAGGAGTGATCACCTTCACCATAAACCGTAAACTTCTTGTCCAGGTTTGTTTCTTTTTCTTTCCCACTGTGGTCAAGATAAAATGTAACACTGTAAAGACTGTAAGTGTGAGCTGTTCTTCATCTCTCTTAGAAAATGTTGGAACCTTTTGGAAAGGGTGAGGATGAGAAGTTTGGGTTCAGCAGTGACCTTTTTCATTCCCTAAAGAGAGGAACAGTGTTAATGGAGTACAGGTGTGATTCATCACTGCTTGAATATAATTTAAAACAAAATATGCACACAAATCAATTTTAAACTGTAAGCAGAGAGTTTCATTGTGGTTTTCATGTTTCAGTTCTCCAAATATTGCCAAAAAATTCCATGCAGGACATCTTCGATCTACAATCATTGGTAAGTATTTTTACACCAAGCATCATTTTGTGTTACCGCAAAACCAAATTCCTTCTGTCAGCATGTTTCTTGTGACTGGTGTTATTTACTTCTTTCCTTAAACAAGTGCAAAATTGTTACCAGTTACAGTGAAACTAAAAGAAAACAGAGGTCTCTCTGATGTGAATAAAGCTTTTGAGTAATTGAAAAGTATATCTGCATATCAATGTGATAGTGTTAATGAGCATAGAGAGGTAAAAGATTTGACAAATGTATGATATTAATATAAATGCTTATTCTAAACCATGATTTTAAGTTTTATTCAGGCTACTTTCTGCAGTTTGTCCACTAGAGGGCAGCATCGATATACTTTAAATGTTCTTGCACTTCTAAGTCTGAGCAATTGTTTGTACACCTTATAATAAATTTGGCATTTCTAAATTTTATCTCTGCCAGGAGATTATATTATTGCTCACTGTTTTTTTTTTGTTAGTTTATTGTTTTTTTGGTTTGTTAGTTTGTATGTTTGTTTCTCTGTTAGCTAAACTTAAAAGTTATGGATGGATTTCGATTAAATTTTCAGGAAATGTCCGGATTGGGACAAGGAACAAATGTTTAGATTTTGGGAGTGATCCAGATCACCGCCTGAAAATTGCGATTTTCGGGAATGACTAATGAACTAAAACAGATATCATTATGAATCCAATTGCTAATGATATGTTTTCATGGTTAAGGAATCTAAATAGTAAGATGAAATAAAGGCAGGACTAATATTTATGGTGAAAATCACAATATGGGTGAGGCCTGTGGCCTCACTGACACCATTTTCTGCCAGCAAGTGCAACATTACTGGTGTTGAGATTGTTTTTGGCCTTGAAACTGTCCTCTGTAAGCTCAGTGAAATACTGTAGGCCTACTGTACTGTACTTATATACTGTAAAATTAATACTCAGGACTGAATTATATACATTTACATTTACAGGTAACTTCATTGCTAACTTGAAGCAGTCACTTGGACATAATGTGATCAGAATGAACTACCTCGGAGACTGGGGGATGCAGTTTGGTGAGTATGTAAAATGAAAACATTGTTATGCCTCCAGTGACCTACTTTGATTTTGGTGTGCTAAGAATCCTCTAAGTGGCAGCTTTCAGCCCATGAGGCTGTGCTTTTTATATAGTCTTAAAAACATGAAACCTTTGCATGGATTGAATTTCCACCATTAATGCAATAAACTTTTTTGTGTGGACTGTTTTAATTTTTTTAGTCCCAAAACCTTCTCAATGGAAGCATTAGCTCATAAGGGTGTCCATAACTTTGTCTGGTAGGTCGCTTTACCATCAATGGTAAGTTCAAATGTTTGAGCCCAGATCCAGATGACACAGTTGATGTGTGCTTTTTCAGACGAAGGCACATCTGAAATTAAGTAAAAACTTTTAATGTACATTTTATGAATGTTCCTGCTAAGAATCATTTTAAACTTGTGTTTCAGTATCAGTCACTACATGTTTATTTGTGCTTAGTAATGCCTGGTATAATTTGACAAACAGCTAAATAGCCAACGACATACATATCAGCAAAACGTGTTGGGAATTCTTTTGGAAATGTTTCACTTTGTGAAATCTTTTAAATGCAGAAAAACATCTCACACATTTAACAGCGGGACTGAAAATGCAAAAGAGATTTAAAGAAAATACCAGCTCCCTTTGTCCATCACTTTTGTTAACATCAATAGATTGTGTTCCTTAAAGCTTTTGTTTTTAATAGGTTTGATACGGTATGTTGGAATTATTTACCTAATATTGATTGAATTCAAACTTAATTGTTGTGTTTTGTGCAGTTGTAATTATAATTTATGGTTGCTCAATTTCTCAAGGCGCACCAGTGTGCCCTGACACAATTTGAGAACCACTGGGATAAACACTTAACCTCAAACTGCTTCACTGCTACGTCAGTAGGGTGTGGAAGTGTGCTGAGGTGTTAGCTGTTACTGATGAACCGCACACATAGAAACTTCAGTCACTGAGTGAGTGTAAATGGGAAGGTGTCACTTGTGGTGTAAAGACACTTTAGTTTGAAAGACTAGAAATTTTTTACTTAAGCCCAAGGCCATTTATCATTCCCATACAGCGTTATATTTGTTATGGTTTATAAATGATAAAATAAATGGGAGTAAGGTCAGAACGGTACATATCATGGATTACACCTGCCACTGCAAAACAACCTTTCTCAGCCAGAATGCGTTTATATTGAAGACCTGAGACCTACGTTAATACTTAGTCCATAAGGCCCATTTTAAATGATTTTTATCTTAACATAAATTACTCCAAATACAGGTCCATACGCATTTGTACTAGGCCTGTTCTCAAAATATCGATACGGCAAAATATCGTATCGCACTCCTTTGGGATACGTGTATCGATACGGATTCTACAGAATCGATACGGCCTAAATATTTTGACAGTTGTTGTCAATACACTTTTGCTAATGTTAACAGTGGTACAGTTCAAGGTAGAAGATGAGCTACATAATGAAGCATATGTTCTAAATTTGAACTTAGGTCTGCCATCTTTGAGGATCTGAATTTATGTCTCTCCAGTTGTAGAACCACTTAAAACTCATCCTTGTTCTTTTTCTTCTTATAAGAAAAAACTAAACTTGTCAAGAATTTTGCTTAAAGCATAGTCAATGTTCACAATTAACATGTATCGAGATACGTATCGTATCGTAGCCTTAGTATCGGGATACGTATCGTATCGTGAAGTTGCTGGAAATACCCAGCCCTAATTTGTACAATAGCTGCCACTGCAAAAGAATGTTCCTCATGTACTAAAACCCTTTTTATGGCAGAATTGGCCCATAAAACGCTGTATCTTCTGTTTGAACAAAACATAAAATACAAGTAAATAATTTCTTTACTCTGACTAAATTTCAACCACCACTTCAAAAAGTCCTTTTATTCAACAATTCAGATGTTTTTTATATATATATGTTTTAGTGGTGTGCGATATGACGATATTAAATCGTTAAGGATTATAACGTGGGGATGATCTCATAAAGCAGAAAGATCGTCAGATCGTCTGTGTGGGCACAGAGACTTTGACACGCACCTAACTTACCAATCGTAGCACATTACGCGCAGTGCATGGTAGTATCTCCTGTTTGGTTATGTAGCGTGAAGCCATGGCAGAAAGAGAAAAGGAGATAAAAGATAAAAGATGTCTGAACAAAAATCTGTTCTAAAGCAGCTGTATTATTCACTCAGGTTATAGACATTGCAGTTAGATAACTTTTGTTCTAAATTGTTGCACTTTAAGGAATAACCAGTTACTTAAGTTTGCATTTATATTTCACCCTTTTCAATAAGCTATTTGGTGTGTTTAGTTTTTATGTTACAAAAGTGCACTTAATTGTTGTTCATTACCTCTTATGTTTACATTTATTGCACATTTTTATAAAAACTGCATTATTTAAATTTAAACCTGTTCAGAAAGTTTCTTTGGCTTAAAATTTTCATTTTTTTTCTTTTCGGGTTTTACATTTTTCATATGTTAAACATAGGAAAAGATTGTCAAACATGCAAATTAGTCTAGAAAAAAAGTCATAAAAAAAAGTTGTGATAAAGTCGTGATCGTGGTTTTATTTTCAAAAAATCGTGATATGATATTTTTGCCATATTGCCCACCCCTAATATATATATATATTTCTTCTTCAGCAACAGCAGAGGCATGAAGAATAAAACATTGTTGTTGTTTTTTTCAAAGTTTCATTGTGACTTAATCATGGGATTGTTTCAAGGTTGGACGTTAATCTCTTTCTTGTAAATGGTTCTAGTCAAGATGCTTCAAAAGATTTTCTCCTAATTTTGCTCAGATGTTTGCATACGCACTGATGCAAGAAAAAGGTTTCATATGTCAGAAGTCAAGATTCATGGAGTCTCAGCATGTTTATTCCTCATTTAATATTTTTCACATCTGGGAAGTGGTTTAAAAAAAATCTCCAAAATTAGTTCAAATGTCCTCTCCGACTTGAAGATTTTTACCTCATGTTGCTATTGAAATTTGTACAGGCAGCCCCCGCCCTTCTTCTTAACCCTTTACCACCCTCACAGCGGTTTAAAACTGGGCCAGGCAGTGAGTCTAGTAAGCAGATGTAGTTCAGGTCTAGGAATATACAAAATGCCTTTTATTTAAAAGAAACGAGTTTGGCTTTTTGTTTTACAGGTTTGTTGGGAGCTGGGTTCGGTCAGTTTGGATGCCAAGAGAAACTGAAACAAAATCCTTTACAGCATCTGTTTGAGGTGAGAGCAGGCCTGAGCTGATTTAACTAAGTTAGCTTTTTTGTTTTGCAATATTTAAGAAATAAAAATCAAGATTTTTCCCCATCACTTACGATGCTGCTCCTTCTGCCTCCCTTGGGTTAAGGCAGTTAACACTTGACCCCATGTTTCCTTCCAGCAGAGACACAATAATGGGTTTAATGCTTTTACACTGTTTAAAGAGAGAAATGCTGAAAATATTCACTGTTAATGGTAAAGCCTGGCTTTTTTGCACAGGCACATTTCTAGGCTTTTTTTTTTTATAATTAGTAAAATGATAATCAAAGCGTCTCATGTGAATGTTTTGTGAAAACAGCATAACTCTCTGTGTTATTGTAGACAAGTCTCTACATCAACACTATAGGTTACTCGTACAGCTTTACATGACAACATTGACAGCTCTAGTCAGGATTGAAAACATAAACCAGGTCAGCACTTTACTATTCATCTTTCCTGATTACACATCTTCACCACCAGCAACATTTACCCTGCCTCATTCAAAGGTTTTTACATGCAATTGAATTTAAGGTGGTGTTTACACAGCTCAGTTTTCATTGCGTTTTGGCCCCCTGTTTACATGAGAACAGTGTCTGGAGTGCTTAAATCTGCTGAAACCAGGGTCCAGAGTGTAAAGTTTTCAAAACGGATTTGTCTATCCATCCAGACAGATTTGTTGTCCGGACAAGACACTCCTGCATCTTCCTGCGTCAACTTGCCATTGTTGTTTGTGAAAAGTTTTTCTTCTTCGTACATGTATTGTAGCAGCGTTGTTTCTCTGCAAACCTACATCGCCATCTACTGGACAAACATGCACACTACAGCGGTTTCATTCATTTCTAGTGTCTCCGTCTGAATGCAGATCTAGTTTGAATATGCAAAGAAAAAATCTTCGTGTTTTATGTGACAGTGTCTCTGTGTAAACAGGGCCTAATGCTGCGTTCACACCGCGCGATACTTGTACTACCTCGGCGATCACTCTCCATGCAAAGTCAATGTACAGCCGCAATGGGGTGGGGCTAACCCTCCCGCGATGCGACAGCCGCGTACAAGACGATCACTTCACTCATCGCGCGATGTCAAAGTTAAAAAAAGTTGATCTATTCAGGCGATGTCGTGTGTGGCTGTGCGGCAACAGCTAATCAGAGGTGTGTGTACGTGTGACGGTACCCGCGACAGACAGTTATTCATCCGGTCTACAGGGCGGATGAGTACCGTACAGGGGGAACTAATGTCAGTGAGGACATTAGTTCCGCCTAGACGGACCGCGGTAAACTCACAGATGATGCAGCTGCAGGGCATCAGCTGCAGTGTTTTGTGGTAGATAACTGAGTGAAAGGGATACAGCTGGAATAATGTCCGCTTATACATCCTATTATATGATATATGAAATGATCGTGGTGAAAGTGGACATGACGTCACCGAGCGACGGCCGACGGCAGCGGTTACCAAACTGAGGTATTTATGGACGCGCGACGCTACGTCAGTGGGCGACACGACTTTGGTAGCTGGGTCGCTTGCGGTGTGAACGCAGCAGAGTGCAAGGGTGTAAACCCTACGGCCTGTAGCCTGAAGGGGCACTAACCTTTTTCAGCTGCTGCAAGACGTGGCTCCAGCTAACACATCAGCTTCCAAGTATGTTTCAGTCGAGACTTGAACTAACCACCGTTTGGTGCCTAGCCAAAGCACTTACTGACTTAGCCACACTCATGCCAAAACTTTTCAGGTGACACTTTCAAGCAAAAACTATATTTTTTGTGTAATTTCTGATTCTTTTTTCTTTGACAATGCTTATTTTTGATTCAAATAAGCAATTAATTTTTGTGTAAAAATTCTGTGATTTATTTTTATGCCTTGTTGCCATCCCTTGGTGAGAGGATAAGGACAGAAACCTTCACCCTAATAATAAACAGCCATTGTAATGTTCATGAATGTGACTCTGCTCTGTATACTGACTGAATCAAAGTTTGAAAGAAAAACTGTCATCAGCATAAAAACATGAATTTAACAGTTTTACAGATAGATTTAGTTTAAATATTCAAAGAAAATGTTTTTCATGTGGTGCATCTTTTTGCGTTGAAGGTTTACGTCCAAGTGAACAAGGAAGCTGAACACAATGAAGAAATGAAACAGGCCGCTCGGGATTTCTTCAGACAGCTGGAGCAGCGTGAGAGCGGAGCCTTGTCGCTATGGAAACAGTTCAGAGAGATCACGGTGGACGAGTACCAACGCGTTTACAAGGTATGAGCAGCTGTGTGAGCGTGGGACACAAAGTTAAACTCAGACACAGCATGCCTCAAAAACAGCTTTTTAAAGTTTTTTCTCATTTAAATCTTAAGATTTTTATAGTTAAGAAAGAAGGGTCATTTACTGTTGCCTTGTCTTTGGTTATGTGTTAGACCTGTGGCAGAGGCTGTGAACATTAAAAGTATTTACAAGTCCTTTAAATTACACTGTGAAACCTCCTGAAGATAACTAGGATAAAATAATCTGTATCTTTCTTAGACCTTGTTGATGTAGTATAACAACTTTGTGTCTTACTGTTGTGCTCAGTCTTACCATGGAGTATAACCTGTGACATGAAACTTTCCTCCACAACCTCAGTGTAATGGCAGAGTTTGGCTGCTCCTCAACCTGCTCAAAGTCTCCTACTGATGTCTCTGTCTCAGATAATGAACGTGTTTCAACCCACAGATGATAATGATGATCATTCACACTCGTTTGGTCGAACTGGTTAATCATGCATCTGACTATAACCCTGAAAAACACTTGACTTTGTGTGAGTGTACCTTTTCCAGTCAGGTTTCAGAGCTCACCAAAGTCCTGCTGCTGCTCTCATGAAAGTGTTTTCAGACTGTAGCTGAATCTCTGTCTGAATACAGCGTGTCCATAAAGTCTCTACAATTTAAATTATTTATTACAAAGGCAGTTGACGAGATATTTTAATCAGATTTGTTTTGTTTAAATCCGTGTTTATCAATGTTTTTTTTCACGCTAAAGTTTTGTGTTTCAGATTTTATATATGGAAGGAAAGGCTTGTCCAACACGATTGATGTCTTCCTCAGATGTTCTTGGTCACCCACTCCTCCCTTTATCCAACACTGTCCGTCTCCATAAATTTCTTGTGCCATGCATGAATTGAAGGACGCGATGGTGGATCTCTTCCATACTCAGTTCTGTAGTTTCGCTGAGTTTGCACAACCAATTTATAGATTTGTTTATTTATAAAAGAAGGAAATGGGACAGTACATGTTAATGAACATATAAATGTAAACATGCAAGATTATAGCCGTGTGGCTATTTTCCATATCTAGTCCCATGGGCAGGTTGATGTTGTACAAAACATTTATACACAATAAAAACAAAACAAGACAAAACAAAGACAAAGCAAAACAAATAATACGAAACAAAGCAAAAGGCTAGTTTTAACTTAAAAAAGTTAGTGTCAGGGCTGCCTTATAATTTTAAGTTTTCTGAATTTAGAAATTGAAGTTCAGTTGAATTAAGAACGGTTCAGATCAAGTTAACTTCTTAAGTTCAATAAACTTGCTATCAAGTCAGCTCTACTTGAATTGTTAACAAACTTCTAAAAGCAGTACAATTCCAATAGTATTTTTTTATGCCAACACAGTAATTAAACTTCTTTAAACTACAGTTTTAAAGGTAAAACAACTTGATCTGAAGTTCAGGTCACTGATCCTCATCCACATATGTGAAAAAAGAAATGAAACAGTAAAAGATGTGAGCTATAAGCTCGTTTTCAACCAAATGAGCCGCCACGCAAGCCAGACGAATTTAATAAAAGTTTAAGAACATTTGTGGCTGATGCATTTATCCCGCAAGCAAGCACTTTTCTGTGTCAACTGTATCTTGAATCTGTTCAGAGCTGTTTTGCTGTCCACACTGAACATGTGATAAAAATTGCCAGTTGTGTTATTAAAGCATGAAGAAGAGAAGTTGTTTTGGTTTGTCTGGCAATAATACCCTTTAAATACTGGACATTTTTTCTGCTTTTAAGATTGATAACTTTATTTTATAAACTTGTGTCAAAGCAGAACAAAATGAGTAAAAGTTAAAGAGAAATATTAATTTAGATCCAAATGCAATAGGTCAATTTAGTTCAGAATCATCAGTGACCTGAATTTCAGATCAAGTTGTTTTATCTTTAAAACTGCAGTTTAAAGAAGTTTAATTACTGTGTTGGCATAAAAATACTATTGGAATTGGATTGCTTTTAGAAGTTTGTTAAACTAAACAATTCAAGTAAAGCTGACTTAATAGCAGTTTATTGAACTTAAGAAGTTAACTTGATCTGAATCGTTCTTAATTCAACTGAACTTCAATTTCTAAATTCAGAAAACTTAAAATTTTAAGGCAGCCCTGACACTAACTTTTTGAAGTTAAAACAACTAGCCTTTTTTAACAGTTGATCATCAAAAAACATTTAGGCCAAGGGGCAGAGTGCTAAAATGTAAAGTGCATTATTGTATTTCAAATTTTGTCTCAAAAACCATGATACACATTGTGCTTTCTCTTGAGGAGTAGCCATTTTATAGGGGTTCATCTAACAGTTTTCCTTTCATTAACAGAATATCTGAAACACAAACTTTTAAGGTGAATAAAAACTTCAATAAACACTGATTAAAATGAAACAAATCTGGTTAGGATATCTCATCAACTGCCTTTGCAATATTTTTTTAAATTGTAAAGATACTTTGTGGACACCCTGTATTATTAGATCTCAATGCTGCATTTGTCGGTGTTAACCGCAGCATATTACTTGACTGGATGGAGAACTTGGTGGGACTTTCTGGCACAGTATTAGACTGGTTTCCAACTTACCTGAGGGACAGGGACTATTTTGTGAGTAGAGGTGGAGGTTGAGGTTACACAAGTATTTTTTTCCTTCTATATGTCTCGAAGGAAAGTGAAGGTATATGTTACACAGCAGACAATCACTGGTCAGGTGGCACAGGTAATGTACCTGCAAACATGTGAGATCATCGTCAAATTCAGTGTTAGCTGATTCACAGTGCAATAGATAGTGTCATAAAAATGTGCTACAGTCCTCCTCTTCTCTGACCAGGTTGAAGTCTTTATGCTTGTTTGGTCAATGGTATCTGTAAAGATGGAGGCCCCTTAAACAGGGTTTAACAAGCACTTTGACTTGAAGTTTTTGTCCTGAGGCACATCACAGAGATCGCTCACACAGAGGTGTTAGACTCCTTTAAATCTTGGTCCAGTGAGACCTGGTTGTGAGGTGCTGCAGTTGTCAGTTCCTGGTTGCCTTTAGATTCGAGTTCATTGGGTAATGTCTGCTGTCATCTCAGACCACTGGCATCAACAAGGCATTTTGGTCTAATGGACTGCCACTTACTGGATATTTCCTCTTTTCAGACCATTTTGACCACACCAGTGGGTCAGAAGATTCTGAATAGATATGGGAATTTTATAACATTTTATAGATACTGATCCTGCTGATCGATTCAATTCCTTAAAGGTGTGTGTAGAAATGGGCATTTTAGTGACATCTAGTGTTCAGATTTTGGAATGAGCCCGTCTGTTTCTAAAACATCACATTAGTAAGCAATGAGAGCCAGTGAAGACCAAAAAGGATCGTGAACAGGGCAATATTTACAACAGTTATGAGGTGAGAGTTTCTTTTCATTCATATTTGTTACTATAGATTATAGATCAGTTAAGGTCATGATTACAGGTTTTGTAAACTTTTAGTAACACAAGCAAACAAAATCAAGCAAAATTGCGTTTTGCTCTTTTTGTCCCCAAAACTCCCCAGTAGACAACATGGTGGATCTTAATGTCAGCCTCCACAGAGGGGAGACCCGTGCTACATAAATATAAAACGTTTTTCTAACTTAATAAAAAGAAAATGAAAGTTTTATGGGGATGATTGTGCACCTATTTCAACGGACTTTACATACCAATCAAAACATTATATTGTATATTCACCATTTCTGTTCGGCGAAATGCTGCCGTCTTCTGCACACTACACCTTTAATGATTCCCTTATTGATTCCTGCAGATTATTAGAGGCAACAATGTCAAACACATGTCACAGCATAGATAACTGCCTCTGCAAGTTGCTGATGTTTCCACTCATTTAAGGTTGTGAAAAGAGCCTTTTGTAAAATTAAGGCCCAATTCTGACGCTTCTGAACCCTGTCAGTGTAAGGAATTGATAAGAGAATTGATTTGCAAAAAGACTCATGATATTGATTCTTTTATGAAGCTCTTGACGATTCTCAACTGGCATTGGTTTTCAATTCCCATCCCTTAACCTGAAATACCCAGTTCAAAGTCATTTAAATTGCATTTCTTCCCCACTGTGACGCCTGGTTAGAACTTTGGCAGGTTGTCTTGGTTGTGTCTGCAGTGAAGTACTGCCATGTGATTGGTTGATTAGCTGTTTGCATGAACAGGCAGTTGAACAGGAGTGTAACAGGTGTGGCTGGCGAGTGTGTTTCGGTTATGTAGTCACCAATTGCCTAACCAGTCCTGTTTCCTGGATTTTTGTTTGTCAAAGCAAAAAATTAAATGATAAGATTCACTCCATCAGGTTTTCCCTCAGCTGCAGTGGCGATAGTTATTGAAAGTTGGATCCGTGGCTCTTTTACCCCATAACTTTCCTTCTCCTCTTAATCTCTAACCAAACCAACTGTTCTATCCAAACAAGAGGCGCTGCCCTGATCACAGGGGATGCCAAATCAAAACAAAAATTGTCGCAAGCTTTGAAGAAACCAAACAGAAATTCAAAATGTGATGATGGACATTAAAAAAACATCTTCAGGAAGAATAATGAAGATCCGCTTGAAGGGTTGGAGATAGAAGCTGATGAAAGAGGAATAAGGAACAAGGAAGTCAGGCATTGCATGTGCAATGTGTGTCATCAGTAGGATCTTCAAGGTTAGTCTAATTCTTTAGAAGACGCACCCAGAGGAAAACAAATCTTATCATGAGGGTGATCATAAGGCTCTTATAAAAACAGACAGATAAGTGACAGAAATTCTGCTGGATTAAAGTTTGTCTATTAACTAGGGCTGTCACTTTAGTGCATTAATTAGATTAATTAATTACACCGCAAATGAATGCGTTATAAAAATTAATCACAAGATTAATCATAGCACACAAACATTTTGATATTGTCCAGCTGGAAGACCCGTACATGGCAGTGGTGCGCCACTTCACACATGCGTCTCTAGTCAAACCAAACAAAGCCCAGGTGACAACAGGAATGGCATATTTAAGACTTAGTCTTATTTTATTTTTGAATTTATTTATCTATATTTGCACTACATTCTTTAATAATGTACCAGATCTAATTGGTTTGCTGGATGTCCTCGACCTTTTTCTTATTTTGAATTTGATTTATGAAACACACTTAAAGTGTAATTTGAGTTGCCTGATTGAACTTAGAATTTTGTGGACAAGTTGCCCTGACTTTGGTTTTTATTTAGTCACCAATAAAAATGTGGATTTACAAATCTTCACTTCTTAGTGTATTCATTTGATTAGTCCTGCACTACAGTTTTATAATATCCTAGAATTCAAATTCTTTATTTGGGTACTTTAAGCAGATATGAGATTAAAATGTGATTAATTAGATTAATTAATTATAAATCTGGTAATTAATTAGATTAATGTTTTTAATCGCCTGACAGCACTACTATTAACCGATCACTGAAAGATGGTGGAGCTATCTGATACAATCAGAAGTGTTGCAGTTTTTGAAACATGTTTTAATAAAATGAGAAGTAGACATCATTAAAGTAACAGTTGTTCATTTGATGTGTTTGCAGCGGCTGGGGGTCCATTTTGACATTTACAGCGGAGAGTCCTTCCACCAGGATCGAGCTCAGGAGATGGTGCAGCAGCTGCAGAGTCGAGGCCTCCTGAAAACCTCAAAGTATGTGACAGAAATTTACATAGCACCCTTTCAGTACTCATGAAATCTGAAGCCACAGATGCTGTTTTGTTCAGTTTTTCAGTTGTTACTGCTCTTGTGTGATTGTGTGATGAGTAATGTTTGGTTGGCTGTCATTGAGTTGTATAAATTAGATGGTTGTTGGGGCAGAAAAACAAAACACTATCAAATCATTATTTCAAATATAAACTGAAATGTGTTGCTTGGTAATTATTGATCACTTTTCTGTTATATAAAGGACAGTAAAGTCACTTAAAAATTAAATAGTCAAAGTACCAGTTCCAGTCACTGTAAAAATAAAAAGAAAGTAATAATAATATTGACAAATAATTCAGGGTTTGAGCAAGTTCTTTAAAAGTTAAAGTTAATAATTCAGTTCTGCAAAAATGAAGGCTGAAAGGACGTGAAAAATAAGAGGTTGAGCAAACACACGGCAAACAGATTTATGTCCATTTTTATATATTACCTGATTTTTTTATATGTACTGTATGTTTAATCATGAATATAGGTGCTGTAATCTCCATTTTTCAACCTTTCCTGTCTCTGTGCCACTGTTTTTTCATTATAAATAACTCTTTCCTTTTTATCCATAATATATTTAACTTGATTTTCATTTTATGTTTTTATTCTTGGTGACATGCTTTGGCAATAATGGTGCACAAGCTTGCCAGTAAAGCTTGTTTTATTGTGAATTTCTTTTCTTTCTTTTCTCTTTTAGGATGCTAAGAGTGTGTTTAGTTTTATCATGTTCATATTGGAAAATGTATCGTTTTAGAATAGAGCTTAATATAGCTTTCTAATTTGTCCCAGATGCTTTTACTCAGTTACTTGTTGAGTTTTCTTTTGCTTTTTAACTCTAACCAAAAATCGTGACCATGCTTGATAAGTAATTATTACACACTGAGTCTGTAAAGTTGTGCTGATATACAATCAGTCCAAAACATTTTCCTGTGAAGCTAATGGAACAGGTTTGAAAATGCAGATGCAGTGTGGTCCAAAGAATAAAACAGGGTATTAAATAAGGTCTTAAAAGTGTAAAATATAACTTTCCTTCGTATACCCTGTATTTAATGCTGTGACTTTTCAGGTGTTTTCCTGAAAAGTCACTTCCTGTTCCTGAACTTCCTGTTTCACCATTGACGCAAACCAAATTTTTCAGTTATTTGGAGATAATCTAACTTTTGAAAAGATATTTTGGTTTTTTTGTGTGTGTGGCTTTGTTATCTTTTATAATGTAAAAACTACACATGAACTAAAATGTTATTCTGAGGTTTATGGCCTGTTGTGAGCTTTTGAAGGTGTGATCAGATGTAAAATGGCTGTGTTTACAGGAAAGGAACAGGTGTTGTGGATCTGTCACCTTCTGGAGATATGAGCAGTGTTTGTACGATCCTCCGCAGCGATGGAACAACACTGTACATCACCAGGTCTGTTTCCACAGCCCTGATGTTATTGCCCCCCCTCTCCTCTGTGTGCAGTTGTCAATTTTAAAATGTGGATAAATCAGCTGCAATTTTTTTATTACATTTTTTTTTTAAGTTGTTGCCACAGTGCTTCCTTGTCATAACTTTTTTTTTAATTGTCTTATTTTGTTGTTGTTGCCATTTTTTAACAAATAAATAAATCCCCATGTATTTTTATTGTAACATCTGCTTTAAATTTTAAAAAGTTAATCTTATCATATGTCCTGCCCAGACCACAATATCGAACTTATCTGAGCGTATATATAATATTGTCGCATTTTGAAAAAAAAAAAAAAAAAGAAGAAGAACAATATACTTCTTTTTAGGGCTGGGTATCGATTCACATTTTCTGGACTGATTCAATTCGACATTAAAGGGTCTCAAATCGATTCGATTCATGATTCAATTTGATATTTACCTCCGCCAGGAAGTTATGTCATTGCCGGCATCTGTTTGTTTGATTTTTTTGTTTGTTTGTTTGTTTCTGTGCTAGCAACTTAACTCAAAAAGTTATGGACGGATTTCAAAGAAATTTTCAGGAAATTTCCAGATTGGGACTACGAACAAATGATTTGATTTTGGGAGTGATCCAGATCACCATCTGGGCCCGCCATGACAAAAGTTGTTATTTTCGTGAATAACTACTGAACCAAAATAGATATCATTATGAATCCAATTACTAATAGTATGTTTTTATGGTCAAGGAATCTAAATATTTAGACGAAATAAAGGTAGGAGTAATATTTATGGTCAAAATGACAATATGGCTGAGGACTGTGGTGCTGGTGGAGGTCTGCGCTCTCCAAAAATTGTTTTTACATGAAGAACTGAACCCAAAGCAGATACATTAATCCTATATTAATTATATACATTAATGCATATTCTGCATAATACATGTTTTTTTGTCCAACTCGTTTTTTCTTTCGGCCTTGTTAAATCCGATATAAGTCAAAACATCAGCATTTACTTGCCGGTGGTGTCCCTATAGTGCTACTCACTTCTGCCATGTTTGCTTGAGTGCTTGCAGTAACATCTCACGAGATCTTGTTCAGTGGAAAGCAGCGCTAAACGCTCATCACACGAGACTAGCAGGGTTGATACCACAGGCTGCTTCTCTGCACGCCAATGAAGGAAAAACTACCCCAGTTAAAAGATCAGTCTTTGGATTTTAAAGGAGACATATCATGCTGATGCATGATTTAATACTTACATATAATATAATACATTTGAAAACAAGACCTTACACCCCCTTAAAGGGCAACTTCGGTATTTTTCAACCTGGGTCCTATTACCCCAAGTGTATGTGTGTATACGATTGACGGGTACAACTCGTTTTAAAATTGGCTCAGTATCAAGGGAGCGGATGCAGCGGGCAGCCGCGAAGCTAGATAGGGGGGCAACTGCATCCCGTATAAGTTTGAGCATTAAAAAGTGTTTATTTCGCCACAGACCGGTTGCGATCGCCGGTGCTAGCTCTCTAATTAGCATTGTAAGCATTGCGTTTTCCTTCAAGTCCTCTGACCTGTGTGACGTCATCTGTGAGCTTGTTGCCGGAAGAAAACAGAGGAGCCATGCAGCGCGCCGCTCAGAGTGGAGCTGCTTATCCCGGAGGACAGTTGGAAGTTTTACTGCATCGGTATCATGGCTGAATATTTACCAGATTTCGAGAGTGAAGACGAGCCTTTTCATTACGACGGCCACCCGTATTTACTTGAGCCAGAGTATACGGACGAGGAGCTGCTACAAACTCAAGAGCTAACGAGGATAGCAACAGAGGGCAACGAGCAGACGAGGATGAAGCAGCGGCTGCACGAACGCGAATTTCTGAGGACTGGTGTTGCTCCTGTGGTTGCTGTGACTCTATGCCCACAGAGGAAGAATGTCTGTGTTGCAACGAGTGGGACCTGTTGCCCAATATTCGTGGTCTCGATGTGTCGTGGGATGATACAGGAAGTACCCGACGCTGTGTAACTACATTAGAGGATCTCCCCCCTCTGATCAACAGGGCAGTGCTGGATACCTTTTTTCATGTACCCAAAATAAATTGAAGGAGGCGACAAAAACCACAGGGACCAAATGGTCAACTATCCATAAAGTAAGTATAACTAATATGTCTTTATGCATACAATACGTATAAGTATTGTATGTGTTGTGTAAGTGTTTATATTTCGCCACAGACCGGTTGCGATCGCCGGTGCTAGCACTCTAATTAGCATTGTAACACAGCAGGCCACAAGTCTGTACTGGCTGGACGAGAGGAAAAAGTGAAGAGGATTTATGGCAACAGTAAATATGTGTGTGTCGGAGACCAATCTAGAGCGTTCATGCCGCCACTGCTTCATCCTCGTCTGCTCGTTGGCCCTCTGTTGCTATCCTCGTTAGCTCTTGAGTTTGTAGCAGCTCCTCGTCCGTATACTCTGGCTCAAATGAATACGGGTGGCCGTCGTAATGAAAAGGCTCGTCTTCACTCTCGAAATCTGGTAAATATTCAGCCATGATACCGATGCAGTAAAACTTCCAACTGTCCTCCGGGATAAGCAGCTCGGCGCGCTGCATGGCTCCTCTGTTTTCTTCCGGCAACAAGCTCACAGATGACGTCACACAGGTCAGAGGACTTGAAGGAAAACGCAATGCTTACAATGCTAATTAGAGAGCTAGCACCGGCGATCGCAACCGGTCTGTGGCGAAATAAACACTTTTAATGCTCAAACTTATACGGGATGCAGTTGCCCCCCTATCTAGCTTCGCGGCTGCCCGCTGCATCCGCTCCCTTGATACTGAGCCAATTTTAAAACGAGTTGTACCCGTCAATCGTATACACACATACACTTGGGGTAATAGGACCCAGGTTGAAAAATACCGAAGTTGCCCTTTAATTTTCAAAAAATGAGATATTGTATTTTTTCTGATATCCTAGAACGAGATTTGATGCCTCTGAAAATAGGTCATTGCGAGATGTCCGCGAGATTTAAATCGTCGTGACGACACAAGGTACATTTCTATTTATTGGAGTAATCTGATAAAACACTTCCTCCTCTGTGATGTTCGCTAGCCACAAAACCGTCACCGAGGAACACATTCAGCAGCAGGGGTATAAAGCTCCCTAGCTCACACTGACTCATTACCAGCTCTGGCCTGTATGGGGACTCAATACGCGGTCGCTGCTTTGAACCTGCTGGAAAATACAGTAGAAGAAGAAGGACAGGCTGGCTCAGCCCCCGATAGAACTGACCAATCAGAGCACAAAGGGCTGTGACGTTGCAAGGTAACTTTAGGTCAGCCTGAGATCCTCGTATTTCAACGAGAGCTTGATAATGGCCTAAAATGAGGATTATGAGAACGCTATTGTGGGGCAGTGAAGGAACTAAATGACTTGTACTGAGGGCAGAAATGCTTTACAGGCATCCTAGTCTGGCATAGTGAAAAGGAGAAACAAGCATGATATGTCTCCTTTAAGGATTGATTATAAACCATTTAAAGGGAAGTCGATTAAAATTGATTAAATAGATTTTTTTAACCCAGCCCTACTTATTTTAAAAAATTAAAATCTAATTAGTCAAATACCATTAAGACTTTTGGTAGCTTAAATATGAGTGAGCAAGACATACAAGCAGTCACAGATGCAAACTTTGGAGTTTTGTTTCTTTATTGAAATTAGAGAAAAGAGTGGTTGGTTTTATATCAGGTGATAATCACTGACTCATACATGACAGCTCTTTTCACATCTCCTGCATTCCAGAGATCTCGCTGCCGCTGTCGACCGAAAAGAAAAATATGACTTTGATGAAATGATTTACGTGGTAAGATATCTGCTGGGAACATGATTTCTACTTTTCCTGTTAGTCCTGCTGTATTTAAAAGACAAAGTGAGATCCATTTACATGTACAGCTGGTTTCTTTTTTCCGTCTATCATTCTCTGTACTTATTTCCTTTCTCACAGGTGGACAAAAATCAGTCAAATCACTTCAGTCAACTGTTCCAGATCCTGCTCGCCTCGGGTCATTCATGGGCTGAAAGGTGGGAAACAAACTAAATAAAACCAACACACACACAACATGGGACAAAGACAATGAAAGCTCTGAGTCGGTGTAAATAAATAGTTAATGATAAAGTTGCTACAATACAAAATATCCATAATTAGCTTTTTAACATTTAATAATAAAAATGGAGTTGATGAGATGTGAAAGGGTTCCAGGGTGAAGACAAACAAAGAAATCTGCACACCAAAATGGTTGAATGGTCACTTGCTGCTAAATAAAATCCTCTTAAGGAAGCTATTTTGGGGTACAGATTGTTTTTTTTTTGTTTAATTTGAATATTTTTTGTATCCAGGACCCACTAAGAGATGTGGGTGTCTTTTCCATAAGGTATCCTGCATTGGCAGTAGAAACGAGCCTTGGTGACTGCAGTGTGTTTACTGTTGTTTACAGATAGAGAATAATAAAACCATTATAAATGCATCAGACTGTAATTATAAGTCGTATTGACTGCTCCCCACCCAGCATGAGCCTCAGTTTAATGAGTAACATCTGTTTTGATGATGTGATATTCTGGAGCTGTTGAAGGAGGCGACTGTGAAATATGACCACAGATATTTAATTGTCTGCTGATATGCAGCTCTGGAGCACTTCTTTACAGAGTTTACTGTGTCTCAGATACAGAATGTAGATTCGTTTTACAGTGTCAACTTACCAAGAAACTTAAATTAAAATCAAATCATAGGTCAAAAGGAGAATGCACCATAGGCTGCAAGGGACACCCTTTCAACAGTTAAAAAGTCAGACTGATGACCCTGAAAAACAACACATTGACGACGATTGTAAAGGTAGGCATTGAACCAAAAAATAGCATTTCGATCCAGTCCAATAGCAGAAAGTTTATTCAATAGTAAATAATGGTCCACCAGATCAAAGGCTATAGAGAGATCAATAAAAATTGCCCCAGTAAATAGACTCTTATCAAAGGAGGAAAACACATCATTGGTAAAATTTAACAGAGCAGTGGTGGTAGAAAAATTTGGTCTGAATCCTGATTGAGATGGTGATAAAATATTAAGAGAATTTAAATAATGTGAGAGTTGATTAAAAATAAGCTTTTCAAAAATTTTTGCAACTCTACAAATAATAGAAATGGGTCGATAATTATTTACATCAGAAGGATCTCCACCTTTGAAAAGAGGGATAACCTTAGCACATTTCCAAATGGTAGGGATTGAACAGGTAGACAGAGACAAATTAAACAAATCAGAAAGGGGGTACATCAAAACATATGCAGCAAGTTTTATAAACTTGACTTCAAGGCCATCTGGACCAGCACTGGTATTTTCTTTCAACTGACATAAAGCAAGGAAAACTTCATTTGGCATGATTTTTTTAAAGGAAAAAGAATGATCGGAAAAAGAGCTATGTGAGGGACTGGCAGTCCAAAAAGAGTCAAAGTGATAAGAGCTCCAGATGGAACAGAAATGATGATTAAAAGCATTAGCTATAAGAGATGGATCAGAAATAAGTTCATTGTTGAATTTTATCTGGTTTACTCCTTTTTAATTATTTCTGTTAAGAACATGATTCAATCGATTTCAGAACTGTCTTGAATTATGAACATTTTGGGACAAACTATCTTTGTAGTAATTCGACTTTGCGTTTCTGGTTTTAAGTGTACATTCATTTCTTAGTAATCTATAAGTGTTCCAATCAGAAGGGTCTCGAGATGAGCGATATTTAGCCCATGCTTTGTCTCTCTGTTTAAAAAGGGAAATTAGTTCTGAGCTGATCCAGGGCAAGTGTCTTCCTTTGACTCTAACAGTCCTCAGTGGAGCATGATTATCAATAATTTGATTTAATTCAGAATAAAAAAAGGCCCAAGCATCTTCAACATAGGGTATTAGTTGAAATCTATCCCAGTTTATAGAAATCAAGTCTTGAGTAAAAATATCTACATTAATGTTTTTACACTGTCTACATGTAATAAATTTAGGGGGAGAACGTGGAACTTTTATTTTCCAGACACAAAATATAACAATGAGCACTTAAAGAGTCAGACATAACACCAGATTTAACTAAACAAAATAAATAAATATACACCATAGATATTCACTGGAAATCTGATAAATCAAAGGACAACTTGTAATGAGAAATTGTCTAAATGTAAATTAACTGGATTACACAAACTGGACTGCTGGATGTTTTACAGAAGTAGAGTGATGTAGAGTTGGAGCGATAAATTGGTATTTGGATGGATAGATAGATGATGGATTAAAGCAGCCCTATTCAATTAGAAGCCCGAGGACCACATGCGGCCCAAAAGCAACCCTGGAGTGGCCCAAAAATCAAAGTGATTGGGACTTAGGTCCGGCGAGAAAAAACTTTTACAAACACTGTCAAGGTCTTACAAAAATTCCAACATTTTTACAGACATTGAATGCAACACATTCTGAAAGGTTGCAAGTTACTTTTAATGCACTTTCAAATGTGAACAAAAGATGATTTTTAATGTATTTTCTGGGCATTTTGTGCCTTTATTGATAGGAGAGAGACAATGGGTAGGCTTGTGAGAGAGAATAAGGGGAGGATATGCGAGCTGGTCACAGGCTGGAATCCAACCCTGGCCAGAAGAAGTATGTACATGGGACGTGCCTGGCTGCTAACCACTCTGCCAAACCAGCACCCCAAGATGGTGTTTTAAATCTCCACTTTTGATGTTAATACGCACCTTAATACGTGTTTTGTATTTGTCAAAACGTGTTCAAGTTATCTGTTTGAAGTGTTACATTTAAAGAAACAGTATTTCAGCAGAAGTTTAGTTTAAGCACTGCTCTTCATTGAGTTTATGCCCTTTTGGATATGGCAATAAATTAACAAACATCCAGTGTGTTTATCTATTTGTGTTTCTTTTAAGTAGTTAATTTTGCTCACTGTCTGCCAAAAATGTCCCAGCTCATGTCCTAAGTCTGAATATCTGGCCGGACTGAATTCCTAATTGAATAGCCCTGGATTACAGGATAAATGGATGGATGAATGGAGTTTATCGATTTAAAATCTGGAAACTGTTTGAGGATAAAAATGTGCTGCACCCTTAAATGTTGCACCTCCTGTTCTCTGCTCTCAGGTGTCAACACATTCCCTTTGGTCTGGTGCGAGGTATGAAGACTCGGAGCGGTGAAGTCGTGTTTCTGGAGGATGTGCTGGACGAAGCTCGGGCCAGGATGCTCCACAACATGAATCAATCAAAAAGTAAACATTTATCTGTGCTGCCACTGGTTTTCTGAAAACAAGGAGGGGACAAACTTGTAGCTCTTAGCTCAAGTATATTTGCATGGCTCTTGGTGTTTGACTAAAGTCTATTGCCACTGATGTTTGCATGGTAAATATTCAAATAGAGCTTCATCTGAAGGTGCCAAAGCATATTAGTACACATGAGTCATCACTGAAAACAAAGAGCCTTTATGGCGGCTCTTTCTGTTACTGGAAGAGACATTATGTAGATCGACATTTGGACTTCTTTAAATGGATCATTAAAATATTGTTTTATTTTGAGAGGAGAAAAACAGCTTAACCCAAATTAATATTCAAGTATAATATAGCAGTACTAGTCTGTGTTTTGGCGATGAAGCAACACCAGCTTCTGCTTTTTTTTCCACAGCAACAAAAGAGCTGGAAAATCCAGAGGACACGGCAGAGAAAGTCGGCATCTGTGCCCTCATAGTCCAGGTAATTTTTGTTCTTAGACTCACATAAGAGCCCATTTTATAGTCAGCTCTAGCAGCTTCACAGTATTAAAATGTTTCAGTAGAGTCCCTGTTTTAGATGTTTTACATGTTTTTTGTTTTCAGGACTTTCGAGGCCCTCTGCTCTCGGACTACTCGTTTGATTGGGACCGGATGCTGCAGGCTCAGGGAGACACTGGAGTGTTTCTGCAGTACACACACGCTCGACTCTGCAGGTGTGTATTCATGCTCCAGCTGTCTCAGGTTTGAAGGGTGTCTTCTCCAGGCTGCATGTTTCAGCTCCTTCCTCAAATATTCAATAGGATTTAGATCAGGGATCGTAGAAGGCCACTTCAGAATAGCTTGGGATCCATCCATACATACATACCTTTAAGTAGCCCATCAGCATGCTAAAACTCAGGAATGAGCTTATTACCTCCACCAAGGAGGTTATGTTTTCGCCAGAGTCTGTCTGTTTGATTGTCTGTTAGCAAGATTACACAAACACTACTGGATGGATTTACATCAAAATTTGACCAGAAGTGGGATTCGGTCCAAGAAAGAGGCCATTACATTTTGGTGTTCATTTGATCCAAAAAAATTGAAGTTTATAACAGCGAATCCCATTTATTCCTGTTCATTCTGACTGACAGGCTGGCCACATCGCCCACTGGAAGTGCAGCGACACGCACAACATCAACATCAAGCAGCAGCAAATTGGTTCAGTCAACAAGTTACAAGATCCACTACTGACTAGGTCACTCTACTGGATGATACTTACATCAGCAATAATCTTCTTGCATTTTTTATTCCACAATGTGTGTATAAAATAAATATAGGCTAATAATGTTGGGTGGAAATCACAATTCATGGGTGAAACTGAGCTGCTTGGCGGAGGTCTGCCGCTTTGCCCTCCCTGAGTGCTTTTCTGGTTATCTTTGATTTTCTTTCTTTTTGCTGTAGTTTAATTCAGAGGAATGGAGAAGCTCAGGAGGCCATATTCGATCCTTCTCTCCTGCTGGAGCAGACAAGCATAAGCATTGTGCAGCACCTCCTTCGGTAAGCAAACGATTCCTTTCAGATATGCCCTCTATCTGTGTTGACTTGGTCAAGAAGAGAACCAATATTTGCTCTGCTAATATCTCAATATTGGCTGTTCTCTCTCTGACTGCAGTTATGATGAGATGTTATACCAGTCAGCTCAGGATCTGCAGCCCAAACACCTGGTCAACTTTTTATTGAAGCTCTGGTAAGAAACAGGATGTTTGACTGCAAAAGGCTGAACTGTTCCTGGTCGATGTTTGCTTTGTTCTCTTGAAACAGTTGCAGTGTTTCTGTAGATGTGATGACAAACTCCGGATTGTTGACTCATTTTTGTCTCTTCTTTTGTTTTTTTAGCCACCTGGTCGCTGTAGCACACCGAGAGCTGCTGGTGAGAGGGAGCTCTCAGGATGTTGCACAGGTACAAGAATTAGCTGATGTACTCTACCTTACATTTGAAACCACCAAAAAGTTTAAGCATACTTAGCTCGACACTGAAGAGGTCGGTCATATGCTTCATCAAAATAAACACTTTGAATACTCTGCGAAATGTTTTAATACTTAGATGAAATCAAAGGAAATGAAACCTTAATATTGTGACAATAAAGCAGTGAAATAACATAACCAAAATGTAAAGTCTCTTTAGTCTCCTTAAGAATAAAATATGAGCTAACCACAGCTGAAAACCACATATTTCATAAGTTTTAAACATTACACTTTATCAGTATGGCTTTCATTCTCTGCAAAAGGATTCTCATTTTAGAAGCCTATTATCACTCTCAAGCTAAAACTTCCTGATACCATTTTTATGATTCATATCCTTTTTCCTAAAATAATGCTTTTGGTCCCAGTGATGAGTAAGTTTTAGAACTTTTTAACCATTCAAAAGCATGAAAACAAACATTTTTTTAAGAATATACAATATTTACTCATCTAGTCGCAGAGATTTTTTTTTCATATCTTGAAAAGTAGCAGTTTTGGAGTTAAGAGGTCTGTGCAGCAATGATATACTCTTAACCCTGTGTGTCAAGCCCCACCCTCCTTGCTAGGTTGGCCAAAATCTACAGTTGCTGGCCTCTTTCCCATTTGAAACAATTGAAATCGTCTCAACTTGTAAACCACTTTGGTTTGGTACTAATTTGCTGCTCTGCACAGCCACATCCCTTCGCCAGCAGCACACTAATCAAAATGTGGTCTGGCTACAGTTTTGCAAAGTTGCACTAATATTACTACATCCCAGATAAAGTTGAGCTAAGTTTACAAACGTTTAAAGATTATCCTGCTGCACAACAAACATCGAGTTAAATTGTCACTGTCTTTACAAATGGTCGTCCTGTATGAGTCTTTTCTTGTCCTTGCTTCAGCTTAAAATCAGCACTGCAGACATTTTAGACAAAAATGCCAAACTATACTTAGAAGTTTAAATGTTGGTCGACTTGAGCAGTTGACAGTTCAAAGCTGTTTTAACCAAGGAAAAGTATATATGTGTTCCTTTACTAAATTATTTTATCTTATGTGCTTGATATCTCCAGGCGAGGTTACAACTCTTCAACAGCGCCCGCACAGTCCTGGCAAACGGGATGAGGATCCTGGGAATAACCCCAGTGGATAAAATGTGAAACTAAATACATTTCATTATCAAGATATTGTTTTAATGCAATGATTTTTTTATGTGATTGTAAATAAAATGCTTTATTTTTTAAATGCTGTTTGTGTTCTGACGTCTCCAGTATTTTACTCAAAGGCTCTCTTCAGTAAAGATTTTCTTTGGATTTATGGCAGTTGTCACGTGTTGAACAAAAATAAATGTATCCGTACTTCTGTTAAAGACACTGCTGATGGAGTATGGGAGCAGAGAACATTGAAACACTGCTTCTGTAAATAACAGTTTGATTTGAGGGGAGCACTGGAACAACACGTTTTGTTGGTTTCACATTGAGGCTTAAAACTGACAAGTGTCTTACAATCAACAGAGAATAACCTGAAAATTAATGTTTTAAGTTTGGGGATGGATCTAGTAATTTTTTAAAGGATTGGTTAATATTTGGAGATGCAACAGTAAGTCATTTTTCACTTGTTATAGAGTAGGTGCTCAACAAACGTTTGTGACATCTTCAGATAACTTTGGTCATGGCACAGGACACAAGTGGTATGATTTTGGTAGAGATCAGAATCCAGATGTGGATCCTGGAATTTTATAAAGGATTGGTGAATAGTGGAGACAAAGGCACAAAATTTCCGATTGGATTTGGACGTTATTTTCAGGAAATGTTGGTCATGTGAAAATGGAAAAAAATGAGACTTTGGTGAAGATCAAAATCCAGATGTGGATGCTGGAGTTTTTTCAGGGATAGGTTAACACTGCTGTATGGGATTTTTTCATTTTTGTTTATTACTCAGTAAGTTCTCAACAAAATGTATGAGATGTTCAGGAAATATTGGTCATGGCACAGGAAATAGGTATATCATTTTGGTGGAGATCAGAATCCAGATGTGGATCATGGAATTATTTAAATAAGCTGACATTGCAACATAGGAAACTGATAATTTTTCACTCATTACTCAGTAAGTTCTTGTTTAATATTTATGACATTTCCAGGAAATGTTGGTCATGGCACAGAGCATAAGTGATATAATGTTGGTAGAGATCAGAATCCAGATGTGGTTCCTAGAATTTTTTAAGTGATTAACATTGTGAGATTGGGCTAATTTTCCCAATTTTTTCTAACAACTAATTTTGATTTCTTTTGAATGACTGTCAATCACTGTGAACAAAGGCACTTTTATTCTAATGAACCAACCATGTAATGACATATCAGACAAGGAAAGGGCTGCCGTTTTTACATATTTTTGTTTTCCAATCACTTTTAATAAAATAAAGCATGATTTTTTGAAATAAAACACCTTTGATGTGATACAAAATGATACAAGACACCGGTGAGATGACATAAACAAATGATCACAAGTGCTTTCTGTTGTCATTCATCTCTCAAGTATGTTTCTCCATGAGCAGGGGACATTCAGGATCAGCACTTTGACAACCAAATAAGACACTTACATTGCACAGACGATCAGTGATTGAAAAAACTTCATGATGAGGATTTCTGATAATTATTTGCCAAAGGGGCATCAAAAAGCAGCAATGAAGTCCTCTCACTGCTTCACTGCCAACATGACTGAAGATAAATTACTAGATTTCTATAACAATGTCAGATTGATTACAATCTTTAAAAGGAAAAAGGCAAAGGTTTTTCTCCTAAATATTAATCCCAAATAAAAAAAAACGTTGGCAGCAGTCCTGTGAGGGTGGAATTGGGCTGGACTGAAGGAGACATACCTTCATCGTAGAGGAACAAAAGTCGAGGAGACAACTCAACTCAGAGTTCATCTTGGCTCAAAAATCCTCCTCAGTGCAGGAGAATCTGAGGACCTCCTGAAAAGGAAACCCAGAAAAAGAGCTGGTCCATGAGGTCAAAGATTCACACAGCGATCAGTTTCTCTCTGGACCCCTGCTCTGCCCCATCCACGTGTCTCAGCTTGGTCGTGTCTTGCTTTGGAAGTCCGTACAGGTAGATGGAAACACACACCAAGAGGGCCCCAGAGGCAAAGGAGATCGCTGCACAAAAAACAAACAAAGTAATTACATTCACACGTACTGAACGTTTTATTAAGAGTAGACAGACTTGAGCAAATACCACCAATTAAAAACTGCACATTCACAGCAAATCTGAGATAATTATTTAAATGGTAAATGGACTTGAGCTTATATACTTTACTAGTCTTAGTCTTGGACTACTCAAAGCTCCTTTACACCGCAGGTCACAACAACCCATTCACACCCATTCGCTCTCACATTCACTTCACTGACGGTTCTGAGCTTCTATGTTTGTTATCCATCAGTATCTCTAACACATTCACACCCTTTCATGCCCATTTACACACCACTGACGCAGCGGTGGGAACAACTTAGGGTTAAGAGTCTTGCTCGAGGACAGATCGCCATGTGTCACCCGGAGCTGGACTTAAACCTGCAACCTCCTGATCACTAACCAAGCGCACTATAAAACTGCGCCACCAGCGCCCCTCAACTTATCAAATATTCATGCTTTCATACTAATGTTCACCCCACTGTCACAGAGGAGAAACATGGGGATAAGTGTCTGACCCAAGGACACATGGACATGTGGAATCCAGGGGTTGGATCCCAGCCCTTTCTGTTAAGACTACCATCCTGACCACTGATTCACCATCAAATGGTGCATAATTATTAAACACATTGTCAGGAGACTCTTATTTAAAGGGCAAGGTAATTTAAAGTGTTTTACAGAGCAAGAAGAATACATTACAATACAAAATAAAAAAAAAAATAACCACTATGAATTCACTTTAAAGGAGAAGAGCACAGCTAAGATCCTTTCAGTCTTATTCAAGTTTAAATAGATCTGTTTTGAGCCTCGATTTGAACAATGTCAGAGTAGAGGCCTGTCTCATATCTTCAGAAAGACTGTTCCAGATTCTAGTGGCATAAAACTGGAACCCTGATTCCCCGTGTTTAGTCCAGACTCTGGTCACCAGCAGAAGGCTGGTCTCTGAGGTCCTCAGAGTCCGAGATGGTTCATATGGCACTAACATGTCAGAGATGTACTTTGGTCAAAAGTGCTGCAAATGATGTCCTGGGTTACATTTGGAGTGATTCGTTTCTACTCCACTCATTGGCCATAATCCCCATCTAACTCCATTGGTATATTTTTCACTGCCAACATGCAGTTAAAATGCAGAGCCAGGAGAAGTAACTCAATGTAAGAAAACACAAAAACGGGGGGCTGGTTTGGTGGAGTGGTTAGCAACCAGGCACCCCATGTACATACTTCTGCAGGTCCAGGTTCGAATCTTGCCTGTGACCAGTTTGCAGAGTGTCTTCCCCTACTCTCTCACCCCCTTTCACAAGCCTATCCACTGTCTCTCTCCATCAATAAAGGCACAAAATGCCCCAAAAATACATTTAAAAAAAAAAAAAAAAAAAAAAGAAAAGAAAACACAAAAACAGTTTTTTTTTCTAAGTGTTGTTGAACTTAAACTTAAATCATAATGAACATCCAGTTAATTTAAAAATGTCTACTATATTTTAAGCATTTTCTTCCACTATGTTGATACACTTCTAAACATCGTAGAGTGGAGCAGTATTGAGTTCATCAGGAAAGTTTGGAGCACCATAATGAGGAGCAAAGACAACACTGTGCAGATGAACTGAAGCTGAGCTGCAGCTGCCACAGCAGGAATCATAATCATACAGCTGGTGTTAGTCGTCTCATTGAACAATGCCAAACATAACATGCTATATAAAAAAATATTAGCCACACCCTGAGGGGCAAGTCTGTCAACTAGAGAGAACAATAGCTGCTGATGTTGTTCTCTTTACAAATAGGGCATTTAAATGTATTTAGTATGACAAAACATGAGTGTGGTCACTGGCTTTTTCCAAGAGACATTAACTGCGCATTTGTTAAACTGTTTTTACACAATTAACCACTTTTTGTTTTGAGAAGGGTGTTGATGTTCCCTTTCCTGAAAAGACACCATTTATACATCGACCGCTGAGAATCTGTGGTCGTTCCTTTTTCATCTGCCTCAAATACAAAATACTACCACAAAATATTTTTAACTGTCTCTTTACATACACAACCCTGAGCGTCAGACTTAACATGTCCACATACAGAGATACACCCAAACACTCTAAAAGACGTCAGAACAACTCCTCAGTAAAGCAGAGGAACACGCTCCATGTGTGTACTTGTAATCTGTCTGCACTTATGTTTGTTAGAGGTATTAATTCATACATGACTCATCTTGACTGGGATGTTAACATAAAAAGACACACCCTATCACAAATAAAAGAAATTTAGGATTACTGTGGCTTGGAAAATTGGTGTAAATTAACCGGAAAACTTCAAGAGGAGCCAAGACCACAGAAGAAAATTCAGTATTAGGGTCAGCAGATCAGGCTAATGTTTAAACATGGCAGAACCCCTGATCTTCCTCATAGCCTTTTTTTATATTCTTTTTACATTTTGCTTGTTTTATTAGTCAGCTTTGCAATTACGTGGAGTTGAATATAACCGGAGATAGCTACAATGAGACAATTAAAGGTCCCATATCCTGCAAAATCAGTTTTCTTTTAATGTTGTTGAAAGGGCTTGGGGAGCAAAAGGTCATGGCGCCTTTTATTAAACTCTGTTAACAGAGAAGTGTGCTCTGCCTCTATAACGAAAATGACCTTTAAAGACTAAAAACACAAATTAAAGCCAGAAAATTGGATTTTTTTGGAGCTGAAAAGTCTATTTCACTTCCCAATGAAATCCCCAAAAATCCAAATTTCCATAAATTTTAACATGTATATATATTTTGAATCTTATCTGATACATTAGGCATTCTGGGGAACTGATAATCCACGTCAGGACATTTTTTTTTAATCATTTATCTAACTGTATCGAGATGTTTTCTTTTAGTAATTTGTTGATCATGTTGATTAGATAGAGGTACTTCAAAAGTATGAATCAAATATGACACAACAGGCTTTGAGGAGTATCTCACACTCTTGTATTACTTCCTGGAGCTTCTTATGTCATGTGTGTTTCTGCCCGTCACAGGGCAGAAACAGGGCCTTGACCATTTTAAAAGCCTGCTCTCATTTTGGCAGCCAATCAGCTCATTATCATAGCCTCTCATAACCTCCTCACCCTATCAGATGTGAGTGTTTTCATAGAGGAGGGAAAAAGAGCTGCATCTGATCCTCTGCAGAGATAAACTTTTATTTTTTTTATTGGACTTAAATCAAATTGTTGTTTGACAGACATCCAAGACATGATGTAAACAGTCAAACACACAGGATTTTTAATTATTGACAAGATCTTATAAAGAGAATGAGCGAACAGCACACAAATGTGTAGTATTTAGAGGCAAACATACTTATCTGTAGTCCAAACAGAACCACTGAGGCGACAGTAGAGAGGACGATGGCGGCCGCAGCAGAGAACCCCTTCATAATGTTGTCCGTGTACTTCACCACCACTGACGTGTACAGACCGCCCACACTGGCCAGGACTGAAGCACAAACATCCAAATCATTGTCGTGTAATATGAAACAGAAAATCCTCCTCATATCTGTTGTACTTACAGACGACGAAGCAGACCCAGGGAGTGTAACCGAAGAAGAAGCCTTTTTCAATGACGTTTGCACCATCGTTCATGAAAACACCGATCAGCGTGACCACAATGCCCGACAGGTACATCTGGATGTTCCTGACCCACAGAGACGTGTCTGAGCTCTTCAACACCTTCTCGAAGTACACACCTTTAATCAGAAAGTACACAACATCATCATTAAAACATTTTTATTTTACTAACAATGAAATTAAGCTTGCACAGCAGCTGGATCCGTCTGATTTAACGTTTGTAATTAAGCAGATCCATCCTGCCTAGGGATGGGAATTGATAAGATTTTATCGATATCAGTGCTGTTAACGATTCTGCTAACTGATCCAATTCTTTAATGATTCCCTTACAGAGTCCTGCAGATTTTCCCTGTGCTCAAATGTTAGCCTGTAGATTTTCGGTGGCAACAATGTCAAACACATGTCACAGCATAGATAACTGCTTCTGCAAGTTGCTGGTGTTTCCACTCAATTAAGGTTGTGCAGTAGGCGCCTTTTGTAAAAAATGAAGCCACAATTCTGATGCTTCTGAACCCTGTCGGTGGAAGAAATTAATAAGGGCATTGATTAACAAAAAGATTCATGCTATTGATACTTTGATGGAGCTGTTAACGATTCTCAACTGGAATTGGTTTCTATTCCCATCCCTAATCTTGCAAAGCTCCAAAATGCCACAACTGTGAGCAGCCCAAAGCAGGATGAGGTGGGGGCTACAAGCGTGACTATAACAGAAAGTGACTGTGATAATTGTTCAGAGATTAGCATAGACGCTAACAGATTTAGCAGCAGTTTTATCAGATCTGGACCACATTTCTTTATTAAATTAAACACTGATATTAACTCTACAAACTTTTCTATAGAAAAGATATTTTTGTGCCACTTCCAACATGTTTTGATGAGAGTTTGTTATATTTGGTGACTCACATTCTGTAGCCCAGTAACTTGTCTACTACATTGTCTGATTGGCCCGTAATAAACATGATTGTCAGAAAGATCGTCCAATCACCTGCTGATATGGTTCTGAAAGGTTCTGCCCTCGCCAAACATTTTCTATGGGCTCTTTCCCAGATGGACTGGTGAAATACACTGAACAGTTCATCTACAACACGATAATAAGCAAAAATTTCATATGTAAGAAAATGCAATCAAGCAAGAATGCTTTCAAAATGAGAATTAATATCTGTTTATTTTTGCTGAATTTACAAAATGCAAAGTGAGCAGACAGAAACTAAAACGTTTGGAGCAACCAGGCTTTGCCTTCAAACCATCATCAATTCTTGGAGGTATGCTTACACAAAGTCATTTATTTTGTTGTATAACTGCTGTCAGGTGTATGACTAACAAGTGATAACAAAGGTATCCAGAGATCATCATTTTTATAAGTAGGCTTAAGTATAATGGTTTACTAAAATAGTAAAGGTAGATATACTACATGAGCAAGGTCCCTTCAAGGCACAGGGTAAAAAGAAGTCTAGGGCAGGGGTCGGCAACCCACTGCTCCAGAGCCACATGAGGCTCTTTTGCCCTCACCAGAACAGAAAAGCAAAAAAATCGTCTTCTGTCTTGCATTGAACTCTAATTATTTTATGTTATTTCTGCATAATTTAGCACTATCTGCAAACAATGTGTGACCAGTTGCAGGTCACACAGAGGTCAGACAAAAATCAAAAGCAATCCTTTAAAGCATTTCTCACACCTGCCTAAAACATTCAAACAGATACCCTTAGCTTTCAGAATTATTAAATAAAATTACAACTGATTGGGTCAATACCAATCCCTTTCATTAGACCCAGCAATCTGGAACCACATACTGCTCTTTTGCAACTTTCTAACAGCTATTTGGGCTCAAATCAAAGCTAAAAAAAGACAAAACTAGAAAAGCTCTCAGAGAGCGCAGACCTCCTCCAGTGCCACAGTTCTCACCTATATTATGATTTTCACTATAAATATTAGTCCTACTTTTATTTCATCTAAATATTTAGATTCTTTGACCATGAAAACATACAAATGTGCACAAATGCCGAAAATGGTCCGATCTCATAATGTTAAAGAATCCTTTTAAAAATTCCTGGACCAAGACAGTGATCCGGATCACTCCCAAAATCGAATTATTTGTTCCTTGTCCCTATCCAGACATTTCCTGAAGATTTCTTCGAAATCCGTCCATAACTTTTTGAGTTATGTTCCTAACAGAGAAACCAGCAAGCAAACAAAAAAACAACCAAACAGATGCCGGTAATAACATAACCTCCTTGGCGCAGATAATAAAACCCTTTGTCTTACTGTTAACGACACTATGCAGCATCCAATTGTAAAAACATTTATTCATCTTTTGAAACTGCATGCCCCTCATATTTTCATTGTTTAACTGTTGATGTGGTTGCATCTATTGCTTTGTATAAAATTAGCCTCAAGCATTCCTCTGTCATTGTGTGAGCGTGTGACTGCATGAGATCCTGCCAAGTCTTGCCTCTGGCAGTCTTTATAACAAGTACTTATGTTGGTGGAAGTTACCTTTATGATAAATAACAGTCTATTTACAAAGGGCTTGAACAAGTTTACCTGCAAATCCAGAACAGAGGACTGCAATAGCAATGGCCATAAACCCAACAAACGGATTTTGGTCGATCTGCAAATGAAAACAGAAATGGTACAAGATGAACGCCTGTAGTTAATGTGATCTGCCCTGCTAAGCTATAAACCAGCAAAGTTTCAGTTAGCCCTACAGCATAAAATAAATCACATTTAATCTTTAACTTGCTCCACACCCACCTGGACTTTCGTGGCCTCTGCAGGCTTCCACTGGACGAGCGTCACCCCCCCGCAGAGCATGAAGACAGAGAACCACTGCAGCCGGCTGAGAGAGCGATTCAGCATAAGGACTGTACACAACGCCGTGCATGGAATCTTCAGCTGATACGTCACCTACATGGACAAACACAACAAAAGTATTCATCCTGCTTTTAGAGATTCTGGACATTGATTTACTGTTTCACAAAAATAATAATTGTTCTGTAATTCAAGATTTATTACACTACTGTGCACCACACCATTAGCCACTTTGTAAAACAAACTCTCCTCAAAACACGACAGAGGTGGAGCAAAAATATCCTTATTAGAGAGAGGATTATAGTGTTCATATTTGTTTTACAAGGTTGTGCAAGGTTGCAAAAAGCACAACAAAGACAACCTCTGCTGGGAAAGTTAGGTCATTCACTTTGAGGTCAGCACATGCACTTTGGCAATTGTATACTGATCACTTATTAAAGCGTCCTGACTTCTAACGCAGTGTCATGGTTTGAGTATTTAAACGTCAAGGATGAGGCAAAGCTGACAAAAGTGGTTAAACTAGACAACACCAATCACAGGCTGTAGACAGACCACACCACTCAGTAAAAAAGGGGTTTTACAGAGTTCCTTGTGCAAAGGAAAATATTTTGAAATGTAATATATTAAATATTCCCAAAATATATAAGGAAAGCCGCTTTAAAGATTCATTTTGGGCATTTTGTAATAGAAGAGAGAGAGTGTGGATAGGCTTGTGAAGGGGGCAAAGAGAGTCGGGGAGGACTGGATAATTACTGCATTGGCGATTAGAGCTGGCAACAAGTTATTCATCCCCAGCTGATGCAATGAGTAGCTTCTTTCTCAAACAGTTATGTTGACACACACATCCTGTGGTCGTGGAAAAGATGTTAGTCTGTTTAAGATGGGTCAAATAATTGGCATGCACCAAGCAGGGGAAACATTTAAAGAGATTGAAGAAACTACTAAAATTGGGTTACGAAATGTCCAACACATTAAAAAGTGGAAGGATAGTGGAGAACCATCGTCTTCGAGGGAGAAATGTGGTTGGAATAAAATTCTGAATGACCAGGATCAGCAAATAACTTAAACGAATCAAATCATACAAAAACAACTGTCGAACTCAGGTGTATGTGTAATAGTGGAAGTAAGAGCATTTCCACATGCACAACGTCAAGGGAACTCAAGGGATTGGGACTGAACAGCTGTGTAACCTTAAGAAAACCACTAATCAGTAAGGCTAACCAGAAAAAAGGCTTCTGTTTGCTAGGGAGCATAAGGATTGGACTGTGGAGGTCTGGAAGAAGGTCATGTGATCTGATGAGTCCACATTTGCCCTGTTCCAGAGTGATGGGCACCTCAGGGTAAGAAGAGAGGCAGGTGAAGTGATGCACCCATCATGCCTAGTGCCTACTGTACAAGCCTGTGGGGGCAGTGCTGTGATCTGTGACAAATCATGTGACATTGTAGAAACTTATCAAACAATGCAACAGCAAATTCATGCTGTAATCAAAGCTAAAGGTGGTCCAGCAAAATACTTGACTGTGTGACCTTGTTTGTTGGTGGCAACTTTTGTTTTTGGCCAGGCAGTGTATGTAGGTCATGCCTGGTTGCTTACCAAACTGCCAAACCAGCATCCCAGAAAGGACACTATAAAGTCAGCCTGTACAAAGCACTGTACTTCAGTGTTATATTTAATACTGCTTTTATTTTAAACCCCTACTATTTGTTTTACCAACTCCCCACCTTAATTTATGTAGCACTGCTGTGACCATCTCTATTTTAGCTTTTAGTGGTTACTTATCATTAGGTAATTTTCTGTTGCGTATATAATTGTCAGTAAGTGTTTTGTTTTGTTTGTTCTGGCATGGATCTTTACATGCAGGTCAATGAAAAAACTCAGCTTTTGTGCATATTATTGGACAGTAAAGTGTCTTCTATTCTACTCTACAAACCCAGGGGAGGCCTTTTTTCAAAAACGGTAGGCAGCTCAATTTCTCTGAAGCTCAATCTTTATGACATTGTCATTGTTTTCTGACCCACTAACAATGACTCCTCTTTGTGCTGTTAAAAAGTAACTCTCCTTTGTGTCTTAACTGATCTCTCCATAGATCTCTGCTCACACTGATCGGTAGAGCTAACCAGGACAGACAGGTGTCCATAACAGGAAGTATCATTTACAGAAACAGAGAAAATAAGGAAGGAGCATAAAACTAATAAAAGACTAATTAAAAGCAGATTTTGTACAGATTAAACAGATTTTCCAGGATCTGCAGGATCATGATTATAACGATGGACTTAATCCATCTCGTTTTGGATTTTGAGTTTAATACCAGTGAAACTATGATGACTGATACTCTACAACTGCAGCCCTAATCTTTGGTCATTTAACTTTTTCTAAATTAACTATTTTCACCAGTAATAGCTTTTAAAAATATATATATATATATTCTCAACTGCTTGCTGCACTGAATAGATCTGCACTGACTGGCCACTTTATTAGGCACACCTGGATTGTTTAGAGCTGTCTCAGTTCTTCATGGCAGAGATTCAACAAGGTGCTGGAAATATTCTTCTGTGATTCTGACATGATGGTAGGGGTGTGCGATATGACGATATAAAATCGTTAAGGATTATAAAGTGGGGATGATCTCATAAAGCAGAAAGATCGTCAGATCGTCTGTGTGGGTGCAGAGACCTTGATGCGCACCCGACTAGCCAATCGTAGCACATTACGAGCAGTGCATAGTGGAATCTCCTGTTCGGTTATGTGGCGTGAAGCCATGGCGGAAAGAGAAAAGGAGATAAAAGCTTGAAGATGTCTGAAAAGAAATATATTCTAAAGCAGTTGTATTATTCACTCAGATTATAGACATTGCAGTTAGATAACATTTGTTTTAAATTGTTGCACTTTAAGAGATAATGTTGATATTGTTGTTCATGACCTTTTATGTTTACATTTATTGCACATTTTTATTAAAACCGCACTATTTAAATTAAAACCTGTTCAGAAAGTTTCTTTGGCTTTAAATGTCATTTTTTTTTCTTTTAGGGTTTTACATTTTTTATATGTTAAACATAGGGAAAAAATGGTCAAACATGCAAATTAGTCTAGAAAAATCAAAGTAAAAAAGAATCGTGATAAAATCGTGATTGTGATTTTATTTTTTAAAAATCATGATATGATATTTTTGCCACATCGCCCACCCCTACATGATTGCATCACACAGCTGCTGCATGTTTGTCAGCTGCACATTCATGTTGCAAATCTCATTTTCCACAAAGGTGCTCTATGGGACTGAGATCTAGTGACTGTGGAGGCCACTGGAGTTTAGTGAACAGTGGACAGTAAAGGGATTTGAGCTTTGTGACATGGCGAGCTTCCTTGCTAGAATTAGCCATCAGAAGAACGACACTGGTCGTAAAGGGATGGGCACGGGCTGGGGCATTTCAGTGTGGCAGAAAATATCCCCCATACCTTTACGCTACCACCACTACCAGGCTGAACTGTTGATACGAGGCAGGATGGACCCACGCTTTCATTTTGTTTGTTAGATCCTGACCTCTCCATCTGAATGTTTCAGCAAAAACTGAGGCTCATCAGACCAGGTAATATTTTTACAATCTTCTATGTCTAATTTTGTTAAGTCCATGTAGTCTGTATCTTGGTCTTAGCTGACAGAGGGGGCTTCCTGGGATGGTCTCTTGCTGCTGCAGCCCATCTTCTCCAAGATTCAACCCACTGTGTCCTCAGAAATAGTCTTCATGGTTGTAACAACTGTTTGCCTTATATAATGTTGCCTTTATAGTACCTCAATCCACACTGGCAAATATTCTCTAAACCTCTGGCATCAACAAGGCCTTTTGACAGAGGGAACTGCTGCTCCTTTGTTATTTCCTCTTCTTTTGGACTATTCTTTGTCTACCCTCAAGATGGTTGTGTGAGAAAATCCCAGAGGATCAACAGTTTCTGAAATACTCAGCTCAAAATAATCTTTCTTCCTTTGTCTGACACTCTGTACTTTGGCAGTTTGTCTTTACTATGTCTACACACCTAAATGCATCGAGCTGCTGCCATGTGATTAGCTTTTTAGCTCTGAGTTATCAAGCAGAATAGTTGAATAGTTCACTGAGTGTATATGTATCTGATGTCACTGTTGTAGCCCCTCATAACCAACAGAATGGGTGCAGCAGTGACTCAGAATCCTCCCAAAGTACGACAGAGGACATGGAAACAGTTAAATGCATACCTGGTACACAGCTGCGTCAAGGTTACTCAAAGCTAGAAAGGCCATGTTGTTCTGAATGGCATACACCACCGAGGGCACGCTCAGCTTCAGCAGCTCCTTTGGGCTGCAGAAAATATGTTCGACTATGGCGCTCTTCAGTCTGGAGAAGGTTCCCGTTTCCCTGACAAGATAAAAAAACAAAATTAAACACCAAGATAAAAGAGGATAAAGAGTGCACATTACTAATCATTACCCTGTTTTCAGTGCTGGATGCCACAGTTTTGAAGCTAAAGAAAAATCTGAAAAGGCACAATCATGTTGAACACCATTCACAGTTACAAAAAAAAGCCTGAAATGAAGTGAACACATAAAAAAGAGCTTTTCACTCGAGCTTGACCTGGGTAACTTCCTCATGTGACCTCAGTATGTCATCTGGATAAAGTCAGAGTAAGCTCATGTCTGAATGC